>CM034703.1:291686393-291701559 GCA_020142125.1 Phrynosoma platyrhinos
TGTAAACCGCCCGGATTGGACTACCAATAGGCGGTATAAAAATAAAATGTATTATGTATTATTATTATTATTTTATCCAAAGCTTCTGGTTTTTCCCCAAGCATATCATATTTCTTGCTTCTCAGTCTGTCTTTTTTGATTTCAGTGCTGTTAGCATTCATAATCCTAATTACCCATTAGCAGGGATGATTTCTGAATCTGCAGTATCTATACCAGGGGTAGACAACCTTTCCCCTTTAAGGGCCGAGGAACTTCAGCTCCCAGAATCCCAGGAGCTATTGGCCAACATGGCTGAGGCTTCTGGGAGCTGAAGTCCCTCGGCCCTTAAAGGGGAAAGGTTGCCTACCCCTGATCTATACTCTGAGGTTGGGTACCCCTGCCTCACATAGTAATTGACTTTTTAATGCTGTGAATGTCCCCATTTTGTTATCTTCAGTGATTTTATTTGATCAGAGTAGACTCAAGAGTAACACCCTTATAACCATTAATTGGAGTTTGACTATTTGCTGCTTCTTTTTCCTCAATCCTTGTGTAAATATAGCTCTTGCCTTTCCAGAATTTGACACAACAGTGTATTACACAGGTTAGAGTACAATACAAAAGCTATCACATCAGGAAAAATGTGTGTATGGCCACATATAGCTCTGGAACCCCACCCCCCACGCGAAGGAAGCAGTCAGAAATTTGTGAAAATGAAGCACGGTTTTTAATATTTCTGATCTCAGCAACACTGGTACTTCCCTTTATTTAATGATAACGGCTCGAATTGTGTTGTGGAATTACAAATGCATAGTTGAGTTACATATCCATATTTGCTTGGTATTCACAATCCCTACATATTCTTTAATTTAGGACACATGTAGGGACTGTGGAAGTCCCCCAATCACCAGTTATAGTAGGCCCTTGTTATCTGTTGCGGTTTAGTTCCAGGAGCCCCCGTGGGTAACAAAATCCATGGATTCTCAAGTCCCATTAAATACATAGCAAAATGGTGTCTCTTATATAAAATGGTAAAACCAAAGTTTGCTATTTGGAATTTATACTTTTTAAAAAAATATTTTCAAGCTGTGGATGCTTGAATCCATGGATAAAAAAACTCTGTGGATAAGGAGGGCTGACTGTACTGGGAAGCAGCCATTGCAACTGACAGTGGTCTGGTCCCCTGTCACTTGGGAAACAGCTTATGTTCACATTCACCCCTGCATGTGAGTGATCTCCAGTGTAACGGGAAATTGCAACAGGGACCCCACATCTGTCCTTCGCAATGGAGATTATTCACGGGAGGGGATAGGAATTTCAGTCAGTTGCTTCCTGAACAAAAGGGGAACAGACCCCCATTGATCGCAGTGGCTGCTTCCTGATAAGTGAGATGGTAGCCATATAACTATAGTGGCTACACATTCATAACTCCTTAACAGGATTGCAGCCAATCTTTATTGGTTCAAGAAGTCAATGTGTATTATATAAACATTCCTAAACATTTATATTTCCATTTTCTCATTTTGTATTTTTTAAAATAAAATGTTCACAATAAATCATCACCCAGACTTAAGCATAGTTACATGTTCTAACAGAGGGTTATTTGAATATCTTAAATGGGGAACAGGGCCAGTTTCTTGATGCTTCTAAGTAAGGCTGGAAAATTCACAACAGAGGAAAACAAGCTTCCTGGTTTTTATTGATAGCAGGATTGAACAGTGACAGAAATGAGATTTCATATACATAGATAAAAGGAGAGGCGGGACTGAATATTTCACTTCCTAAAAATAACTCTTTTCTGTCTCATATTCTCACACTTAGCAGCAGTGCAGCTACTTACAATTACTTCCTTTCACTGCTTAAAGGGTAATGAAGATGAATGGAAGAGAGATAATTTGACAAATACAGTTGTTCCTTCTGATCTGTGGGGGATCCGTTCCAGATTCCCCCCCCCCATGAATAGGAAAAATTGCAAACATTGGGGGCCCATTGTTTTCAATGGTCGCATGTGCCATTTTATCCCTCCCCCCTTGCCAGTCCATGAAGGACCAAGACTGCGGACTCCAAGTCCACAAACGGGAAGGGACGAGTGTAATAATATACTCCAAGAGACTTAGCACCAATATCAGAGTATTATTTCTGCTGACGTGCAGGGTCAGGGCACAGACTCCCAAGTCTTCCTTTCTGTAAAAGAGGCAATCGAATTAGAACTATTTAAGGAAATAGCACAATAAAGAGAATAAGGAAGAGATACCTTGATGAGGAAGATCCTAAGTGGATCCCACACTCCATAGCCAGTGTAGGCAGGAAAAGGCCAAGACAAGGGACAAAACAACTCTCGACTCCAGTCCCCTTAGGACCAGTGATTAGATACATCACTGACTGGTAAATACATTCTCACTGATAGAGACAAGAGAAGCAAAGGCAAAGTGTTTCTGAAAACAGGATATTGGAGAAAGCAGCTGATAGTTACATGTAGATAATATACACAGATTGTTTAATGAATTAGACTAACAACATAGCCATGAATAATTTGCACTACACATCTACTTGCAACAGCGCAACAGATGTATTCAGCTGGCAATGGTGGAAGTGGAGTTGTACACACAACAATGTTGTGCACTGTGGCTATATCATGCATAACACACAAACAGCACTCAGGCATAGACATACATTGCTCAGTGTTGCTATTCTGCATGGGGATTGTGTAGTGTTGGCCACATGCGGACATTTACATTATGCTGATGGGATGTTGGGATTACCCATCCTGGGCCTTTATTTTCAGAATTTTTGCATTTTTGAAGTGGTTTTATGCTGAATGTATGTCTAACATAAATACAGTGGGAACAGATAATTAGATGAATGAAAATGTATTTCATTTACACTTGATGGTTTCAGGAAAATTCATTCAGGTATTGACAGGGGAAAAAACTATTAAGACAATTATAAAAGCCCCTGGAACTAGTTCTACATGTGTTGTTGTGTGAGCAGCCATCACAGAGACCCATGTGAGGCTGTTTCTTCCTCAAAAAGGGCAGTAGCAGTGAGAATTTTGGAGGAGGAAGAAAAGGCTCAAGATAGCAATCTAGATAGCCAAAATAAGCAGGCAAACAAACAAAAAACCTAGGACAAAAGGGGAGCAGATCCTTGGGACTACCTGGCTATGTGTCTATTCCACCGCCATTGATTAATGTTACATTTATTTTTCTATAAAGGCAAATGCCTTACCAGTTACATGGACACACTACTGATCTCAGGCAGAAAGAAATCTGTCAGGGATGGTTTGATTTTGAGTTCCTACATGGCAGGGGTTGGACTGGATGGCCCTTGTGGTCTCTTCCAACTCTATGATTCTATAAATATGTTCTTAGGATAAAAATGGTTCTGGCTTCAAGATAAATGTTTCAAGTTGTGGAATAAATAGGGTGGCCCATGTTTTTTTAAATTCTATTGGGGTCCAAAGAATTACATGAGGCAAATTTTGATCCTGCATTGGTTCCGAGCAGTTAGATTATTACAATTAGTGGCCTGGCACAGAAGACACACAAATTGTGAATAAAAGGGCACATCCAACCACTTCAGTAGGCATGGAAATTTAGAAACATAAGAAAGAATTTGCAACATCTACTCTCTATGCACTGAATACACCTGCTGGAGCAATCTTTAAAGTGGAATTGAGCAATTTTCTGTGTCAAAGGCTCAAATACCTCATGGTTATTATATACCTCTGTCAAAGGCTCCAAGTTGGCTGTTGATTGAGCTGAAGGCAGTGACACATCTCTCCAGAGTCGAAAGTGGGGAAGCCAACCCCTTTTCTGTCACTGCCACCCTTTTCTTCCCTCCCTCTTCTTGCAGACTGTTAAGGAAAGGATAGATCGATGTTGAAAATGCCTAAACTGATCAAGTATCATTGTATTTTTATGTTTCGTCATCATGGCTTCTTACATCATTGCGGAATAAAGAACTATCAAAAGGCAAGAAACCTGCACATATTTTGGCCCCACAGTAACAAGCCTTTTTAGATTCTTCCCCTTGTTGATGGTTGTCCTGATCCTTAACAGGCAAGTAATTATGGTATCTTCCAGAATAATCATATGTAAGTTCTTCATTTGCACAAATATCACGGTCAGCAAAAAGTGCCAGCTTAGGCACCATTGAGTCTACCCGGACAGGGACCATAAACAGGTTCGGTTCACAAGAATGGTTGATGAATCTCCCAACATTACCAATGTAGGTGGGATCCACAAATGTCTCCATGATCTGTCCATCACACAAGTGTTCCTTTAATGCTATAATATAATTTGGATCAGTCGGTATCTGCAACTGCATCCTTTGACATGCTTCTTCAAAGCCTAGGATTTCCCCAGCATATTCACATACAAATCTTCCTTTGGGTATGAACTCCAGAGTGCGAAGACCCCATCCCTTTTTAGCTGTCTTAAACACTTCAAGTCTAAATTGTATGCCTCTCTGAATTACTCTATTTTGGCACAACTCTCCACACTGGCACATAGTGTTGCATTCAAAAATAGGCTTGAAGAAATCCAGTTCATTTCTTTCACTGCTCATGCACAAACTGTTATAGTTTTCCCCATAGCGAAGGCATGAACAAATGGAAGCTACACAGGATGCAGAATGACAGCTGCAGCCAGGGAAGGAAATCTCAGAGGGATCTGGTCTGCCATCTTTTCCAACCACATGATCTGGACTGTACTGTAAACAAGAATGAACAAAATTATGGTGGTGGCCAATAATGCCTTCCATATGAAAAATAAATATAGATACCATAGAATATGGTACAATAAGTTAACCATTTAATACAGGATTGCATTTATACTTGTTGAAATATCTATCAATATGAAATGTAATACATATTCTTGTATTTCAAATGTGCAATCTGGCATAATATTGTTTAATTTTATAGAAAAATAGCTAAAAAGGTAAGACTAGGAGTTTCACAATAAAAAATCTTTTGAAATCTGTTAAGAAACTAGTTCTCTATCAGCCACTTTGTTTTTCTAACATAGATGCTAGTTTGGACTATATGATCAGTACAGGCGCTCTTAAGTCTAAGCCTTAAGACTCTAAGGTAGCGCAGGGAAACTTGTGGCTCCTCACGTTTCGTGACTCCAATTCCCAATTTGTAAGATACGTAAGCACGGTGGAGAAGAGTGTGTTATGTCAAAACCTGATCAATTTAACGTTAACAACAAACAAAAATCTGTTAAATTTAATTTGAAACATGAAAGCCACAAAATAAACTTTATCTTTTTTTAAAAATCAATATAAATTTCATGCTTTGGTATGTGGGCAATGATAGAACAGGAGGCTTAACCAGCTGAAACCTTTGTGGGACTGTAGAGAGATCTTGTAGCACCTTTGAGACTAACTGAAAGAAAGAACTTGGCAGGATGAGCTTTTGTAGACTTTCGTAGCTCATGCGGCCAAGTTCTTTCTTTCAGTTAGTCTCAAAGGTGCTATAGGATCTCTCTACATACTGATTCTACAGACTAACATGGCTATATCTTTGAATTCTGCCTTTGTGGGACTGCTTTTATTTTATTGGTTACTGAGAGTATTACTTCAGAGATCTATTTTCTGCAGTAAAGGTGCTAGTAGACCACAAGGGCTGCTGAGGATACACTTAATAATTTAATTCCTCCAAAGCAGCTCATTAGCCAAAGGAGGGATAAAATTCTCCCGCCAACCCACACAAATCTCCCGGCTCCTAATTTTATCTCAAGTGACCAGCCATGATTCAGCATATTTTGGATGACAAATGCATCTTGTGAGAACAGACGAAAAACATGAAAGAAAGTTACTCTTTGTCTACATAACAAATCAATGAACGAAGCAGATGGTGGAAGATGAAATCAGAGATGTTTCAATCTGCAGCCCTGTGCAGCAACAGTGGGAGTGTTCATATTGTTTTAACAGCAATTTCCTAATTAATTCTAACTCCACAAGGCTACAGTTATCTTATCACAGCTGCAGTCAGCCTTCAAGAAAACCAAATAACCTCAAGCTTCTAGACTATGGGGTGTGTTGTGTTAACACGTCCACAAAAAAACATTTGTGGAAGACATGAAAGGAAGAAAGTTGAGAGCTAAACCTTGTGGTGTAATAAATCATCCTTTCCAAGATTTTGCTATCACAGAAGGAAAAACATATGTATAATATACTCCTGTTCTAGCATAATTACACAGAAATTTGCAAATTCTGGTCTAATGCTGTGTAGAGCAAAATAATAATTTTTAAAAAGTGGAAGATGAAATCAGGAGCTGCGAACAATGTTTGAGATACAAACAAAGAAATAAGTGTGTATGTTTGTACAGGTATCCTTACTCTGTATTAGGTACACAATAGAAGGAAGCACAGTAAGCCTCTTTTTGAAGATCTTTTGAAAACTCTATGATGAGACAATAAAATAAAACAAGAGATGGTGCAAGAAGATGCAACTCTCAGGTCAGAAGACACTCAATGAGATCCTGGGGAAGATCAGAGGGCAAGAATGAGTAGAGCTGTGTCTAATGTTGCAGCTGGACTAAGTGAAAGGATGTTCACCTGTTGATGTGCTCAGAGCAAAAGGAGTTCGAAGCTGCTCAGCACATATGATAGGAACATGGAATATGAGAATCAATCAGGGGAAGCTAGACATAGTAAACAAGAAATGGAACATATGCACACTGCAATACATGGAGTGAATGAGCTAAAGTGGAGAGAAATGGGACATTCTGAGTCACAGAAGCATAGAATCACAGAGCTGAAAAATACCTCAAGGGCCATCAAGTCCAACTCCCTGCCATGTAAGAATACACAATCAAAGTACCCTCAACAGATGGCCATCCAGCCTCTGTTTAAAGACCTCCAAAGAAGGAGAGTCCACCACTCTCCACCACTCACAACCATCATCTCCACAGAATTTAAAGATAATGTGAAAAATGAATTTGCACTATTAAGCTTAATTGATCAGAAGCCAGAAGAACACCGGGCTGAAGTCAGGGGCACTGTCAGGAAGGAATACAAAAAAAAAAACACTATCTGTAGTCAAAAAGAAGGAAAAGCCTCAATGGATGACAGATGAAATTCTTTAAGCAGTTAAGGACAGATGAGAAGCAAAAATAAAAGGGACAAAAATAGAGTCAGAATCCTGAAAGCAATTTTTCAATGTCTTGTGTGCAGGGAAAAAGTAGAATTATTATAATAATCAATGCAGAGAAATAGAAGATGGCAACAAAAAAGGAAAAACAAATGACCTCTTCCACAAGACCTGCAAAATCAAAGGGAAATTCAAATCAAGAGTGAGAATGCCCTACAAACAGCAGCGGAACACATTACGTGACCAAATAAAAAGACAAAGGGAATAATACACAGAAGAACTGTATAAAAGAGATGAAAAGATGACAGATTAATTTGAGGAAGAACCATTTGAAGATGAACCTATAGTTTTAGAAAGTGAAGGGAAAGTGGCACTCAGGGCACATGGGAGAAATAAATCACCAGGAATAGATGGCATACCAATAAAGTTGCTTCAAGCTACAGAGACAGCATTTAACTCTTGTTCTAACTGAAATCTGTCAACAAATTATGTAAAGCAAAAGAATGGCCCGTGCATTGGAAACCCTTTATATTCCAATCCTCAGGGAAGAGGACACTAGGCACTGCAATAATCACAGGGCCATTACATTAATTTCTCATGCAAGCAAAGGGATGCTCAAAATTCTACAACAATGACTCTTACCATATAGGGAGTAAGAAATGTCAGATGTCTAAGCTGGGTTCTGGAAAAGAAGAGGCACTGGGGGTCATACTGAAAACATATATTGGATAATGGAGTGCATCAAAGAATTTCAAAAGAAAATCAGCCTATGCTTTTGTAAGCATTGTTATCACAACTTTATAGATTGTGCAGTTCATGAAAAACTACGGCTCACTATTAAAGTACTGGTTGTACATGATATTTGATTTGCCTGATATGTAACTTATATGCAGGACAAGAGACTATCGTCAGGAGAGAATACAGAGAAACAGAATGGTTTCCAACTGGCAAGGCAAACAGGCAAAGGTGTATATATCACTCTATCTGTTTAACTTGTATGCTGAACATATCATACATAAAACAAGATTAGACTTGGAGGAAGGAGACATAAAAATTGGAGGAAGGAATATCAGCAATTTAAGTTATGCAGATGACACCATACTATTAGCAGAAAATAGCAAAGACTAGGAACAATTACTGAAAAAATCAAGGAAGACAGTGCAAGCCAGGTTTACAGTTTTTTGACAAAAACAAAATTAATGATCACATGTGATCAGATGATTTACCTAATATAGATGACAAAGACACTGAAATAATTCAACAAGATTTTCTTTATCTTGGCACAGTCATTTATAGGAATGCAGGCTACAGTCAAGAAATCTAGAACATGGAAGAGCAGCTATGAATGAACTAGACAATATCCTGAAGTATAAAGATATATAATTAAATACTAACATTAGGATTGCCCATGCCATTGTAGTTCTGATTTCTATGTAGGACTGTGAAATCTGGATAGCAAAGAAAGCTGACAATAAGGAAATCAGCTCATTTGAAATGCGGTGCTGGAGAGGTCTATGGATACGTGGACTGCCAAAAAGACAAGAGAAATGGGCCCTAGAGCAAATCAAACCTGAACTCTCCTTAGAAGCCAAGATGACTAAACTAGTGAGACTGTCAGAGTCAACTTTGACTCATGGCGATCCTGTGGATGAGACAACTCCAAATCCCCTGTCTTTCACTGCTCTGCTTAAGTCTTGTAGATTCATACTCATGACCTCCCTAATTGAGTCTAGCCATCTGGCTTGACTTCTTTCTCTCTTTCTAATACCCTCAACCTTTCCCAGCATTATTGTCTTTTCTAATGAGCCCTGCCTTCTCATGATATGGTCAAAGTATGCCAGCCTCAATTTGATCATCTTGGCTTCTAGGGGTAGTTCAGGCTTGATCTGTTCATGGACCCATTTGTTTGTCTTTTGGGTCATCCATAGTATCCTCAGCACTCTTCCCCAGCACATCTCAGATGAATTGATTTTCTTTTTATCTACTTTTTTCATTGTCCAGCTCTCACATCCAAACATAGTGATTGGGAATACCATGGCTTAGACGATTCTAATTTTAGCACTCAGTTGTATACAGTATCTTTACACTTTAAGATCTTTTCTAGCTCTTTTGTGGCTGCCCTTCCCATTCCTAGTCTTCTTCTTATCTCCTCATTGCAGTCTCCATTCTGATCAATATTTGATCCAAGATACAAGAAATCTTTAACTATTTCGATTTCCTCATTGAATTTATGCATGCCCTCTGTAGTCATTATTTTTGTTTTCTTTATGTTGAACACCAAGCCTGTCTTTGAACTTTCTTCCTTGACCTTCCTCAGTAAATTGTTCCAAGTCCATTATGTTTTCCACTAGTAATATGATGCCATCCACATATCTTAGATTGTTGATGTTCCTTCTTCTTATCTTTACTTCTCCTCCATCTAAGTTTAAGCCTGCTCTTTGTATGATGTTTTCTGAGAAGACATGACTCACTAGAATAATAATAATAATAATAATAATAATAATTTTTATTTATATCCCGCCCCTCTGCCAGGCAATAGAAAAGACAATACAGCAGGGGTAGGCAACCTTTCCCCTTTAAGGGCTGAGAGACTTCAGCTCCCAGAATCCCAGGAGCTATTGGCCAACATGGGACTATTGGACAACATGGCTGAGGCTTCTGGGAGCTGAAGTCCTTCGGCCCTTAAAGGGGAAAGGTTGCCTACCCCTGCAATACAGCTTGGTAAGGTTGAAGGCTGTAGGGAAGACCTTATTCCACATGGATAGACACAGTCAAGAAAGCCACAGCCCTGAATCTGCAAGAACTAAGCAGGGCTATTGATGATAGAGTGAGTGGGAGGTTATTCATAGGGTCACCATAAGTTGAAGAGGACATTACAGCAGTTAACAACAGTTAATCAACTCAGTAACTGAAAGCTTGCATATGAATTATCCTTCCAAAAATTCCAGTTGTGCAAGTAACGAAAGTCTGTGTTGTCACAAGACAAGAGTGACCTCTAATGAATATAAGTGATACTGCAGCACCATCTAACACTAGTCTTGGGAAGTGAAGTGAATCTCCCTGTTTTTTCCTGTACTGATATTCCCTGTGCCTTTTATCAAGAGGTAAAAATGCCAGGAAGCAAAATGCTATATTTGTGCAAATTTTGCCTGTCATCCTGCTACTAAAACCATTGGAAAACAGCACAAAATAATTAGCATCCCTTTTTCAAATCACACTGCGCAAAGAGCTATTCCTAATGATCAAATATAGAAAAGTGTAATGTGTAATAATAAAAGTGTCTGAATTCAAAGACATAGCTATGTTAGTCTGGAAAATCAGTATGCAAAAGGATCTCGTAGTACCTCAGTCTAGTAAAGAACAGAGTGACCAGACATCCTCCTTTCCCAGGACATGTCCTACATTTCAACTTCTTGTCCGAGAAGAATTACAAAATGTCCTCTATTTTGAGCATGGCTAAGAACTAACTAACATGGCTAAGAATTGAGAAACACTACGTTTGCTGTTCCTTTTTGAGAAATGTGTCCACTTGGCAGCCTGTCCTCACTGCTAAAAGTGGAAGGATGGATCCTTCTAGAGTTCTTTTTTTCCTAGGAGCTGTAGCAGGCAAGACTCGCACCCAGAGCTCAGGGTGGGTTTGTTTCTTGGACGGAAAAAGGACAGCAAAAGTGTTAGGCAATGAGCTGCTTCAGGACACAATGCAAATGTTGAAAGAGATTTTCCTTAATTTTGGCACAATGGGCAAATGAAAGAAATAATTTAAATACAGATTTAGTAAAGTGCAATTTTAAGCATTTATCTTGCTCAGAGTTCTATAAGTATCTTGCAGTCCAACAAAGCATTTTAACAAAGTTACAGTCACCAAAAAATATGGCTGAGTACATAATAAAATACAGCCTATGTTGTATAGCTGCAAATAAACCATATGAAATGAATTTATGCTGATACAAGTGTTTTTAGGTTTTATTTTGTAACATCCTACATTTTTCTTGAATGGCTGACATTTTGTGCTACCTTGTCCTCCTTTGTGGTTAGGACATCTAACCTCATTTGTGGTTACGACACCCTGAGAAAGAAACTGGTAGCATGAGCTTTCAGAGACTTGATCATACTTCCTCAGATGCATAAGGAGTATCTGTTTGTCTGTCTCCATCATATCTTCAAGACTGAAAAAAGCCACCTGAAACTTAACATCTTGCCTGATGAAGAAGCCAATGCAGCTTCGAAAGCTTGCAATATGTATATTGTGCATTTTGGTTGGCCCAATAGGCATTACTGTTTGGTGGATTTTTGATGTTATTGAATTGGCATACAGGGGACATTTGATTAATTTTAATTAACACCTGTTTGTAGTCTTCAGTATCACAGAACTACTATGTAACACTGAGGAGATCCCTTTCCAGACTAAAGGCCTAAGCAGACTGCCAGAAATAGTGCACATTAAATTGAGGCACTGCCCTGGCTCAGTGCTAGGGAGTCATGGGAATTGTATTATTTTCTGGGACATTGAGCCTTCTCTGTCAGAGAGCTCTGGTGCCACAATAAATTACAGTTCCCATGATTCCCTAGCACTGAGCCAGGGCAGTGCCTCAATTTAATGTGCACTATTTCTGGCAGTCTGCTTAGGCCCTAACACAAGATGTAAAGTGGCAGACACCAGAATCCTCAGAAGTTAGAGGACTCCTTGGAAGAAAAAGGGACCCGCAGGAGAAAGGGATCTCCTCAACATTAGGAAGCACTGAAGCTTTCACAGAATCAAAGAGTTGGAAGACAGCCCAAGGGCCACCCAGTCCAACCCCATTCTGCCATGCAGGAACACAGAATCAAAGCACCCCCAACAAAGACCTCCAAAGAAAGAGACTCCACCACAGTCCAAGTGTCCAAATGCTGGGACATTCATTTCTAGTGGTTCAACTGCTGGAACACCATAGATCCTACTATCATATAACTGAGCTGCCTGGTGAGTCTTGTCTGTTCCTGACTTCCAAGTATGTACATGTGCAGGTATGAGTATATACATGCAGAAAGCAAGAGAATGAGAATTACCGCTGCCTGGTTTGCACTATTTATTACGTTCTGGACAATGCCTTCTTGAATTTTGCCTGGATTAGAAAAGGGAGGATAATGTGCCCAAGAGAAAGGACAGACGGGAACAGGGTGGGGAGTCTGGGTCACCTTTCAGTCACTTTGCTTTTTCTGGCTGAAAATCATCCTTATGCTCAGAAGTCTAATTGAAGTAGATATGTGCAGTACTGTAGCTTTAACTGCTTTCTTAAAAAGGTAAAAGTTGAGAAGCTTTCTACACATGTTCAGAGACACGTTCTGAAGTTATTTGTTTCTGACAACAAACTCCTTTCTCTGATCAGGTAGTGTCGTTGCTATTACTGCAAGGCACTGACTACTATACGGTGGGTCCTTGGTATCCACCTGGGTTTGATTCCAGGCCCCACCATGCATACCAAAATCCATGGATGCTCAAGTCCCATTAAACACAATGGCATAGTAAAATGATGTCCCTTATATAAAATGGCAAAAATCAAGGTTTGTTTTTTGGAATTTATACATTTCCTCCCCAATATATTTAAACGGTGGATACTTGAATCCGTGGACACGGTTTTCCAGTTTTGTAAAGCAAAGGAACCACTCTTCCTAGCAAAAGATCAGAAGTCCTGGGAGATGTAGACTTTGGTACTCTTGCCTGCTTCATTTCTATCTGACCTGGGAGGTTAGGGACTTTTAGTAGTAGTAGTAGCTAGCTACTGCTACTACTACTACTAGCAAGGCCTAAAGACCATGATTAGAGGTTATTCAAAGGGTGAAAATTATCCCACTAGAACAGTGCACGAGTGCCATTTTGGAAGGGTCCACGGCAGCTGCGCAGCTGCCATTGGACCCTGCGCCGCTTCCCTGGGCCTTTCCAAGGCCCCCCCCCCCGCGCCTGCGATGGGCGAATTCGCCTGCAGTGGCCGTTTCCCTGGGCCTTGGAAAGGTCCAGGGAAGCGGTGCAGGACCCAAGCAGGCGTGCGGAGGCCTTTCCAAGGTCAAGAGAAGCCCCCCATGCAGGGGGGGGCTTCCAAAATGGCAGCCGCGTCACACGCGCATGAGCGGTAGCAAGTGTGCGCAGTGGCAAGTACACCATTCCCCCCTCCCGACCCCTGCAGTAGAATATGGGTTGAATCTTTGTTGTTCATGCGCATTTTGAATACATCCAATTAAGTTTTTATTTGGGGAGGGGGGCTGCCAAACCCCCCACTTAACCTGGGATAATCAATCTTGGGTTTCCTCCCATTTTCCTAAAGTGAAAACATGGTCGGCTGTATCGCGTTGTTGGCTGTGTGAATAACCGATGCAAATACACCCGATGCAAATAAATTGGGATAAAACTCTGCATGCCTTGAATGTGCTTTGAGTACGTCAGCATCTTCGGCTTTCATCTTTATTTGCAATGCTGGCACATGTGAGCAACTGAACTCAGAGAGATGCGCAAAGATGAGGATCTGATAAAAAATAGTGTGAGTAACAAAACCAGAATGCGTGATTGTTCTCCCTCCTTCGATTCATGAAGCGAGGCTGGTGAAATAATAATAATAATAATAATAATAATAATAATAATAATAATAATAATAATAATAAATAATATGCATAGTCATGCCAAAAAAGTCTGAATAACCTCCTAATACAGCGCTGGGAGTTGTGAGGCCCTCTACATGATGAACTCTATCTCCCAGCAGCCTCAGCTAGCATAACTAATAGTAAGCATTGCTGGGAGTTGCAGTCCAAAAAACCATCTATGAGGTGATCATCTTGTGCAACATGGAAACCCATGATCTTTTTGGTTGCTGTCACATTGGTTGCTGCCACACTGCAGAAATAATGCAGTTTGGCACTGCTAGGGAATCATGAGAATTATAGTTTGTTGTGGCACCAGAGCTCTCTGATAAGGAAGCCTAAATGTCACACAAAACTACAAATCACAGCATCCCATAACATTCAGCCATGACAGTTAAAGTGGCGTCAGACTGCTTTATTTCTGCACCCACCACGATAGCATTTTGAGACCACTTTTAGCTGCCATGGCAGCATCCATCAAGTTATTTGCAATTCTCTGCTGAAGGGCTCTTGGGCGAACTAGAAATCCTAGGAATGCACAGGCTGCAGCAATGGCAATACCTCAGTGCTATGGAACAGTGTAGTGTGAATCAGGCAGAATTAATGCAGTTTGAGACTACTTTAACTGCTAGGGAATCCTGGGATTTGTGGTCTTGTGGCACCAGAACTCTCTGACAAGGAAGGCTAAATGTCTCAAAAAACTACAATTCCCAGCATTGAGCCAGGGTACTTAAAATTTCTACAGTAAAGCAGCGATTACCATCAAAGTAGCTCCTAATGTATTGGTGTCCCCTTTCTTATAATTGGATACCACTGGTTAACTATGGGGCTGTAACACTTCGTTAAGATCTCAAACACACTGCAGAAATAATCCAGTTTGAAACCGCTTTAACTGCCCTGGCTCAGTGCTAGGGAATCCTGGGAACTGTGATTTATTGTGGCACCAGAGCTCTCAGACAGAGAAGGCTATAAATGTCTCACAGTTCCCAGCATTCCCTAGCATTGAGTCAGCGCAGTTAACGCGGTGTGGAACTGGATTACTTTCTGCAGTGCGGATGCAGCTTGAGTCCTCCTCCAGGAGCTTGGGCTTCATCTGCTCCAAAGTGTGCTTGGAAGTGGCTCCTGTCCTCACCTGAAATGGCGGAGGCTCCTCGAAGGGCGGCCACACAGAGACAGCGACACTCTCCTTCCCGCCACTCAGGTCCATACTTCACCTCTGGCAGTTCAAGCGAGGAAGCAGCGCCTTCGGGGATTTGGTCCCGCCCTCCTCAGCTAGCATTGGCTCCCCTAGAACGCCCTGTGCTATGAATGGCCAGGAGGAAATGAGTGGCAGGTGAACGCTAGAAGGAAGCGTCGCCGGGTGTTGGTTTTTAAACCATAGACCTACGCTCAACGGCCATGGCTTCATCCCAAGGAATGATGGGATTTGAAGTTTAGGGAGAGGCACTTAGAACTCTCAAACAGGGAACTCTTGGGCCT
>CM034703.1:291732152-291742445 GCA_020142125.1 Phrynosoma platyrhinos
GTGATAACGTCCCTAGAAAGGTTAATAGCAGCTGAGCATGTATAGACCAGAAAACAGAGAAAAAGGACAAAGTAGATTAGTCTTCCTCATCAGTTCCCTCCATCTTGTTAAAAAATCATAGAACTATGTGTTTGGCCACCAAAATGGAAATCCTAAGAAACATGGGGCAGGTGAAATCTTCCCTGGATGTATTTTGGAAGAAGCCTTCAGGGCTGCCTCTGCACTGCAGAAATAATGCAGTCTGACACTGCTTTAACTGCCATGGCTTAGTGGTATGAAATCCTGAGATTATAGTTTGTTGTGGCACCAGAGCTCTCTGACAAAGAAGGCCAAATTTCTCAAAAAACTAGAAATCCCAGAATTCTATAGTGTTGAGACATGGCAGTTAAAGTGTCAAACTGAATTAGATGCCTGACTTGGTTGTTTTATTTCACCTGGGCATATTGATAGTATTGGATTAAAAATAATAATTGCTGATACATGTTAAACTGTTCTTCCTTTTTTTGTGGTTCAGGAACCCCTCTTTGTTCTCTCCATGCTATTTCTGTCTCTGGTACCAGCTTTTCTGTTAAGGAAGCAATGCCCAGGAACACTTCTATTTTGTTAACCAAGATATAATTGTATACTTCTGCCTTTTATTCTATCTGTATATAGGTGTGTAAATAAACACTCTATCTGACAAATGTAATAGATTTTCATCCTATTAAGGAACATCATATCAAGGAAACAAAAGCACTCACAGCCCTAGCATTCTCACTACTCAAAGGACTGGGGTGCAAGAGTGTAGCAGTATATTTGGTCATATAACTTTTGGTGGAAACTGACTGATTGATTGATTGGACTTATATCCCACCTTTCTCCCAAAATGGGATTTATCCTCTTGAGCACATGGTTGCATTTATTAAATAAAGATGGAGCTAATTTTAATTTCAGGCCGTCATAAAAGGAACTTCAGAGAGAAAGACAATAATAGAAAAAGCCAATTGTCACTCATATTTTTACAGTACTTTCCAAATGCTTGCCTGCGTTCCACAGCCCCACAAAAGTACAAACACCAGAGCTTTATTATCATTTTAAAACACTGAGGGAAAAATGCATATTAGGCAAAGGAGGCTTAGCTATCAAGGATGCTGAGGCATCGTTCCTTAGGAAAATATATATACTGTAAACAGCAATCAACATCTAAAACAGATTTCCCCCAAAGTGTTACAGGTTTAGGTCATAAAATATTTTCAGCTATCCTCCATAATTCACAAAGACAGAAATGTGTGACAAGATGTTGAATTTCATGTGGATTTTCCAGTTTCACACACTTTCCCTGCCCCCTGATCACATCCATCCCCTCCCTTCTTAGGATGTGCATGTGGATGCCCATACAATCTTGGGTTGCCAGGTTAAAAACTGGAGGTACTTCCTATAGCTTTAATGTTTGTGTAGAGGAAGGCATTTCAGCAAGTGTTGCTTGTTGTGCAACCAGGTAACAAGTAAAACCAGCTGAAATTCCCTCTTCTGCATAATGATTAAAGTTAAAGGACTTTTCACTCTGTCAGTCTTGCCACACACACACATTTTTACACTACAAAAGCAGTGTTATGAGGAATCTCTGGGCTTCTTGGAGAACAATCACTCCTTAATTCAGCCGTCGAATTTCCATTTGGTTGGAATTTAAACAGGATTTTTTTCAATGCTTTCTTATGTTCTTCTGATGTGCTGAGTCCCACACACTAGGCTTTTACAAAGACTTCTGGTTGCATAATATCAATAGGGCAGGTTGCCAATTAACAAATATTTAAATGATGTCAACTGCTACAACCTCCCTGGTGCTTTAAGCATGGTTTGTGGGGTATGTGTGTGTGTGCATCATCTTCTGGCACTTTCTGGTTTATTCAGAAAATGAAGCAGCTCATAAGCATTCTTGAACACTGTATCTGATAACCATTCATTATTGGACATGCTTTGTAGAAATGCGTTTGTTTCTAAAGGCACAGCAGATTTCCTTCAAATAGCTGCTCCACAATAGAGGTGACCATTCTAAACTCATCCAGCATGTTTGACTCAATTCAATTATGTTACACTTTTCTTGTTACACCCACAGAGTTGGGAGACACTGACAGGAGATCATCCACACTTACCCCAAATCTCATTACATTATATAGATTAAGGTCAAAACTTCCATTGAATACACATGCATTTTAAACATGGCGAGTGACATTTACAGTCCTTTTTCTATTCTGTGCTTGTTTGCAACCAAGTAAGTCCCATGGGTATTGGTTTATTTATTTGATTTAAATCCCGCTTTCCTGCCAAATGAGACTCAAACTGCTTACAATATAAGTTAAACAGGACAGTGAGTGGTGTCACTTGGATTGGCATCACTCAATGCAGTGACTCATGATGTCACCCCCTTTGTCCTTCTCTCATACCACTCCATTTAGAATCCTTAGTAATTTTTTTGGACTAATGTTATTCAGTCATAATTCCCATAAATCAGTGAGGGTAATGGTAATAGCTGTCACATAAACAACTAACAAAATTAAAATTATACCTTTAAATTGCAATATCATATGCACCACCTATATGTACATAGTTTACATGTACATCATTTCATGTTATTAAAGTTAAAATTTGGTACAATGTGATGTTTTTAAAGAAAATTTCAGATGTTTTTTTTTAATTTTTTTCATTTTTTAAAAAAATAATAATTTATTTTTAATTTTTGAAACAAATGTTATTTTATTTTATTTTTAAAAAACTGGGCTCTCTTTTTTCTCCTCCATTGAGTCTCTCCCCACTCACACCTCTCTCTCTCTTCTGTGTTTTAAAGCAACACAGGCAAAGACAACACCCCATTTCTGCCAAAAGGTAGATTTTTGGGAAGCAGCCATGTCACCTTTTCCCTTAGCGTGGCACCTGGTGCAGCTCTCACCTCCTTAGTGATCCCCTAAGGACAGTTAAAACAATATGGAGTACAAAGATTAAAAAAAAGCATGAAACCATGAATCCAGTTGAAACACTACATTTAAGACATTAATTTAAATACAAATAAAACACTTGAAATACATTGATGTTGTTAACTGCCCTTGAGTTGACCTTGACTCATGGCAACCCTGTGGATGAGACCTCTCCAAGACCCTCTGTCCTCCACTTCTTTGCTCAAGTCCTGCAGGCTCAGGCCTGTAACCTTTGGCCTCTTTGATTGGGTTTAACCATCTGGCCTGTGGCCTCCCCCCTTTCTACTGCCCTCTACCTTTCCTAGCATTGTGGTTTTTTCCAATGATGTAGCCAAAGTATACTTTGCACACTGATTGTCTATTTGGAATAACCCTACCTAGAGGTTTAACTGACCTACATGGCTTCCAACCCTGACTAAAACTTTCGCTGCTCCTGAAACATTGGGGATCATGTCCCTTCGGCCTTATTTCACACATGCATTGTATACTGGGAAATGTTTGTCATGAAGATATATGATTTATGATTGTGGTACTTGCATTAAAGTTGTGGCCAACTTTTCAGCCCATAGTACAGTGTCTGTCCTTTTGTCTTCACAAAAAGCCTTCGCCTGAAGATCATAGGACTTGGGCAGGCTCATATGGGATGATCATATGGGCTTACTTAACAGGACTTACTTCCAGGTAAGTGTGCTTATAGTTTTAAACTGGGACTTTCTTCTGATCACACATGCACAGGATTGCAATGTGGATTGCATTACATAAAAGATGTGTATAAGCTGCACAGCCAAATCTCCCTTCTTTTAAATGTAGGTAGATTGTAAGTATGCATTTACTTCATTACAAAGTGCTTAGTAGATAATCATTACCATCTGAGTTGCATCTGAGTTTCAGTAAGGCATGCTTGAGAGTTCTGTGCATGATATTAAAAGATGATGTTGTGGTTCCCTCTCTTCATTCTATAGTAGGAGGGATGAGTTGCTTGTCTAAAGTGGGAGTCAGGTACTTTTAAAAGAGATTATTGCATTAATAAATAAGGCAACTTAACTCTTCTGAGTTAGGGATAAATACTGGATGCAGCCACTGTTGCTGCCTCCCAACTTCATCCATGGAAAAACCTGGCTACAATCCGCCCTCAGCTGGCCAATCTGCAAATCTGGGAAGCTCCCAAAAGTGACAAGCAGCCAGCTGAAGGCGGATTCTAGCCGAGGTTTTGCATGGATGCATTTGGGAGGTGGCAATGGCGGCAAAATCCATGTGATAATACCTGGCTGCATCCAGTATTCATCCCTAATTCAGAAGAGGTAAGTTGCTTTATTTATTAATGTGATAATCTCTAAAGATAGATAGTCCTCAGTCTGTTAATATGTGTAGTCAATATTGTCAATTGTATTGTGTGAGTTTGGCCAGCCTCCAGGCTGAAGTCATAATTGTGGATTCAGTAACAAATGTAATTTCCAAGCATGCAAATTATTGCTTCATTCTGCAGGTTTGCAAAGATATTTCAGAAAGTTTGAGCTGTAAGATAAATTCAAATGCTGTGACAAAATTCCCCTCAAGATGCTGGTTATCCTAGATCACTGAATCTTAAATCCTTTCAACATACAGACTTTTGCATGCTTCAGTAAGTTGCCAACATCTGCCTGCTTGACCAGGTGTTACCCTAAAAGGTGGGGAACACTGGGGAGTCCCATCACCAACGCCAGCGGCTTCTTGAAAGGTAGGGAAATTATAACTCAAAGGCGGCCTGCGAGAGGAGGGTAACTGCATGGATCTTTTCACCTATCTATACTGGAAATAACTGCAGAGAGTGCTCCTGTTTCAGTAAATAAAGTGTTTTATTTAGAAATATGCAGAGATGCAGGCATACAAGAACCAAGGCGACCTTAAGAATTGTACAAGACTATCAGAAAGAAAAGTGTGGAAGGTTGGATAGAAAGGTTGGGGTTAAAGAGGGCAATAATTACCAGTTCTGAAGAGGGGTCTGTAGAAAATGCAGATTGGCTCAGACCACATCTGAGGGTTACACAGAGGGAGCCCTGGTCAGTGAACAATGTGTCTAGAGTGGGGGCAGATTTATACCCAATTTCATAGCCTCTAGGGGTGTGTTATGTTGTATTCAGTATGACAAATGCCTTAATGGCTTTCCCGGGGCACTGACAAAAGGGTCTTGACCAACTGCTGACTTTAGTTCCATAGTGATAATACACTGATTAGATCTAAGACAATCTCTTAATGATGGGCAAGAAGGGTTATAGGAACTGTGGGAAGTGTAGGTGGGGTAAAGGGCATAGTTACTGCTTGCTTTATGGTACAACTCCCTTTGATTCCAGTGAAAATGCAAAGAAACTAGGGTGAGGGAGCGAAGTGATCAGCAAACCCATTCACATTTTTCTTAGTTTTATATAAGTCTCTGCATGTTCTTCAGTCAGTGTGACTCCTACACATGTATAGTTTCTAGTTTCTGCAGGCCATTGCAACCCTGAAACATGCCCAACTTTAGATATTAGTCATGGAACTGCATAGCCAGTGGGACGGGTGTAGGGTATGCTTTTACAAGGGCACAGGTTTCATTCCTATAGAATCATGGGGTTTGTAGTTTAAGATTCTTAGAAATCTCAGTTAGTTATAGGAAGTGTGGGAAGTGTAGGTGGGGTAAAGGGCATGGTCACTGCTTGCTTTATCTAGAGCTCATCTAGTTCTTCACCAAACCACAATCTCCTGAACTCCATAGATATGAAACTTTGGCCATTAAAGTGGAATCAGAACAATGTAATTGTGCAGTATGAAATGACCCAGGAACAATAAATAAGGTAGGTCTGTCCATACAACACATACATTTGTGTGTGTGTCCTGCCAGTGTCTGTAGATTAAGATGCTCTTAAAGTTATATGAGCAAAGGCCAATAAAACCTTCCATCCCATACCTTCATTGTATTCTGACATTTCCCATTGCATTGTGGTACTGGGGAAAATGGCAGCCAAGTGGTATTGTGCCTGCTGCTCAGGAGCAGAGCTAGGTTGGTCTGGGGGAGAGCCAGGTCCCTGGGCTATCAGCCAATCAAGCCAGGTTGTCTTCTCCCCATCCATCCCAGCCCTGGGAGAAAGAGCTGAGCATGAGTAACATGGTGGTGATGTCTCTCCTCTGCCCACCCCATCCCACTGAGAATGTGTGCACGAACACATTAGCCTCTGTCTGTACTCTCCCTCCCATGAAAGGAGGAGGAAGAAAGGACAGAGAGAAAGAATATGGAGCTCATTCTATAATTAACTGATTAATCAAACAACATATGAACTTTAAGTAATACTTGTACAGTATTCAAGTACACTGTCATAGATAGAGGCAGCTAGTAAGTGCTGGAGCTTAGCTCATATTTTAAAGTCAGATTTCACATGCAATGCAATTCTCTAATGTCCTGCAGACTCATGAATATATTATATAGATTTTTTTCCTGTGGCTTCATCACATAAAATGGTAACCTTTGGATGTCATGTTAAACATTCTAATCCTCAAAGAGTCTGAGCATGCAGCAGCCTCATAGAAGTCCATGGGAACCTTTCAGTGCCAGAGCTTTGAAGATGGCTTGCTCACACAGGGCTCCAAGAGCTGAGCTTCTTCTGAAAGCCAGCCCATTTAAGCCAACCTCTCAGTATGTAAGAGGCCTACTTATAAATGTAATTCATCGTTATGTTCAAAAAATTTGCAGATTTAAAAAAAACATTTTAGAAGGATTTGTCCAAAATTCTTTCAAGTAAAACTTCACAAAAGCATATTTTACTTTGGGGGAAATGCACAAGGCGCTCAGAAAGCAGGCAAGTGTTAAGCAGAATACAGACAGAGGCCCCTTTGAAATTGCCTGAGTGTGGAAAACTTGCCACCATAGTCCATCAGTTTCTCCTTCCCTGAATTCCAGCTCTCAGTTTTGAGGACCTCACGTCAACCAGCACCTCTGTGTTTTGTTTTTTGCTTAAAGCCTGGAAGCGAAAAGAAAGGAAAAGAAGCAACTGCTTGATTTGAAAAGGATGGAGGCTGGAATTCACAATCACAGTTGCAAATACAGAATTTAGGATTACATTGTAACTGATTCATATTAACAATCTCTATATATTGCATACTTACCAGGCAGCAGCCACTCTAAGCAACGGGAGTCTGTTCTCCTGTCAGTAGGGATGCAGCAGGCTGACATTCCCACCTCACTTCTTCCCATGACCTCTGGTGGGAAGTGACATTTTGACAGGGATCCTAGGGGATCCATTCCAGACCCTCTCATTTAAGGGAAAAAATGTGGGACCTGAAGTCCATTGTTTCCTATGGCGGTATGCTCCTGCACGCACGCCATTGTAACTACGGGGCCTCGCCGTCCGCATGACCTTGAGCCTGTGTATGGTGCAGGTGTGCTGTATTTCTGACTATTGCAATAGAGATTGCTTGCAGGAGTGGGTTGGTAGTCAGGTGTGTCCTGATTGATAGACCTCTGTTGCTCATAGTGGCTGCTTCCTGATAAGGCAGGAATTGAGAGTGTGGTTGGACCAGGAGATGCTAATCAGTTAAGGGTATTTAAGTGTTAACATGCCCTGCATCCTCCCGATATGGAGTTTTATATTTAATATCTAGCACCAGGCATCTTTTTGGGAGGCCACAATGACATTTGGGGCCTTTAGGTAAGGGGCCATGTTGACCTGAGGACACGTGGGAGACCTAGATAGTGCCTGAGTGTGGAATACTAGATAGTGCTAAAATAAAAGTTAAAAAAGTTAAATGGGTTTACTCCTCTAGCAGGCTTTCTGCATATCCTCTAACAATGGAGACTATGGAAGTCCTAACTCAAAATAGTTAAAGACCAAACCTACACCTCACTCTAGGCTGTGTCCCTATTCACCTTTATGGTGACTATCCAAGGGCTGTACCAAATCCTATCAATATTTTGTCATTCTATAGTCAGCCTATCCCTATCCTTTTGTCAATACCATGGGAAATACACCAAGTCTTTGTCACACTGTGCGATAGCATAAAGTACCCCTCCATACTATGAAGTAGAATATGAAATAGGATATAAATATAAACCCCTGACATAGTCAATGTACTGCCAGTTTGCTCATAGAACCCGTGTGCACATAAGACCCTCTTTTGTGCTGTGTTGTCCTCAGACTCTGAGCCACTATTCATCTTCCGTGGACCCAGTGGCATCCCTTGGGTTGGTGTTACCTGGTGCAGTAGCTCATGTTGTCATTCCTCCATTGACCACCTCCTATTTCACACATATGGAATCCTTAGTAATGCTTTTCTGCTAATGTTACTTTGTAATTCTCACATGCCACTGAATATAACGGTTAATAGTTGTGATATAAACAACTAGCAAAATTAAATTTATACCTTCAAATTACAATATCATACACACAACCTAAATGTACTTACATATACAACATGAAGATTTGGTTAAAATGTGATGTTTTAAAAATATTTTTTAAAAATAAACATAAAAAAACTTTAATTTTTTTAAATTTGAAATTTAAGGGCCTGGCCAAACATCATGCAGCACCCGGGCCTCAAACTGCCAACCTGCAGATCTTGCAATCAACAGAGTCAGTGTCTTAACTACTTGAGCCATTGCATCCTGCAGCTATGTTGGCTCTATAGCAAATCCAATCAAAAAATCCACCAAACAGTGATACTTTTATTGGCCAGCCAAAATGCACAATATACATGTTGCAAGCTTTTGAAGCTTCACTGGCTTCTTCATCAAGCAAAGTGTTACAAACCAAACAGGAGAAAAAAAATGAAGATGTTAGTCATAGGCCTGCATTTTGCTATTTCTCTTCTTAGTTAAGATGGTAAGGAGGGCCATATCTTGCAGGCTGGCTTCTGCTCCTTCTGGACATGTGGCAACTGGGAAATTCTCAAAGTCCAGGAAATTTAGTATCACAATTTGCATCACAACCAACAAAGACACTTTTTGCAATCCTATACGTCTCCATCCTTGTGAGGCTATTAGCTAAGTGTACTTATATTACCCTAAGATTAAGGGACTTGAGGTTCCCACCAACAGTGTCAGTGTCTCCTTGGTATTTTGGGGAAATTATTAGCTGAAAAGGAGGCCTGTGTGGGGGGAATAACTTCAGAGATCTTTCAACTTATGTCACTCACTGCAGAGAGACTCTGGTTTTAATGAATTAGAGTTTTATTAAGAAATATGCAAAACATGAACTCTATGATTCTATGATTCTAGGTTACCCAAACACACAAAACCAATGCAGCCTTAAGAATCATACAAGGCTAACTGAATGAAAGATGTGCATGGTTGGGTAGTGAGAGATTGAGAATTTAGAAGAAGTGATAATTACAGGTCCTGAAGATAGGAGTCCAGTTTGGCCAGGATAAGGGAAGGAGGAGGAGGAGGTTTTACAGGCCAGTTTCTGAAAGAAAGGAGAAAGAGAAGGAGGCTTTGCAGGCAGTTTCTGCCAGGAAAAGAGAAGGTAAAGGAAACTTTCTAAGCCAGTTCCTGCTAGGAAAGAGGAAGAAAGCAGTTTCCAGGCAGCCATTTTGAGTGGGTGAGTTTTTAAATTCTTTTAAAAAACATTTGGAGACAGTGTGACTGTTACTCAGTGGGTGGGGCTTTGTTGAGTCGCATTTGTGAGTCAATAGGGGGTGGGCTAGCCTGTTAGCTCTATACAACTGCTACCAGAGGCCAGTTTCAGGTCAGTTTGGCCAGGAGAGGGGAAGGAGGAGGAGGAAGTTTTCATAACCACTACTAATTCCAGTCATCAGCAGACTGTAACAATGCTATTAGTGAGGGATTTTCTTTGAGGAGGAAAGCTTTAATCCTCTTTCAGGTACTAATTAAGACTTAGTATGGACACTGAAGGAACTGCTGCCATCACCTGCAATACCTGTGGGATGTTTGTCTTCTTACCTACAGATGTGGGGAACTACACATGCTCCAAGTGCAAGTTGGTAGCCCTCTTGGAGGAGAAAGTACAGCAGCTGGAGGTGTGGGTAGCTACACTTCAACATATTAGGAAGCAAGAGGCTTTCCTAGACAGAACGGAACAAACAGTCTTGGATGGGGACCACACAGAGGAAGTCGCTGGGGAAGAGAAGGTCACATCACACACACAGGAGGTAGAAAGCTGGAGGAATGTCACACACAGAAGTAAGGAGACCAGGGATCGTTCTGGGAGCTTGCAGCTACAGAATCGATTTCAAGCTCTTTCTCTTATAAAGGAGGATGAGGAAGAGCAGCATGGACAGACTTCAGGGACAGAGTGGGGGACCCTGGGAGTTCCATCACAGGGAACAATTGCTGCTAAGCCTTGGAGGAGGCATGTGGTCGTGGTGGGGGACTCCT
>CM034703.1:291745055-291756092 GCA_020142125.1 Phrynosoma platyrhinos
TTTTTTGCAAGATTAGCAGGTTGGCAGTTCGAGGCCCAGGTGTTGTGTGATGGGGTGAGCTTGTGTCACTACTCCAGCTTCTGCCAACCTAGCAGTTTGAAAGCATGCAAATGCAAGTAGATAAACAGGTACCTTTTCAGTGGGAAGGTAAACAGCATTCTATGAAATCATGCTAGCCACATGATCACAGAGTAATCTCTCACAACACTGGCTCTTTGGCTTAGTAACAGAGATGAGCACTGCCTCCTATGGTTGGACACGACTTGACAACCTTGTCAATGGGGAATACTTTTACCTTATATTTATAAGAAAGATGCCAAGACAAATAGCAAACACCCTTAGAAAGGCAAATGGCATCCAAAGCAGCATTGCACATAAAATAGGGGCATGAAATGTGAGAAGCATGAGCCAAAGGAAGCTAGACATAGTAAAAATGGAAATGGAACACATGAACATAGCAGTACTGGGGGTAAATGAGTTAAAATGGAAAGGAATGGGCCACTTTGAAGCAAGCAACCATACAGTATTCTACTCAGGGAATGAAAAGACAAGTAGAAACGGGGTGGCTTTCATACTAAGAAAAGATGTAGCAAAAGCAGTCAGAGAATAAATGCAAAATCAGACCAAATCATTTTGGTAAGGCTCCATGGCAAACCTATGAATATCACCATAATTCAACTATATGCACCAACCACAGAGACAGAACAGGAAGAAGTTGATAAATTCTATGAAGAAGTACAGGAAGAAATTGACAGCACACCAACACAGGATACCCAGCTGATCACTGGAGATTGGAACGCAAAAGTTGGAAACAAAGAAGAATCAAAAACAGTAGGCAGATTTGGATTAGGCAAAAGAAACTTAGCAGATGAGTGTCTGACAGATGTTTGATAGATGTTGTGAAGCTAACAACCTATTCATTGCAAATACAACCAGAAAGAAGGCAATATACATGGACATCACCAGATGGTCAACAAATTGATTTTATAATTGGAAGTAAAAGATGGCAGAACTCTATACTGGTAGCCAAGACTACACCTGGCACTTACTGTGGCACAGATCATGAATTACTCTTATCAAAAATAGGAGTAAGACTCAAGAAGAAAACAAACCAGTGATTATACCAAAATATGATCTAAATAATATCTCAACAGAATTCATTGACAACATAAGAAACAGATTTGCACTACTAAGCATAATCGACCGAGAACCAGAGGAACTATGGCCTGAAGCCAGGGACATAATAAAAAAAGGATGCATACAGACACTTTCAATAAACAAAAAGAAAGAGAGAAAAACCATAGATGACAAAACAACAACAACAAACATTAAAGAAAAGAAGATAAGAAGAAAAAGAAAAAGAAAATAAAGATTATGAATGCAACAGTACAACAGTTTGTACTGAAAGATAAAGAAAATTAGTACAGTGACCAATGCAGAGAAATAGAATACAACAACAAAAAGAGGAGAAGAAGCGATTTATTTCACAAGATCTGGAAATCAAACCAAGGACCAAGATGCTTTATGACAATAAAAATAACATAATTCAAGACCAGGAATAAAATGTCATAGCAATACACAGAAGAATTATACAAAAGAAATGACAAAATCAAGGACACGTGGAATGAAGACCCACATGAAGATGAAACACAAATTCTAAATAGTGAGGTAGAAACTGCAATAAGAGAAATAGCAAAAAAAAAAAACAAAAAAAAATCACCAGGAACAAGGTGATGTTTCAATTGAACAGCTGCAATCCACATTGACAGAATCAACTCTAGTGCTAACCAACATATGTCAACAGATATGGAAAACATAACAATGGCTAACAGATTGGAAGTGATCGATATACATCCCCATCCACAAAGGGAGACACACAAGACTGCAGCAACTATAAGTCCATAGCACCGATCTCCCATGCAAGCAAAATCATGCTCAAAATTCTGCAACATAGGGCCTTTACAGGCTGCCAGAAATAATGCAGCTTGAGGCTACTTTAACTGTCCTGGCTCAGTGCTAGGGAATCATGGCAACTATATATATTTTTTCTGGGACATTGAGCCTTCTCTGTCAGAGAGCTCTGGTGCCACAATAAACTACAGTTCCCATGATTCCCTAGCACTGAGCAAGGACAGTTAAAGGGGCTCTGCAGACGGCACAAAGTGCTGTCTTGGAGCCAGGGGAGGGAAGGGGCAGCCACACACTGGGTGCCCCAACTCCCGAGAATGTCATCAGGGCACGTGCTGTTCCACACAGCGAGAGCCCTGATGATGTCCTCCTGGTGCAGCCTTCGCAC
This sequence comes from Phrynosoma platyrhinos, assembly GCA_020142125.1. NCBI lineage: Eukaryota > Metazoa > Chordata > Lepidosauria > Squamata > Phrynosomatidae > Phrynosoma > Phrynosoma platyrhinos. The sequence goes on from CM034703.1 coordinate 291,747,352, forward strand.
TCACTATGCTGAAAGAGATACGGAACACAGCGCCTCTTCCGGCACCCTAGGAAGCAGCGTCATTTTGGCGCTCCTTTCTTAAGCACCAAAACAGTAGATTTGGGCCGCTGTGTGTGTGCTAGCAGAGGCCCCAATCCTTGGCTTCTCGGGGCAGCCACAAGCTGCCCATCTGTAGAGGCCCAAAGTGGCCTTAAGCTGCATTATTTCTGGCAGTCTGTAAAGGCCCATAGACTCCAACCATACATGGAGCGAGAAATCCCAGACATCCAAGTGGGGTTCAGGAAAGGAAAAGACATGAGGGACCTGCAAACATACAATGGCTAATGGCTAATTTTTTTTGAAAATTTTAAAAAATATGCATGCACACTCTCTCAGCCCCAGAAAAGCCATGGCAAAACCCCTGTGGAGATTTTGCCAAGAAAACCCCAAGAACAAGTAATAACAATAATCAATATCATCATGGTATGCGGCGGCGGCAGTAGGACTGGCCTGGGGCCGGTCCAAAGGCCTCAGGGGGCTGCATCCGGCCCCTGGGCCTTAGTTTGCCTACCCCTGATGTAGAGTGTATTATAGTTGTCTAAATAGGATGTAATCAAGACATGTGTCACTATAGCAAGATCTGGCTTCTCAAGGAACTGGCACAGCTGGCATACAAGTTTTAGCTGTGCAAATGCACTCATGACCACTGCTGAAATCTGGGCATCCAGGCTCAAGAGCTGAGTCCAGGAGCACACCCAACTTGCTAGCCTGAGATTTCAAGAGGAATGTAACTCCATCCAGCACAAGCAAGGTCCCTATTCCCTGACCTGCCTTAAGGCTGACCAGGAGCACCTCTGTCTTGTTTGGATTAAGCTTCAATTTATTTGCTGTTATCCAGTCCATTACTGACAGCAGACGCTGGTTCAGTATAGATGCAGCTTCCTTGGAATCAGATAGAAAGGAGAGATAGAGTTGGGTGTCATCTGCATACTGGTGACACCTCACCCCCAAACTCCAGATGACCTCTTCCATATAGATGTTAAATAACATTGGGGACAGAACAGAACCCTGAGGGAGTCCACAAACCAATGGCCAGGAGGTTGAACAGGAGTCCCCTAACACCACCTTCTGAGTCCACCCCTCCAAAAAGGACTAGAACCACTGCATAACAGGGCCCTCAAGTCCCATCCTAGAAAGGCGGCTCAGAAGCATACCATGGTTGATGGTATCAAAAGCCACTGATAGGTCTAGCAGGACCAACAGGGACACACTCTCCCTGTCCAATTCTCTGCGTAGGTAATCCACCAAGGCGACCAAGCCTGTCTCTGTCCCATAGCCAGGTCTGAAGCCAGATTGAAATGGATCTAGATAATCAATTTCATCCAGAAACCCATGGAACTGGGAGGCCATCACTCACTTCAGAACCTTGCCCAAGAATGTTAGAGACTGCCTGATAGTTATTCAGTCTGGTGGGATTCAGGGAAGTCTTTTTCAGTAACAGCCTCACCACAGCCTCCTTTAGGCAGGATGGAAATCTGCCTAGTAACAGTGAAGCATTCACCACTCCCTTTACTCACTTGTCCACTCCCCTCAAGCTGCTTTCAGAAGCCAGGAAGGTCAAGAATCCAGAATGCATGTGGTGGCCCTCACTTCTCCAAGGATCCTGTCCACATCTTCAGGCTGCACAAATTGAAACTTATCCAATAATACAGGACAAGCAGGTGCCAAGATGACATCCATTGGACCTGTGTCAACTACTGCATCCAAGTCAGAGCAAATATGAGTGATTTTATCTGCAAAGTGTCTTGCAAATTCTTCACAGTGAGCTGTCAAGTGGTCTTTGTTTTCTTCTTGGGGGGCAGAATATAAAAGGCCCTTGACCATTTGGAACAGCTCTGCTGGATGACACTGTGCAGACACAATGATGTCAGAAGTATAATTTCTTCACTGCCACCATCGCCACAATATAGGCCTTCCAATGGTTCCTAGCCCGTGTTCAGTCAGACTCACTCCAAGCCTTCCGCCATCATTGCTCTAGTCTCTGTCCCAGTTGTTTCATCACTGCCAGATCCTTAGTGAATCAGGGAGCATGTTTGGCTCCACTTCATAAGAGGGGACACTCAGGGGCAATTGTGTCCACTGCCCTGGCCATTTTTTCTTCTCCTGCTGAGCCTCACCCCATCTGTCAGGGACAGCCAGATAGAGGACTTGGAGGACTCTGAGAGGGAGGATGTGGAGCCAGGTCCTAGCTTGGTGCTACCAGCTCCCATAGACCTAGCTGAACCTGGACCTAGCTGTGTGGGACCCATGAGGCACAGCCCCTGCCTCAGCAGCCTAGCCTCCCTCCAGCAGAAAGCCTTTCCCCAGCAGAGGTTTCAGGCCTGGAAGAAGCAGAGGAGCAAGAGACTGAGATACCTATCTTAGCCCAGAGGAGAACAGATAGGGCGGGGCTGTGGTGTTCTTGAAGGTTAGCTGAGAAACGTACAGCTAAAGATAAACACCTGTGAGAGAGGAGCTGGGGCTAGATAAGCAGCTGGGAAAAGCCAAGCTCTTCGTCAAGTCTTATCTTGGATTCCCTGGTGAAAGCTCTTGACTCTCGGCTTGACTCTAGACTCTTTGAATCTTGTGACCTTTGGAACGGCTCTGGACTACCTGCTCGTGATAACCCTGGACTTTGGATTGCTCTCTTGACTTGCCTTTCAGAACTCTGGACTTGTTGTTTGCCTGCTGCAAGCAAACATTGGTACATTACTTGCAACTGTGTTTGTGTCTTGGAAAAGGGCCTTGTCCTTATCGGCCACGTGCTGGCAGCTTTCCCGGACACCATCTCTTCAGTGTTTTGAAGGGATGTGCGTAAATGCCACAGCCTGTTTCTGCCAAAATGCAGATGTTTGAGGAGGTGTCACCTGGTGCATTATGAACTACCCGCACACCCCAGTGACACTACTGACCAAACCTTCCACAGGAGAGAATTCCATAACCTGGTAGCAGCCTCAGAGAAGGATCTTTCTCGTCCCTGCACCAAATGTCCCTGTGATGTTGATTTCTTCTATATGCCTAGGTTCAGGGAATGAGAAGTGGGAGAAAGCAACTGTAGTCTTGGCATTGTTGGAAGGAAGCAATTTCCTTTGCCTGCCTAGAAGGTGGAATGGGGCGAGGGGAGGAAAAAACTCAAAATTTTGCTGTTGTTTGGAGAATGACATTTCTTCTCCCTTCTTAAAAAGGGTGTGTGTGATAGAGAAGAAATAAAAAAACTGGAAACATGCCACTGTTGTTTGGAGCAATGCGTTTCATTTTCTTGATTAGAAGGGGAGAGTTATAATGAAGAGGAAGAAGATAGAATCTTGCCTTGCAAGAACAGGTTTTCTTTGTCTGCTTGAGGGAGAGGAAGAAACCTGAATCTTGGAGTTTTGGTGTGTTTCTTTCTGCTTGGTTAGGTTAAAATTGGTGGCTGATTGAGTAAAACCTCTAACATCATGGCTACTTCATTTCTCTTTGAATGTATCCCATAGTCTCCAGTGGAGATTTGCTCAATTCATATTGCAAATCCAATCAGTCATAAATTGAGACTCATCATCATCATCATCATTTCAATGCCTACAAAGAAGACACCAACCACTAACTTCATGGCTACTTCATCTCTTTTTGAATGTATCCCATAGTCTCCAATGGAGACTTGCTCAATTCATATTGCAAGTCCAATCTGTCATAAATTGAAACTTATCATCATCGCCATCGCCATCGCCATCGCCATCACCATCATCATCATCATCATCATCATCATCATCTCAATGCCTACAAAGAAGACACCATTTCAGTAGAATAAAGAACCTTTAGCAAGTACAAAGAAAACAGGCCAAGGGATGAACTATTTTCTGCACAATTTACTAAGTGAAAAAATCCATAACTAGTAGTGGATGAAAGTTAATGCCACTGTTCAACTGATTGGTAATTAAAATAACACCACCAAAGGCCAAAAAAGCACAAACAAAGAGCAAAAAAGGAAGTTACAAAAAAAGTGGGACAAAAATAAACAGTGAGGTAGAAAAGAGAGAGAAGAAACAATTAGCCTGTAATGTGATACAGTTGAGCTGCTACATGTTAAAAGCCCCATAACCCTTATATATGCATGGGAGAAAATCTTCCACTGATAATGCTTTGTAATGTAGATTTCAGCTCCTAGGGAGCTGCAAAAAACAGCAGCTCAGCAGGACAACATTAAGTTCTACTGCACAGCACAAATGTGGTGGGAATTGAACTAACTCAGCACTGTTCCTTTTCTGTTTCTGGGTGACAAGCAACAGCTGCTTGTGCCTCTGCAATTTTGCATGCTAGAGTGTGACTGTTTGCCTCCCCACTGGTACTTGTGGAAGGGATTATAGCAGAATTTGGTGGCTGACATGATTATTAGCCCTGGCAGACTGTGACTGTGAAGTGAACAATGGAAATTCATACTGACACTAGCACAGTGAAATGTGGCTGCACAGAACAGAAAGGATTGTGTTTTGTGTAGCTGTGAGGAGAGAGTTGTTCATTCAAATTGAATATGTATTTGTCCAGAGAATCACATGAGCTCAGTCTGTTAGGTTTTCTCTTGGAAAGATTGCACATTTAATTGACAAAAGGAATTGCTCTTTTCTTTTCACTACTAATGGCCTGTTAGGTACAATTGGACAAAATATCAAGAGAGAATAACATCTCAAAACATCAGGAATTATTTCTAAAAGGTAACTAGCAGTTATAGACTTAAATTCAATTGCTAGATCCAATTAGGGTAGATCAATTGAATCAATGCTATTTGCTTTGGTCAGATCACACCTGGAATACTGGGGCCAAGTCTGGGAACCACCGTTCAAGAAGGATATTGACAGGATGGAATGTGTCCAGAGAAGTATGACCACATTTATCAAAGGCCTGGAAACTAATCCTTATATCAGGGGTAGGCAACCTTTCCCCTTTAAGGGCCGAGGGACTTCAGCTCCCAGAATCCCAGGAGCTATTGGCCAACATGGGACTATTGGCCAACATGGCTGAGGCTTCTGGGAGCTGAAGTCCCTCGGCCCTTAAAGGGGAAAGGTTGCCTACCCCTGCCTTATATAAATTGACTATTGTTCTTTGTGCTTTTAATTTTTTTATATATGTTGTAAACTTGATCTTGGTGGGTCATTGGACTGCAATAAAGAATTGTGTATGTTAAACTGAGTCTTAAGTGGAATGACTTACAAAGCGTCTATGAAAGGGCATGGTGCCAACTTCTTTTTTTCATTTAGTCTCTACATACTAAAGCTGGCTATGTTTAATTTGGAAGAGAGAAGACTGAAGGGATGACATCATAGTCATCTTTAAATATCTGACAGGATGTCATGTCACATTTTCAGTCTCCCCCTGGTATATATCTACTGTTATAGTTATATATTTTCCTATTTCTTAAAATAGCCAAAATAGTTACTTTTAGTTAGATTTAAAATTTGTTTTGCCTCCAGTACCATAACTACTAACACTGGATACTGTGTGATATTCCTCCTGAAGTTGTTGTTATTGTTAACTGACTTTGAGTCAACCTTGACTCATGGCAACCCTATGAATGAGACATCTCCAAGATTCACTGTCCTCAATTGCCCTGCTCAGGCCCTATAGTCTCATGCCCATAACCTCCCTGTTTGAGTCTAACCATTTGGCATGTGGCCTTCCTCTTTTTCTACTGCTCTCCTAGCATCATTGTCTTTTTCTAAAGAATCTTACCTTCTCATGATGTGGCCAAGGTACTACAGTCTCAATTTAGTCATCCTGGCTTCCAGGGAGAGTTCAGGCTTGATCTGTTCTAGAACCCATTTATTTGTCTTCTTGGCTGCCCACAATATCTTTTGCCTTCTTCTTCAGCACCACATATCAAATGAATCAAATGAATTGATTTTCTTTCTATCAGCTTTCTTAACTATCCAGCTTTCATACTGATATATGGTGATGGGGAATACAATGACTTGGACTATCCTCACTTTAGTGTTCAGAGTTATATCCTTGCACTTTAGGATCTTGTCCAGTTCTTTCATAGTTGTCCTTCGCAATCCAAGTTTTCTTCTGACTTCTTGACTGTAGTCTCTGTTCTGGTCAATATTTGATCCAGGGCATGGAAACTCTTTGACTATTTCAATTTTCTCATTATCTAGGATGAATTCTTGTAGCTCTTCCATGGTCATTATTTTTGTTTTCTTAATGTTCAGCATCAAGCCTACCTTGGCACATTCCTCTTTAACCTTCCTCAGTAATTGCTCCAGGTCCTTGTTGTTTTTTGCTAGTACTGTGTCATCTGAATATTTTAGGTTGTTAATGCCCCCCCCCCCATATTCACCCCTCTTGCCTTTGACTCTAAGCTTGCTGTGCGAATGATATTTTCTGCATACAGGTTGAATAAATAATGTGCTAGTATGCCACCTTGCCTGACCTCTTTGCCTATTGGCAACTATTCAGTTTCTGTGTATTTTGTTTTAACAGTAGCCTCTTGTCCTGAGTACAGGTTATGCATCAGGATGATCAGATGTTGTGACACTCCCATTCCTCTAAGAGCAAGCCATAGATTTTCATGATCTGTGCAGTCAAAGGCTTTGCTGTAGTCAATAAAGCACATGCAGATTTTCTTTTGGAATTCCTTGGTGCACTCCATTATTCATCGTACGTTTGCAATGCGATCCCTAGTGCTTCTACTGTTCATGAATCTAGCTTGCACCTCTGGAATTTCTTGATCCATATATGGTAGGAGTCTTTGCTGCATGACGTTGCTTGCGTGGGAAATTAGTGCAATGCAGTGCTGAGGGTCAAATCAGATATTAAAGGGAATTAGTATTCCTTTTTAATATTAATTTTATTGGTCTATTTGCAATATCAATACAAAGAGATAAACATGTAACAAAAAGATAAACACGAATCTACCACCATATGAAAAAACAGATTATATTCAGAAGAAACCTCAAAAATAGAATCAGTTTTCCAGAAGAGTAAAAAATATTCTTTTTCTTTTCTTTTTCAGTGAATAATCCTGAATCTTCCTTTCCCCCAAAAGTATCTGGGATCCCATAACAAATCTTTCCGATATTATGTGAAAACCCAGGTGGTCTTGGTATATCAGATATATTATTTACAAAGACAATGTATGTCTGCCATATCTTGAGAAACTTTTCTGTTCTAGTTTCCCCACTAAGAACTTTACATTCAGCATTAACTTTTCATTTAATGCTAGATCCCACACTTCCTCCACTATACAAAATAATCCACTTCCTCAGCATGTTTCCATTCCTTAGCAATGATCTTTCTAGCCACTGATAATAAAATAGATACAAGACTTTCATGATCAAGTGTTCATTGCTGTTTGTAAAAATAGATGGTAATAGTAGTCTACTATCCTATGCTAGCATGTAATTTTTACATATTACATTCAATATCTGATCCCAGATGTCTCTTATTTGAGGGCAATATAGCCATATATGAATTAAAGTTCCTCTTCTAAATTGACTGCCCCCCCCCCTTTATAATTGGATGTGTCAAAAGCTTTTGATAACTTGAACTGGCCATATCTATTTTCAATTTTAGAAAAATCTGACTATGGTAAATGGTGTTTATTTCAACTATTCAACAAATTGGGACACAGAGTCAAGACAGGGTGGCTGGCCCAGAGATCATCACAGCTTCTTATGTGTATAATTGTAGAAATGTGATTTTAATTTTACAAAATCCAATTCAAGATTTAGCCAATGTATGAAAACCAATGTTGCATTAGTAGTTTGAGTGTTAGGAGATTATTGCATTGATTTTAAAACCAGCTACCTGATTCAGTTTAAAATTTAAAGTGGGCGGCATGCTGATCTTATCGGAAGGACTTAGCCACCAAAATCACCACCCGGGTCCATCCTGGGTCCATCCCCGCTCTCAGGGCCATTCTAGTGGCCATTTTCTTAAGCCAGAAAACCCCTGGCTTCAAAAAGAGGCACACCTAGTGGTCCTGGGAATGGAGATGGACCCGAGATGGACCTGGGCAGTGATTTCAGCAGGTAAATCCTTTTCATAAGATCAGGATGCTGCCCGCTTTAAATTTTAAACTGGATCAGGTAAGCCAGTTTTAAAATCAATGTGATAGGCTTCTTAGACTAGAACTCTGGTATCCCAGCTCTGCCATGAAACTCACTGGAAGACCTTGGGCAAGGCACACTCTCTCAACCTCAGGGGAAAGCAATGACAAGCCTCCTCTGAACAAATCTTGCCAAGAAAACCTAATGATAAGACTTGAAGGCACACAACAACAACAATCAAGTTTTATTTGTGTTTTTATTTCTTGTAAGTAAAGGAAAGTTAAAATTTAAAGTTCACTGGATATTTATACCAGGGCAAGGAGTGATGATCAGGTCTTTACACTTCTTAAAGAGCAGCACAATTATGTTAGAGCCACTTAAGTTTGGAGTTTTAATATTGTAGCAGAAAAATGGGACAGAGAGACACCACGGACTGAAGGAAAGAGAGTTTATTCTGAAAAAAAAATACGCTAGCAGGATCAACAGGAAATAGCTTTCCAAAAAGTGCTGAGCCAAGAATGTTCAAAGAACCAACCTTTTTATAGGATTTTACATACAGGTTTAATACATTGCCACTCCCACTCCCCTCTTAGTTTGGATTTTACATACTTCAGCACTTTTTGTTAAACAGACATTGTTTTCAAAACATAGGACTCTTATGTAGAAAATGTTTACAGTACAAGATGACTGCGGCCTTATCAA
>CM034703.1:291756192-291770807 GCA_020142125.1 Phrynosoma platyrhinos
CTCATCTAGAGTCCTAGTTGATTATCTAGTCTGACCCTGAATCATAAGCAACCATGGACAGTCATTTTAAAATACAATTTTCAGGCAATTGGCTACTTCAATATGATTATGAATGTTCTTTTTAAAGTTGTTTGTTAAGCATTCTTAACTAAAAAGAGACTAGCTTTCTTCCAACTAACAGGAAATGAATACAATTAAAGTTACATCATTCAACATTAGAGGTTTAAATATAATAATCAAACACCACATAGCACAGTTTTATTTTTAAAAAATAAGATATTTTGTTATCTTAAAGGATGTTATAATTCTTATTTCCCCACACATTATTAAATTATTACGTTGCCACTCTAGAACTTTGAAAGTCAGAGGTTTTATTCATATCAATTAGATTTTGAAAAGCTTGTGTCTATGGTAGACCCAAGAAGCAAATATTTGTTTGTCAAAGGCAAAATTAGATCTTGTACTGTACTGTTGTTTCAGTTTATAGACCAAATGCTGGTCCAGAATCATTTCTCAGAGATATTATAGAAGCTAGAATCACTTCAACAGGGGCTTTTAATCATAGGTGGAGATTTAAATGCAGCAGCCTTCCTAAGAGACAGATCTCACACCTTGTCAGCTCCTCCCAGCAATTTCCAATTGATTTTTCAAGATTTCAGTCTTAGTGATTGCTGAAGACACACCCACCCACAAGAAAAGGATTATGCCTACTATTCTTCTTATATTAAAGGATGGAACTTTAACATGATACCTTTATGTCATCATTTTCCATTGCACAGGGGTCATCCCACTACATTTTCCTATATATTATTCTACATTTTTGTTTCAACAGCACCCTGAATCCCCTGGCTCAACATTAGGCTGGTGTTTGGAAGAAGAATTTTCATATGGTTTGCAATTTATTCATCCCAAAGAAGTTAAGTGTGCTTTAAGATTCTATTATCACTCTTTCTAGAAGTTGTTGCACTAAGTTAAATATGATTAGTTTTCACAGAGGCAGGTTTTCTCAGATGGTAAATATTCCAGAGTTCTGAAAGACAACCTAAAGTGATTCTCTTTTTAGCCTGTCTCTGTCTGTTGATGGCATTGGGTGCCTGCAGACAGAATGCCATTGGCAATGCATCATTTTTATTTCTGCTGTGCTTTCCTACTGTTTTCATCAGCTGTGTAATGTAGCTTTCTTCCTCTAGATGATTAGTATCCTGCTGTTCCCTCTGTTAATTGTTGGGTTCAGTTAGTGGGCTTTTATTTTATTTTTAACCCCAATAATGTTTCATTTTTCATTTTCTAAAATTGCCTAGGTCCTTTATGAGCTGTTATGTTAATGACAAACCATAAAATTGTGACTTTTCATAGGAAATTATGAAGAAATGATTTTTTTTTTTTACAAATTATCTGTCTGCAATAATATAACCATAATACATATAATCAGTGGTGACACCATTTCATTTCTTAATATGTGAAGGATGAAAGCTGTCTATTCAATAGTTGTTTGTCTAATACAACTGCAGTTCACAATTTCACCCCATGTTATCAGCTAAACATGGCCTTTAGCATACAAAGAAGATTCTTCCTATGATAATTCAAATTCAGGATCTCTCTGTCCCTTTTATATTACAGTTATGCTGTAGTTTTAAGGTATACACTATTTTCACCCAATGCCATTACACACCATACTCTTTTGCATAAGGAACAAAGGTGATTTTATTGGATCCCTATTACCACATCTGCTTTACATTCTTCAGTGAAGGCCACTAGATGAGAAGATAACATTTTGAATCATCAGCAAGCTTTTCTCATTAACCTAATTTTGTTAAAATGATCAATGATCTTGATAGAAATTCCTGGTGTCAATACAGTTTAGAGGATGCTCACTAAATGGTCTCATGTGAAAAAGAAAATGCCCAGGAGTCATTGCCAAGACTGAGGACATCACCACAAACGTTGGAGAATAGTGTCTTTTAAAATAGTTATTGCATGACATTACCACTATTGTGCCCCTTTTCATTGACAGGGAAAACTCATCAATAAAATCCCATCCCAATCACACTGCTTTTTCATTATTCTGCAGGTGTGATATGTCACTTTCACAACAGTTCTGGCAGTCATGTGGTGTCTGTTCCTCCCCCCTCCACTATTCTCAAACAGAGTTTTCCCTTCCCCTCTGCCTTATTTCTTTTTCTAAAAAAAAAAAAAAAAAAAAAAAATTAAATCACATTAGCACAACTCCAGAATTGTGTTAAAAAATAAAAATACCCCTTAAGGCACACTGGGTAGGGCATAAGGCAGGAAGAAGAGGTTAAGGAGGAAAGCAGAAGAGAGAAGAAGAGACAATCAATGACAAAAACAACACCTTTGTGTATTGCACCGATGTGTGATAATTGAATTCTCCCAAACCAGCATGTTTGCCCTTCCCCACCACTAATTTTCACCTCAGTGAAACTGAGGCTTATGTGATAATTCCCCCAAACTAGAAGCTATGTTGAATACATTGCTCACTCCTCCATGATGTTATTATTCTGATCATTATGAGGAAGCTCCACAATGTTTGGAGTCTAGGAATGTAGGGAGAGAGAATGTAGGAAAGAAGACAATTTATTTTTTAAAAAACCACTGGTAAGACAGGAGAACTAATTCAGGCTCTATCTATATACGAGGGGGGGGTCGTAAACTAATATCATCTGGAAATTATTATGGTAGATTGATAAAATTTTGTCAGTGTCATCGTCATCAAGTGACTTTTTCTTTTCCCAAAAATGAAAAATCTGTGGTGGGGTTGCTGATTTGACAACACAGACAGCATCATTCATAAAGTAGAAAAGTGATTTAAGGCGCAATCTGCAGACTTCTACAGAGGGTCAAGAAATGCTGGGAAAAATGTGCAAATCTGGATGGTGACTACATAGAGATAAGTTAACAACTACAAATCAAAACAAACTTTCTGTAAATTTTTAAAAAGGAGATAATTAAAATTTTACAATGTCCCTCATATGGTCAAAATTCCATCTTAAGTCCCAGCTTGCACTTCTTTTCCACTGAAGCTTCAGATGGGAACGTATACAGTTTCTTTTGTTATGTATATTGTTCCATTTAGACCAATGTTCTCCACTTTGAGAGCTAGTGGCTCCTTCACTTTGCAAATAATCCTTAGCTACAGATGCCAGGTGTGTATTTGGCAGTAAAGATCCCTTTTGCAATACATTTTGCAGTAATGGTCAAAATACAAAGACTGATGATAACCATCACAGTTCTGGGCACCAAAGTTTAAGAATGATATCGACAAGTTGGAATGTGTTCAGAGGTGAGTGACTAAAATCATTAAAGGTCTGAAAAGAAAGCATGGCTTAGAGAGCTGGGTATTTTGAGCTTGGGGAAGAATAGGAGGTCATGCAGACCAGCAGCCTGGAGCAACCTAAAGCTGCTCCAGCCCTGGTTGCCTCCAGATTGGTGTGGGATTTACAACGACCACATGGTCCAGTCCTGATCCAGGCTGTGGCTACAGCCCCGAATGGGATGCCAGCAAAGAGTAGACTTTCTCCATTCTTTTCCCAGCTGGCTTATCCTGGCTGGGTGCTCTCTCCATGTGGCTTCCAGCTGCTCTGGGGGCATGAATCATCTGCACGCCCCACTCCCAGAGCAGTCAGAAGCCTCTCTTTCTTGCCCCTCTGTTTCTGCACTGTGGAAATAATGCAATTTGACACTTTTTGACACTTTAACTGCCATGGCTCAATATTATGGAATCTGAGATTTGTAATTTGTTGTGACACCAGAGCTTCCTGACAGAGAATGCTAAATATCCCACAAAATTACAAATCCAAGGATTCCATAGTACTGAGCCATGGCAGATAAAGTGGTGTCAAACTACATTATTTCTGCACTGCAGCTGCAACCTGAGAAGTGCTATGACATTCATTTTTAAATATGTGAAGAAATATAATATACAAGATAGGAGCAGGCTTGTTTTTTGCTGCTCCAGAGACTATAGAGATTATCTCACTGCCCTTTTTCATCCTTCCCTCCTGACCTAGAATGTGTTGAAACCTTTTAAGAATGGATTTTATTGCATGCCTCCATGCCCAGTTTGGAACCATCCCATACCTGATCATGGCATCCCATACCCAATCTGGACTTCTTTGGCAGTTTTTGAAAGAATGGTACAGGAGAAGTCCAGATGCGGTACAGGATGTCATGATCAGGTACAGGGTGCCTCCAACCTGGGCATGTAAATGTGCAATAAAGTCCATGCTTAAAAGGTTTCAGCCTGTGCCTAGGTTGGGAGGGAAAGATGAAAAAAGGCAGTGTGATAATATCATATGGATACAAACCAATGGATTCAAAATGCAAAAAAAGAAATACCACTTAAATATTAGGAAAAACTTCCTAGTGGCAAGAGTTGACAGTGGATTTGGCTGCCTCAGAGAATGATGGGCTCTCCTTCATTGGATATATTTAAACAGAAGTTAGATGTCCATCTCTCAGGAATGTGTTAGCTGCCTCTTCCTGTATGAGAGTGTTACATGTTATGCTCAATAAATATGAATATTATACATGTATTCCTGCACTGCAGGGAGTTGGATTGGATAGCCTCTAAGGTATCTTCCAGCTCTATAATTCTATGATTCTATACTTTGATGCATTAGTCAGGAAAGCTGACTCTTGCCAGACTGCAGAAATTGTTAATAATAATAATAATAATAATAATAATAATAATAATAATAATAATAATAATAGCAACAACAACAACAACATTTATTTGTACCCCACCCCTCTGAGAACAATCAAGGTGGCTAACAAAAATTAAAATGACATACAATATAAATGTATCGAAAAATGTTAAGAAAACATACTGGATAGTTAGAGCTGAGGGTGGCCTGGATTTTTGTCTGTGTTTGGGGGAGAAAAGGCAAGCCTTATTCTAAAAGTGCAAACTGGAAATTGTACTCCAAACATCCCAGTCCTTCTGACAAGGAAATGGTTGCATTGATGAAAGCAATTAGGATTTAACTGTCTTGTTTACCTCTACAAAATGGAGACCTGTCAAACTGGCTGGCTGGTACATTCCCCATTGTAAAGTATTGTGTAGCTTGCAGAGAGCTTGAGCAAAGAAGGTAAGTATCTATATAACTGGCTTTGTCATGTCTACACAACCCCATTGTTTGATCATTTAAGAGTCATTATCAGTACCTGATCATCCCTGTGCAATTACCTCTTCCCTGGCAATTTTTAAAAAAGAAATATTGAGGTCATGTTTTTCTTTGCCCAGAGGCGTTCCCCTCTTTAGGAGACCAGACCCCAAATTAGGAAGACCTTTAAATACAGTGAAACACACACACAGAGAATCTCTTTCTTTGACCTGTGTCCCTCTCTTTGATTTGCTTGCCCTTTTTGACCTGCTATCCTCACTTGGACCTGGTTCCCTGGGGTCATTCAAATGTTGTTGTTGTTTTTAGAAAATAATCTCATTCACACATTCTGGGTTTGTTGTTCACACTGTGGAACCATATCTATGCACATCTCTGTGTTCGGTTGCTCACACATGCCAGCACTCGAATAAAGATGGTGTTGATGATGCAAATGCATTTGAAGCACGTTCAAGGCATGCAGAGTTTTATTCCAGTTTATCTCAGATCTATTTGCATCGGTTATTCACACAGCCGAGAGTGCAAATCTTTTAGAAAAACCCAGAAAAAGCCCTGACATCAATTATCCCAGGTTTTTTGGTAGCACCTCCAAACTTAATTGGATGCATTCGAAATGCATATGAACAACAAAGATTCAACCCTGATTCTACATGGCTGTGTGTTTCTGGTGAATATTTCAAACTATATATATATCTATATTATGTACCTTCCCCATTTGATCTTTAATAATTAATTTTAAAATGAAAAAAAATTCAGATTCTTGGAATTGTGTTGCTTCTACTGGTAATATTGTAAACTTTCCTGGATGTGGGAAGGGTATTGGTTAGTTACACCTTCACACAGAATGAGATTGAAGTGGTGTACTGAGTTCCAGACAGAGGTTTTTGGACTTACCTTGGGGTCGCCTCCTTTTTGCCACCAGTCACTTGACCTGTAATTGTGCTACAGCAGGCAAGGACATGGGATGGGCAAGTGCTGGCTTTCAGGGACATTTTGGTCTTCAGCCCCAGAATGCCCAGCAATGATAAGGGATTGTGGGAGTTGTAGTGCAAAACATTTGGAGAGCCAAACATTTTCCCTTTCCAATTTACATGATTATTATATCTATGGGTTCTTTTCCCATGGAGAATTAAAATATCTGGGCATCTCAGCCAATGAGCTTGTTTCTGTTAAAAGTACCACAAAAGCATTTGGTTTACTGCAGCAACATTCCTGCAGGCTTTGCATTGCAAACCATATTGCTGTTCCTCACTGTTTGTTATAGCTTTTCTCATTCACCTTGACATGATGCATGATGGCCTTTGTGTAAAGGGCTCAATATCCAACTCAATGCCACATGTCAAACAATCAATCAAACAGCTTATGATTCAGGTTGTGTTTAACGGCTTCTATCAGGCCATATGTCTGGGGAAAAAAAGACAGAGCACCACACCAGTTTATAATACCCAGCATTGATCTTTTTACAGTGACAAACTGTATATTTGATTTTTTTCAACAATGTGTATAAAACCGATTCAACTTGATTAAACTTGCAAAAGACCTGACCTACAAAAATCTCTTCTACTCCTTAAAAAGAAGGATTAGAAACACAATAAATTCCAAGACTTATAGCAGAAATAAAACATGAGCCAGAAAGTCATAGCTAATATGCCTGTTCACAGCATTTTTCTGTTAACAGCATGTTGCATATTATTTGTGTATTATTTTTATTAATATTGCACATATTAGAACAATAGCTGGACATATAGCATCAGCCTACAAAATTATTCATATATACTGACCAAAATACACAGAGTTGGGCTTCTCTATCCCCTCCCCCAATTTTGGATCTATTTGTGCTTCAGCTATTCCATTGTCACCCATCAGCTATTCCATTGTCACCCATAATATTTTAATTTATTTAATAATAAATAAAATAAATATTGAAATTGGAATTCTCAAAGTTTCAGCAGCAGCCACTGGTGTACAAAATTTTGTTTCTAAGACATAACAATGCAAGATGAAAAGGAGTATGAAGGAATCTGTGGGTGAAACACTTAGTGCACTCCATCAGGCTGTCAGTGTTGAGGTTGTTACTAATGATTAAATCACTAACTTCTGCAAAATCAATCCTACATTATGAGCTAATCTCTAGCCTCTTGGACCCACAGATCAGAGTACCTCACTTGCCCAGAGTGCTAATGTATTATTTATAGGTCATTGCTTTAGCAGAAAATAAAGAGAAAAATCCAGCCAGTGCAAAATGGGTTAAGCATTTTTGGGACTAAATGAATGTGGTAATAGTTAATTGTAGAGAAGACACAAAGGCCTCATTTCTGCTAGCATTGTCAGTGTTAATTTCCAATAGATGCAGCCAGCCATTGCTTGGATTGTGAGGTGTTTGAGCAGAGGCTGATATGTACTAGTAACAGAACAAAGACATTGGGATATACTTTGCTTGGAGGAGTTGTGGGTGGGGAAAGAAACCCAAGGAATTAAAAAGAGAAAAAAGATAACTGGACATTGACTCAAAATGCTGAAAAACAAAAGCTGTGGGGTGGCTCAGATGCAATCAGAGTTACCAAGGAGTCCAAAAGAGACTCTTTCCCAGTGCGGTTGTCAAACAAGGCTAAATTAAAGTTGAGGGGGGAACTGAAGCAGCAGTAATTTTAGGGGTCCCCTGGAGTACAGAGCCACACAGTGGAATGTTCACTCTAGTTAACAGAACCTTATTCTGCCTCCTTTCACTTCTGCTCTGCAGTCAGCAGATTGAGTTACTTAACTCTGCTGTAAAAAAAAAACAGAACACCTTTCTTTACGAAGGCTCCAAATTAGCACAGGACACTTGCAAGAGGGCAGGATACACTCTTGTACTTGGATCTAGCTTCTCTGGTTTTGTTATGGAGGTCAGTTTGTGGTCTTTCAGTCTCCATCTCAATACCATAAATGGGACTCATAATGAGCACAGGTATGCTGTGAAGCATAATGGAATTAATTCCTACAGAATGTGGTGGTGAACACTAACCTAGGGCATATCCATGCTATACAGTGGAGATTACCACAGCGCAAATAAAACTGGCTTACCTGAGCTGGCTTAAAATTTAAAATGGGAGGCATCCTGTTCTTATCACAAGGATTTAGCCACCAAAATTGCCTCCCAGGTCCATCCCCAGTCCCAGGGCCACTCTGGCTGCCATTTCCCTAAACTGGAAAACTCCTGGCTTTGAAAAGATACGTGCTGAGTGCCCCTGGGAGTGGGGCTGGATCTGGGCTGGATCCAGGTGGCATTTTGGCAGCTGAATCCTTGTGATAAGATCACGATGCCACCCATTTTAAATTTTAAGCCGGCTCATGTAAGGTGGTTTTATTAGCGCTGTGATAATCTCCAGCGATAGAACTCTGCTTTATGGAAGATCCTGGGATATGTACTTTTGTGAGGTTCTTAGAATTCCCAGCCAGAGTGTTCAGGGGAAAATGGAGTAGAGAATTCTAAGTACCTCATTATACTACAAACCTCAGAATTCCATTGGCTGGAGCTGTGGCAGTTTCAATTAAAGTGGGATCAAACTGCTATAATTGTGCAGTGTGGATTCATCCTTAGATGGCTTTAAAAAGAGAAATTTATGAAGGTTAAGGTTACTAGTAGCTACCAGTAGGCTCTTGTTAGGAATATTGGGATATGTAGTTAAAGTGGAAATGTACAGATGTGGGAAAATTTCTACTGGAAAAGTTTTTGAGCCTGCAGGTGGTAAATGGTAAACAACTCACACAGAACACGCCAATGTCAGTGGCTTGGGAACAGAGAAAGATAGAACATAAACATTAGATCATCTTGTTGTCTGAGAACCAGGATCACATGACACATGACTCACAGCAAGAGGGCTGGATTAGAGGCTGGGTTAGAGGACATTCAGCAAATTGTTTATGGAGGAGTTTGGGGTTTGGCTTAGAGCCTTCTTTGTTCTTGCTACTTGCACTGTTCGTGTGTGTATTCAATCTCCTAAACTGCCTGCATGATGATGGATGTATATAATTTTCTGTTCACTTTGCAACCAAGAATAAAATCCTTCTTTTGAAGAATCTCTGGTTTGGCTTAATGACAAGCTGGAGTCTACAGGGAGCTGCATTCCAGGATGGCTCAGTACCAGAGAGATGAATGGCTGATGAACAGCAACCTGGCATTCTGGCACATGAACTCTGCTACACCACCACCATAAATCAACAGCTCTATGCTATATCCATAACAGAGGTAGTATGCGTCTGATTTACAACGCCTAGGGAATAACTGTGGTAGATGGTTATTGCCCTCATTTTTCCTTTCTTAACTTTATCTACTTCCTACCTTTCCCTCTAGAATCAAGACTTAAGATGGTTTAGCATCAAATGCAGTAGAGAGAAAAACATTCTAAGGATTTTTGCTAAAATGCAATTAAACCATCAATATTATTTTTTGTTAAAAAAATAAAGGTGGTTAAAAGACAGTATAGTACTTTATTCAAGACCTTTCTTTAAAACAGTATGGTCCCCAAAGTCAGAAGAATACAAAATGTCTTTGCCTGTTGACAGAAGAACATTAAGAGAGATCCATTCTCGGCTCTCTAGGAAGGGAGTTTCAGAGCTCTCTTGTGTCCACACAGCCATGCCTGTTAGGGTGATGGGACTGAGAGAAGCAAAGACCTGAGGATCCAGGAAAGCTTCAAATAAATTTGACCTGAAGGGTAAGGGCTTTATAGGACAGAATGCACACTTTGATTTGTGCCTGGAAATGGACCAGTAGCTGGAAGAACTAGTGTAACAAGGGAGTCAGGGGCTCCTGTAAGCAGCCACAGTTAACAGTTTGACTGAAGCTCTTTGGACCAGATGAAATTTCTCAACACTCTGAAAAGGCAGTTTTGTGTAGAGCACAATACAGTAATTCCATTGGGATGTAATTAAGGCATGTGTCACTGTGACCAAATCTGACATCTCCATATACTTGACACACATATATATTTTAAACTATTCACATCTGAGTAGTCAGGCTCAGATCAGAATCCTGGAACACCGCCAAAGTGAGAGACTGTATTTTCAAGGCCATCCTGTAACTTCATCCAGTACAGGCTTAATGCCTCTTCACTGATTTGACATTTGACTGACCAGGAGGACCTCTGTCTTTCGATTAAGTTTCAATTTGTTTACCCTCATCCAATCTATTACTGATGCCACACATTGCTTAGAACCCACACAGCTTCCTCGGAGTCCAGTATCAAGGAGAAGTAGAGTTGGGTGTCATTAGCATACTGGTGGCAATAAACCCCAAGCCTTCAGACATCTTCTCCCAGTAGTTTCATGTATACATTAAATAGCATAGAGGATAAAGCAGGACCATGAGGCCAAGAGTCACACAAGAATCATGCAGGACCAGAATCTGAACTCATCCCCAATTATGCTTCCAATTCCCATCCTAGAAAGGCAACCTAGAAGGGTACCATATTTGATGGTATCAAAAGCCACTGATGGGTCCAGCAGAACCAACAGAGACACACTCCCCATATTTAGTTCTGGGTAAGATAATCCACTATGGGCCGATGTAGAATGGCCTAAAGGGCTGGCCTGGGGGTGGAGTTGGGGCTACCTCATCCTGATGCCGCATGCCCGTTCACATGGCATTTACCATCAGGACATCCTATTGGTGCAGCATGCGCACATGCTGTGCCAAAAGGGCGCAAACAAGGCAGCCTTTTGCCACCCCAAAAGGGGTGGCATTTTGCTGCTCTTTTGGTGGCAGTAGAAAGGAGGATCAGGGCTGCAGTGTGTGGTTGCCATGGCCCTGATCCTCCCCTCCCAGGGGTGGCTCTGTGCTGCCCCTTTCAGGCTGTCCGTATTGGCCTTAAGACCTTTACACTCTCTGTCTTATAACCAAGCCTGAAACTAGGTTGAAATGGATGAGCAAAGGGGGCTTCACATGAACCTCTTCAGGTACTGAAAGTGCAGAAGTTGTGGCGCTCACATCAGCTAACCCCTCCTCTCCCAGATTTGTGCCAGGCATGCCACTGTGATGGTATATGTCTAAAATGGGCCAAGAACCAGTCTTTAAAAGAGGTTTCCAATAAGGAATGGGACTCAAACATTGTTCAGCTCTTTATGTATTAACCTTCATCCATTCAGATGAATTTTGGCCTTTCTGGAAGAAACAGTCTCCTAATGAAAAGCAGACAAGAATTTCATAAATGCTGCCTGACATAACTGCTTAGCAACTGCCCCATGTATTAAAATACAGTCCAATTTTTCTAATGCAAATCTTTGTTTGAACAAAAGATTCAGTGCTGACTGAAAGCTCTTAGTACCTGCAAGGCCTCTATTAGTTCACTGTAGAATGTGTTGCTTCAGCACAAACTGCTGAAGTTAAGGTTTTTGTGTTCAACCTTCTATCCCTACCCCCATGTATAGAAAGAGTGGATGGGCAGAATAGTGGTAGAGAGATTCCTTTGCTGCTAAGCAACCAATTATGCTGGTATGATTTATTCTCATGACAAGATTCCACACAAAGCAATTAAGCAGTGTCAGTGATGCGCACTGTACACCTCAGAGGGATGTGATCATTCATTCATTCATTCTGTAGCTGCTGTGAGCAAGTATACTTAGGAGGTAAAGATGTTCCTTCCCCATACTAAAGAGAGAGAGGGAGGAGGAGGAGGAGGAGGAGGAGGAGAGGTGGTGGTGATGGGTATAGAAAATTTTGAGGCAAGTAGCAGACGCAATCTATTGTCTGCTGCAAACTGAGGAGAAGCTCTAGGATCTGCGAAAGGGTAAGAGACTTATGATGACCTGACCCATGCTATGAAAGTCTTCCTGCTTGGACCTATCTGTTGGAAGGTGGAAAGAAGAGAAAGCACACTATCAAATATAGTGTCCAAAATCCTCTAGGGTAGGAGGAGCTACACTTACTTCATGAGTTTCAGCTTCAGGAAGCAGTGTTATCTTCCTTCACAATGGTGGAGGGTGAGTGGATTTGAATTTGCACTGTATTTTCATTTGAAAGCCAAAGTAGATTCACTACTCTATTAACATGGAAGGCAACAGCTGTCACTCCTCCTTCAACTATTTTGCCAGGAAACAGAGAATTCCATGTGGGGAGGATAAAGGCAGTTCTCCATTTAAACACGCAGAATATTTATAGATTGATTGAATATTCCTCAGGAGGAGCTCTATCGCTGGCCTGCTGACAGAACCATTGGGCCTGCAAAGTGAATGGCTATCATTGTAAACAATTAAATATGTCTATATATGTCTTATCTTCTACCATCTACTTAGCAACCCACAATGACAGGCAGATTGGCTTGCCCTAGCAGGTAGAGGGATCGAGGTAATTTAAAGAACAGTGACAACCCCCCTGACATAATTGCTTATTCTGGAAGATATGCCACTTGGGGAATAGTGAAGTGAAGAAACTTAAGAACACTTATGTTCTGAGTTGCATTTTTCCTATTCCCTACTTCTTTCAACAGAGAATGTTCTTGTGCTTTTTGTTCAGCCATCTGGAACTGCAGTGAAATGTGCAGGTGTTATTTTAGAAGAAGCTCTACAATGGCCCTTTCAGAACGACTCTAAGAGCAATCACCAGACATCTGAAAGTAAAGATACTGGGACACTTTCTGAAAAGCTGCTTAGAATCTGAAGACAGTGTTCCATTAGAAAGGTTGTCAGGTACACAGACCCACACACATTGGAGAAGCAGCATCTGGAAATGCCTCCAACCATAATCCACAGAGGAATCATTTTCTTCAATTTAAGATTCCCTAAGTGGAACATCTTCCAGTCTCACAATGGTGAGAAAACTACAGGAATTATATGTCTTCGCATGAGAATAGCTCTCCGTATCCATGGATTCCACAGCCATGGACTCAACCATTCATGGTTTGGAAATATTCCATATATATATATATATATATATATATATATATATATATATATATATATGGGGACACAATTTTGCTATGCCATTATATTTAATGGGACTTGAGCATCCATGGAATTTGGTATCTACGGGGGATCATGGAACCAAACTCCAGCACATACCAAGAGCCCTCTGTAGACCCTCCACATGCATTGGGATTAGGGGCACAGGACTTCTGTGAAAGTGGGAAAACTGCAAATACCCTATTTTTTTAATCTCAGAAACCACCTCTGGGGTCATTTTCCACTCCTGCACAAACCTTTACTGGGGTGGGAGAAGGATCTTTTGCTCTCCTGTGCCTTCCATTGAACATGATGCAGCAAAATGGAGGTGGATTAAAATGAAAAAAACAATCTATAAAATGTAAATACAGTCTTTCCTTTTTCTGCTACAGAAAAGCTGAACTGGAGGTTGGAGGGAGACCCGCTTAGATTAGCAAGAGTCTTTATAGCCTGAGAAGAAAGGACAGTCCCTTCAATTGAATCTTAGCAGCTCATTATGGATCAGGAACAGCAGACACATTATACTAGTTGTATTATAAAGTCCTTTGCTGATGAAGTACAAGCTTTGTTAAAATATACAGACTTTAGAAAAGGTTAAGCTTAACAATAAAAAAAAATATTCAGCAATTTGACAGTGCCTCAGTCTAGACATGGATGAAATATGCTTAGCGGTAGAAAAAGCCTTATTAACTGCTCTTCTCACCTCATTAAACCACTGCCTCCCACATGCCATTTTTGTGCTCCTGTAATTCCAGCTGGCAGCATCAGCTCACCTGAGATTTCTTCATTCAAAACTGTCAAAAGTGGCACCAGAGAATGCCTTTCCAGGTGTCTGTCTGGTTGGAAGAGGTGGGAAAACCCCATTACCACCATCACCACCATGGTGAGCCCAGAGAATTGTATAATTTACTTATTTTCTTAAACAATTCACTCCTGAACTCGTAGTGTAAGCAAAGAAAATGTAAGAGGGAGCTGGAAAAACAGGGCTTCATTAATGTTCACCTGTCTCAAGTTTCAAGTAAAAAATAATGCTGGGGAAGCAAGTTTCATTTGTTGGAGAAAAAAAACACAGCACACAGCACATAGTGATCTTTTCATATAAGAAATATCATCATTGTTGTTGTTTTCCCCCTTTATGCTTAGCACAACCTAGTCCTTCCTAAAATGATGCTAGCCAATCAAGTATGAAGTGTGTGGGGGTGTCTAGCCAATCATATTTGGTTGCATTACTAAGGTTGTTATTTATTTATTTATCTATTTATTATATTTATTTGTATCTTGCTCTTTTCCCAGAACTGGGACTCAGAGCGGCTTCACAATATTAAAAAACAATAAAATTTTAAAAAGTTAAATCACTCCTAGTCCTCATGAAGGTAGTTCTTCTTGGGTGGGCCATATAGATGATCCTATATACAGTCAGGGCTCATGAGTGAATCATGTTTCAGAGAACGCAGGTTGCTTCGTGAGGAAGGAAGGTGTGGGAAGCCTTCTTTCCATTAATGCTTTGGGTACAGAAAGAAGGTTAATGGCTATGGATTTTTGAGTATATATATATAT
>CM034703.1:291770817-291786069 GCA_020142125.1 Phrynosoma platyrhinos
ATATATATATATATTGCAATCCACCATGGTGTAGTAGTTTGAACATGGGACTAGGACTCTGGAGATAAGGGTTCAATTTCCCGCTTGGCCATAGAAACAAAGGGTGACCTGGGGTGAGTCCACACTCTCAGCCCCAAAAAAACCCATGATAGGTTCACCTTTGGCTCACCATAAGGCAGAAAAGACCTGAAGGCACACAATAACAATTAATATGTATCTGAGTCTCCTTTCAAGATCATACTTTTATTGAGCTAGATTGAAGTGTAGAACAGTAGGCGTTCATATCAGAAAATGTTGGGGAAAGGGAGAGACAGAAGTGGATCTCACAAGCAGAGTAATTAATGTGCAAACTAGGATGAAGTTGAACAGTTCACAAATCCACTCCACCCTACACACAGGGATTAGCAGAGCAAGAAATTAAACTTAACCTTCTTTCTAAGGTTAATAAAAGTAGTTGTACACATGAATGCATGTATATAATCAACACAAGTCCATTTTCTTGAAGAAAGGTAAGAATAAGAAGGTATTTGTCGGTACCGCAAAAGGTGGAGGATCTTGTCTAGAGCAGGTCTTATCACATATGCTTCATGGAGGAGAGGTGGGGTGAGGACAGGTGTGGGTAGATGGGACCTTAAAGAACAAAGCAAGATTATGGGATGCACAAAGGGAGTGAGTGCGGACAAACACCCAAAAATGGGAAGGTGCCACATGCATGCTGTGCCTAAACTCCAAAACTCCAGTGCTGTTATCCTGGGGTACAGGCATCCAAAGGTTGCATTTTCCAAGAATAAATGATTAAACTATCTTAAATTTAAACAATTTTAAACTAAACCAATGCAATGTGCAGAGGAATACTGATGATCCCTGCCAACTCCTTAGTTGCATCCAGCCCTATTTCTACCCATTCAAATAGGAACATTTTCCCCTCTGATTTGGTGCAAGAGTATATTCAATTGATGCCAACATCTAATTTCTTTATTTTTCTTTTTTATTTCTTTTTTATGGGTTATTTTTTTCTGGGTTGACAAATATTGGAAACCCTACAGGATTAAGCAGTCAGCTGTAAAACCCCCTCCCATCATGTGTGATATGGCCATATTAGCAGGCTTCAGTTTCTCTTGGTGTCCATATTTTCTCGTTCCTTCCAGGAAAAAAAGGGAAAGCAGGAGGAAGAAGAAGAAGGAACAGAGCAACTCCTTTAAGACTGATTAATTTTAGCACGAGTCTTTATGGATTTCAGTCTACTTCTTCAGACACACAGATCAAGTATGATATGAAACAACATGTATTTAAGAATGATTACATTGTAGTGGGGGTGGGGTCAGAGTGTAAAGGGATACAAAATGATACCAACTATGACAGTAGCCATAAACCTTGAAAGAGTTTTATAAGATGGTACAGATTTGTTAAGCCAGGGATAGGCAACCTTTTTGAGCCGGGGGCCAGGTTGCTGTCCCTCAGACAATTGGGGGGCTGAAGCACAATAAATAAATAAATAAATAAATAAATAAATAAATATTAAAAAATTAAAAAAATTAAAAAATATGCATGCACACTCTCTCAGCCCCAGAAAAGCCATGGCAAACCCCTGTGGAGATTTTGCCAAGAAAACCCTAAGAACAAGTAATAACAACAATAATCAATATCATCACGGCGGGGGGTGGTGGCGGCGACGGCGGCAGGACCTGCCTGGGGGCAGTCTAAAGGCCTCGGGAGGCCACATTCGGCCCCCGGGCCTTAGGTTGCCTACCCCTGTGTTAAGCAGCTGGCCTTTTAGACCTTAGGTCTGAAAGCAATGAAATCTATTTACCCTATAATAGGTAAAATGGTATGTAACCAACTCCTGTAGGTCTCCTAAGTGAGGCCTTAAGTCTACCTGAGGATAAGTACAAGGGAAGAGTTAGTGCTTTTTTTTAATTCTGAGCTCTTTTGTGATACAGAAAAGCTTGTCTTTTTATTGGTTAACAATCAGATAAGAAGATGGTCACCATTCTAAAAACCCTCCTCAAGCTAGTTAGAATGGCTCATTCTTTTCAGCTACCTCTTGTGTCTGGTGGTTACTTAGGCTAATCACCATAGTCTGCAATGCTGGAGGGAGGTGGTCTCTACTCTCTGACAGATGATTAGGCTATATATATTTCATGTATGATAAAAGAGCTATGTCTAGGTTTTATAATTGTACTCTTAAGCCATGTATTATTTATTATGAGAATATGCCTAGACACTCTAAGAATCTATATGAGAATGTGCCTAGACTATGTAATATTTATGAGATGTGATGATCTACCCCAAAGAGCAGGTAAATGCATAAACTAATTGTTTTTTTAAATAATAAGAAAGATTATAGAGCCACTTTCTCATTGTCCTGTCATAAAATATCTCAAAGGTCCAAAGCTTAGCAGAATCTTAAGTGCAATACTGATTAAGTGCAATACTGCAATATTGATCTGCCTGGTGAACAATACTGTTGTTTATAACCTTGGGAGATTAGGGAACCAAAATAGCAAACTAGAAACAACTCCAGATAGATACAGACAAACAGCCAACCCCCCTCTCTGCAAAACCCCCCACAAAACTTTGGTAGAAAAAGGGGTGGGAGAACAATACCTGTTTCAATCCAACAGTCACTTTCTGATAATTCTTTTGTTACATGTGTTACATATTTCTTTGGAAACTTTCTTCCTCTGTTCTCAAAGGAACCTCAGAATCATCCTGGACAAGTGCAAATAGTTGTTTCTGACATTCAGCTTCCAGTCTGTAAATGTGCCCTTTCAGGTATGTACTCTACTAGAAGCCATTTGTGTGTAATCTACTAGAAGCCATGTGTCCTTAACCCAGCCATGGACCCTATCCAATGCTGATCTTGAGGTAGGTGAGTGTCTTCCAAAAGTTATGCTAGAGTCAAATAGATTCTGAGAAAGAATATTCTAAAGATGTCTTGAATAAAACAGGTTATTAAAGTCAGTTCTCCATATCCACAATTTTTTTATCCATGAATTCAAGCATCCACAGCTTGAAAATATTTTCAAAATATATAAATTACACAAAGCAAATCTTGATTTTGTCATTTTATATAAGGGACACCATTATTGTATTTAATGGGACTTGAGCACTCACAGATTTTGTTATCCATGTGGGGTCCTGAAACCAAACTCCAGCAGATACCAAGGGTCCACTGTAATTACTGAATCTGAGACAGGAGTCTTAGGGCAAAAAACACAGGTTTTGAGTCACATCGATCTGGAACCGCAGAATTGATTTGAAATGGAATGAAGTTCACACTACATTTTCCATTACTGAATGCTTCCATGTCCATTTCACACGGTTCAAGTTCACACTTACTTTTGCACCCCAACAAAATGGATTCTCAATCTCAGACGTGTTCAATCCATCCTGGGTCTTTGTTTTTTAAAAATGTCAATCATATGAGGTGCATGGGTATGTTTCCAGTGATGCAAGCACACAGAGGTTTGGCCATGCACATCAGCTGCCACTATGTCCATGGGCCTCTGTGTATGTGTGTGTGTGTGTGTGTGTGTGTGTGTGTGTGTGCAAGATGCACCTCTTCCTCCTCCTCCTTCCCACTTTCTCTCTGTGCCTGGGAATGAGCTGCTAGAAACAGGATTTTATTTCTATGGGAACAACAGCTGATCCAATCAGAAACACACAAACACCTTCCTCCCCACTTTCTCTAGTCCAGCATGCATACACACACTTCTTGCCCTAGCTCCTTTTAAGTTTGGTTCCCCCCCAACTGACTCTTCAACCCCCTTCAACCCCCGATGCCAGCCATGCATCCGAGGGGAGAATCCCCTATGACATCCATGGATCCATGCATTCCAGGGGGAGATCCCCTATGACACCCATGGATCCATGCATCCCAGAGGAGAATCCCCTATGATACCCAAGGAGCCACGCATGCCAGAGGAGAATACCCATGACACCCAAGGAGCTACGCATGCCAGGGGAAAATTCCCTCCACGGCACCCATGACTCCCTCCTGTGAACCCATGCAAATGTAACAGATTGCAGAAACTGTCAATTTTTTTTAAAAAATCCACACTGCACCATCCCCCCTCCCTGACAGCCCCATATCAGCATTGAGAGGGGATAAAATGGCAGTTTGCCAAGACCTGTGGTGGGATTGGTACCACCCCTCTGCCCACCCTCTGGTCATTGTCCTTCCCTCTTGAATGGGATTGAATGGGATCAGAAACTCAATCACATTTGCTTACAGCTGTTGCAAACCAGTTCTTTTCTAAAGAATCCCTAAATTTTCAATTTCTGAAAGAAATGATTCTTTTGGACTTGCTCCAGTTCATCCCGATTCAGATCAAATGCAGTTGGGTCTGAAATCAATTCAAGTGTGAACAAGGCACATATAAACTGGTTTAAGCCAACCTGCAAACAGATTTAAATCATAGCGTGAATGAGGCCTTAGATTCTTCAAGTGAGGAACCCACAGAACCTGATATATCAGCTTGCCAATAATCGAAGGCAACAGACGTATGTTGAAGTGCCAGTGGTGAAGGATGAATGGAGTTGCATTCAAACAAACTTTACCCTTCCCATCTCTGATGTAGTTGATCTCATTATGTCTAAAGGTTTATTTGAGATATACCCTTTCTGATGAACATTCCTACTTAAGCACTTGGAACTGTTCAGATGCTTTTGACCTAACAGATGCCTCTAATACTTTTTACAAGTAAAGGGATTACACATAAGCATTAGGGAGAATGTCTTTACTGTAAGATCTGTTTGATAGTGGAATGGACTACCAAGGAGAAGAATAAATTCTTTGGAGGTATTTAAATAGAGCTTGGATGGCCATCTGTCAGGAGTGTTTTGATTGTGTATTCCTGCCTGGCAGAAGATTCGACTAGATGACACTTGTGATCCCTTTGGACTTTATGATTACATGATTCTGTAATTCTAGTACCTGCTATCTGGTAACCCTGCTCTCTTCTGCACTGAAATGCCTTTAAGCTGTATCTTGTTCTGCTTCTAGACTCCCTGCTTTAATTTCCTATTTAAACTCCCACGGTACTGTTCTCTATCAAAAGCTCCTGTGCCAGCAAGTGTGACCAATGGACAATTGGGTTTTATGTTATGTTATGATTGGAAGTATGGTCAAAAAATGAAGAAATCTCATATTGTGTGTTAATGAAAAGGAATCTGGGCTCCTTCCCAATTATGAAAATCATGCAGAAACATACTTATTTGTCCTGGAGGGTGATCTTTATTCATTTCAAAGACTTTAGTTTGGGAAGGTCATGCCTAGTGGGTGCTGCTACTAATTTTTTAAAAGCATACTTGCTGAAGGCAAAATCTTTAAACTCAACCAATATATTTTGTGAGACTGATATAGCATAAACCAAATTGGGTCACTATTTAACATTAATGGGAGTTCTCTGCATATCAGAGAAATAGCCTACAAGGTCAATGCTTGCTGAGCAGAGCCTCGCATTAATGATCGAACAACCATAGAATTAAAATGTTCTTCTTGAAGGCCACCCTGTGCCAGAAGCACAGAATATGCCCCTTTTTCATTTCACACTTCATCCTTAAGTGCCCTCAAATGGGAAGTTCCTGGAACAAGGTAGAAACAGGAAAGCATACCTGCCAACATTTCACAGATGAAAACTGGGGCACATCTGTGGTCACTTTCAGAACATGGTCAAGATATAAAAAGTTATTAATGAGAAGGAATATACAAACTAGGAGAGACTATAGTAGTTTGCTTTTACCTGCACTTTCTGGGAAGGGAAAGATTCCTTTCTGCTCCCTCCTAGTGAGTTCATTGATTGCAAACTACTTTTACCTTTTACTTTGAAGAAACTGAAGTAAGCTGAAGACAAGGAAAGAAATGGGAGGAAAAGAGAGAAACTGTGATATTTTAATACCAGCAGAAAAGTGGGATGACAGAGGATTAATTGGGATTGTCAAGATATGGCAAAGTGGTGGACAGAAAGGTAGAATTGTTTATTAGCCAAGAAAAAAGATCATTAGACCAAGATTATTTTAAAGCAGGGCTGCAGAATTTCTGATCCCTTTTATGTGGTCGAGCTGCAATTCTCGTCTTCCCTTACTAGTGACTACACTGCCTATGGTGATGGGAACTGTAGTTTAATATCTGGGATTGCCATGAGGCTAATAACTCACATACAATTCAGGAGCAGGCAAAGGCAATAGGGGATTTTTTTAATTTCATGATGGAATCTCCCTGCTGGTTTTTAGTGAGAAATCACCCCCAGAAGCGACAGAAGGCTACTTTATATTGAACCTTAAAATTTCTTAGGGTGTCAGCCCTTGTTTGGGAAACAAAATATTAAAATTATGAAAGCTAAAACTATTCAAAATTAGTCTTCTTTAGTAGAATAGCAGGAAAGCATGCCCCAATCTGATGATGCTTCTCTGAGAACTGAAAACTGACTCAAAATAAGCAAGGCAGGCAATTTCAGGTTACAAACTTAGAAAAGTTTACAAATGGCTTTATATTTACATATGTATGGGGGAGCCTATATCCTAACTAGGTCAGTGGTTCTCAAACTGTGGGGCAGGACCACTGGGGGTGGGAGAGGTGCTCTTGGAGACTTGGAAGCCCTGGTCCACCCTCTTCCTTGTCCCAAACTTGGAGGCTCTGATCCTCCTCCTCCTCCAAAACATTTTCTGTTCTGGAGGGGAAAAGAAAGGCAAGGAGAGCACTTGGAGCAGCCACCTCTGCCTAAGGGAGGAGGAGAAGGAGGAGGTTTGCTCTATCAGGGCCTATTCCAGGCCACCATTTCTTCTTTCCCGCACTGTCCTGTCAGTGCCCTGATTCTCAGGACAAGACACTGCTGCAGCCTCAACCAGTGTACCCACTCAGTCCAGTGTACTCTAGCTGCGTGGCAGCTGAAGAAGAGCCAGCATCTGCAATGAACTCATGGCAGAGGAGGAGGCTGGCAGTGCCTCTTGCTCAGGGTTGGCACCATCACCTGGCTCTGTCTGGGCCTCCTGGAGGCAGAAGAGAATCAGCTATGTAGCTGTCCATGAAATTGTATGTGTAAGATTTACTCATGTGTTAACTACTGAATTTATTTAGCTAAAACTGTTTTATTTATTTTAAAAATTGAATGGTGTTATTTCCTTATAAAAGGTCAAAATATGAATTTGCATGAATGTGAGAACAAGAATATGCACTCTGGGCAAACAAAATATTTTTATTTATATATATAAGGTAAAGCCAAGGGTGGGGTGAGGTATGTCCACATGAAGATGTAAAGTGAGCCACAAGAAACCCTGGATTAGGTAAAAGAATGAGTTTGAGTCTTTAACTCATCACTTTAGGGTCTTTACAGACTTGCCTTTTGGGGAGGCACAGAGCCTCCGCTGAGAGGGGTGGATTGGGGCCGGGGCAACCACATGCTACAGCACCAAATCTCCCTTTTGCAGCCCCCCAAAGAGCAGCAAATAGCTCTTCTATGTCCTTTTGGTAAAGTGCCATGGCTCTTCTATGTCCTTTTGGTAAAGCATGTGTACACACTGCACCAGGAGGGTGTCCTGATGCCATGCACCATGTAGACAGGCACGTCTTATCAGGGTGGCATCAGGGTGGAGTTGGGGCAGCCGGTTTGCAGCTGCGCCACCCCAACTCTACCCCAGGCTGGCCCTTTAGGGGCCCTTCATGATCCAAAAAGGTAGAGGTAGAGGAGAAGTGAGACTAAGAAGAGGGAGTCTCTGTGTGACGAACATCCCAAGGAAGTGTTTGGATCATATGGTCTATTCACTTGGGTACAAAAAGTAATTAAGGCCATGAACTTCAAAGGATAGTAATAGCAAATGGGAAGCTTTAGATGAGGGGAAACAGAAGGATTTCACATGCAGAAAATGCCATTCTATCTAAATACCATTTGCTGTAATCTAAACAGTAGGGGTGGGACAGAGAATGCTGGAGTTTTTCCAACAGTTTCCATTTACACTTCTTGGCAGCCAAAACATGTGAGTTTGATCCTGCAGGGCTCCAGGTTGACTCAGCCTTCCATCCTTTTGTAGGTCAGTAAAATGAGTACCCAGTTTATTGGGAGCAATTGGCTAACACATTGTAAACTGCTTAGAGAATGCGCAGCACTGTAAACCAGTACAGAAATGTAAGTGCTATTGCTATTGCTGTTTTGGATGGAGGCTGTTTTAAATACTACCACTGATCCAAATGGCAGTTTGGAGCATTCAGGGGCAATTTTAACTCAGAAAAAGTTAAGTGGAAGAATTTGGGAGGGCTCATGAAGGGATTGGAGCCACACATGATCTGCAAGCTGTTCTTACCCTACCCCTGTTCTACCTGTTGGGACACAAAATTCTTTTTCCCCATTCCTGGATTCCAAAGCATTCATAACTGATATTATACAATTCTTCTTCTGATGAAGAATGTGAAGTAACATTGAGAGAACAGGGACATTTATACTTCTTGGTTGGCACCCTGTTCAGCAGCTACAGAGTTGTAAGCTAGACTTACGATATTGTAAGGCAATTTACACATTTATAATCTGGCAATTCATATTTACAATCACGAATGACCAAATATGACCCAAAAAACTGTATCTTTGTGGTCAGGCAGTGCCCCAACTCAGAATCATTTCTGAGTGCTGGAGATCAGGAGACTAGGAAGTGACAGCCACAGTATTCTGCCCAGAACAAACAGTTGTGGCAGGACCCCAAAGGTTCTCTTCAGGAACATTTCCCAAGGCAGAGATTTGCAACTGGGAGAGTATGACTGCAGATGTCATTTCCCAGCATTCTGATCTCCATTGCCTCAAAAATACTTAAGATGAGGTGCTGCAAGTCTGCAACAGTAAGCTGGTGGAAGGGGGCCTAAGTAGTCATAACTATAATGATGGAACTCTATCTTCATTGTTAAGATGATGACACAGGATCTCAATTATCATTAAGTAAATTTTTGAAGATAGAATTTTGGAGTATCATGTAGTTGTTCATAGAATCATAGAGCTGGAAGAGACCACAAGGGCCATCCAGCCCAGCCCCTGACATGCAGGAACTCACAATCAAAGCACTCCTGACAGATGGCCATCCAGCCTCTGCTTAAAGACCTCCAAAGAAGGGCACTCCACCACACTCCGAAGGAGTGTGTTTTACTATTGAGCAGCTCTTACTTTTACTTTTACTCCTTATTTTGTATCATCTGCCAATTTGATAACCATGCCCTCTATTCCTTCATCCAAATCATTGATAAAGATGTTGAATAGCACTGGTCCCAGGCCAGAATCCTGTGGCACTTTGCTGATCACTTCTCTCCAAGATGAAGAGAAGCCATTGCTGAGCACCTTTCATGACTGCAGCACACAATGTTTACAGGGACTGTAGAGAGGGCTGTAGCAAAAAGATTTAGTTTTGGGGGTCAGATTTTGTGGGAGATTAATTTGCTGGCATGCCACAAGTTGAGATCCACATTTTTCCTCTCCTGGCTGTTAATTACATGTACACACAGCCAGTGGTTAAACACACAGATACACATTCTAGTTAATGACCTGGCTGGTCTACATTTAATAGTTAACTTGGCTGGTTTCCTGTGTCTTGTTTGCTTCTCTTGACCTTTGAGCCTGAAACAGGAAAGCCACCTTCTGACAGTTAATGAATGATGAACAAACATCTAAGATTCTTGTAAACAAGATGTCAATAAAAAGGAGGCGGGTTCTCTTCCCCCTCAGGCAGTTGCACTCGCACTCTGTCTCATGTATCATTCCTGTAGGGAATCCCAACAAGATTTATACCCTTTAAGCCAGGGGTCGGCAACCTACGGCCTGCGGGCCTGTTCCAGCCCATGGACCGCCGCTTACCGGCCCCTGCCAACCCCCGCTGCCACCGCCAACCCCTGCCACCTCTGCCATGCATTTTGGTGGCCACGCGGCCGCGACATGCGTGGAGGCGATGGCGGCGTGCATGGCGGTGGAGCGCGCGAGCGCATACTCTGCCATTCCCCCCCGGCCCACTGGAAGGGACCGCCAGAAGGGCCCCAGGTAAAAAAAGGTTGCCGACCCCTGCTTTAAGCCAATCTAAGTTGCTGAGGTTCCATGGGAAACCAAGTGTTTGATTACCCTTCTGACAGAATGTGGAAAGGTTTCTAAAGTTTAAAAAAGTTTGTTTTGATATCTGGAAGATGAGAGAGATTGATTCTGATCAATTATGGTTCATGGATTTTACAACCCAGAGACAAGATCTAGAGAGTTCTTTGAAAATAGGTGGCAGAAAGGGGCAGTTTAGGGAAACACAAAAGAAAGGGGGATTCCAGACTACTTTGATCTGGCAGAATTCATCCTTTAGCTTGTCAGTGTCTTGTCTGACATTCAGAGTGGTACTGGTGGTGTTGATTTTCCTACCTAGTAAGCTGCTCTATCTCCCATTTTTCCTGCACTGCTGTGGATAAGTGTCCCCATGCATCTCAGTGCTATTGCAAACCAGATTTGCTCATACTACTGCTTTAATAATTCATATCTGATTTGATGAATACATAGTTTTTTGTGTGTTTTTTTCAGGCTGTGTGGCCATGTTCTAGAAGAGTTTCTTTCTGATGTTTCACAGCCACAGATGCTGGCGAAATGTCAGAAAGAAATTCTTCTAGAACATGGCCACACAGCCCGAAAAATCCACAAAAAACTATGGATACTGGCCATGAAAGCCTTTGATGAATACAGTTGGCCCTTCATATCCATGGATTACTTATCCACAGATTCAACCATTAATGGGTTTATATATATATATATATATATATATATATTCCAAAAACCAAACCTCCATTTTTTTCATTTTATATAAGGGGCACCATATATATTTAATGTATTTAATGGGAATTGAACATCCATGGATCCTGGAATGAAACCCAAGTGGATACCAAGGGCTCACTGTATATATGAGAAGATATACAGGTGCTTACAAGAGAGAAAGGGGGAGAGGAGATATGCCTTCCTCACAAGCCACCACCAGTATGTTAGTTAGATAAGCACAGACCTCAGGCCATCAAAATGGAAATCATAAGAGAAGTGGAGGCTGGTGAAATGTTATCCTTGGATGCATTTTGGAAGAAGAATTTTAGTGGTTCCTAGAAGGTTCAAAATGTTTTTGTTTACCTATTCATGGCTTTCCTGATTGTTTCATTTCGTATGTGCATAATTTTAGTCTTGAATAAAAAGTTTGCTGAAACATGTTGAACTGCTATTCTTGTGTGTGTGTGTGTGTGTGTGTGTGTGTGTGTGTGGTGTAGAAGCTTATCTCTGTTTTCTGATACCAAATTTTCTGTCAAGGAAATAATGCAAAAGGAGACATCTATTTCATTAACTGAAATATACCTATACTCCAGGATAACCCAGATGGACCTTGTGGGAAATGGGATGTTGGGCTAGAACTTTGGTCTGATCCAGCAGGGGTTTCCTTGTGTTCTTAGGATTGATGTGCAAGGTAATAAAATACTGACTTCCATGGGACTTACATGAGTCATGAAAAAAAAAAAAGGCACATTTTTGGGTTTGCAAATGCAGCTTGCTGTGACGTTGGCTTCAGTTCTTACTAACAGGGCAGTGGTGCTGGTAGCTTTATAATACAGAACAAAAATCCTATGAAATGGAACCTTGGTTTGGCATGTGCAGCCTGTATGAAGGGTGTCATGTAAAACCAATGAATGGCTTTTTGTCAAAGGATAACGTCAGTTTGGAACCATGGTAGGCACCTCTCAGATCCTCCACTGAAAGTATCAATTATTTTAATAAGCCCTCATCCTTAGATATACCATGCACCCCTAGATGCACTTTCCTAGTTTATCTGTTTGTTTCTCTGTACACATTTTCTCATACAGCTTGAGTCCTAATAAGCATGTACCTCTGATCTAAAAAATCCCTCCTAATTCTACATTTCTAACAATTAAGTCCTAGTAACCTAATTAAACTGAGTGACTTGTAAACATGGAGTAAACAATTTATCTGATCACTGTATTTAATAAATAATAATAAATTTTATTTCTTACCTATCTCTCCCCAGGTTGGGGTACAACATAGGTTAAAATACATAACACCATTTAAACACCTTAAGGTAAAACTCATAAACACAGGCCACATTAAAATCATCCAGCATAAAATAAAAATATTGCAATTTAAAATTCATAGTTTAAAATTGACTGGGTAGGCCTGCCAGAAGAGATGTCTTTAATACTTAGCATATAGCATACTTAGCTGTTGAATCTTCCCCAGCAGGTTATCCCACAGTCTGTTTGTTGTTGTAGTTCTCATCCCTCCACTTCCCTAAATGACCAGATGTTTCTCTTTTTCTGGAGCATCCAGTGGCAATTGCCAGCAATAGCAGCAACATTTTATTCCCACCAAGAGGTTTTTTTTTTTTAAAAAAAAATCCAGGATATGTTGTAGCAAGCAACGCCTCAAAGAACTCATATGGCTCTATACTTGCTGTAGAAAGAGGTTTATTGGTCTTTCCTCTTCCTCCTCTTTGCTGGATGGGAAGGGAAGCACAGGTTCCCTTAACAGGACAGCAAGGTTTTTTTATGCAGTACCTTTAAAAAAAGAAGGCATAGCCACCCAGGTCTCCACAATCAATAGCAGTACTAGTAGTACTTAAGTACTAGCATCACTTAAAGAAGCCTCTGAGAGTGAATCTCCTTTTTATGAAGACCTTTATGCCCCTGCATTTCTTCTTCATCCTCTGTCTGGCTGAATGGTTTTAGCAGCATCAGCACTGCAAGAACGGTGAAGAGGGCTGGAGAAACACAGAGTTTGGGGTTTGGTTGGGTTGCAGCAGCAAGTCTGCAGTAAACAATGCAATAAATGAAGGCTGAGCTGGGAAAGTGTGGGATTTAATACTTGGTGTAGCTGCGTGTGCCTGCCTACTGCAGGCAAGGTAAACAGCAGCTTCCTCCAGAATCCCTTACTAAGCATGTATGAACAGCAAAACACAGAAAAGAGGGGAGATCAGATATACCTACCTCACCAACTATCCCCAGGATGTTTGGCAAAAAAAGCATAGAAATCATAAGAAAAGCTGGAGAAAGAAAAGGCCATTACTGGATGCTTTTGGGAAGAATGCTTCAAAGCTCCCTAGAAGGCTAAAAAGGGTATTTGTTCATTTATGCAAAGCTTAGCTTATTGTTAGTTTTGGATAAAACATTTCCTGAATATGTTGAACTGCTCTTTTTGCAGTAAAAACCTATTTCTATTGTTTAAATGCTATTTCTTCACTATACCACATTTTTCTGTCAAAAAAGTAATGCCTAGGAATATTATCAGGATCACATCAACTTATTTAACTGTAGTATAACTGTATATCTGTTCTAATAATGAAGTGCTTTGCATGCATGGACTTGTAAGCATACCAACGCACAGGGAGAGGGGAATCCAGACTTCAAAGTGAAAAGTTGAACCTTTCTCAGGGTCATGAAGCCTATTTCTCCAGTGCTGCTCCTTTAGTGCTGGTGCACCTAAAGTGTGTCCCCTCCTGCCACTATTTAGGAGATTTTCACATGGGCAAAGGTGACAGAAGCATAGAAGGATGCTCCTGTCACTACCGCACAATTGCATGAAGATTATCAGACAATGTCATGCAATGTTGCAATAATTGTGTCATTATCCTGTGAACAAAGAGGAATTCTAGTGCCATTTTTTATTCATGGGAAAGTCTCATGAATGAAATGAGATGGGAGACTTCCTCTTTATTCAGGGGATAATGATGCATTCATCATGATGTTGTCAATCTTCACACAATTGTGAAATAGTGATGGGAGAATCTTGCTATCCTTCCATCACTTTTGCCATTGTGAAAATCTCCTTACAGAGAGCCAGTAATGGCTTGACTGCTGCATTAGGGCTGCATCTGTACTGCAGAAATAATGCAGTCTAACACCACTTTGATTGCCATGGCTAAATGCTATGGAATTCTGAGGTTTGTAGTTTTATGAGATATTTAGTCTTATCTGTCAGAAAGCTCTGCTGCCACAACAAACCACAAGTTTTAGGATGTAGATGGAGCCTAGGACTCCAGAAGACAAGTGTTTATATCCTGATCAGCTATGGAAACCCACTGGGTGACCTTGAGCAAGTCACACTCTCACAGCCTCTGAGGAAGGCAATGGCAGACCCCCTCTGAACAACTCTTGCCAAGAAAAGTCCATGATAATATTGTTTTAGGAGGACCATTAGTTGGAAGTAACTTAAAGGCACACAACAACGACAACAAACCACCACTTACATTGGTGCAGTTATGCACCAACACAACTCCAGCCATGGGCTCTAGCATCTGAAGCTTAAAGTATTGTATCTCTATCAATGAACTGTGTATAATCCTGAATTACAAGTATATAAAATTATAACTCATAACAACAGGGAAGTGGAAGGGAGGGAGAGTGATAAAGGAATCCATTCTGATCGATTCTATTCTCATTACCCTTATGTGTCAGCGTATTTGCTTATCTTAATGGAAAACATGTAATATCACCACTTTATGTTAACATATTCAGTAAAATCAAAATCCTGTAAAGAAAAAAAAAATCCAGCAGGGAAACTAAAGAGGTGATCTTAAACTATGATTAACTTGAGCTTAAATATTTTTGATTTCATGTGCCTTAAGAGGCTTATATTTCACCCAACTTTATTTTACTAACACAAAGCAAGCAAATTTTCTGCACACAGTATGCAGCAGTTTACCTGAAAGTGGGGAGGAACAAGCTAATAGGCAACTCCTGCTGAGGCTTTATGTGCAGTGCACCAGTCCATTCACTGAAATAAATTATTTGCTTGCTCTTTAGGTTTTTCACACTTGGATTTTGAGAGCCATTAATCAAGATTTTTATTATTATTATGATTGATATTTTAATCATTTTCAAATAGGTGAAGAATAAAATAATAAGACTTAGCAGTACGATGAGGGCCCAGTGGAAAAAAACCAGAGAGAAAAAACCTCCTGCATTGCATGACTGTATTGAAGACTGAGGTCATATTTTAAACCAATTATCCCTTAGTGTCTTAGTGATAAATGGGATGAATGCACATTATTTTACTTACTAAGCTATACTGGTCAGAAGAATAATGCTACTGACAAGGAGAGAAAGGACTGCATACTAGTGTCAATTCCTTGGGGCTTTTTCTCATGTCTCTATGAGGCCATCAGATATTCCCAAAATCCTCTGAGCAGGTTGTCACTCAGCAGAAAGAATGATACACAAAAAAGCAACTCAATGAAGTGTGAGGCCAAGGATTCTGAATACTC
>CM034703.1:291790487-291803564 GCA_020142125.1 Phrynosoma platyrhinos
GAGGCAGAGATGCAAACATGTGAATATCTGGTTAACCCCCCTTTTGTCATCCTGGGGCCTGGCTGTGACCAGGCAATGGGGTTCATCAATCAACAATCTTGTTGGTCAATGTCAGACTCATGCCTTGGGCCAATACCACCTGTCAGCTGTAATTAATAAAATTGTGCATTTTTCCTTCTATATGGTTGCCTGTGTGCACTTCCTACTTGTGACGACCCTTCCATGCAATTTGAAATCAGAGTCCAATAGAGACAGGATGGGGAAATATAGGGTGTTCCTGAGGGGTAGAGGTTGAGATGGTAGGAAGGAGTTGTTGCTAACTATAGTAAAAAGTCAGTTGTATGAACACCTCTGAAGGGGATGAAGTCATAGAAAATGAGTCTGTCAATGACTGAATCCTATTGTGGGATAAAGGTGGGATATAAATCCTTGAAATAAATAATAAGGGTAACTTCCCTCATTAGTATCCATTGTCTGCATTCCTCCTGTACCTCTGGGCATCCCATTATTTATGAGTTGCATTGTGGATGATGGGGAGCAAAGGAAACCCACCCACACCATCATTTACCACACATACAATGAGACATGAAACTTGAGTATAGTTTTTCCATGATTGGATATAGAGGTGGAAAAACAAGTGTGATGAGGCATGAAGCCAGGAATGTAATAGCCTGGTATTTACTGGATCATTGGCCATCTGGACAAACCCTCAGCCCACAGAGTACCAGAGAAGGCAGGAAAGGCTGTATACACAGCACTTTGAGAGTCTTGAGTAGAAAATGCAAGTTAGGAAGCAAGTAGTGTAGCAATTTCTGGAGCAAAGAGCCATTCTTGAAGGAAAAGGAAAACCCTGCATCCTGCTGCAGTATTAACTTGGGTTCTAATTCTAAACCCTTAATGACAGCTGATTTAACGGTAGTGTCTTGTACCTACTGCTCTGCCATCAAACAGCAAGGTGGATCTCCAGAAGCAAAGATTCAATAGCTAAAGTTAACAAGTAATGAAGAACATATCATGAGAAGAAAAGAGGCATCCCTATGAGTCCCACAGTCCATGGCATCACTCACATTTAATGGAGACAATGAGTGCAACTTTGATGGTTCCATGACTTTGCTTAAAGGTTTTTGTACGTCACAAGGCAAGGTTTGCTCTAATTTCTTCAATGCTAGTTATTTTAACTAGTATTCAATAATTCAATATTTTGAGGCTTTCATTGTGTAACTTAAATTGTCTTGGCATTACCCACACTAGGTTTTTTTTTTTTTAAATCCTTTGGGAACCTTTCACTGAAGAGCATCAGTAAGTAATAAAAATGAGGGTATTGCCACTCAGACCATAATAAGGGCATAATTACAATGTAAGTGCAAAGGTATACTGTTTTAAAAATTTGCCTCATTATGTGTGCAATTAGGGAATAAACAATAAAATGCTGCCATTTTCAGTTTCACCTTCTCCTAATTACTATTTTAATTAATGTTAAAAAATATACAGGGTAAGCCAAAAGCTTTGTAAGCACTGCCATTACTTAATATGATGACATTATTGTTGTTTTTACTCTTACTCATATGGCTTAGAGCTATGCGTTTGCTACTCGCTGCAATATGAGAGGTTATTCAGGAAGTATCTAACAGACATGCAAGAAATAAGCTCTTTGAAACATTACAGCCTGCTTTGTGTCTCTCTGATAGGTATGCAACCTAGAATTTCAACAGTAGCTGATGGTACAGTAGATAGATTTCTGAAAAAAACAACCATGGTATGAGGTAGCTGTGTGGGCTATAAAATCAACCCACCCCCAACAAAATCCAAAATCCATGCTGTGATGATACCTTTATTGTGCCAAACACAAGGCACAGACTACATCATGATAGTTTCACAGACTTCTTTCCAGTAGTTGAGACCTTTCCTTCTGTGGATTTACACAATAAGAGGAGGTGGAGAAGGTTCCCTTTGTTCCTATGACTTATGAGGATTAGTTAAAAATTCCTAGCTCAGAGAAGAGAAGATTATGGGGAGACATTTTTTAAGTACCTGGAAGATGGAGTAGATGGGTTCTCTTCTGCCCTAGATTAGGATAAGATTGGAAAATAATTGGTGAAAACTGCAGGGGATTCAAAATTTGGTTAAACATTATGAGAAATCTCCTAAGAGTGAGAGCAGTTCATTGGGGGAACAGAATGTTTGGGAGGTAGTAATCTCTCTTTCATTGGAGGTATTTGAACACGGGCTGCACAACCATCTGCCAAGGGTGCTTGTATTACATATCTTGCGTTGAGTAGAGGTTGGACTAAATTACATCCAAGGCATTTTCCAAATCCATGAATTTATACTTACAATACAGTCATAAAGGCTGCAAAGCAGGACATCAGAGTAGTGATGTTCCAGAAAAAGAAGCTGGCACATTGCTTCACATGTAATGGCATGCTGTACCTCTGCTTGCTATGTATATAGAAAGGCCTTTTGCATGATTATTTGTTTTGTTAAATACAGCATCAACAACTTCCCCCATAGTCTTTGAAATCCAGATTCTAAACCATCCTTTTCTGTATGTTTAGCAACTCACACATTCACTTGTGGTTTCTCCATTTGTTGTTGTTGTTAACTGCCTTTGTGTCAATCTTGACCCATGGTGACCCTATGGCTGAAACATCTCCTGTCCCCCCTGTCCTCTACTGCTCTACCCAGCTTCTGCAAACTCATATTCACAGTCTCTTTAATAAGGTCCATCCATCTAGTATGTGGCCTTCCCTTCTTTCTACTTCACCTTTCCTAACATTATTGTCTTTTCCAATTATTCATGCCTTCTCATGATGTGTCCAAAGTATGACAGTCTAAAAGTCTTGTAATCTTGGCTTCTAGGGATATCTCTGGCTTGATTTGTTCTAGGACCCAATTTGTTTGTCCTTTTGGCTGTCCATGGAATCCTTAGCACTCTTCTCCAGCACCACATCTCAAATGCATTGATTTTCTTCCTATCTTTTTTCTTGACTGTCCAGCTCTCACATCCACCCATGGTAATAGGGAATATGATGACTTGTATGATTCTGCCTTTTGTGCTTAGTTGTATGTTTTTGCATTTTAGGATCTTTTCTAGTTCTTTCATAGCTGCCCTCTTAATCTTTTCCTAATTTCCTGGCTGCAGTCCCCGTTCCGATCAATGTTTGATCCCAGATATGAGAACTCTTTTACTATTTCTATTTCCTCATTGTCTAGTGTGAATATGTGTAAGCTCTCTGTGGTCATTATTTTTGTTTTCTTTATGTTCAACAGTAAGCCTGCTTTTGCACTTTCTTCTTTGATCTTCCTTAGTAGTTGTTCCAGGTCTGTGAGGTTTTCTGCTAGTATTATGGTGTTGTCAGCATATCTCAAATTGTTGATATTTCTTCCTCCTATTTTCACTCCTCCCTCTTCTGTATCCAAGCCTACTTTTCTTATAATATGTTCTGCATATAAGTTGAATAGTTAGGGTGATAGGATTCAGCTTTGTCTGACTCCTTTGCCAATTGGCACCATTCTGTTTTTCTGTGCTCTGTTCTGATAGTAGCCTCTTATCCTGAGTACAGATTCCTCATTAGGACTATCAGATGTGTTGGAACTACCATGTCTTTAAGGGCATTTCATAGCCTTTCATGATCTATATGTCTATACAGTTATGATATTAGATCAGAAATAGCAGCATCCAAGATATGTGTCTTATTTGTGGAAGGAAAAATACGCAGATAATTTATATGGGGCTATGCATACCTCCTGCCCCTGATGCTGAAGGCAAACTTGTGAGTAAGGACTGGGCTTAGAGGATACAGGCATCTGGTGACCCAGAAGGTTTGGATGTTTGGAGTAAGAAAGGCAGTGAAAAGGAAACTCCATTCAAATCTATACCTTTGTACTTCAGTAATTTTTCTTTTGTGTTCCAAATGTGTCAAAGACCACCACATCCTACAAAAGGGGAAGTGCCATTTTCTCTGCCTCAGTACTTTTTAATAGCATGGTCTGTTGGCTAAAAGAGTGAATTTGGATGTTACCAATTGATTTAAAATGCTTTTACCCCAACATTTCAGCTGCAAGGGAAGTTTACATAAGATAATTAACAAAGAAGATAGTCAGAGGCCTGTGTCATAACTCACCCAGTGGAAACTGAGGAATCTGAAACAAAGGAGTCAGATCTTTAGAGGCCTCTGGCTTCAGATGATGGCTCCCTTCCAAAAATCTGAACAGTTAGTGGCAGACATAGCTGATGAAGAACTTCAGAGGGATGGGCCACTACCTCAGCCAGTGTTAGGATATGGATGGGTTATACAGTCAAAGGTGAAATGTAGAGATGTGTGTGTGGAATTTTCCTCATGAGAACAACATCTAGAGAAACAAAGTGAATCAACACCAGGTGGCCAACACAGACATAAACAATGTATTTTCCCAAAGGTAGAACTCATGGACACAGACTTTGTTATGAGAAAGGCTTGATAACAATTATACGTAAACATCGTTAGGCTTGGGAAAGATAGTCACGTGGTGGATGATGGACAACAAGAGGCTGGGTTAACATACATCATACAAGCATTATCCAATTAACATAAGGTTAACACCTAGAAAGTGGAGTATGGGAAGGGCCTAGAGAATCCTTTGTCTAGAATGTTATTGTTCAAGATGTGAGTGCGTGCCTGCCTGGCAGCAGTGGTTTTAACTGCAACAGGTTTGGATACTAAGCTTTTGGATTGTTAAAGATGTAATCTTTTATGGCTGAACCGGACAAGTTCATCACAATGGATTTTACTTAGTTATTTTCTTTTTCTTTTATATGCATTAATAAAACTATGCTTTTGGACTTTACAATGTGTCTTCTTGACTGAGGAAGACAGGATCCTAAAGAAGGGAAGCTGAGCCAGTTGATGGTAAGAGTTACAAAGTGGCTGTGGATCACAGCAGCCAGCTTGTCCTGCAGATTCTGCTGGGTGCCAAAGAGCATCACTACAACACTCATCATCCACACACTGACAGCCAGAGCTGATGGACACCAAGAAGACAGCCTGATCCTGTGCAACACATTGACAGGAATAGGGGCAGCATCGAAGGAGGCAGTGCCTCTTGCAGAGGCTTAAATGAGTGAATAACAACCTGGGGTCTCAAGGTCAGATGGCTCCCCCAGCAGCTGTTGAGAGTTCTTGTTCACCATGGTCCTGTCTGCCCAGTTTGTTGTATCCTTTGTGCTCATTGATTTTGAATTCTTGACCTCTAGATTGGCTTATGTTTCACAACTCTTTCTCTTTGCTGGTAACTGTTTTATATTCATGATCAGGCCTTAATCACAATTTTGATGCTACTGTCATGATTGTAACTTGCCCACAACCTATTTTATCAGGCATCAGTTACATGGAGAGAAGGAGATCCATTCAGCTGCTGAATAGAGCATGGCTGAAGATGTTTCCACCAGGTTTTGGGAGACTTGGCCAGGAGAAGTTAAATACTTAGTTAAATATAAGGTGATATAGGATTCCAGCCATAATTTACTGCATATCTTACATGTCTGTCTAGGAGTGATATTTGGCAATGAGAGATTCTAAAATGTTCAATTAACCCCCCAGCCTAGGGATGGCAAAATACAGAAGGCAAGTTTTGAAGAGAACCAACACAAAGACATATTTTGTCACACTTTCTTCCCTTCTTTCTCTTTGCAGAAGCCAGGTGCAATGGCTCTTGCATTGTTCACATCTTACCTCTTCCATTAACACACTCAATTGCCTCAGAAAACTGATAACTTTTTTTCTAGTGACCAAACTAAGCAATGGAAGGTTCATTTGGCCCCTTCTCTAGTCTTTCTTCATCAGCAAGCAAAGTAATTTTTATTTAGGCAGAACCTTGGCTCTTACTTAATGTGGCAGAAGGTGCTTTAAATGGGAAGTGCTGTGCTTTTCTTTTAACTTATGTTTTCAATGTCTTTTTAACTGTTTTACTTAGTGTCTTTAATATATTTTTTTTCATTTCCTCCCTAAAAGCTGTGCTACTTATAGTTTTTTAAAGCACTTTCTTCTAATTTGTGCTGATATTTTAATCCTCCCTATCCATGCTTACTCACCTCAATTGGCCAAGTACTTTAATCATAATAATATGTAGTGAACATATCACATTTGACTCTATAACCAATATCTACTTGGTTACTCACACTGATGTAATCAAATTTTGTGTAAGGAAGTGTCTAGTACCTCCTCCAGCTGTCATTCAACTAGAATGTGCAGAATGTGCTGGGTACAGCCCAGCATCTGGATGCAGGTCTGCCTGCCCTGGCTATTCTGCAGTGTCTTCTAGTTAGATGCCTTCTTTCACTGACTTCTGTTGGCC
This sequence comes from Phrynosoma platyrhinos, assembly GCA_020142125.1. Classification (NCBI taxonomy): domain Eukaryota; kingdom Metazoa; phylum Chordata; class Lepidosauria; order Squamata; family Phrynosomatidae; genus Phrynosoma; species Phrynosoma platyrhinos. The sequence goes on from CM034703.1 coordinate 291,796,821, forward strand.
TTTGACCTTCTAGACCTTGGCATAAGTATGCTGGTAGAACATAAAGTCTACCAAACTTCAGCTAGGATCTTGATTTGTATCTCTCAAACTTGTATCATTGTCTTTCATTGTTTGGTGGATATATTAGCTAAGTGATTTGAGCATAGTTTATGGTCTAATCTGTACAGCTGAAATAATGGAGTTTGGCACCACGTTAACTGGTATGGCTCCATCCTATGGAATCCCGGGATTTGTAGTTTGTTGTGGTGTGAGAGGTCGCTGACAGAAAAGGCTAAATATCTCACAAAACTAGAAATCCCAGAATTCCATAGCATTGAGCCATGGCAGTTAAATCAGACTGATTGATCTTCAGAGGCCCTGGTGGAATAGTAGTTAAATGCTGGTACTGCCGCCACAACATTGTGAGTTCAATCCCAGGGCTCCACAGTTGGCTCAGCTTTCCATCCTTTCATAGGTAGGTAAACTGAGTGCCCAGCTTGTTGAGGGCAATTAGCTTACAGATTGTAAACTTCTTAGAGAGTGCTGACATCACTGATAAGTGGTATAGAAATGTACATGCTATTGTTATGCTATTGCTATAATCTAGTTAGTTCTGATTTCCCATGACTATTTCCTTTAATACCCAAATCCAAGTATTACATTATTGAAATTTTGAAAGAAATGTTAGCATTTATATATCTGCAGGATACTACAAACATGATACCCTATTTCATGTTTTCAAACATGAGTTTTCTTTGCATTCTGCTGGTGAAGACTTACTTCCTCTGGCCAGTGCTATCTGTGAAGACAAATCAGTGTGAGTGACCATCTTGAATCCTAAATGAAAAATGGTCACTCATATCGATTTGCCCTGGTAAATGACATTGTGCACTGGCTTTATTTTATTTTAGCTTTTGTAAAATGTTTAACAGTTCTTTTCTGTGGTCAGAAGACATAAAACGTTTCTCCCATAATAGTTTGGAACAAGGTTTTCGACATTCTCAGTCTTAACACTTAAATCTTCTATAGCCTAGATTACAAAAATAGGAGATTTTATGGATTTTATCATCCTTTTCATTTCCCAAGTTTTCAAAAAGAAAACGTAGTACAGGAATGACCTTCCAGTCAAATAGGCTGTGTTCATACTGTACTGTGTTGGCTATACTGGTGCTGTTCTAGTAGATATACAGCAAATGCTGCAGGGTGTGTGGGAATGTGGAACCAGAATTGTATATTAGATATTCATTCAATGGTTTATGCCTACTGTTTAGCTTAAGTGGTTAAAATGCTGACTGTTGATTGCAAGATCAGCAGGTTGGCATGATGGGGTGAGCTCCCATCACTTGTCTCAGCTACTGCCAATCTAGCAGTTCGAAAGCATGCAAATGCAAGTAGATAAATAGATACCACTTTGGTGGGAAAATAAACAGCTTTCTGTGCAATCATGCTGGCCACATGATCAGAGTAGTCTCTGAAATGCTGGCTCTTCGGCTTAGTAACAGAGATGAGCACCACCCCCTATGGTCAGACACAACTTGACAACCTTGTCAATGGGGAACAGCTTTACCTTCTTTACCCTTTAGTTTTATCATTTAATTTTATCTTCCACAGTGACTTACAAAGACAAACCAATCCACAGGTTTACAAATGAAAAGAGAGGATCTGAAAGAAAAAGGAACTGGAAGGATAGAGGGAAGATAAAAACAAATTCTGTTATAGGTTGAGTATCCCTTCTCTAGAAAACCAAAATCTTAAATTGTCCACATGGGAGGATGAGATAGTGACACCTTTGCTTTCTGATGGTTCAGTGTATGTCAACATTACTTCATGCACAAAACTATTTAAATGATTTTGTATAAAATTACCTTCAGGCTATGTGTATAAGGTTTATAGGAAACATAAATGAATTTCATGCTTAGAGTTGGGTCCCATCTCCAAGTATCTTATTATGTGTATGTAAACATCCCAAAATCTAAAACAAACAAATACCACCACCACCACCACCACCCAAAAAATCCAAAACACTTCTGGATGCAAGAATTTTGGATAAGGAATTCTCAACCTGCATTAAATTATCAGTAATGTAGAAAAAGAAATAGACAGAGGAAAGGAAGGAACTGAAAGCAGCAGTAAAAGCCACACAAATTCCAGAGCTAATTATTACAAATGCATCATAGGTAAATTGGAATTCAGGAGCATCTGAACTGAAAGCAGAATGAACCACAGACTAATAATAGAATTCAGTTCTGGAGAAATCCTTGCTCTTTCCAGCCATTCCCAACACATATAGTTGGAGCTCAACAAGGAAGCAAAGTAGATAATAGGCCAGAGTAGGCACATAGGGGGTCTGGTCAGGAAGAGAACATTAGAAGAAAGCAAAGTTCATGATCCAGCTTTGAACTATAACAACATTTCTAAGGTAGTGCAATTAGAAACTTCATCCTCAATGCACCTCCTCCTCCCTAGTGCCATTTCATGGGCTGCAGTTGTTGAAGATCAGCCTTCTAAGTCAAAAACAGAGGACTGTGAATAGTTTGATTAGGCCATGTGAAATAACTGGGAAGAATGGTTTGCAGTAGAGGTCTCTGTGGAAGGTTTACCCAGTCAGTAATCAACAAAAAATAAAGTTATGAGGAAAGAGTCAAATTAATTTTAGAAGCTTGGTATGTGCTGCTGCTCTCATAGTGAATAAATCTAATCAGCTTGCAAGAAATTGTTAAAACAAGCAAATATGAATTAAAATTGCACACTAAAACATAAAAGATGAACAATAGAGGAACCCTATTCACTTTTAACAGTCTGCTTTTTTCACTCTGCATTCTTAATGATGACTGGCATCCTGTTTGTGAGCTCCAATAGTGTACATCCAACTTACACCACAATCACCCATGTTTTGGTTGTTGTAGCAGTTGCAATTCTGTAATCACTATAGAACAACCAAAATCCTCCAAGCTATATTTCTTTGCTGCAACTCTTCCCCTGATGGTCATTTGTTGGCCAGTACAGTGCATAGTGCATAGTGAGCTGCACTAAAGCATTTGGCTATTTCCCTCTATCTTGATGCCCAGCAATGACCTCAGGGACCTACAAAGAATGCACAGGAGGTACTGAAGGATGTCTGTTGCTGTGCACCCCACTACATGGAAATAGTTGGGCACTTCTCTGTCACTCCTGCTATCCTTCACTGGTCAGTAAATGGCCATGCTACAGCAAAGAAAAGGTGGGTTGTGGGGAGCTGGAGGGGAGACCTAATGTAGTTATGTGTGTGTGATACGTCTCCCAATCCGGGATCTTGGCCAAAGTTTTCTCTATACCCTGTAGTTTGTGGTGGTAACTGGAGGAAGGAAGGACCTACCTCAACAGGCAACCAGAAGATGGATGGTGACAGTTAGACAACTTCCTTCTGGTTTTGCCATCCCATCCAAGCAAGATGGTTTTTCACTTCTTTTGTGTGGGCTAGTGTAGAGGCAGGGAAACTCATGAAGTAGTAATAACCATACACCATGTCATTAGGACTCTTCAATGTTAGAAGAAGGAAAGTAATACCAGTCCTGATATTGGATTGAATGACACCAGATAACAAAGGGGTAAATATGGAAGGAGATACAGTTACATTTTAATGAGTCTCAGCAATGAGCTAGCAATTGCTCAATGTGATGGGCAGTTGGGCAGAGGTGCAAACCTTTGAGATGATTCCAGGCAGAGGTTTTAAAAAGGTTTGAGAGGTACCACAAGGGGACAGCTGAAAACAAAGGAACATCTGGATTGGGGGCTCCATTTGGGAAGACTGGTTGAAATCAGGCAATGGAATCTCCCAGCTATCTCATGAACATCAAATACTACAACTCCCATCTGATTTGTGAGTAAGATTAGGAGAATGTACTAGCCAGTCTCATTAAGATATTTTGATTCTTTTCTTGATTTGGTTGAAATTATCTGCTCTGTAACTTATACTTCTTTCTGTGCCTGAAGAACAAGATTATTCTCCATGTAGAGATACCCTTTTGGTATAGAATTTCCTTACCCAGACTAAACACTTCCTTTAAAAGGACACTGTCTCTATCACACTCCTTTTCACATACCTTAGCTCAGCCAGGCCCTTCCCCAGGATTTGGGGAAAGGGAGGGAAAGATATCTGCAGCATCATAGGCAGAAAGTGCAAGCGGAATCTCCAGCAATGTCCTGTTATGTTGCTAAAGAAGGAAGACTCAAATCAACAAGGTGGTGGTGGTGAGAATTAATTAGATAAGAAAGATGGTCTTAATGGGTCCCAACCAGCTCAAGCAAAAGCAGGAAGGCAATCCAAAGAACCCTCAGAGTGATATATATGGTTTTAAGGAATTCTTTCTGGTAATTTAAGAGAAGTATAATTTCACTTCCCTTTAGATGGAAAGGTGATTTAGGGCCAAGCTGTTGACAAAATACTGACAGAATGCTTTACTGGGTGGATAAAGTAAAAGAGAGACAAGTGTGGAACTTTGATTTTATTCAAGGAAATGCACAAGCAAGAGGACAGTTGCCAATCAGTACTGATACAGTTATATAGGAAGCTGAGAGAAATCTATACAGGCTGCAAAACACTGAGAACCAGATGTTATTTCACAACAGCCTTCCTTGAGAATAAGCAAATACTATGTTATTAGATTTCTTTATGAAACATGCCATGATTTGTTTAACAGCAGCCTGCCTGGGTAAAGAAATAATATCATTTTAATGCTTTAATAAAGCATATTATTGAGAATGGCAGAAAGTCTATAGTAGAAGAGGTTCTACTTCCTAAGACTGGATAGGCCCTCAAGCGATAATATTGCCCTCTTTTCTGCCACCTCTTTTCTCCCCTCTGATGGCTGCTCCTTTAATCTCCCCCCTCCCTTTCCATTGGTTTTGTATGCTTATATATCCAGAACTGGGATACTTGTTGTCCCTTCTGGTGGGTGTTTTGGTATAATGAAGGTTTGAGAGAATCCAAGGGATTTGAGGCCTCTCCCAATTACACATTTTGAACTCCCCTGCTTCCAGTTCTCTCTATCATCATTGTCAGAATGGAGCTAAATGGGGCACAACTCTCTACTACCACAGCAATGTGCCCCCTAGTAGTGAATTTCCGTTGTTGTTGTTGTTGTTGTTGTTGTGTGTCTTCAAGTTGCTTCTGACTTATGATGACCCTGTCACAGGGTTTTTTTGGCATGATTTGTTCAGATGGGGGTTTGCCATTGCCTTCCCCCTGAGGCTGAGAGTGTGTGACTTGCTTAAGGTCACTCACTGGGTTTCCATGTCTGATTGGGGAATTGAACCCTGGTCTCCAGTATCTTAGTCCAACACTCAAACCACTATGTCACACTGACTCTCTTCTTGCAGATAATATGCCGATAGCAAAGTGGTAGATCCCCAATATCCTTTGTCCATCAATTGCCTTCCCTGGTTATTAAGGGTTTCTCCTTGTATCAGAGGAATTTAAAACTGATTGCTGCCCAATTGCTCCCTAAATCAAATCATTCCTATACCAGAAGACACCCTGCAAATAATTGTAGAACTCAATCATATTTGCAATTTTAAATAAAAGTTTGCATGAAATGTGTTTAAACAAATAAGAGTCAGAAAGCCTTACCACTCTATTGGAAACCACTCAGATTAGCCTATTCATGCTATACAAGAGTTTCAGGTTCAAGGTGAAAATGGTTCATATGTCAGTGAACCTGCTCTGGGTTTTAATCTAGGCTTTAAAGGTATTATCCAAGGTGCTAGACCCCTTGGGTCAAATAGGTGCAAAGCCCAGGGAAGATCTTTTGAAGTGCAGATGTGGCAGGTACAGATGGGCAAGAATTGCTTCGGTCTCAGCTCATTGTGGAAATGGGCATGAGGACAATTTGGTGTGGCATGGATTCACTGCTCCATGGACAGTGTGAGTACTTTCTGTCACTGGCCAAGAGCACAGGAAAAGAAATTGCATTGCCTACCTCACAACTAAAAAATGCTTTGTGTCTTCCCACCCTGGTTCCGTCTTGTCATATTCCCTAGTTAGCACCGTTGCACCCCAATCTCTCTCTTTAGCCAAATTGTTTTCATGCCCATTTCCACAATGAAGTGGTCCCAAATAAATGTTTGTCTACCTGTGCCTGCCTATTCTGTATGACATTTTAAATCCCTTAACAAAGGGCCAAAACACACAGCAGAAATAATCCAGTTTGATACCACTTTAACTGCTCTGGCTCAATGCTAGGGAATTCTGGGAACTGTAGTCTTCTGAGACATTTAGCCTTCTCTATAAGAGAGCTCTGGTGCCACAGTAAACTGCAGTACCCAGAATTCCCTAGCACTGAGCCAAGGCAGTTAAAGCAGTCTCAAACTGGATTATTTCTGCAGTGTGTTTTGGCCTTTAGATGGTTAAGAATACTCTCCAATACTCCTAAATTATTTTGTTGTGTATGGCCTCCGTTCTATCAGCTAAAAATAACAGAATAAGGACCTTGATTGATTGAATGATTAGTTGGAATGAGAGTGGGAGGGTGGGTGAGGAAGGAAACATATGAAATGAGAATGTCATGTTACTCCCCACCATTCTTTCCAACAACAGTTCCCCATTCATTACCAAGATACAGAGTGGGAGGCACAATGACTAGTGTCAGCTAAACATCAGCAAACATTTGCTTTCCTTGTTTCTAGGAAATAACAATCAAACAGAGGCCGTTGTGTTCTCTACATTTCACTTTGATTCAACAGAATTTGATAATGTTTGATGATACCCTAGGATTTCCCCCCCCCCCC
>CM034703.1:291849372-291860215 GCA_020142125.1 Phrynosoma platyrhinos
TCACCTGCTCACTAACAGAGTACCCAGCTGGGAGAGCCTGCGCCCATAAAGCAGTGCTGTCCTCCCCCAGCCAGGTCTCTGTAAAACAAGCCAGGTCAGCGTCCTCATCCAGGAGAAGATCCTGGATGATATGAGTTTTATTCTTCACTGACCTGGCATTGCAAAGGAGCAGAGTGAGGTTCTGTGGAATGGTTGGTCTGCTCTCCAAACCATCCTGGGAAACAGAAGGAACTGAAGGCGGGATAGCTATTAGACAGCGATCCCACCTTCTTTTGTAACATGTTTCTCCTGTTCCAGCCATACCTCCCATTCCTCTGCACCACTCCAATCGCTGCCCCCTCCACATTTTCCGGCTCCAGATGGTTATAAGTCTAAGATTCCCCTCCCCCCGACCACAGTATTTAAGGCCAGAAAGAGTCTTAATTCAGCAGGCCTGGACCCACCATCACTAGCATCAACAGGTGGAAATTCCGACCCAGGAGAGGAGGCGTATATCTGCCCCCGCCACCGAAATACTGGGTTTTGGGAGGCTTTTGGGCCCCTGCAGGGCCAGGTGGAGAAAGTCCTCTCCCGCTGCGCTGCCGCCACTTTAAAATGGTAAAATGCCTAGAAATTATGTTCTAAAAATGTTTGCTTTGGTATGAAATATTAATCAAAGATTCCAATGGGGAAGGAGAGGGGAGGGGAGGGAGGAAGAGTCATCAGAGGAAGGGTGATACCTTAGTGTACTCTTCCCAACCTGATGCCCTCCAGATGTTTTGGACCAGAACTCCCACAATGCCTTATCATTGGCCAAGTTTGCCAAGGCTTGTGGTATCTGTAGTCCAAAATATCTAGAGAGCACCATATTTGGAAAGGCTGATATAGGCATTAAAAGACTTGTTTCCTAGGCAAAAGGTCCCAACCCCACATTTTAACTCCAGGTAAGGCTGGAAAGATTGCTAAGCATTCTGGACAACTGATGTCTGGCAGTGTAGACAATACTTACCTATATGCATCTGTGGACTGATTCAAGGTACAGCAGATTCTTATTTTCCTAATATTAGTTCAGATCTTGCTGATTTTTAATAAACTACACTGCATTACAGGTAATTGATTCAAACAAGAAAGCCATAGTCCTGAGTCTGCAGGTCCTTAGCAAGGCAGCTGATGACCAAGGATCTTAGAGGTCTCTCGTTCATAGGGTCGCCATAAGCTGAAGTTGACTTGATGGCAAATAGCAACAACAATGTTTTGAGAGTCTCAAGGGCACAAGAAAACAATGAGATCATCCAGATCTATACCTAAAAAGTGAGGAAAACTTAAATGCAGTGCAAAATTAAGTATCTCCCTGGGGAGAGGTCATTAAGACTTAGAAATTAATTAAGGCAGTCACTAAACATTTAGTACCAAATGGGCTGCATCCAACAGACATGGGCAGAGATGGGTAAGAAAAATAAGATGGAAATTGAAGTAAGATCTCATTATTGGTATGCACTTTCTACACTTTTATTTATTGGAAGGATTTCAGCCTCAATCACAAGGCAGAAAAGGCCAAACATTAATAATGAGGCAGCTCCTCACCTGCTGGGCAGTCTTACAATCTAAAAACACAAGGCACAAAAGGAAAATGAACTGGCAGGGTAAGGGACAGCACACTTTGGGCCTTTGCAGATTGCTAGAAATAGTGCAAATTGAGTCCACTTTTAACTGTCCTGGCTCAATGCTAAGGAATCATGGGAACTGTATTTTTTCTGAAACATTGAGCCTTCTCTGTCAGAGAGCTCTGGTGCCACAATAAACTACAGTTCCCATGATTCCCTAGCACTGAGTCAGGGTAGTTAAAGTGGACTCAATTTGCACTATTTCTGGCAGTCTGCAAAGGCCCTTTGACTAGTGTTTTGGTTTTATAATGACCAGATGCAATGGGGGGAAAAACAAAATTTGATAAGTTAAAGTGCACAGAGAAGTGGAAGAGAAGGAGTCTTGTCCTTCCCTGTAGACTAAGGCAAAAGTAAACCGCTGCAGCCTTTTCTAGCTTGTGTATTCTTCATCATTAATAACTTTTGCCACTTTGAGCCCACTCGGATTTTGCTTGGCCATATGTATCCTGGTTTCTTCTATGAAACGTTGGAGAGTATGGGATTATAGCATCCATCACATTGGAGTGAAGGTTCAAGTTCATGGGGGTTGGCAGCCATTTGAAAAAAACTCAAAGGAGAAAAGGAAGAGCAAGTCCTTGCCAAGATATGATTAGAAAATTTGTGTTAGAGAAGAGCAATTACACAGAGTGGCATTTGGTCAGGAGGCCTTCTGCAACACTCCTTTGACTCTAATAAGTGCCTTGACACTTAATGACCAGAAATAGCCATGATGACTCATGCTTTCACCTGAAACACATTTCTGTTCTGCAAATCAAGCTTTGAGAGCAGAGACAGAAATAACCTTTAGCAGGTTTTTGTTTTTCAGTCTATAAAGCACAGTTGGTGTGCTGGGAGTAGCAGCCAGCAAGGCTGGTAATCCTCAGACTTCCATTGTGTGTGGCACACAACTAATTGAGGAGCTGTGGGTGACATTTTGATGTTATTGTTTTACTGAAAAGAACAAAGGCAGCTCTGAGATTCAGTGATGTGCATGCAGGCTCTTATCAAGGCTTCACCCCAGATCCTCACAGCAGCCTTGGCCAGCCACTCTCTGCTTGCAGCTAGAGATGTGAAAATCTGCCAATCTCCTTCTCATTACAGTTCCCAAAATCCCAGCAGGTTTATCTCATTCAGAACTGCTTCCATATTGCATTTCAAGGCTGACCTTCCTTTCTTAAATAAAACCTAATCTAGGAAACCCATGTCTATTTTGATACAACTTTCCCCCCAAATCATTCCTTTTTCTATGCATTTTTCTTACATACTCTTTTCTGTCTGCATTTTTCATTCACTTGTGCGCATTTTTCACTTGGATGCTCAGCTTTGTGTCCATGTTTTCCCCCTGAATTCATCACATCCCTTCTACAAATTTCCAGGTCAAAGTGGACTCCATCATGGAAGATGTCAAATGTGTATTTCTGTAGGGAAATACATATCCAGCGAACTTCTTTTCCATCCCAACTTGTTGCTAGTAAGCCATAGAAACAAATAAAATAATTATTTTTCTCTCCATTTATGCCTTGTGCTGTCACCTTCTGATAGTGAAAAAACAGATTGCAATATTAGGAATTGTATGGGAAGAAACCACAAGTAAACCACAAGTTGTTGTTGTTTTGTGTCTTTAAGTTGTTTCCTACTTATAAAGGCCCTAAAGTGAACCTATCACAGGGTTTTCTGAGAGCTGAGTGTGTGTGACTTGCCCATGATCACCCAATGGGGTTTCATGGCCAAGTGAGGATTCAAACCCTGGTCTCCAGAGTTGTAATCCAATGCTCAAACCACTATGCAATGCTGTCTTATCGATCTATGTTTTAAACCCAAAATGTCATTCATGCTATTAATGGGAATAGGAACTATACTTCTGGTTTTATTCTTTGCTAGGGCCAGATCTGAGTTACAAAACTCTGGGCTTAGTCATTTCTTTGCAAACCAATAATAAACTTGTTCCTGTTTTAATCCTCTGACTCTTGTCTGGAAATTAGTTATTCTCCTAGGCAAGAGGAGTAATTGCCTTTTTCTAGGCTAAAATGACTTACCAAAGACCAGATTAGGCCTCAGCAAGACTCACAGGTCTCAATTAGGGCTTTGTAGGCCCAATCATGATAGGCCTTGCACGTCTTTGTTAGGGTTTTATCTTTGATAGAGTTTCTATCATAGGGTTTTCTTGGCAAGTTTCTTCAGAGGAGGTTTGCTATTGCCATCCATGGAGGCTAAGAGAGTTGCTCAAGGTAACCCAGTGGGTTGGGATTCAAACCCTAATCTTCAGAGTCATAGTCCAGTGCTTTCCATAGACTTGGTAACTTTCTCTCAGCTATAATGTTGAGTGGGCAAATTTGACTACAACTCCCAGTGAGAGACAATGGGAGTTGCAGGTTACAACTGCTTACCCTTGCTTTAACTCAGGGGTAGGCAACTTAAGGCCCGGGGACCGGATGCGGCCCCCTGAGGCCTTTGGACCGGCCCCAGACCAGTCCTGCCCCTGCCGTCCCCTGCCACCCGCCATGATGATATTGATTATTGTTGTTATTACTTGTTCTTGGGGTTTTCTTGGCAAAATCTCCAAAGTGGGTTTTGCCATGGCTTTTCTGGGGCTGAGAGAGTGTGCATGCATATTTTAAAAAATGTTTAAATTAATTAATTAATTAATTTTTGGTGCTTCGCCCCCCCCCCCCCCCCCCCCATTGTCTGAGAGACAGCAACCCGGCCCCCTGGCTCAAAAAGTTGCCTACCCCTGCTTTAAGTGGTTGCACATAATATTTCCAAAGGCATAAATGTGATTTACTAAATGTGAAGTATTTCTAGAGCTGCATATAGTTCTCAAGCTCTAATACAGTGTGTAGCACTTCATACCACACTGGTTTACAGATAGATGTAGTTTATTTCCATTGTTGTTTTAATGTGAACTTGGGGTGAACTGCTTGGCTATCTGGGCACAGCTGTTGAGTATCCTGGTATCCACTATAGTTCCTAAGTGTCTCACTGCATAGGCTGGTTTTCAAACTTCAGGACAAGCCCTAATTGCTAGGATATACTTCCTTAGCCCTTTCTGGCCTTTATATTGAATATTAGCAGTCAACATGTCATACATACAACAATCATACACACACACCCTATCCTATCCTCCTTTGTAGTTAGCTTTATTAATTCAGGATTTCAGCTACATTCAAAGAGACAGCCTTTTTAGTCTGCAGAATTCTGTAGCACCTTTGAGATTGAAAGAAAGAACCATAGGCTTTATTAGGCTCTGGATCTGCTGATCAACCCACCTGCCAGCTTTTTGTGCAGTGTAAACACGGCTGGTTGCTTCTGGGCCAGGTAGGAATTTCCCTCCTTTTCCATGGCTTGTTGCTTTCTCTACATTGTATCTTAGGAAATTGGCTTGGTGGGTCTGCAAATAGCTAGTCACTTGGCAGGTAGTAGAGGGAGAAAAGTAAGATTTTTGTGAGCATATGCAACACCCATTTTGGGACTGCCTTAGGGTAGAGTGGGGAAGGAAACTATCCATAGGGCTGGCCCTGAGGCTGTGTCCTTGCTTTAAGGGGCTGTACAAAGCAGCATAAAGAGCCAGCCTGGGAGCAGAGTGGGGGTATGGCAACCGCATGCCTGCCATCCCAACTCTGTCCCCACACCAGCTTCATGCTGTGCACCCCACCGCATGGCAGGAGGCATCAGGGCATTTCCCTGGTGCAGCATCCACAAACACTGCACCAAAGGAGTGCAGAAAAGCCACCACAGTAGCAGCAAGTGTGCCCTTTCTGCAGCACAAAAAAGAGTTGCTTTTTTGCTTATTTTTGCACCATGGAAAGGCCAGATCAGGGGCACGGCATGTGGTTGCCACAGCCCCGATCAAGCAAGGAAAGGGGCAGCATGCCACCGTCCCTTAGGAGCTCCTAAGTCTCTGACTTGAGTCCAAAAGACACAGCAGAAATAATCCAGTTTGACACGGGTTTAACTGCCCTGGCTCAATGTTGGGGAATTCTGGGAACTGTAGTTTTGTGAGACATTTATTTTCTTTGTCAGAGAGTTCTGGTGCCACAACAGACCACAATTCCCAGGATTCCCTAGCACCGAGCAAAGGCAGTTAAAGGGTCTCAAACTGGATTATTTCTGCAGTGTGTTTTGGACCTTGGGGGCAAGTTTCCTGGGTTTGTATTCCATTAAGGCTGGTTAGGGAGTAACCCATGTGTGATAATGAGGAAGGAGCCCTCTTGTTATCCAAACCTTCTTCCTGGTTAACAAAGGGCTAAAATGTGGGAAGAGGCTCAGTTACATTTTTAATGGGGCTCAGCATCACAGAATGACAAAATAACTGATGCCCAATGAGATCAGCAGCTAGGCAAAAGTGCATACCTCCAAGATAGTTCTGAGCAGAGGTTATGAAAAGCTGGACAACAAGGAGATGTTTTTTAAAAGCACGAATATCTGGAGCAGGGGCTGCATTGGAGGAGTCTGGTGGAGCTGCACCATAAAGTCTGGGCTCTCAGCTAATCCCTTGAATACCAGGGACTACAAATCCCATCTGTTCTGTGAGTAGCATTAGGGACTGTATTAGCTCACTACATTAGGATTCTTTTCTCAATGTAGAATGACCAATTCTGTTTGTATCCTGTAATCTTTAAATGTGGGGGAAATGTGTCCCTCATGTAAGAGGGATGAATATACTTTATTTAGAATAAAACTCTTTTCTTGGAAGTATTCCTTCTCTCATGCTCCTCTTTCATGTGTCTTTGTTTGGTTTCATCTCCTCACCAAGGTTGCAGGCAAAGAGAAGGAAAGTCTCTGCAGTGTCAGGGACAGAAAGCACCCCCAAAGTAACTTCCCATTGAGTTACTAGGAAAAAAGGGATGTGTCAATTCAGTAGGTGTTGGCAGTTTAGGAGATTATTGCACAGGAAATCGGTGCTGGGATAGATGTGGGTTGTAAATGTCTGGAACAGATCTTATCACATAGCCGAGAAAGTGGGCACTAGGCAGCCTGTATCCAACTCGGACTTCTCTGACAGTTTTTTATAAATAGGATTTTCCCATTCTTGAAAAGCTGCCAGAGAAGCTCGGGTTGGATACAGGCTGACTACTCCCTGGGCTCCCAGCCATGTGATAAGATCTGTTCTAGATGGTTACAACCCACATCTATCCTGGTGTGGATTTCCCTGTGTGATAATCTCCTTAGTTTGTTTAAAGTGGTCTCAGGGGGTCTTATCCAGCTGAGGCAAAAGCAGGAGAGGGGCATAGAGACCCACTACACCATGTATTTGGGTTCTCCTTGGGGTCTGGTGTTTGTCCAGGGGAAAATGGGGATGGGGTCTGGTGGAGACTTGCTGTCTCTGTTGCTCCCTCACTGGGTTGCTCCCCCTTTGCTTATCACAGAGTTTAAATTAGTGAAATAATTTAATAGTTCAATAAAGTGGTCCTTATTCAGTACAGGTTATTGTGTCTGATCTCTTCATTCCCATTGTGGGTCAACAAATGAGGACAGCCAATACTAGGGAAAGCACTGTTGGAGCATCCAAAATCCTCATCTCTTCCCACTGAATTGAGAGAAAGTTACATATATTTTTTTAATTTTATTAAATTTTATTAATTACAATATAATACCAGTATATACAATGAATACTTCCTCTTCATTACATTATTAAATGCATGTAATTATAATGTATTATTATAACAAGTCAGATTAAATATTTGAACTTTCCAGATTGTTATTTGGTTTCAGGACTAAAAAAAGATGTTTCACAGTTCCCAAAAATAAAGATCGTTTGCCTATTTCTTGACTTTAGTCTTTACATTTTTTCAATGTATATTGGACTAACTTAGGATTTTATTTATTTATTTATTTTATTATGTCCATCGTTTTTTACAGTATTTACATAATTTCCCCCAGTCTTTATCCATTTCATCCCTAGAATTCTTGTCCATTGTCTTCGTTAATCTATCCATTTCTATATTGTCTAGGGATTTGATTACCAGTCTTCAATTGTTGGTATCTCCTTTGTTTTCCATTTTTGTGCGATTAGAATTCTGGTACTTGTGATCATGTATAACAGTGTTTTTGAATGTCTTCTAGCTTCTTTATTTAAGATTTTATCTGTCATATTTAAGAGATATATCTCAGGTATCATTTGAAATTTTATCTCAAAGATTTGTTCAATTTCCGAGTGAATTGTTTCCCAAAGTTTTTTAATCTTGGGGCATTGCTTGTCTTCCATTTTGCAGTCTGCAGTTCTGTTTCTGCTCTTCAAATGTTCTCCACATTTGAAAAGCACACGTCTGCCCAGCTTCTCATCATGGGATGTAATGTAATATTTTATACTTGTAAGTAAAGCAATTTATAACTTTTTACAAATAACACTAAGCCTGTGTAATCTTAGAAACTAAGCAGGGTCTGCTCTAGTTAGTACCTGGATAGGAGTACCTCTGCATATTCCTTGCCTAAGAAAACACGATGGAATTCATGGGGTCACTATAAGTCAACAGGTGACTTGAAGGCACATACACACAGAGGCTCTGTGTGTGTTGTTTGTGATGTGGCATGGTATTGGTTATTGTTTGCAAATACTAATTACTGTCATATTATTTTACGCATTCCCCAGTGAGAAGAAAGAAAGGATTGTCTAGACAATTTTCCCACTGCCTATTGAAATCTTTACCAAATGGAATTTGAAACAGAGGCTGAGTAGTGAAGATTATACTAGAAGAAGATTTTCACCAGAAGAAAGAGCATCTATGACCTCAGACAACTCAAAAGCTCTGCTCTGGGACTGCACTACTGCTGTTCACATTGGGACCGTGGCAACTGCACATGCCTGGTCCTGATCTGGGCCTCAACTGGGCCACCAAAAAGGGGCAGATTTTTCCTGCTCCTTTTTGGCCTGGCTCTTCTGGGTTGGGATGGGCTCTGCGCGACTTCCAGTTGCATTCGGAGCATGCATTGTGTAAATGCCACACACCCAATGTGGCCTGATGGAGGACCTTTTGGTCCATCTGTTTGAGGCCTATATTACCTAACGTCTTCACCATTTGCATGCTTATTACCAGATTTATGACTTATTCAATTCAATATATTACTAATTTTGTGTTAAGCACCCTCCCCCCTCCCCCGGAAGGTAGTACTTCTCCATCTTACATTTAGTCATTTCTGGCACAACCTGTAACAAAAATAAAGGACACAATGTGTTGATTTTCTCAACGTCATGCACTTAGGAACCAATGATGATACTGACAAAATTTCATCAATATACCATAATAACATCCGGGTGATAATTATTACTTTACAATACCCCCTCATACAGTGATAGTATCCAAACCATCTCAGTCTAAATATTTAAATGTGAGAGTAACAACTTCATCCAACTATTCTTTCAGTCTTGCTTTTCATTTTGGAAAATTGTTTAAGATGAATATGAAGAAATTAGTCAAAGTTAAGTATAAAAAAGGCAGGAGAAAGCAAAACTGAAAACTTTTTCTATCCTTCTGAATGATCAGATATAGAGTTGTACTGTTTTGCTCCAGTCTTAATATGCTAAGTCCTATGGAGCATAATCATTTTGCTTGTGAATAAATATTGCCAGAATTGTATTTCTGTGATTTCTCATATGTACCCGACATAAACTCAACACTTAAAAAATGGTTATATCTCTTTTGATGACAATGATGACAAATAACATTTAGATTTTGCCACATTGTTGCATTTAAGCGTTAGTAATTTTAAATACTCATAAAGGTACCAGATGCCATCTGATCTTAGAAGCTAAGCAGGTTCAGCTCTGGTTAATACTTAGACAAGAGACTGCCAACAAACACCAGGTGCTGTAGGCTATGTTTCAGAGGAAGGAACTGGCAAATCCACCTCTTAGTATTCCTTGCCTAAGAAAACCCCATGAAATTCATGGGGTTGCCATAAGTTGACAGGTGACTTGCAGGCATGTACTACCACCACAAATATTTCAGAAAGAGAGAGACTGAGATCCAATGTGGAGACAGATGCTAACTTAATGGGCACTCAGTGTGAATGAAAGTTTCAGATCAACAAATCATTATTTTTCACAGCAAGCCATGAACAAAAATTATGATACAAAGCCTCAGCCTTTAGCTTTGCCTTTGAATCTTGCACTAATGGCACATTTTTACTAAAATGTAGTTTAATCCATCTAGGAAGGAAGAAGTTGGCTATAATCAAGTGCTGTCAATCTGAAACGGTAAAGGAAGATTTCATAATTTATAATTCCAACACATGTGCCTTACTGGATACAAAGATAACTTTTGATAAGGAACTTGTTACAATGATAGTTCTAATGTTTCCAAAAGTAGTATGTTGCTATTATAATTAAAAATAACTAGGTACTTTCCTAGGTTTTGGCTGAAAATATAATAAAAATGTTTACTTTAGTTAATTTATAAAAAAATTGTAAATGCTACAGCTGCTGACTTCTGGTGCAGATCTCGCTCTCCTTCCATTCACTGCACCCACATCTCAACAGTCACAACACAGCATGAGGCAACAGCATGTGTAGGGCATGACCTAGAATTTAAAATACAACAACCCCCTCCCCCAACCAAAAAAAGGCAAAATGTATCAATCAAGCTTTCCTAGCTCCACTGGTTTCTCCATCAGGCAAAGATGTTAAAAATCATACGGGAGAAGCAAAAATGACAACGGCGGAGTTACAGGCCTACATTTTGTCTTAAGATGCTTTTTTTGTTTTCAACTACAAAGTTTTGGAATGATATCAATGCAGGCAGAAGCCATTCTCCTCTTTGGTCATGGGGGACTGAAAAACAAAGAGCAATAAAAATCTAGTAATCATATTTCAACAACATTAGAAACAGAAAATTAACTCCCCTCTGGAATTAGCACAGATCAGAACATAGTTTGCAGTTTTTTAAAAAAATCATATTTCTGAACATGTGATACGAATTATGAAAGAACGGAGTTCAGAGAATGTGTACATGTTCTTTACAAATTGTTTATAAGTCAGTTACTCCATAAAACAGAGTTTTAAAAACCCTTAAAACCAATAGTTATATGCTAGATCAATTATAAAGTTGTTATGTGCCTTGAAGTCAATGTTGACTTATTATTTGCCATCAAGTCAACATCAAATGTATAGTGACCCTATAAATGAGAAACCTCCAAAAGCTGCCGTCATCAACTTGCTTAGGTCTTGCAAATTCAGGTTTATGGATGTTATCACACAGGGGCAAATCTGCTGGTTAATCCACACA
>CM034703.1:291860315-291875033 GCA_020142125.1 Phrynosoma platyrhinos
ATTTCCACTTTATTATCGCTTTCTGGCCCACGTGTGATAACGTCCTGTTTTCTTCATTGAATCAATGCACCTGTAATGCAGTCTTCCTCTTTTCTATAGCGTTTTCTCAACTCCAGTTGTTCATAGTGGGTTTGCCATTTCAGTACAGTACAGTATTTATTATTACAGTCCATAGACCCAGCAGTAGTTTTGTCATGTTTAGAGGACACAGACCTCAGAAACCAAGACAGATTAACTAAAACTTTATTTAGATTTCTGGACAGATGTTTGCCAGAGACTTGGTAATGTCAAATCTGATTCCCCCACCCAAACCATCTAGCCTTTAAGGGTTCCCTCCCAACCTGTGATCCATATGCTTTCAACCACATCAAAGGTCTCTTTAAACTTGCTGCTTTTCCTCCAACTTCCCCATCTTCTGTATCAATTCCTCTATCACAGGAAAGAAGGTGTTGTCTTGCTGGGCATCAAAGTCTTTCCTTACAAAGTAAACAAAGCCATAAACTGCTACCCTCTCTGGCCATTGCCCACTTCGTCCCCATTTGCATTCCATACAGATTACCTTCCCCTCCCTTTTCAATTCCTCTTTATAGTGCTATTTCACCATATCATTTATCCCCATTCCTTCATATCCCTTATAATGACAGATCCATAAACTTCTGGATATAATAGGTTTGCCATTTCCTTCTTCTAAGGCTAAGAAAGTGTGATTCACCTAGTTGGTTTCCATAGCTGTGAGGATTTTAACCCTGTCTCACAGTCTTAGTCCAATACTCAACCACTATGCCACGGTAGCTATTATTGTAGTTTCCCATAAAATGGATGACAACCCACCTCAAAATTATTCTTCAAAGTTTGCAGACTATATCTTGAGACTAGCAATAGATGCTGTAGCATCAACATGTAGCTAAAATATTTTATTTTATTTTTGTTGCTCTCCCTTGCCCATCCTTATGAAGAGGAAACTTTGAAAAGTCCAATTAGTGGCTCAGTGAAAATATTACTCAGCTCAGTTTTTAGATGTTGCTCATGGACCACAGAGCTGGCTTGTTTTCTTTGTCCATTTTCCACATTCAGTTGCAAACAGCAGTGACTGTGCATGTTAACTCATGGTTGGCGTTGAGGCAAGCATTGCAAAACAATAAATGAAAGCATCCTGGCTGAAATATTGTCTTGAGAAGATTTGTTTACTGGGTTTGAAATGGCATCTCCTGCAACACTGTCTCTTGAAATTTGGTTTATAAACTTCAGCAAGCACTGAATCAACAAGGTGGGAGTGGGGCTCTATTTGTTTGCTTGATGGGTATGTTTCTATATATTAAATAGCCAGAGAGTTTTGAGAGAATAACATGTTCTTCTTGTTCATAAATATGCATAGCAAAAAATTCAGAGCATGCACTGAGAATTGGAGTGCTACCAAGCCTTTTACTTTTGGGGTTTCATTTTTGTTTTCTTTCTTCAAGCAACTCCATTTCAAAGGATATTATGTTGTTCTTTCACCTGATTTCAAACCAGTTCTAGAACATGCAGCCTTTCTGGCATCTACTGTAACAAAGGGCTGGAGAAAAATAATTGTAATCTGTTCAGAAGGAAAATCCTTTTGTGCTTAGTCACTTTAGAAATCACTATACCTTTGCCCTTAAAAGCTGGCAAAATCTTGGCCCTATATATTCAGAAAAGGGAGAAATACAAGAGCACACTTTGTAATGCCTGAATTGTTTGCAAATATCACACCTGTGATGCTCTTTAGTCCAGTGAAATTTGAAGGAAGAAATGTTTTGTGAGTCTTGTTTGGGTGTTTATATGTGTGTTTTTTATATTGTGTTTTTTATATATATATATGATAATTTGTTGGATGGTTTGTGTTGAATCTATCTTAATAAAGATTTAAAATATATATATATATATATATATATATATATATATATATATATAAAAGAATTTTGCATTTTTTTTAATATTTAGAAGGGAAGAAAAGCTTAGAATTGCAGGGTGTGTTGATTACCTAGCTGTAATAAACATATGGAAAATCCTCCCAACCCATTTTAGTATACTGAAAAATGGTAAATTTATTCTGTTTAGTTTAAAGCCCTCATACCTCTGAAATGAATACAACAAATTCAACCCATAGTATGTAATATACAATTATTTGAGTAATTTACACCTCCAAATTAAGCTCAATGTGTATGGTGGCAAACTGGAATGTTGGTCCCAAATGCAAAGAATGGTTTCTTTTCACTGTTTAATACCCTTTCACAGCACAGACAGTATTAGCATTTGTTTCTGTCATCTATATAGCCTTGTGCAAGAAGGCACTCTTATTTATGCTTCACAAATGGACAATTGTGACTGAAAGAGAACAACACAGCTATAGTAATCTAGAAAGCTTGTGTCTAGGTTAGTAATAAAGTTTAGATTTTAGAGATCCAAAGTTCGTATCAAGGAACAATGACCCATATTGGTAAAAACAATAAAAACAGTGATGGATGCTCTCTAAAGAAACACAAAAGCAAGCAAGGTTTCTGAAAAAGAAAACCTAACCCCTCCCCCCCAAAAAAACCCTACAAATGACTAGTGGGCAAGTGCATGCCCAAGTCCCAATTTGACAGGGATAGTCCCAACAATCTCCCCCCCCTCCCACTTTTAGCTGCTTTTAAAATCGTTCAGTTTTTCTCTCCTCCTCCCACTTTCCTCCTCTTGCTCAGCTTATTAAAATTGCTGCAAACTGTGTTCAAAGTGAGAAAGTTATTTGCATCCGTTAACTCAGCAGGGGGAAGGAGAGCGAGGGGGGTCCCATAATCTTAGCAAAAGCAAACTGCTGCAGCCCCTCCAAACTTGTGCCAACTTGACCACACTCTGACGCTGCCTTTCCACATGTCTTGGTTTTCATCTGTAAAACGTTGGTGGGTGTGAAAGTTCAGGGCTGGTTTTGAGGCTCTGAAAGTCCTCAAATTCTTTGGAAATTTTTGAATCTTTTGAAAATAATGTTCATATTTTTTAAATGTTAAATGCCTCACGCCCTCTAGGGGGCTTGGAGGAAAATATTCGCCTACCGCCATCTCTCCCCGACAAAGGCTGATGCCATACCACAGAATGAATGCAATTTGACACTGTTTTAACTGTCATGGCTACATTCTATGGAATCCTGGGATTTGTAGTTTATTGTAACACCAGAGCTCTCTGAGAGAGGCTAAATATCTCACAAAACTACTAATCCCAGAATTCCATAGCATTGAGCCATGGCAGATAAAGCAGTGTCAGACTGCATTCATTCTACAGTGTAGATGCAGGCCTAGTAATAGGAGAAGTATTTGTTTTCAAGGAGGAAGTTGAATTCTGGCTTTCTGCCTGGTTGAAAAAGGTAACTCCTAAGTTTGAAACAGCCCAGTTTTTGGGAGGTCAAAATATAGTGAAATTGGCTCCAAGCTAATTTTAATACAAAGAAAATTTCTCCCCAAAGATTCTAAAACATTCTGAGATGCACAGGAGACATGGAAGGGTGTATGGCTCTCTGGGATGATGTGGGTGGGCTCTGCTAACTGGCCACTTTGGCCATAAATCATGAAACATAAGTAATTTAGGAAAAGGCCATACCAAACATGTCAATATAGGTAAAAAAATAATCAATCAAGAGAAGCCTACCAAAGTTGAAATGCAGAAACATATGTAGCTAACCAGTTATCAAGGAGTACAGTCCAAATTTCCAGGCAGATAACCCTCTGTTTTGGGACAGCTCCAGAATATTAAACCTTGGAAAAACAGGCTGCTTTGACCCAGATGGTATTATCTGCTTTCCTACATCACCCCAATACAATGCTGGAAAAGTGTAATGCACCAATGCAATTTTGGCTTGAAATGGATTTGTATAGATTATAATCAAACTTGATTCTCCCATACCACATTATTCAATAGGTAAAAAAAAAAAGGTGAAAGCAGTGTAATTACTCTGTTCAAGACTAGCACTCCATTTACAAAGGCAGTCATTGCATGCTGTTCTTATGTGCCTGCAAATCAACTCTGACTCATGGTGACCCTCTCCAAGAGTTTTTCTGGGCAAGATTTGTTCAGAAGATTTTTGCCATTGCCTTCCTCTAAGGCTGAGAGAGTGAGACTTGTCCAAGGTCATGTAGAGGTGAGTAGAGAATCAAACTGGTCTGCTCTAGTCCAGGCCTCTAGTCCAATACTGAAACCACTATTTTCTATTCAGCATATACATGGCAAAGATACCCACTAGGTCAGGGGTCGGCAACCTTTGTTGCCAGGGGACTGGGGGGGAATGGCGTGGGGGCCGTGCGGCCCCGTGCGTGCGTGGCACCATTTTGGAAGGCCCCACTGTGCCTGCACCATGCGGTGGGCCTTCCCTGGGCCTTGGAAGGCACGGTGGGGCCTTCTCTGAGCCTTGAATTCGCATGGTGTAGGCGCAGTGGGGCCTTCCCTGGGCCTTGGGTAGGCTGCACGGCACAGGCGGCATGGGGCCTTCCAAAATAGCGCCGCCACCGTGCGCCTGTGCATGCGTTGCAGTGGCAGCGCAGGTGGAACTGGCCACGGGTCGGTCCCAAGGCCTCCATTGGCCGCACCCGGCCCGTGGGCCATAGGTTGCCGACTCCTGCACTAGGTGCTCCATACTGGTAAATAACCATGGACACCTGTTGTAATTATTGTTTTGATGTGCTGTAGCTTTGATGTTTTTACAGGTCTGAAATACTTTAAAAGAATTAAATACATTAACAGTTGGTTTACAGCCAATTTGGTATACATTGTGTATGAACCATGAAAAAAACCTTAGGGATAGTGGATTAAATAATCTTTCATATTGTGAGATAGAATCCAGAACTGCTTTTTTTATTTTCTATTTTACATTTTCCTCTATTCACTTTTTAAGAGGAATCAAAAGTCATAAATGGATTGGCTGGGTTTCTTTACATGATGTTATTATGCAGAAAGGATGCTCAGTATGGAAGATTATCTATGATGTTATCCACTGAAGTTAAGATTATCCTGAGAAATTAACACTTTTGAAACAACAACACAGACTGTGAAGGGAAAGGATAGATTTTTTATCTTGGCTGAGAGAAAATAATCAGTTTCTAAACTGAAACATTTAGAAAGACGATAATGTTCTGAAATAGATAAGAGTAATGATTCCCTTCTCTCCTTGTTCCCTCTTTCTTTTGTGCTAGGTCCATGATCAAATGAGATGCTGAATGTTAGAAGCGGGATTCTAAAAGTAGGCCATAGTGTAACCTCCATGTGTCCAAATGCTTCTATAGCCTACACAATCTCAGTATGAACAGAATACCCTCTAACTGCTCCAATTCTACAGGGTCAATTCTGATTAATCCTCTATTGTCCCACTTTTTCAGTTACTTTTTAAAATGTCCCATTTTTTTCTCTCTTCCTCACTCTTTCCCTATTCAGTTGCTGCAAACTTAGTTCAGAGTGTGAAAGTAGTTTGCATTGAATTAACTCACAAGGGAGGAAAGGAAAGAAAAGAGATAAGGGGGCAGAATCCCAGTAGGCTCAGCCCAAAGCCAACTGCTGTAAGCTCTCCTAGCTTGTGTGTTCTTCCTCAATAGTCAAGTTTGTCACCTTGACCATACTCTGATGTTGCTTGTCACATGTGTCCCAGTTTTCATCTGTGAAATATTGGAGGATACAGAACAGAGTTTACTACTATTAGCATACCCAATACCCCCCACACTGTATATGGGGTTCCCATATTTTCATATCTGCAGCCAAGTATGTTCTTAAGAGATCATGATGATCTTTGGAACAGCAGGAAATTTTCCCATTGAAGGACATCTTGAAGGATCCAGGTAATACCAAGATAAAAGCTAAATGGGTTTGCTGATTTCTCCATTCTGCCCCAGGTTTTCCACATACTCCCTCACAATGAAGACAAAGGTAAAGGCAAGTAAGCCAACATTTTGGGCCTACCCCCTGCTGTGTTCCCAACTTTCCTATCCATCTATTTTGGTCTTGTCCTAAATCCAATCACTGTTTTAGTAATTTGAAGTTAAAACAATAAGCCAGGATTACTCTTTATGTCAGTTCTATGAGAAAGCACTCAAGCTTCTTCTACTTCATGTGGGAACACTAAGTACCCTTGAGGCATCAAATAGGATATAAATGCACACAGAGACATTCTGTGTATACAGCTGACATCTATCGAGGCTCTGTTCCACCACTCACAGCTTCCCCTTCCTGTATTGCTCTCAGATACCATCTGAGCCACACCCGACTTTCCATGGTTTCTCCTTCAGGACAGGTGAATATTACCCTCTCTACAACCGTAAGCATCCACTCTCCAATTTTCATAATTCTATTTCAGTTAGCTCAGTGTGGCCATGCTCTTTGAATTACTATCATGTGTTTAGTTGCATTCTTGCATATTTCCAAATAAAAAACCTTTATATTCACCGTACTTTGAGTCCTCCAGCAGATAGGTCTGATATAAATGGGTGGAAATGATCCTCAGGTTACTCAGCCTCTCACAAGTGTCCTTGAGCTGAGCATTTCGCTAACAAGAAATTAACAGGAAGAAAAACAACTCATTTGAGATGAGGTGCTGGAGAAGAGTTCTGTGGATACAATGGGCTGCTAAAAAGACAAATAAATGTATCCTAGGGTAAATCAAACCTGAACTCTCCATGAAGGCCAAAATGATTAAACTACAGCTATCGTAGTTTGGCCATATCATGAGAAAATATGGATTCCTAGAAAAGACAATAATGCTTAGCAAAGGAGAAAGCACTGGGAAAAGAGGAAGGCTACATTCCAGATGGATAGACTCAATCAAAGAATCCACAGCCCTGACTCTGCAAGACCTCAGTAGGATGTTTGATGATAGCATGACTCAGAGGTCTCTCATTCATAGGGTTGCCACAAGTTGAAGTTGACTTAACAGCAGTTAACAAGAAAGATTAGAATGATATTTATTAAGATGCATTATATATGCATATTATATAATTATGTGTTCTTTTAATTTTAATGTTATTTTACATTAATTTTTATGTTTTTATGTAACCACTGAAGAAAGACATTGAAATATATATATATATATATATATATATAGAGAGAGAGAGAGAGAGAGAGTTCAAAATGTGTTGGGCCTTTTCCAAAATAAAAAACAGTCATCTACTCAATAACATCTCCCCCCCCCTCCCGTGGACTCCATTGTTTTAGACTTCAGCTCCTGGAAGCTCACCCAGAATGGTTGATGGTAAGCAATCCAAAACATGCAGGAATATGCTTTTAGGCATTACAGTTTTATCTACCATGATTGCTATGAATGCATGAAATCTAATCATTATTGACTAAAACTTTGGCATTGGTGGCTGCAAGTCAGTTTGGGCTTTTAAGATTAAGATTATTTCTTTTCTAGCAAATAATTTGATAAGCCAAGAAAAGAGAAGCTGAGGGGGGGGGGGGATGTCTGCCAAATCTTGCAGGAAAAGTCCAGTATAGTGATTAATGACCTGCTACCGAACCGCCAGAGTGTAATATTGGACTGTGGAACGTTTCTTTCTTTTGTACAGAATAGGCAAGTTTTGCAGTTGAAACGTGTGACAGTTTCTGCAGTCAACAAAAATGTTTGCTTTTTTTAAATGCTGAAGGTCAGATACCTTGTCTGACTTAAGAGGATGCAAGAACTGTTCAGCTTGCAGAATGATGGCCCGGATGCAGAGGCCCTTGAGTGATAGAAGTACGTTTCCCAGCGATGTCCCTCTGGGACAAATCTGTCTCAAGAAGATCTGCTGATGCTAGCACTTTGATGTGCCACTGATCTTCCAACATGCACTATCTAGCTTTTATTTTTCCATCAAGGGTCCTAAATAAACCAATAAGCAAAGAATCAATTCTTGCACCTTAAGTGCATTGCAAGGACTTGGCTCCTCTGCAAGATAAGGATGAAATGCAAAACAGCTCTTGATAGTTTGTAATATCCCAGCTTAACTCCTATATTGGCTTGGCCCAAAGGGTGGGAAAACCATAAGGAGAGGGCTGCACTTACTAGCTGAGTTCAGAAAGAGAGGCAGAGCTGGAGCTGGAGAGGACCTGGAGTTGCGAAGGCTAAGGAGTAGGCCCTTTTCACTTTGAAGAAAGGCTTTATGGTTGCATTCAACTAGTGCAATTCTGCTGAGTAGCAGAGGCAGAAGAGTCCTGCAGTCAAGTCCAGCACTGGCACCTCACTAGATTTTGGGGACACTTCCGTATCTTTTACATTTAATATGTAAAATTGTATTGTTTTGAACAGACAAAAACAAACTGTTGTAGTCCCTCCAAACATGTGCCAACTGGACCCCACTTAGAAGTTGCCTGTCCACATGTATCTCAGTTTTCATTGGTGAGTATGAACGTTCAAGATAATTTTAAGGCTCAGTAAGGCTGGCAATTTTTGGATTTTTTTCAAAATAAATTTCACGATTTTAAAGATTTTAACCTTAAATTTCTCACTCCCTCCAGGGGACTTGGAGGAAAATTCTTGTCCGGACCCATGTCTCCCCCACAGAAGCTGCTGATACACCACAGAATTAATGCAGTTTGACACCACTTTACCTGCCCTGGCTTCATCCTATGGAATCCTGGGACTGGTAGTTTGTCATGGCACCAAAAGGTCTCTGACAGAGAAGGCTAAATGTCTCACAAAACTACAAACCCCACAATTTCATAGCTCCATGACAGTTAAAGCAGTATCAAATTGCATTTATTCTGTAGTGTAGATGCAGTGTAGATTTGTGACAAAGTCTTGGAATTTGAATTTTTGGCAGATATATCCAAGTTTAGTTCTTTTGCACATTTTCCTCTGTATTCAACAAACCTGTGGATGTGAAAGAGGTGTGAAGTTATGCAAGTCACACACCAGTAGAATTTGTGCTGCTTGCTCCTTTTACACCCATATATTGGAAGACTTCTTATATGTGAGGAGGGTTTCTGGTCAGGACCCCTCTTTGCATGTAGGATAATAAGAAGCTGCCTTGTAGCACATCAGATCTATGGTCTATCTAGCCTAGTATTGTCAATTATTGACCGGCAGTGACTTCACAGTTTCATGGAAGAATACTTCCCAGCCTTGCCTGTAGATTCCTAGTAGTATTTGCTAGTATTCCATCCAAGTATTAGCCAGACCAGCATTGGTATGTTCAGGGTGTTATGGAGCTCTGCATGGTCCTTTAAATGTGGTCCATGAAAAGTTAGAAATAAAGGGTGGAGAAGGAAGGACATGATAGGGCTGCCACTCTTTCCCTCAAACTACTCTGGTTGAACGTATCCTCCTGAAATACATTATGTGCTCTATTTCCATTGTGAAGCTTGCTTACTTCAGCTCCCTGTTATTTAATTTAGTATGATTTTATGAAGTCATAGGCTTTCATGGCTGGCATCCATAGTTTTTTGTGGGTTTTTCAGGCTCCGTGGCCATGTTCTAGAAGAGTTTCTTTCTGACGTTTCGCCAGCATTTGTGGCTGGCATCTGAAGATGCCAGCCACAGATGCTGGCGAAACGTCAGAAAGAAACTCTTCTAGAACATGGCCACGGAGCCTGAAAAACCCACAAAAAAATTAGTATGGTTTTAATAATCCATTCCATAAATTTAAATGGTTTTCAAGAAATAAATAAGAAACTATGTGTTTTGTGTGATTACTGTACAATGCAATGTGAAGGAAAAGTCCACTGCTTCCTAGCTACAATGGAAATCTGCTGCATTGACCTCAATTAATTTGTCTCTGAACTATCCAAATGGCCTTGCAGAAATTTCAGCACTCACCCATCTTGCAATTAATAGAGCTGACTTTGTTGTCATCCCAGTTCGTGATCAGTTCCAAATCGCTTTTGCTCAAGGATTAAAGCTGATAACAAACTTCTCAAGCACTTTTTTCCCAATGGTCAGAAAAGAAATCACAAAGACCTCATGCACATCACTGTTTGTTCCATTTATAAGGGAGCAAGAAGTTTTGATGCCCAAGAATTTTTGGGCATCAAAGCCACTATACATTCATAGGATCTGAGTGACCTTTTTTCAGTAGACAAACTTTGCAATATTTATTTTTTAAAATTCATTTTAAGGATCATCCTTCTGCAGTTTGGCACTGGGAAAACTTTTGCACAACCCAGAGCAGCTGCAGGAGTACAAAATGTAAACTATAAGAGTGGATTCACCACTCCCACAATAAGAATGCCCACATAAATGGCTGCATTCTTTTCTGAAAGCAGTGTCCTTTTCTTGAACTCTCATCTAGATAAGGAAATCCATGTCACCTTGGTCAGTATAACATAGGCTGTGAGAGGCTGCCTTTGAATAAGTTGGACCAAAATGCTGCAGTCAGTCCTCTTATGGCAGTGAAATAAATGCTGCATGGTAGCCATTTTTTCCCCAGTGCTTAAGACCTTTATTAAGAGATGCTTGCAGTTTAATTGAAAAAAATCAGATGTATATTTCATACAAATTAAAAATGAGGTTCTTAAAAATCTCAACTTGACCAGATATGAAACAATTTAAAAACCTTTAAAGGTGTATTAATAATAATAATAATAATAATAATAATAATAATAATAAGTTTTATTTATAACCCGCCCCTCTGCTCGGCAATCGGGGCGGGGTACAGCAAATTAAAAATACAATAGATAAAACAATTCCTGCCACCCACCTATTTATTTATTTATTTATTTATTTATTTGATAAAAACCAGGCCTTTAAAAAACATGTTTGTCTCTCCCAAAAGGAGCAGAC
Source organism: Phrynosoma platyrhinos (assembly GCA_020142125.1). Classification (NCBI taxonomy): domain Eukaryota; kingdom Metazoa; phylum Chordata; class Lepidosauria; order Squamata; family Phrynosomatidae; genus Phrynosoma; species Phrynosoma platyrhinos. The sequence continues at coordinate 291,871,042 of CM034703.1, forward strand.
TACTTTAGGTAAAAATAATAAAAATCCCACGCTGCATAGATAATGCAGAGAGTTCAAGTTATCTGGTCAACAACAAAAAGCAAGCACTTAAGGTCTTCAGTTCCAATTCTTCCATTCATTTCTTATTGCTGGAATTTCATATTTACTTTATTTCATATTCTCTCTTCTTTGATGACTAAACCGGATGATGGTAGAGATGGTAAGCCGGCATTTACTCAGCCCCTACTGCCTTGACTCCTTGTTCATTTCCAGGCACAATTTAAAGGGATAGTTTTGGCCTTATGTTGTTTTTTGCCTTCAAGCCATTTATGACTTATGGCAACACTAAGGCTGGGGACCCCTGTATCTATTACAGGGTTTTCTTGGCAATTTTCTTCAGAGGGGGTTTGCCATCCTCTGAGGCTGAGAGTGTGTGACTTATTCAAGACAGGTTTCCATGGCTGAGTGGGGATTTGAACCCTGGTCTCCAGAGTCTGCACCACACTTCAGCTTATAAATCCTTAAATGGCTAGGGACAATGTTACCTGGAAAAGAAATTATTTTGGTATTTTTCCCAAGGTGGCCAATGGATAAAACAATTTGAACAACTCCAATTAAAAATCAACAACTAACTTAAACAAGATAGAAACATATTAAGGCATGGGTTCCCAACCTTTTAGACCTGCAGAGCCCTTATTTCTATGGCGGAGCCCCTAAGAGGCCTACCCGACGTCTTATAAGTTAAAGGGGTTTAGGAGTATATATAAGAATATATTCTTATTCTTTAATTCCATTCTATTTTTATTTCTTTCATTTTCCTGGAGTGGCAATGGAGCACTTGGGAAGTGTATGCGGAGCCCTAAGGCCTTCCTCGGAGCACAGGCTGAGAACTCCTATATTAAAAGATACAAGCAGGTTAAAAGGGTTTTAAAAGGCTAAAAGAATTAAATCCATGTGCATGCTTAAATGTAATCTAGGCTCCAAAGGCTTTTATAAAAAGCCATATTTTGACCAGGGGCCAAAAAGAAACCAATGCTGGCACTTCTCAGGTCTCTAAGGAGAGGGCATTCCATAAGTGTTGCAAGGCTCTCTCCTGTATTCTCCCCTCCATGTTGCCCCTATGTGAACTCCTATGGCTGACTCACAAAAGAAGACTCCTATGGCTGACCACAATCCTCAGGAAGGCATATATAGGCAGAGACATTCATTCCTTCAAGTATTGAGGTCCCAACCCATTTAGAGACTTGAATGTCATCAGCAGCACCTTGAATTCAGTCCAGAAGCATACTGGCCCCCAGACACTCCAAACTTAATAGTGCTGTATTCCACTTTAACTGCCATGGCTGTATTCTATAGAATCCTGGGATTTGGGAGAGGGATATTAGTAAGTCTCTCCCAGAGAGTTTTACTGCCTCAGCAAACTAGAAACCCCAGGATATTGCTGTACAGTCAAAGTGGAATCATACTGCTGTAACTGCATAGTGTAAATTGTGTGGCCCTGAATCTGTTCAACTACAGTCTACCCTCCATATTTGTGGATTTGACTTTTGAGGATCTGATTATTGATGCATTTGAGTAATATGTTCTCTCTAGGAATCTCTAGGTCCTCTAGTACAACTCTGCTGGAGGTTAGCCACAGAGTTCTGATGGTGAACCTAGAGATTCCTAAAGAAAATACTTCTCTAGTCATTTAAAACTTAGCCAGCATAATTCTATGATCAACTTATGGTGGAGTTGCAGTGGAGGAGTTGCACTGGAGGACCTAGAGATTCATAGAGAGGTGTTCTCTCAGGTTAATAAAAATAGTGTTTATGTGCAGTTTTCCCACTTTCACAGGGGACCTGTGTCCCTAACCCTAGAGAATGGGAGGGCCCACTGTAGTTCCAGCTTCCCGCTAATCCTGAATCATGTACAAGCAATGTCACTAAACCAGGGGGAAGGAGCACTAATGGTCATGTGTTAATCTGCAAGCATGTGCTTCCAGATCCTTCTAGAAGGAACAGACTGAAGTAGGTCTTCTTGTCTCATTGAATACTAACTACCTGGCACCATCTGGCTTCCGGAGGGTTTAGAGGGGGATTCCCCATTACAGCAGTAGGGTACATTATGTTCCCTTTCCCGTTTTACAATAACATTAAGAGAGTTGTTGTGGGAGTTAATATCAGACTCTCTGTTCATGTTGTTTGGTTAACCATCAGATAACATTTAAATGGGAATACAGTTTTAACTGCAGCACACATGCCTCTTAGTTATAAATGGAAAAAAGAAAGAAAGCTCAATCCATCATCTGTTGATAAATGGTGCACAAAAATTTGGAACGTGTCCTAGATAAAGGTAGTTACCTAAGGGAAAGAAGACCGCAAAATGCTTTAAAAAGACTCTTTTCATTAGGTAACTGAACAATAAGTTTCAAGATACAGCATAGTCTTATTTCTGTTTGTTGCTAGGGCAGATCTGACTTTTTTAAAAAATGTATCTTTTATTGAAGCTGCAGCACTATCTTTGTCAGTCTTTATAATACAGAATTCTTTAAAAATGCTATTATGATTGTGAGGGTGGTATAATTAAAAGATTTCACAAGGTTTCACAAATCTCTCAGCCACTCACAATGCAATATGTTATAACCAAAATTATTTAAAACAAATTAATAAACTGACTGGCTGATTAATTTAATTGGCCATTTTCATCCCAGTCCCCACCTCCCCTTGTTCCTTCATGGGCTGACCAGTTTGGCAGGAGGAATTAATTGGAGAGATCACCAACATATATCCCCCCTCCTTTCTCTCTCTCTCTCTCTGTATATCATCTTACATCTGTGTGGGACAACTGCTTCAAGCTGGACTTTGATTTAGGAACCTTAAACTCTGACTCCTTCCTTTCCTGGCAACTTTGCCATTGCCTTCTTTGGGAATACAACCTACAGCACTGGGCATTCCTTCTCAGTCCTCATCAAAGCACTACTCAGTTACCAGATTAGGTGGGATCTGGTGCCTACAGTGTATAAGGTCAGTATGGCAAAGAACATAGTAAAAATAGACTAACTATTTTGGGAAACAGAAGTCCAAATATGTGTTAAAAAACTGGTAAAATCATAAATGAAATGTCAAAGCTTAAAAGTGGGAGCCTGGTCGATCTCTTTAGGCTCATGATTCTTTCATCAAAGAGGCTCTATCTTTTAAAACCTTTCCAATGTATTTCCAGCAGTGCTGGAATGCAGAGCAGGGACTCTAAAGCTGATTTTAGGATACAGACAGATTTATAAAGTAAGACATATCTTCCTGTGAACAGCCCAAATGTCAATTCTCTGGGATGGATATACCCTATCAACATAGTAAATGCTCTGTCAAATAGGCCTTATGTTATGTAGGACAATTTCTGAGCTATAGTTCTTAATTCATTCAAGACCTTTCTATACTCAGTGTTCTTTGTTACAAATGAATTCCTCTTACTCAAAATGGCCCTATGAAATATTAACAGAACAAGAAGTAGTTATGCATTGCATTATGTTATTACTTAGTGACATTTTTTCACTTGTGAACAAAAATGGACAAAGGCAACATTTTAAAATTCTTTGTGATGGAAAACATGTGTCCAAATGTGTGGAACATTATCTTCACTTCAGAGGATTCAGATGAGGCCATCTCCATCTGCTATCATTTCCGGCTCTTATTTTGATCCACAATATGATCCATCTGTTGTCAAGCCAAGTAAATCTGCTTGATGCACCCAAGTTCAGGGATCTCATCTCATCTATCTGATTATCCTACAATGAGGAACTCTTTGCATGCTGGAATCTTTCAAGAGGAAAGAGCCTGTACACTTAACAGCAACATGGCTATATTTCTTTGCATACTTTACTGTAAGATGCTGTTACAGTTGGATTTATACATGTCAGCAATGAAAGATATTAATGATGGGAAGAACTTAGGAACTTTGGAATAAGAATCATGAATATTCTAAACTAGACATAGGACGTTATCACACGGGGGCAAATCTGCTGGTTAATCTACACA
>CM034703.1:291885407-291896593 GCA_020142125.1 Phrynosoma platyrhinos
TAGATCAAGGGAAGTAATAGTGCCACTCTATTCTGCTTTGGTCATGCCCACCTGGAATACTGTGTCCGTTTCTGGGCACCACAATTCAAAAAGGATTTGAAAAACTGGACAGTGTCCAGAGGAGGGCAACTAAAATGGTGAAGGGTCTGGAAACCATGCCGTACGAGGAATGACTTAGGGAACTGGGTATGTTTAGCCTGGAGAAGAGATGGTTAAGAGGTGATATGATAGCTCTGTTTAAATATTTGAAGGGATGTCATATTGAGGAGAGAGCTAGCTTGTTTTCTGCTGCTCCAGAGAACAGTACCCAGAACAATGGATGCAAGCTACAGGAAAAGAGATTCCACTTAAAAATTAGGAGGAACTTCCTGACAGTGAGAGCTGTTGGACAGTGGAACAGACTTCAGGGAGTTGGACTGGATGACCCTTGTGGTCTCTTCCAACTCTCTGATTCTCCGATTCTAATTTTACACTTTGAAGCATTCCCTCTATCCTTCCCCTTTTCTTTTCTTTTTTTCCTTTCCTTTCCTGATTTCAGAAGACATCTTATTGCAGGCACCAAAGAGAGAAGAAACAAAACACCACTGTTATGGACCTTATCCCACGCTGCTCTCAAAAGTGGCAAGAAAGCGATATGAGCATCATTGCAGTACTATAGCGCTAGTATAAATATGGCGCTAGCGCTATAATAGCGCTATGGATAAGCTAGCGCTATTGCAATGCCCGCTGAAACCGACATTCAAAAGAACCCGAATGATGCTGCATTCCGAGCGGTTTCTTGTTGGATTCTGAGCGACGTCGTGTAATCACACAGAAAACTATAGCGCTATAGCGCCTGATTCTTAGCGGATTCTGAGCGACGTCGTGTGATCACCCGGAAAACTATAGCGCTATAGCGCCTGATTCTTAGCCGATTCTGAGCGACGTCGTGTGATCACCCGGGAATGTATAGCGCTATAGCGCCTGATTCTTAGCGGATTCTTGCTGCTTTTGGCCCCGTGGGATAAGGTCCTATGTCTCTTTATAGTTTGCTACCACTGTTCTCTACTATAGCAAAGCAGTTACTTGTTTTTGTGGGCCTGAATGGGAGGCCTATCCCAGCATGCTGTCTAAGGGCCTTTTGACACTACATAATTATAGTACTATGATTCCACTTTAACAGTCATGGCTTCATCCTGTGACATCCTGGGGTTTACAGCTTATGGAGAGGAGTTTACAATTAAGAGCCAAAGAACTCTAATGCACCACCAAACTACAAAACCCAGAATTCCAGAGGATGTTGCAGATTTATCTAATTTGTATCCTGCTTTTCTCCTATATGGGACCCAAAGCAGCTAACACAGTATTTTAAAACAATGTACAGTTGGCCCTCCATATCCACAGATTCTTTAGCCAAGGATTCAACCATCCATGGCTTTGAAAATATTTAAAAATAATATAAATTCCCAAAGCAAACCTTGATTTTGCCATTTTATATAAGGGCACCATTTCACTCTGCTATTGTGTTTAATGAGACATGAGCATCCACGAATTTTGTTGTCCATGGGGTGTGTGAAGACACACCCAACTAAAGGTGGTGGCAAATATGGGTGTGCAACACCAGTACCTTGGTAAGATCAAACTCTCTTACCCAAAAAGTCTCCAAACCTGAATGTAAAATCCAAAAGGGGAAATTTATTTTAAAGAACAAAAGAAAAAGATTTCTCCTCCCAAGCTCTAACAGGCTTAAAATAAAAGGTACTTTACAGTTTAGGTTTCAGCAATCTTCAGTGTTGTCATCTCTCTGGGTTTGATCTAGGATTGATCTTCTGCTCAATGAAGCTGGTGCAGGGTCTTTCAGCTTCTGGTGTTCTTGACTTCTTTATTGTTAATATTTAGTATAATTAACTGCTTTTGGTAACTAATCTGGCTAAATGGTAACTAATTTGGCTAACTGTGGTAAATAATTTGGCTAAATGGTAAATAAATTGGCTAAATGTGGTAACTAAATTGGCTAACTGGTGTAAGAAATGCCCTTTCCCTCTGTCTGTGCCTGTGCCAAACAGATAAAGCCAAGCCTGCCCAAGAAAACTAAAAATCCCAAGCTGAAGCAGAGCTTGCTGGGAAGGGGCAAACCAAAAACTAGAAAAATGCAGGGGATTCCTACAGCTCCTCCCACAAATTAATACAGTGGAACATTCCTATGCTCAAATATACTAAGAATTGAACTAAAAATGAAGGGATGCAAGGGAGAATTTAAACAGTCCAGGCTGGACATCACAGGAGGTGTTGGAACCAAACCCCAGCAGATACCAAAAGCCCTCTGTATAATGCCAAATTTGGGTGGGACATGGGAAGTAATTGGCAGTCACAGGTGGTGTGTTTGTGCTATGATGCACATGCTTGGGGAGGAGGAAAAAAATTAAGTATTGCACCTCGATACTGTATGGTGTGGACTGCCCATCAGTGTTCAGCCTGCTTTGGGGGTGGCCATGTGGACAGTGTGGGTTTCAGCCAAATCAGAAAGACTGTAGAATTACCCATTTCTTTTCTCTGTCTCTCCTAGTTAACTTCAATGAGTTCAGATCTGCAGGGCCAGATGAACTGCATCCCAGAATACTGAAGGAATTTGCTGATGTACTTGGAGAACCATGTGGTCTTTTGAGAAGTCTTGGAGAATGCGTGAAGTGTCAAGAGGACTGGAGACAAGCAAATATTGTTCTTGTCTTTAAAAAAGTCAAAGGGGTGAGGGAGATCCAGGAAACTAGGCCAGTCAGCCTGACCTCAATACCAGATTTTTTTTTTTTAGAACAAATTGTACAGGAATTTGTCTACAAATATCTTGATCAATGCAGTGATCAGTACGAGCCAGCATGGGTTTGTCAAGAACAAATCTGGCCACACTAATCTTATATATATATTTCATTCAGGTTATTATTTTTGATTAGCAAACCGATTACAGAGGGCCCTTGTTATCTGCTGGGGTTTGATTCCTGTGGATAACAAAATCTGTGGATGATCGTGTCCCATTAAATAAAGTGGCATAGTAAAATGGTGTCCCTTATATAAAATGGAAAATCAAGGTTTGCTATTTGGAATTTTGACTTTTTGGGAACATTTTTAAGCTGTGGATATTTGAATCCATGGATAAAAAAATCTGTGGATAAGGATGGCCAACTGAAGAATAGATGGAAACACCATTATGTGGATCCATAATTGGTTGGAAAACCATGTTCAAAGTGATGTCATCCATGGCTGCACTACGGGGATTATTGTACCTCCTCCCAGACCTGGCTTACCTCTTGTGAATTAGAGCCCAATTTGGACTGGAGCCTGTTCTTATTGTATTGCTTTTGCCCCTGAAAGAGCCACCTGGTTGCATCCCTTCTCCAATGCGAATTGGGAAATATGCTCCATTGGCCATTTTTTCTAAGTCGGAAACTTCTAACTTGGAAAAATGACCACTGGAGCACATTCCCAATTTGTATTGGAGAGGGGATGCACCCGGATGGCTCTTTTAGGGGAAAAAGCCATGTGATAAGACCCGTCTCCAGCCTGAATTGAGCTCTTATTCGCAAGAGGTAAGCTAGGTCCAGGAGAAGGTCTGATAATCTCCTTTATCTACATTTCATTGGCTACATTACACTGGCTGTCACAGTGATACTGTTACCACTAAAATAGAAATGTCATTCTTAGCAGAGCTGAGAACAGCTACTTGATGGATGATACATGGGTGAGCAAGAACCTTGTTCAGAGTTTCTCAAATGTGAGGTATACAACTTTCTCTTCTTTTTTCTTACTTCTAGATCAACATTCAAAGTTATGTGTGGAACTTCACATAAAGCTTTCTGTTTTTTAAAAAGTGCTGGCTGAGTGCAGCTGGAATCCAGGCTTATGGCAGCCAGTGATTCAGTGGCAATTTACTGTGTGATAATCCTCACCTCTATCCTGTGTCCCGGCTGCAGCCCAGGAGGCTTTTTCCGAGTTAAAAGCTCATACAATAAGCTCCCTTGACTGTCTCTTTCCTCACTCTCCATGCATATAAGACAGCAAAAATGATGACGAAGAGGGAAACCTAGCACACGACCACTGCACAATTTATTTCATTCACCTTCAGAAAAACTAAGGAGATTATCACTTTACCTTTGCTCTCAACATAGATGCGGGATGTAACTTTAAGAAAGCAGATCTTATTGCTTTCACCTGTCACCAGGCAGCAGGCAGTCTGTTTGTAACCTGGGCTTCTCCGAGCTTCTCTCTCATCTTTTCATGATCGGATTTTCCTATTCTTGAAAAGCTGCGGCAGAAGCCCGGGTTGCAAATGGCAATGCTGGTTACAGCTGATGAGAATTGTTGGCTGGAAAAGCATCTTGAGGGCTAAAGCTACCCAACCACGTTTAAACACAAGAGGTTGAAAGCGAGAATCAGAGATGATGTCCTAAAAATTATGCTGGTGGGTAAGAACTCTTTTGTATCTCTAGCATGTAATATTTGCTTGGCAGCTTTCTAAGGTAAATGTTCTGACCACCTTCCAGGTTCATACTGTTTAAGGAGGTTGCCAGTGGGACTGATAGGAATGCATGCCTTAAACAGTTATAAAACTTGAGATCAAATTCAAAAGCATCCAGGGAGGGTTGCACTATGACAACTACCCTGTTCTGGAAATATTGGAGGCTACAGCATTGAGTGAATAGCTTTGATCGGGAAAAGAGCAGATGGGAAAGAGATGTTTCATCTTTCTTTTCCTTCTGCTGCCAGGTTATTTGGCCAAGTCTTTTACTCACTGGCCATGTAACTTCCCTGAAAATGTATGCAAACTTACATCCTTATGATAGTTATCCTGACTAGTAACAAAAATACTTAGGAGCTTATTAGATTTTCACAACACCTTGTTTCAAGGGTAATTACCCAATTCATTATTCCTTTTAATGTTAATTGCTGTTTTAATTTTGCTTATGGTCTGACATCATTGACTTCAGCTAAAAATATACCTCGCCTTTATGAATGAAACAGGGAATGAGAATTGGATACACCACGGAGGGTACTTTAAAGCAGGAGAAATATAAGATGGGTGATCACCTCACTTAAAGCTCCTGTAATAAAGCACTAATTAGTCACTAATTTTATTGATGCAATTTAATTCAGAACACAATTGTTCCAAGACAAGCCATAAGTTAGTTTTGAGCTGATTGGCACACAAATTGCTGCATTTTATTTTCTCAAATCTACTTAATTCATTTTTCATCCATGCCACAAAGTAAAGACATCTGGAAAATCTTCCACATGACACAGTTATAGCACTACAGTTCCAACTTAACTGCCATGGTAACCAGAAGTTCATGGAATCCAAGAGTTTACAGTTGAGGAAAGGGCATTTGGAATCCTCAGCCAGATTATTCCAGTGCCTCATTGAACTACAAGACCCAGGATACCAGGATGCAGCCATGCCAGTTAAAGTGGAACCCTACTGCTGCAACCATGTAGTGTGAACAGACCCTTGGTTGTCACTCAACACCAAACTAACTATGAATGCAACCATTAACTTTTGAAATGCAACTAGTCTTGAGGGTAAAGAAAGGAGCATTTAATTTTTCTTTCTCTTTCATAGTACTTGTGAAAACTATGCTCTCTGAAGCTGTTATTTGCACTTCAAAGGATGCTTATATAGACTTCAGTGGGAGCTTCCTTTAAAGTGTAAGCAGCAACAAGACTGTGGCTGGGAACAGAAATAGTTAACCTAAGTCTCCCCTGCTTTGCACCCCAATCTGAGGTCCTGAGTCTTTCCAGGAGTTCACCACAGCTACTATTTAGACAACAGCATATGTGTGTGTGTCTGGGTTATGTGCTTTCACATCATTGCTGACTTCTTAAATCGAAATCCCAAACAAAACTTCAAGCTGGGGGCAGTGTCACTTCTAGTAGTAGTAGTAGTAGTAATAATAATAATAATAATAATAATAATAATAATAATAATAATAATTTATTTGTACCCTGCCCCTCTGAGTACAATCGAGGTGGCTGACAAGATTTAAGATTACATACAATATAAAGTAGCATTTGCAAGAAGCGTATTTCATCTCAGAAAATACTAGAACTATTCAGAAGAGGCCTGATTCTGCTTGTACATTTGGTGTCACTTAAATGTGATGCCCATGGCTAGCTTTACTTACTTTGACAGTTCTTCAAATACCACCTTTCCTTTCAGTTTTCCTCATTTTTTCTCCATCAGGAGAGGAAAGTTAAAGACTCACTCATTTAAGGATGACAGTGCTGTTGGCAGCATAAAGGGCAAGCAGCAAAAGGCAGCTGCTGAATTGTTCATTCAAAATAGATCTTGAACTAGTTTTGTTGTTTCTGAATCTGGCAGGGTAAAAAGGTCTCTCTTTCATTTTCCCCTTGATTGGGATTTTATCACAGAAGAATTGTGGTTATCAGTGCAGCCTTTGGACGGGGAACCTTGAGGCTTGAAATGGAAGGACTTCAATCTAAACTAACATGCATGTCAATAGGAAACCATCTGCAACTGTTTAACTTGAAGCACTGGAGCAGAAGAATTGTTCCCTTGGAAGGACTCTTGGGAAATTGTCAGTGCGGAGCCAAAAGTCACTAATTCAGTTCAGTTGGTGCAGTGATGGTTCCTCACAGAAACCCAGTGCTTGATGGAGAAATTGAAGATTTCTCTCCTTATGATACATGTTTCATTATCAGAGTTTAATTGGTTGTATTGTGATTTCACCTCTACTCAGTACTTGTTGGAGAAACAGGAGATTCCTCCCCTTATGATACATATTTCATTATTGCCATGTAATTGGTTTTGTTGTTATTTCTCCCTCCTTTCTACTGAAAAAATGCACTGTGGTCTTGTCTACTGCATACTATCCCTGGGCAAGATCTACCTCTGCAACCACAGGGGAGAAGGAAAACCATAGACTAAGGTCCAAAACACATTGCAGAAATAATCCAGTTAGAGAGCACATTAACTGCCCTGGGTCAGTGCTAGGGAAACCTGGGAGCTGTAGTTTTGCAAGTCATTTAGCCTTCTCTGTAAAAGAGCTCTAGGGCAACAATAAACTACAATTCCCAGGATTCCCTAGCACTGAGACAGGGCTGTTAAAGTGGTCTCAAACTGGATTATTTCTGCAGTGTGTTTTGGACCTAAGAGAACTTGGTTGGAAAGAGACCTCTACAGACAGCTGTTCCTATTTGCTTGTTTTCCTGCTAGCTACTTTCATTAGAACATTCCACTGTTCTCATTAAATAAATGGTGCCATTGGCTGGAAGTGAGATGAAAAACTAAAGAGTCCAGAGATTGATTCAACATTGACTTGAATAGTGAGTTGCCAAGCATCTCAGGCATGGGGCACTTTTTCACAATGGTAGCAGTCCACCCCCCTCAGTATTTCATACCTCAAATATTTATTCTCAGGAGCACCTATATTTTTAGCCAACTCAATATTCTTCAGACTGAGTGACTATTATTATAAATTATTAACATGACCTGTAATGTATTAAATGCATGACAAAATCTGAAATCAGTCAATTTGAAAAAGATAGTGAAGACTATGTCCAAACACTACTTGTCTGGAAACAAAAGCATGGAAAACCTATTGCCATCATGTCTTCCTTGACAGATTCCTATGGCCACTGTTGCAGTTTGCAACACTTCCTTGCCTTTGCTGGTTTGCATGTTACTCTCTAGGAGTTTAGGCATAGAATATATTGTATTTATGGTAACTTCCCATTCATTAGGTTTTCTCCCTACATCTTCTCTCTTTTCTCTACTTTCAATTTTTTTTCTCTTCCTTCTCTGCCCTGTATAAAACACTGTATTGGATTATGTACAAACTTTGGTAAGTAGAGCTGCTTTATATGTTTGATCACACAACTACACCTATTTCTCTTCTAGACTGGCAAATGGGGAAAAATGTAGACAAACATAATACATTTGAAACAGGGCACTGGATTGTATATTTATAACAGCAGAATTAGGGAGAACCCTTTTTAGAAATGTTTAAGGTGTTGAAAGGTTATTGTAACCCTCCCCATGGTTTTTGATAAGTATCTGTTTGACAAGTCAGATTTGATGAGGCAGCATCAAATGGAGTGGAAAAGATCAGTTGATTAATGAATTAAGGTAGATTGATGATGATATAACATCATATCAGATAGTTATGAAGCTAAGAATTACTGACCCAGTAGTCAAAGCACTATTGACACAAGGGGTGAGCGGGTGGGGGGGGTCACCACATTTTACATTTGGCACATTTATTATTGTGTTTGTGGGGAAAGGAGTATCACAAAATTTGGTTTTTTAACATCTGCTATCTACTTCTGAATTTATTTATTTTTAAAAAGAAAAATATTGTCCTGACTTTCTATCCAAACAACGCACACACACACACACACACACAAAACACACTAAGATCTTTAGTGTCTGCCAAAGAGTGCTGGTGCGTCACAAAACTAAAAATTCCAGGATTCTGTAGAAATCCATGGTGGTTAAAGGACTATTAAACTTCATTATTTCTACAGTGTAGCTCCGCCTTAGGATTCTGGGAGACCAGTGTTCGAATTCCCATTCATCCATGGAAACCCACTGAGTAAACTTGGGCAAGTGACACTTTCTTAGCCTGAAAAGATGCCAGTAAGACTGTGAATGCCTGAGAAGAAGGCAATAAAACATTGAATAAGTCTTGCCAAGAAAACCCTAGGATAGGGTAGTCATAAGTGGCAGATGACTTCGAGACACACAATGACGACACATTTGTAACTGTTGCTGCTCCAGTAAGCACTTGCATAAAAAAGTTGTCTGTTACTCTTTTTGTTGATGATTTTTGTTCAGATGTACAGGGAATACAAATGAGCTATATTGCCATCCTCAGCATTGTAACTTCCCTCCTGAACCTTAAATGGACCCATCTCAGCACATTTTCAGTAGATAGAGATATTTGTTGTAACATGCACATTTTTCTATAACAGCGTTAAGCATTGTTAATAGCTGAGCAACATGCCAAGGTCTCAGCATGGAGGTCAGGATAGGGTTTTTGTTTTTTGCTTTTGATAGTCTCCCAAGAGATATTCTAAAAAGAAGACTTCAACATTGCATTCAAACAAGATAGTTTTGAGTCTCTTCTTTGCAATGATGGTCATGTAAGGCCTATGGTTGACTCTGAAAAAGCCTTTGTGTGTGTGTGTGTGAGAGAGAGAAAGAGAGAGACAGAGAGAGAGAGAGAGAGAGAGAAAATAAAAGAGGAAGTATGTCTCTGTGTCTGTCTCCTCCAGAGTTCCGTGATCTTGAAGCCCAGGCATCTGAAACTTTGTGTGTTTCAGCAACTGAAAGGGCCTTTGAGATGTGCATCTTGTGATTTGTTGTTGTTGTTGTTGTTGTTGTTGTTGTTGTTGTTGTTGTGTGTCTTCAAGTCATTTTCAACTCATGGCGACCCTAAAGTGAACCTGTCATGGGATTTTCTTAGCAAGATTTGGTCCGAGGAGGTTTGCCATTGCCTTCCCCTGAGGCTGAGAACATGTGATTTGCCTGAGGTCATCCAATAGGTTTTATGGCCAAGCTGGGAATTGAACCCTGGTCCCCAGAGTTATAGTCCAACATTCAAACCGCTATGCTATGCTGACATTTTGTGGTTATTTTGCTTTAAATGTGAATTCACTTATTTTAGTAACTAAAAAGTAACTGTAGCTTGAATGTGACCCTGGGCTAAATTCAAATGTTAGTCCCAACTAGGATAGAGCCACTGAATCACTGGAGTCTACACAGACTTTCTTCTAATTGGGACAAATAGTTGAATTTATCCTGTTAGGCCACTAGGTGGGAATCCCCAAGAGTCTAAAGCAGGGGTAGGCAACCTAAGGCCCGGGGTCCGGATGCAGCACCCTGAGGCCTTTGTACTGGCCCCAGGCCGGACCTGCTACCGCCATTGCCGCCACCCCCTGCTGCCACCGCCACCCACCATGATGATATTGATTATTGTTGTTATTACTTGTTTTTGGGGTTTTCTTGGTAAAATCTCCACAGGGGTTTTGCCATGGCTTTTCTGGGGCTGAGAGAGTGTGCATGTTTATTTTTTAATTTTTTTAAAAAAATATTTATTTATTTATTTATTTATTTATTTATTTATGGTACTTCAACCCTGATTGTCTGAGGGATAGCAACCCAGCCCCCGGCTCAAAAAGGTTGCCTACCCCTGGTCTAAAGAGTGAGAGAACTCCTCACAGGTGACTGGTCTCCTCAACAATAGAAAGGTTTGAAGTTTGGACCAAATATGGTATTGGGTGGGTCATTGGAGGAAGACCAGACTACAGAAGCCTTAATTGTGGGTCTTGTCACCTCTGGAAAAAAACACAGCTCGTATCTAGTCTGTATCTTTAATGCTTCATGAACCTTGGCTTTTCCTGACTCCAAGTAGGCATGCATGCATGCATATCCATATCCATAGATCTATTTGTGCTTGCTATATACCTTCAAATTGACTCTGAATTATGGTGACCTGTAATAAGTTTTTCTTTGCAAACTTTATTCAGAGGATGTTTGCCATTGCTTTCCTCTTAGGCTGAGAGTGTCTAACCTTCCCAAGGTTACCCAATTGGTTTCCATAACCCAGAGTCTGAATCCAGCACCACTATACCATACTGGCTCTCATCTCTGTATGTCAGGAAGAATGACATTTTCTGTTTTGTAGCTGTGTATCCTGCAGTGGTGGCTGATGGTTTTCATGTCAGTAGGTCTGTGAAGTTTTACTCTGGTTTTACTCTGAACTTTAGAAAAGTTATCCAATATGCTTATATGTATATATAGAGGGGGGGGGGGTTGCACTATTAATTGACTTGAAAGAAAGAAAGAAAGAAAGAAAGAAAGAAAGAAAGAAAGAAAGAAGTTTTATGTCATAAGTGGAAAGCTTTCTGTACACATTCAGAGATATACTTCAGAAAATTAATTTCTGAAAACAAAAGCCTGCTCCTATTTTCTATTTCCTATTCCTATATTTGGTTGTGAGAGCTGGACAATTAAGAAAGATGATAGGAAGAAAATCAAAGCATTTGAGATGTGGTGCTGAGAAGAGTGCTGACGATGGACAGCCAAAAGAACAAACATGTGGGTTTTAGAGCAGATCAAACTGGAAACTTCCCTGGAAGCCAAGATGACTGTTGAACTTCAGACACATAATGAGAAGAGAGGACTCTTTGGAAAAACC
>CM034703.1:291921504-291941661 GCA_020142125.1 Phrynosoma platyrhinos
ATCTTGTTCTCTCCGTCCTCCGAGCCGCGCGAAGAGGTCTCCGTCCAGAATCACTGGCCCCTCCGAGTCCCCTTTATCGGGGGGACAATTTCCCCGCTCTGCACCTTCCCGAGCGGGACTGGTCCCCGCGACAAGCGATCGCTAATCAGAGCCTTCTGAGCTAGCAACCGAAGCGCCCGCCATGCCACCGGAAGTTCCCATCTCAATATTCTTTTGACCATCTCTATAAATTGGGAATTATAAGCAGTGTTTTAGAGTGACTCCTCTATGGCTTCTACAGATAGTTCAAAAAAGCAGCAAACCTTAGCACCTTGGCAGTTATGGGTAACTTCTACAGGGTAACTTCTTTTTCCCCTCAGTGCTATTCAATACCTATGCCCAGGTTGGGAATCATATAGCCTTACAGATGTTGCTGGACTTCAAATACCTGGTACCTAATCAGCATTGGTGAAGAATGCTGGGAACTGCAATCCAACCACAGTTGGAGAATGGCATGATTTCATGGCAATAGTCATACTGGCTGGGATTGATCTATATGAAGACTCTGGGATTGAGGGTCATTAGGGAATTTGGGATGTCATCAGTATTCCAGTGGCACACAGTTCTCTCTCTCTAAAACTTTGAGATGAGAAAAGGATGCTCACATTCTGATCACACCCAGATGGAGTGACGTGAGAGCCAAAATAGGAAAGTGGATCCCAGCAAGATGATGACTCCATTGGTGGTCAATCTCAGGATATAAAAATTTGAAGGCTTGCCTGTTCTAGATAGGGTTTCATTCCTTCAGAAGGAACAGACACATACCTTGAGAGCCCTGCTGGATTTATCCCTGGGCATAAAGCTGGGAAGTGAGGTTTGTCTACTAATGAAACAATAATTGATGTTCTCTCTAAGGGTGAACCCTTCTTCAAAGGGTTATGTGATGCTAAAATGAGCAGGGGCACATAGCAATGAATAGCATCTTTAACTGTTTTTGAAGGATGTAATGTGAAAGTGAAGAATGCTTAAGTGTGCCTATTTTGCCACAACAGCATAGAATCGAAAGCTGACAATCACCATGCTTATATGAAGAAACAGTAAAGTAACTGGGATTGTTTAGCCTGCAGACTGCCTTAGTCCTCAAGTTGTTATTAGAATACAGTTCCCATCAACCCCAGCCGGTATGACTATTGCCAATGCTTCAACCTAGAGGCATTACTTGAAAGTATCTTCCTCTTCTTCTTCTTCTTCTTCTTCTTCTTCTTCTTCTTCATAATAATAATAATAATAATAATAATAATAATAATAATAATAATAATGCCAAAGAAGAATGGGGCCCATGGTAGTTTTCAAATAATATAAAAAAAGAGACACGACTATACTCCAGTGCTTGAGAGAAGTAATGCACTTAAAGTACAGAAAAGCAGATGCAAACTAGACATGAACATTCTGTTCTAAGGGATTTTAAGGAATATGCTTAGGACCAGGACCTGTATCTATCATACTCGTCACTATTTAAAGAGCCCTGGTGATGCAGTGGTTAAATGCCTGTACTGCAGCCACTCACTTATAGACTAAAAAGGTTGCAAGTTCAATACTAGCCAGGGCTCAGGCTAGACTCAGGCCTGCATCCTTCCGAGGTCGCTAAAATGAGTACCCAACTGTTGGGGGGCAATGAGCTTACAATTGTAAACTGCTTAGACATCCCATAGCGTGATATAAAACGGTATATAAATGAAGCTGCTTTGCTTTATATCCTCACTCTCCCGATTTGGCAAGAACAGTCTTAATTAATCCTCTTTTGTTCCACTTTTTCAACTACTTGTAAACTCTTTCTTTCTTTCCCTCATTGTCCTCCATCTACATTAATTGCTGCAAACTGAGGTCAAAGTGCAGAAATAGTTTGCACTCATTTAATTCAGCAAAAAGGGGAGGAGAGTGGGATCTTGATATTCTTAGCAGGCTCAGGCAAAAGGAAGCTGCTGTATCCTCTTCCAGTTCCTTTGTTCTTCCTCATTAATAACTTTTGCCATTTTGACCACACTCTGATGTTACTTGCCTACATGTCTCCTTGTTTCTGTCTCTAAAATGTTGGAGGTATAAAGGTGTAAGATGGACAGACCACCTTACACCTTCATACCTTCTACCGTTTCACATGACCATGAGTTTGCAAGACCTGAGTGAGTCAGTTGATGACTGCAAATCTTGGAGGTCTCTCATTTATAGGTCATATAAAAGTTGACTTGATGGCAAATAACGGCAGCAGTAATAATGAAGGGGTAAATTATCAGTTATTCTTCTGAAGATCAACAGCACAGCAGTAAAGTTTATTACAATTTTCAGAACGAAATTAAGAAGTAGATTTGCCATGGTATGATACATTAGCATTTATTCCATTGCAAACAATAAGGCCTCCCAGCAGGAGGGAACCCATCCTAATATGAGGTAACATCCGTATATATATATTTTTTGAGGGGGAGGGAATCCAATATCACATATGTTTTTTGTAAAATTCAAAATCTAATTTGCTTAAGGTTTTTTTTAACTTGAATTTGGCCTGCCCAAATAATCATTGTTGGATCTGAGGATATGTGGTATGTGGCTTTTCCTTTAAATGGCTGCTAGAGACTGGGAATCATGGGAACTGTAGTTTATTGTGGCACCAGAGCTCTCTGACAGAGAAGGCTCACTCTCAAAAAAAATTACAGTTCCCATGATTCCCTAGCACTGAGCCAAGGCAGTTAAAGTGGACTCAATTTGCACTGTTTCTAGCAGTCTTTTAGTGTTGTCAGCTCTTTTAATGAACTCTAGATATCACATATTGTCAGCTAAAAAGTTTTTGCTTTGCTTTGTTTATCATTAAATTGAGATATCTGACCCATCTCTTTTAGTATCTATCTCTTTCTAGCTTTCTGCTTGGTCCCCTCTGTTTTGGATGAGAAGTTGTTTCAGATCAAACTTTTAGGAACCAGCATTTCATTGACATTTAGACTTCAATTTCAAATAATGGGCCCAATATGTGCTCCATTCAAATTTTTATATAGTCTAAACCTCTAACCCTTCAAAGTTAAATATATGTGGGTGTGCATATCCAGCAAGATCTTTAAGAAGAGGAAAAGTGTAAAGTGATTGAAATGAATTCAGCTGCACTTCTTTCAGCAATGGGGTTCTTTGAGTTTTCAAGGAATGTTTGTTTGATAATAATGCTCTTGCCTACAATGAATGCTACATTCTGTGAGATGAGTAGAAGCAATTACTTTGTACAAAAGAACCATTCCGTTCCGTGAGATGAGCCTAGAAAGGGGATGTCTATCAGGCACACTGCAAAATGCATTAATATGTAGCTGGCTAAGGCAGAATGACCCTTATCAAGGCTTCTTACAGAAACCATTCAAAATGGATCTTTGTGATGCTTTCCTCTGTGGTAAATTAACCATGATGTACAACAATATAATTATGTTTCAATTTTTTTGGTATGTGAAGAATGGTCAACATTTCATGACCATTAAGCAAGAAGAGAAGGGTTATAAGGGACAGTACTGTAGCTGGTGGCTTGGATGTTTCAAATGAAACAAGATGGCACTTTTAGAATTTAAAGGCCTAAAGCTCTCCTCAGGCTTTTTGTCCATCTGGCTTGATAAATGAAGAATGACACACTATGGACTGATTTGCACTAAGGTCCGGGTACCACTAAATGTTCCAAATGAAGCGCAGATAATTTTCTATTTCTTTTCTTTTCTTTTGCCATTGGCTAATTGGCAAAATCCTTTTGGCTGGTTGCTTCTGCTAGGCAAGTCACTTGATGCAAAATAACCATTGCTCTGATTGTGTGATGTGTAGGCATGCTGAGCTTATCATATACTCTCCCAAGAATACCCATATATTTATTAAAATCACATAATATCAGACCTGACAGCTTTTGCTCTGTTTAATAAAATATGTTGTTGTTGGGGTTTGTTTTTTTTAAAAAAAGTGCTACAGTTCTTCTACCCATAAGGGGGAAAAAGTCTGCTTTGTTTATTTCAGAAGAGCAGAAAGCATTTTGCTGAGAAAATTATGATGTGAATATTTTTCTCATTTTCCCCTAGAAAAAGAAAGTAACTTGGTAGAATTTTTTCCTTTGGGAGGGATGGTGATATTCCTCCTCTTCCCTGATATGACACTGCAGAGGATACGAAATGGTGGTTGTGTTCTGTGGCATTGTTGCCCCAGGTGTTACCTGCTGTGGTGGTGGGGCTCCTGTGCGGGGAGCACCTGGTCCTCTTCTTCAGTACCTCCCCATTGTCCTACACATGAGTAGGGCAATGTGGCAGCAGTGATGTGGAGGGGAGGCCTGGCCCTTTTCCTCAGTGTCTCCCTGTCATCCTACTTGTGAATAAGGTGCGACTGGCAGTGAGGTGGAGGGGCCTCACTGCCACAGTGTTTCACCATTGTTCTACTTGTGGTGGCAATGAAGGGTGCAAGAGGAGGCCTGACCGGGGTGTCAGCCCTCTTCTGAATATCACCCACTATGGGCCACACCCCACATCCTCCCAGTGTGCCATTGGTCAGACTGCCAACACAAAATTTCAAAATGAGAGGGGAAATGTATAATTGTCATGCTAATGTTGAGCCCTACTCCAGCCTGACAATAAAATTAAACTGGTTCCTTCAATCCAGGGGTAGGCAACCTTTCCCCTTTAAGGGCCGAGGGACTTCAGCTCCCAGAATCCCAGGAGCTATTGGCCAACATGGGACTATTGGCCAACATGGCTGAGGCTTCTGGGAGCTGAAGTCCCTCGGCCCTTAAAGGGGAAAGGTTGCCTACCCCTGCTTCAATCTCTTTGAGCAAAATAGGGCAAAGAATTTCTAGGAGACATTTGAACAGAATAGCTATCTCAGCATTATGTGGTGGCCTCAAGGTATTTTTCAACCACAAGTTTCTTTTTCTTGGTTTGTATCACCATCTCTTTGAAGACAGGACAGAAGATGAAAATGAGCTTTTCCTTCCCCTTTCTGTTTTTTTTAAAAGGTGTTTTTGCTGATACAAATGGGAGGGAACATCACTATGAACATCAGCTCCAAGTTATGGTATAGGTATAATTATTCACCTTTTTTGAGTTTGTCAATGGAATGAGGAGGCTTTGGATAGCCTCTGGGCTATCCCAGAATTCCTCTTTCCACAATATATCAAATAGAACAGAAACTCATAAATTTACACCAAGGTGCTTTTTTTCTGGGGCACTGGAAGTCAGAGACCTCTTTTGCTAGCAAAACAGAACTTCCACAATTTTAGCCTGTGGGAAACAAGTATATTGTAAGATTGCAGTCTAAGATGTGCAGGATAAATTCATAAAATAAAATTGATAATAATAACTGTGTGCAGTTGCCTTTCTAAGTTAGGAGCTTATCGCACCACTTATAAAACCATCTTACCTCCCCCAACTTAAATTTTAATTTGGGTGGCATCCTGCTACTATTGCAGGGATTTTGCTGATAAATCCACTGCCCGGGTCCATCCCTGCTCTCAGAAGTACTCTGGAGGCCATTAAGTCAGAAAACTCCCAGTTTCGAAAAGAGATGAGTTGAGCACCTCTAGGAGCAGGGATGGAGCCGGGCTGTATCCGGGCGGCAGATTCAATGGCAAAATCCCTGTAATAGTATCAGGATGCTGCCCAAATTAAAATTTAAGTCAGGAGAAGTAAGACGGCTTTATAAGTGGTGCGATAAGCTCCATGCTGAGTCTCAATATGTGGCTTTTATTTTGATATTGCCCTTTACTAGGTGCCACATAAGATACAAGATGGTGGAACAGGATTTCACAATGGAACAGAAGAGAACCAAAAATATTTTTTCTTGTTCTATAGAACAATATCTCTTGCTTTTGTACTTTAAATCTATATAAAGGTTTTTACAGATGTATGAGCAGACAATCTCTTCATGACTGTTCACAGAAAGATCGGTTTACAACATTTGAAATGTTGCATGCTTCTTTTGCTTTATAAAGAGTGTAATTCATATGTTTCATCTTCACCTGATTCTGTAGCATAGCCAAGCCTCTTTTTTTGTCCCTCTCTGCCTGCTAGTCATTACATTTGTAATTCAGATGCTTACTTACACCAACCTGTCAGTTGCATTGCCTGAAATATTGTTCCATTCAGGAAGAAAGGAATTTTCCCCACTTTCACTGCATCAATCTGAATGGATATATGTTTAGTTGCAGTTACAGTACATTAACTTTCAAAGAGAGAGAGACATATTTGCTTTCACTTAGAAAAAAAATGGTGGTAGAAAACTAAGATGGGGCGGGGGGGGGACACTGCAGTCTTATGGTACTTTTATGACTAATACAGTAAGCCCTCTGTATCCACAGATTCTACATCTACCAATTCAACCAACCAAAACTTGAAAATATTCCAGATTTTCACCCACACAAAAAGCAAAGTTGATTTTTTCATTTTATATAAGGGCATTTTACGACACTATTGTATATAATAGGACTTGATGTTACCATATTCTACTACCCCTCCAGCTGGATATGGGAGTTTCATAATTAATATTTAGAGTGGAGCAGGACTGAAGGTCACAATGACCTAATACATGTTTTGGGGATCACAATGACCTAAGGAAGCAAAAATGCACCAATGTCAGGGTCATGTTGACTAAGGGCATGCCCAGCCTAGAAAAGAACCAAAGAAGCATCATGGATTATGCTAAACATGCCACATTCCTCCTACTTACTTATTTAAATTTTCTATGGTAAAGGAAATAAAGGAAGGCATTTGTGAAAATAGACAGAGACCATACCCTGTTTTCCCTCTTTGAAGTCTCTACATTTTCTGTTTGTCTGATCATCAAATGATTGTTTCAGATCACATCATTGCAGTAATATCATGGTGCTAAAATCATTAGATTTTCCGGAGCAGTTTGTCCATTCCTTGGGAAGATCACTAAAACTTGTGTTACACCTGTTATGACACATACAACATATACCCTGAGGGCAAGTTTTTGGGTATCTCCCCCCCTGACCCCAGTAATTTCTGTTCACATTTCCCAATGTACCATCAGATGCTGTCCAAGTCTTCTGTGGCTCTCTCTCTCCTAAATTGCTAAATATAAATAAAACTTCTTAACAATTAATTTTCTGCTATCCAACCTTTCAATCTTCCTTTTCATAACCTGATGTGAACCCAGGGTGACAAGATGTCATAACTACAAAGGCACCACAAAATGTAGGATATTTAAGAAAAAATGTAAGACATTACAAAATAATGGCTAAAAGAACTAATATAGATGTAAATTCATGCTTCTTAGTCATGCTCAAAATGGAGTACGTTTTGAAATTCCTCCTAGACAGAAGGTTGAAATGTAGCACATGTCCTAGAAAAGGAGGACATCTGGTCACCCTGTGTGAACCTAGAGATTGAATCAGTCCTTCTATGTTTTTGTGCTCCTTTTGCACATTTTCTAAATAAAAACATCTTCTTTACTTATAACTGGAGTCTTTCCTTTCAGTGAGTACTGGCAAAAATACGTGTAAAAACAGCTTAATAGGTTACCTTATTACATGTCTCCTTTTGAGTTAATTCTCCAACATTCTAAGGACATGCTGACATTGCTAGAGGGGACCCCAAGGCTCCCCACCTTTTTGGGTAAGATTTTGGTATCCATAAGGGGTGGGATAGGATGGGGTGGGTCTGGAACCAAATTCCAGAGGGTACAGAGAGTCCACTCTAATTCTATTTCATCTATGACTTCTCCATTGCTATGAAATGGATACAGACATATAAACTGGGAGATGCATGTTTAAGGTTAATAGGGACATATTACACAGAGTGTGGTGGAGTCTCCTTCCTTGGAGGTCTTTAAACAGAGGCTGGATGACCATCTGTTGAGGATGCTTTGATTTTGAGTTCTTGCATGGCAGGGGATTGGACTGGATGGCCCTTGTGGTCTCTTCCAACTCTATGATTCTATGATTCTATTCTATATGTAGGTGTGTGTACACACACACACACACACACACACACACACACACACACACACACAAGTTGTGTATGTACCATTTCATTATGTGCATGTCATCATCTCTTCTGACATATGGTGATCCTCAGGTGACACTATCTCAGAATTTTATTAGCAAGATTTGTTCAGAGGGAGTTTGCTTTTACCTTCCTCTGAGGTTGAGAGAGTGTGATGTGCCAAAGTGGGCTTCCATGACTGAGCAGGGTCTCCAGAGTCATAGTCCAATGCTCAAATAACTACATCACGCTGACTCTCACTGAAATTTCAGTGAAATTAAAATTTATCAATTCTGCTACATAAAGCTTGTTAGAAAATGCTTTCCAAGCAAGCATCCTCTCTAACCCTTCCACCCATTTCCTATTAAAGCAATGGGGTTTTAGACAGTAAAGATTTCCTGCATTCCTCTACCCTATACATGTTATCTCTCAAACTTTCCCCATTGGCTCAGTCACCCATTGTGGGGATGCATCTAAGCAGCCATGCTATGTGACCAGAGGACCTTTCTGGTATGTTTGCAAGCATATAAAAGACTCCCCCTCTCTTCCTCTTCCTCTTCCTCCTCCATCAAGATAGTGAATGCTGTCCCTGCTAAGCTTTTCCTCTTTTTGAAACATTCCTGTAGTTAGTCAGGGCCTAGGTACTACATGTGTATATGTTTGAATATACCCTTAAATGTAATTAATAAAGTTTTTTTAGCTATTTGCATACTGCCTGCTTGGCTTACTTTGCTAAAACTATTCTTGGAAACCTCCAAGAGATTCAGCACTTTGACTTGTGAACTGTGCTAAAGGGGTCTGAGTCTTAGGGCCTCAGCAGACGACTAAAAGAGTTGTCTTGGAGGCAAGGAAGAGGAGGGGCAGCCGCATGAGGAGCGCCAATTTGGAGCTCCTTTTAGGGTCGCCGCAGGAGCGCCGCGGTGCGGAGGCTGCAGTCCCGCAGCGCTCCGGACCAGGGCGTCCCCGATGCCCTGGTCTGCATCCCCCCTTAGTTGAACCAGTCTTCATCTTTCCCAGAAAAGGGATGAATTCCCGGGAATCTATTTCTAATCCAACATAACTGAAGAAGGAAATGACTGGGTATGTGAAATGGCTGCCATCCACATAAGGATTGTTGAGAGAAATGGAAAATTAATACATCCCTAACACAGAATATGTTCAAGCAGAAGAGACCACTTTTGGTGAAGACCATATCATTTTTGGTTGGACGTTTATACTGTAGTAAATGTTTTTAGTTCTATCTGCCGGTGAGCCCTACAATCTTGTAAAAAAAAAAAAAAATTATTGACCACATTGCTAAAGGAGTTCACTTTACATGTTGTTAATCTCTCTTGGAATCTGGATAATTATGTACTGTGGGAATCAAGCCTGTCTGGCACACTCCCAAAATTGCTTCCTGAGAAATATCAAGAGAAATATGCCAAATGCATCCAACAGTAGACTTGTCTCTTGAAGACTTAGGTATACTCTTGATGCCTTGGTTCTTAAGAACAAAGGCTTTCTTTACTTGCTTTTCAGATTAGGCTTCATCTAGATCTATTGATGATCTACCATGTTATTCTGCTCTTTATATTGATCATTTCTCATCCATATTTATGATTCAATGTTAGCTGAGTAATTAAACATTAATGTGTGAGTGTGTGCATGTATGCGTGTGTGTGAGAGAGAAGCTTAAAACTATCAATGTACAGCTGTGACACTTTTGCATATGTAGATGACAAAGCTGAGTGATTTGGGGAAATCACATGTCACTCAGTATCAAAAAGCTTTGATATGAACTATATGACTGGAAGATATCTTGTTATTTCATATTTCTATATCCTGCTCTTGGATTATTGATAACATAATTAAAATATATTTGGTTTAACTTGATGAAGTTTTTGAGGTTCTTGCTAATCTCCATCTAAAGCAGCCCTTAAAGACTAAAAATAAAAAAATGAAGACTCATTGGCATCAATCTGATGTAATGATTTCTTTTTTTGTTATTTGCCATCAAGTTGATTGATTTATGATGGCCATATGAATTACAGATTTCCAAGAGCTTTGGTCATCAGCTGCTCCACTCGGGTCTTGCAAACTTAGGGTTATGGCTTCCTTGATTGAATCAAACCACCTTTAATTTGATGTTCCTCTTTTCCTACTGTACTGATTAACAATAGTTGATGGTTATGTGAACCACGTACTGGCCAGGTAGCCACAAGGAGCAGATTATAAATATTATGGCTGATGCTGGAAATTTTAATCATGCTTTTGAACAACTGAATCCTATTGTTACATTTGCCTGCAGTAGGATTAGAACCATTTAATCAATGGGTAACTGTTATTTACCATTCAGAAACTGATTCAATTACGTCTACTCCAACCTGGCATAGTGATTGAGTGTTGGACTACAGCTCTGGAGACCAGGGTTTGATTTCCAGCTCATCCGTGAAACCCACTGAATGATTTTGGGCACGTCACTCTTTCTCAACCTCAGGGGAAGGCAATGGCAGACCTCCTCTGAACAAATCTGGTCAAGAAAGTCCCATAATAAGTTTGCCATAGGGTTGCCTTAGGGCTGCCATAAGTTGGAAATGACTTGAAGGCACACAACAACAACAACAACAATAACAATAACAATAACAACAACAACAACAACAGCAACAACAACCCCTGTTTTACCTTACCACTCAGCAACTGATTCATCGAGTCTCCTCTAGCTGGGAATAATAATCAGAATACCAATAAAAAAAATGTTCAGCAATGTATTTATTCATCTATATGTTGGATTTATATCATAGAATCATAGAGTTGGAAGAGACCACAAGGGCCATCCAGTCCAACCCCCTGCCATGCAGGAACTCCCAATCAAAGCATCCCTGACGGATGGCCATCCAGCCTCTGCTTAAAGACCTCCAAGGAAGGAGACTCCACTACTCTCCGAGGGAGTGTGTTCCACTGTCGAACCGCCCTTACTGTCAGGAAGTTCCTCCTAATGTTGAGGTGGAATCTCTTTTCCTGGAGTTTGCACACATTGTTCCGGGTCCTATTCTCCAGAGCAGCAGTTCCCTCCTCAATATGACATCCCTTGCCTTTCAAACCAGATTGGTATTCAAGATGGCTAGCTTAATGGCTAGCATGTTTTTGATTCAATCTTTGAGAGGCCACTAGGCTGTTTCTGGTCACAAGAAACTTCTCTTCTAGAAAGTCAAATAATACTTAGTCACATAATGATAAACTTGCTATCTTCAGATGTAATCCTTATTAAGAATACATTTTCTCGCCTTCTCTCATTCTATAAAGTCATATATTTTTTAAAAGTTATAGCTGTCCTGATATTATTTCCACTAAGACCCTTTTACTGATAACATCTCCCTTTGGATCATCAGTCTTGCATTCTCTTGTTCTACAGAAGTGATACAAGTGATCTTATTTTCTCTCTGTTTGATCTGGTTTTCATCTACCTTTCTGTTAGGATGGCTTCCCCCATGTCTTGATGGTCTTGCAGTTTTGCAGTTTCTGTGGGCCCTGTTTTTTTCAGCAGGTATTTCTTTGAAGTTGAAAAACCTGTTGCCAAAAAGAATAATAACAAAATAGAATAAAACGTTTCACACTGTCTTACCCATTTAGCATCCCTGGAAAAGAGAAGCTTAATTCAATGAAAAATGTGTTGGCTTTGATCCATTTTAAAGTAATAGATTTCAAATTCAACCTGTATAAGCCTATGTATGTGGAAAGAGTGGGGTGGGGTGGGATGGGGGAAAAGAGAAAGATATTCAGGGTTAAAATAACCCCATCACCTTTTTGGACAGCTCTCATGGGCTGCAATCCTATACCCAGTCATGTGGGAATATGTCCCATTGAATAGCATCAATGTTCATGCTTATGACTGTTTTTGCTTTAATTGATAGTTTAATTATATTTATAATTTTTGTATGATTTTTAAAGCTCTGTTGGTTTTCTCTCAGTTCCACCACCTTCACAGGTGCATTTGGTGAGGACTTGAAAGAGAGCCTTCTCAGTGGTTGCTTGGAGGTTGTGGAAGTCAGTCTGGTTGGTACTCTCCCTTCTCTGTTTCTGCCAGCAGTTGAAGATGTTTTTATTCAGCCTGGCCTTTGAATTTTAATTATGAAGCACTAATATGTGTGTAAAATAATGTGCTGTATTTTTAATTTTTTTTTACTGGTAATTATGTTTCAACTGTTTTAAACCATTTTTTTTAAAAAATATTGTTATTTACTTTTAAATTTTTTTGTAAACAAATAGGTTTGCCTTAGGGTCACTAAGATGGAAACAACTCAAAGATATACAACAACAACAACAACAACAACAAATATTTTATCTTGATTATTTTATGCTGTCTTGAATCCCTTTTGAGCATAAAGGTGGGATATAAATGCAATAAATAAATAAATGTATAAATACAATCCTTTCTTTCTTTCCTGGAAATTGCCAGGGAACAGCACTGGTCCAAGGACCACCACTTTGAGTAGCTCTGAATGATCTGAACCACAGCAAATGCAAACAGAAGGCTTTTCCTGATTTCATTCCTGATCAAGGAAAAGAATCATACACATAGTCTCAAGGCTGGTGGCACAATGGTTATATGCTAGTACTGCAGCCACTCATTCACAAGCCACAAGGTTGTGAGTTCAAACCCAGCCTGGGGCTCAGGGTTGACTCAACCTTGCATCCTTCTGAGGTCACTAAAATGATACCCAGCTTGTTGAGGGAAATTTGCTTACAGTTGTAAACCACTTAGAGACTGCTTAGTGTAGTATGAAGTGATATATAAATGAAGCTGCTATATTGCTAAAGCTGATCATAACATTGGGTAGAATGATGCAGCTATCTGAGCAACATGTGAGGTGCTACAAGACAGATCTGTGCTCACAATTCAGATGGATCTGTGTGCCCATAGCAAGGTTGCTTCCCTCAAGAGAGCTGGTTCATTGGCAGAATTGATGTAAGAGTAAATTGCCAGGTCATACAGACATTTTTTTTAGTGGAACAATATGAATAACCTCACTCACGCATTCTGGGTTTGCTATTCACACAATGGAACCGTATCTCTGCATCTCTGAGAGTTCAGTTGCTCACATGTGCTAGTACTCGAATAAACATGGAGTTGATGATGCAAATGTATTCAAAACATGTTCAAGGCATGCAGAGTTTAATCACAGGTCTATTTACATTGGTTTTCACACTGCCAACAATTCAATTAAAAAAAAAAAACTCATACCCCCCCCCCAATTATCCCAGTTTAAGTGGGTTTTTGCCAGCCCCCCTCCCAAACATGCATGTGAACAATGGAGATCAACCCAAATTCATACTGGATTATTTTCACTGTTTGAATAACTTCCAGGTAATCTGTATGGGGAGGAATTAATCCTTTATCTGAAGTGGCCTTCAGTTAGTCCTGATGAAGAAACAAGTTAGAAATAAACAGCAGTGACAATTATGCATCTGTTCTCAGGTTTGATTGGGGAGTTTATTGCACTCACTTTTGTTAATGATCCGGGAATAGGCTAGGGATGTCTGCAACCAAAGGAAAACAGATTTTATCACACTTGAAACAGTTAGCAAGCCATCCCCATGCCATCGCTTGACCACAACCCATCCCCGAGCTGCACTAAGCTGGCCGATTTTGCTCAGCTGGAAAGCTTCCGTCCTTGCTCAGTGCAGTTTAGGGATGGATTGTGGTTGAGTGAAAGCATGGGGATGACTTGCCGACTGTTTCAATTGTGATAAAATCCATTTTTCCTCAGTCACCCTCTTCCTCAGCCCATGCCTGGATCGTTAACAAAAAGTGAGTGTGATAAACTCCTGGGTTAGGGCAGCTTCAGCCAGGCTGTTTCTCTGTATTTGTGGGGTGGAAATGGCTGATTAAAGGCAAATTACATGCTTAAGAGTAAGTTCCATGCATGATATGGAGAAATATCTGGATTTATGTACAAAGCCACACTTGGATACAGTATGCTTGTGATAGGGATAGATGAGTGTTTTGTTTCATTTTGTTATTGATAAGAATTTGCCCAAATTTGCAATTTTTTTCATAATTAGCACACAAAGAACTTGAGATTTAAGAGATTCAAAAATAGAGGAATCCAAAATGGACAGATTCATCAATCTAGCACCAGAATTTGCCTTTGTGATGTTGAATTAGGGTTGTCACTTTATTTTTCTGACAGGCCCCTTTTTTTAGTATGTTTGTAGCAAGCAGTTATAACAAGATCCTCTTCATGCTAGGAATAGCTATACCTATTGAATTGGCCAGCATGAATTTAATTTAATTACCAACATTTGGTTATTTCATTTAATTAACAAAATTTGCAGATTCCCTCATATTCAGGATTTGAATACAGGCTGAGAATCCTTTATCCAGAATTCCAAAATCCGAAATACTCCCAAATTCAAATTGTTCAAATTCTCAGGGCATATGGAGCCTGTCAAGCAGCAAGGATCAGAAAATGGGGTTGAGAGCATCCCCTTGCTTCCTCTCAGGTTCCCCTTCCTGCTGCAATTGCTTGGCCAAGGCTGGTTTCTGTGAAGCAGACAGAAACAGAAGAGATTATCCTTTTGGTTATTATGGTATTAACGTGTTCTTCCAGTAATACAAAATGACAGCAGAAAGCTGCAAATGATGGCTGAAAGCAGTTTTCTCACACTTTCACTCGCTCTTTCCTGCTGGGTCAAGTACAGGTCAAGTATGGGTTAGTGTGAAAGTCCTTCCCATGATCAGGTGGGAAGGATGGGACAGGGACAGGAGGAGGACGCCTGCCTCCTCCATTTGATAATCTCCAGAGTCTAGGAAAATATTCTGGCTGAAGAAGAGAACAGGGGCATGAATGAGGTCTGGGCTTAATCTTAGTTCTCATGGGTTTCAGGAAACTTCTATCTTCACTCCCACTCCCGCTCCCACTCCCACTCCCCCATTCCATCCCATTGACTAAAATGGGAAAGAATACTTTGAGTCCTAGAAGATGTCACAGCATTAGAAGAGCAAAGGCTGGATTGGGAAGGGGGAGCAGGTCATGTAACAGCAGGTAGTCCCATCAGCTCATAGTCGTGGTCACTTCCCTGTCCAGTTCAGTGCAGGGGTAAGTGTGTTAAACTTAGCAAGTCCCTTCATGAGGCATGAATGTTTGTTAAAAAAAATGGAAGTGAGAACTTTTGCCTGCACCCTTAGCGGGAGCAGAATTACTCCACTGCTGGGGCTACCACATCTGTTTGCATTTCCTATATCATTTCAATCATGCACAAGATCATTAACCAATGTTACTTGCCAAGGTGAAAATGAAGTGCAGGGACAGAGTGTGTAATTACTGAGCTCCTACTTGGTTATCATAGAAGGTTTCTTGCTCTGAAGGATAATGAGGATTAATGTGTCATAAGGCAGCTATAGGGAAAAACATGAATATCGATGAGAAACAAAAGAGCTTTGAGTTATACTTTGAACAGGCAGGCTTACTGACCCTTTATGAAGAAAAAAAGCATCATGAATTTAGCAGCACATTGACAATTCAGCATATATTCCACATGTTGGATGTAAGCAGGAGGAAGCAAAGGGTTTTCTTGCATTACTGAACAATATAAGGATAAGCTTATGATATTAGCCTGCAGCAGAGAGAAAGAATTCCTGCTTGGCTGGCTCTATGGTTTTGTTTCCCATTAAAAAGATCAGGTTTTCTGTCCCTAAGGAAAATAGTAATATAATAATGCAAAACGATTGATGCTGGAAATGCACATTATATTGAAAATCTGCACAAACTGCTTTACAGATTGCAAGGAGCACATTCACATTACAGCCCCAGGAAAATCTTCTGTTATCAGTATCCACTAACCGTGTAGTAACCTCCTGTCTTATGATGGGTATTTATAACTTTTCTACTAATGTTAAGTTGTTTGAACAATATCTTCAGAAAGAAAATATCCAGATTTTCTTGCAAGTTGCAAGTTGCAGTACACCTATGGTGTAAAATCAATCCGTGGTCAAGGGGAAATCCTTATAGGAAAAGTATCCACATTGCTCAAGAATAGAAGTGTACACTTCACCTTATGACCTGTGTCCCACAAAGTAGAATATTAAACTTTGAAAACTGAAACAAAACCAGAAAAGCTCTACGTAATGATGAATTTAATTTTTTAAAATGAAAACGTCTGTTGGCTTGTTTCATCTGCATTACAATTTATCCCAGTGGTATTCAAACTTTTTACCCTTGGGGACCCCCTTTGCATCTAAATGTGGAGTCACACCCCCCCATGTAGTATATGAATAAAAATATTTTGTTTATTTAGTGTGAGTATATTCTTCACACATTTATGTATATTCATATTTTAACATTTTATAAGGAAATAACATTGCTCGAATTAGAACAGTTTTACTTAAGGAAATTAAATATGTAATGCAAAACATGTGTAAATTTTGCACATGAAAAAGTTTGGAAAAAGGAGGAGAGGGGAGGGGATCACAACCTCCAAGTCTTGCATCCCTCTTGAACAACTCTCCCCCTCCTCCGCAGGGGTCCCACCCCACCAGTTGAGAACCACTGGTTTATCCAATGCACAG
Organism: Phrynosoma platyrhinos; assembly: GCA_020142125.1. Lineage (NCBI taxonomy): Eukaryota > Metazoa > Chordata > Lepidosauria > Squamata > Phrynosomatidae > Phrynosoma > Phrynosoma platyrhinos. The sequence goes on from CM034703.1 coordinate 291,938,032, forward strand.
GAAAGGAATAAAGTAATGATTGTAGATGTGAAATTAGTTATTTCTTTGTGTTGTTAGATACCGTCAAGTGATTTCCAATTTATCACTACCCTAAGGCTAATGTATCATGAGGTTTTCTTGGCAAGATTTGTTCAGAGGGAGTTGCCACTGCCTTCCTCTGAGACTTGGGGGGGAAGCAGATGGAGGTGCCAGAGACGCCGGTGGATGGAGCACCGCGGGAGCACAGCCTCCGCACCGCTGCGCTCCAGCGGTGTCCCTGGAAGGAGTGCTAAATCAGCGCTCCTTCCACAAGACAGGGAAAGTGCGCCCTAAAAGCATAGGGCGCACTTTCCCTGCCTTTTCCGCCACAGCGCGTGCAGACGCTGCAGCGGGAGGTTGTCCCCGGAGCGCCGACCGTGCGGAGGGCTGGCGGCTCCAAGGATGACCTCAGGAAGAGGAAGGGGCGCCGCGCGTGCGGCTGCCCCTCCTCTTCCTTGCCTCGAAGACGACTCAATTAGTCGTCTGCCGAGGCCCTAAGAGAGTGTCACTTGCCCTAGGTCACCCGATAGGTTTCCATGGTTGAGCTGGAATTCAAATGTTGGTCTTCCAGAATCCTGGTCCAACACTGACACCATTATACCATGCTGACTCTCAAATTAATTATTCTCAAAAATAAATCCTTAACACCAAGCTTCTAACAGAAAATAATTTTTGTAGGTTAGTCAAAGGTATAAGCCAGCATTATGTTAATTACATACACCAATGTACCACTGGAGTTTCCTTTTTGTTGTAGAGAGAAATTCACTATCATTCTTGTGCAAAATGTCCCAGGTTCTCTCTCCTCCTCCCACTTTCCCCATTTGTTGTCCTCAGCTTACTTCAACTGCTGCACACTGAGTACAGCTGGCCCTCTATATCCACGGATTCTTTATCCACAGATTGAACCATCCATGGCTTGAAAATATTTTTAAAATATAGAAATACCAAAACAAAACCTTGATTTTGCCATTTTATATAAGGGTTAACATGTCATTATGGCATTGTATTTAATGTGATTTGAGCATTCACGGATTTTAGTATCCATGGGGAGTCCTGGAACCAAACTCCAGTGGACACCAAGGGCCCACTGTACAATGTGCAAAAGTAGTTATTACTCAGTTAATTTAGCCAGGGGAAGAAAAGAGGGGGGGTCATAATCTTGCCTTTCCCAACAGGCTCAGGCAAAAGCAAAATGCTGCAGCCTCTCAGTTTGTGTTCTTCTTCAGTATTATTTTTCTTTTTGCCATCTTGACCACTTTCATGTTGTTTGGCTACATATGTCCTAGTTTTCATCTGAGAAATGTTGGAAGGTATGTCATCTACTTGGGCACAGTCTAGTTGCCTGTAATTCCTTTAACCTTGCTTCTTGGTTTTCTTTTCTTGAAAGCACCTTGGTCTACCAGATGGCCAACAGCCTGGTGAGGTTGGTTAAATCAATTTTGTTCCTTCTCAAAAGAATGATGATGTGCAACTCAAACAAACAAAAACTAATATTCTACCTCTCTCTCTCCTCCCAAATCTAAAAGGTCCACAGGAGAGGACTATGCATCATTAACTCAGAAAAAGAAGCCATGTCTGTGAAACATTGCTTTTTGTTAATTAAGCCTTTTCCTGCTGGAGGAATGAAGAATCATTAACTGCTGATATTGTCCTGAGGGCATAAAACTGCCTGTGATCTCCAGGGATACTACAGATAAAAGCATGTTTATTTTCCTGGCTTAGTTTATCCAATTATTTCAACTAGAAAAATGCCCAGAGTATTAGTTGAAGTCAATAAGAGACTTTTGGGGTCATCTACCAAATTCAGTGCTGTTTCCACAGCCTAAAATCACACCAATTCAATGATGTAAAAGTGATGCTGTTAAAATTTTATTTGTGCACCAAAAACTCATAAAATCTCTTCCTCTACCTCTGACCAGATTTTGAGGGGATTGTTGTTGTGACTTCAAGTCATTTATGACTTATGGAGATCCAAAGGTGAATCTATCATTGGGTTTTCTTGGCAATTTTTGTTCAGTGGGGGGTTGCCATTGCCTTCTTCTGAGAAAGTGTGACTTGCCCAGGGTCATGCAGTGGATTTTCATGGCTGAGCTGGGATTTGATTCCTGATCTTCAGAGCTGTAGTCCAACACTCAAAGCACTGCATCATGCTGGTTCTCTACTTGCCTTAAATGGATTTACAGCTCTTTGGAGCATGGTTTGATACAGAAGACAAGTCAGGCTTCAGCCAATTTTTCTGTGTAAGTCTCTAAATATATTTCATAGTCCACTGATCCTTGGCAACTGATTTCTTATCTTTACCTAACTTTCTTTTGTTTGCTATCTATTGAGAAGCTGCTGTTGCTATTGATAGCACATGGCTCCTGTTGAAAGAAAAGAAATCTAAAATAGGAAATTGTGTGCAGAGGAAAATGCACAATAGTCATGCTGATTTAAGATGCATTTGCAGTGCAGAAACAATCCAGTTTGACACCACTTTAGCTGCTATGGCTCAATGTTATGGAATTGTGGTTTTGTGAAACATTTAGCCTTTTCTGTCACAGAGCTCCTATACCACAATAAACTACAGTTCCCAGAATTCCATAGCATTGAACCATGGCAGTTAAAGTGGTATCAGACTGGATTATTTCTGCAGTGCAGATGCAAACAGCATGCTTTAAATGTTGACCTTCACTTTAGTGTTCCATATCTTCTATTGGCATCAATGGGGAAGTCTGCTGGTACAGGCTGAGTCTCCCTTATCTGATATGTTTGGAATCAGAAGTGTCTTGAATTTCAGAGTTGTTTGAGATATATTGGAGATAGGACTCAAGTCTAAACATGTAATTTATTTGTGTTTTATATATACCTTATATGCATCGTCTGATGATAATTTTATACATATTTTTTATAATTTTGTGTATGAAACAAACTTTGTGTACATTGAACCATCAGGAAGCAAAGGTGTCACAATTTCAGCAACCCATATGGACAATTTTGGATTTTGGAATTCTGGCTAAGGAATACTCAACCTACATGTGATTTCTGGATGAAAAGTATAATGTCAAACGGTATAATGTGGTAAAGAATGGGAGAAGGACTAACTAGCTCTTAAGGCCGGGAGATCAGTCAGGAAAGTCCTGCTGGAAAAGATCTGTCTTCACCACTTTTTTGAAGCTGTTTAGACTGGTGATATGACAGATCTCATCTGGCAGGCCATTCCATAATCTGGGAGCAGCTGCAGAAAAGGCCCTCTGGGAGGTTGCATACAGCCTAGATTTTATAGGCTGAAGCAAGTTCCTCCCAGAGGACCTGAGTGCATGGGGTGGATTATATGGAAGGAAGCGGTCCCAAAGATAGGTTGGACCCAAGCCATTAAGGCCTTTAAAGGTCATAACCAACACCTTGTGCCGAACCCGGAAACTGACAGGCAGCCAGTGGAGTGGCTTTAAAACAGGAGTTATATGGTCACTCCTCGATGTCCCCGAAACCAACCTGGCCAGCTTGTCTGTACTAGTTGAAGTTTCCAGACTGAGCACGAGGGTAGCCCCATGTAAAGCACATTACAGAGATCAAGGCAAGAGGTTATAATAATAATAATACGGTTTATTTATATACCGCCCCTCTGGCAAG
>CM034703.1:291950762-291973295 GCA_020142125.1 Phrynosoma platyrhinos
CTGATTTCAACAAACTTAGGGAAACACTGGGAGTGATTCCATGGTCAGTAGTACTGAAGGAGAAAGAAATTCAGGATGGATGGGAGTTTCTCAAAAGGGAGATACAGAAGGCACAATCTCAAACTGTTCCAATGAGAAGGAAAAATGGGAGATGTCTCAAGAAACTTTGTTGGATGACAAAAGAACTTTTAATGAACTAAGTTTTAAATGGGAGATGTATAAGAAATGGAAAAGGGGCAAAATCACTCAAGAGGAATTCAAACAAATAGCTAGCACATGTAGGAGTAAAGACAGGAAAGCCAAAGCACAGAATGAGTTCAGGTTTGCAAGAGGGATTAAGGACAATAAAAAGTCCTTTTTTGGGTATGTCCATAGCAAAAGAAAGAAGAAGGAAATGGTAGGGCCACTGCGCAGAGAAGATGGAGAAATTCTAACAGGGGACAGAGAAAAGGCAGAACTACTCAACAACTTCTTTGCCTCAGTCTTTTCACAAAAGGAAAAGGGTGTTCAACCTAAGGAAAATGGAGCACAGGACACAATAGGGGAAATGCAGCAAAAAATAAGTAAAGAGGAAGTACAGGAGTACCTTGTTAACCTAAATGAGTTTAAGGGGGGGATGCAGTTGGGTGGCCCTGGGCTGCCCTGGGAAGTGGGGGATTGGGGCTGAGGCTGCCCCACACCTCGGCCCCAATCATCCCTTTTGCTGGCCCAGAAGAGAGCAGCAAAATGCCGCTCCTTTCAGAGGCAGCAAAAAGGACGCCCCAAGAGCTGCCTTGCAGCTCTTCTGCACCCCTTCCTGTGCAGCATGCCAAGATACTGCTCCAGGAGGACGTTTTGATGCTGCGTGCCATGTATAATGGTGCGTGGCATCAGGACGCCCTTGGGGAGGAGTTGGAGCAGCCAGCATGCAGCTGCCCCTCCCCATCCCTGCCTTGAGGACACTGTAAAGGGCCCATCTGCAGAGGGCCAAAGTCTCCAGGACCAGATGAATTTCCAAGGATATTAAAAGAACTGGCAAATGTAGTCTCAGAGTCACTGGCAATAATCTTTGAGAACTCCTGGAGAACAGGAGAAGTCCCAGCAGACTGCAGAAGGGAAAACATTGTCCCCATCTTCAAAAAGGGGAAAATATATATTCAGTTATTGATACTACTGTATAAAGGTAAAGGTATTCCCCATTGACAAGATTGTCAAGTCGTGTCTGACCGTAGGGGGCAATGCTCATCTCCATTACTAAGCCAAAGAGCCAGCTTATGTCAAGGTTTCTGTTTCTGACTTTCTCATCATCTTGTTTCAGAACATTAGTCCTATTGTGAGAAGATAAAATTCAAATTATTCCTAAAATTCAAATTATTCCTTTTCCTAACAGAAAAGGAAAAGCTCAAGTGATGCCAGATGGATATGGATGCTGGAAAGTGTCACATCTGAAGAAAAATGAGATGGTGTGTGACTGAAAAGGAGGATGAGGCTTTCAGAGGTCTGGAGCCTGGCATACACAGAGAAAGAGTACCATATTGCATATGTGTGTGTGAACACAGAAGAAAAGCAGCCTGGCAGCAGGAAATGAAAAGAAATATCAGTAGCCTTGGAAACATGCCTGCTAGGGCAAGCAGACATAAGGGAGTCCCAGCCGCTTCCCAGAAAGACAACTCTAATTTTCAGTAAAATGCTTTTTGCTTACAGTCAATGGGAAATCTCTCCTAAATGGATCTGTTTTAGAACATTATCATATGAGTGCCATTCTCATTGTAATCCTGTTAGTAAATAGATACATACCAGTTTGGAAGCTTTCTTTATCACACATCCCTCAAAAAGTGTGACTGAGGCTGTTTCTACTGCAGGACGAACTTATCACACCAGAGGACTAATGCTACAGCAGTGCAATTGGGAGCTTATTGACTGGTTTCCCCTGCCACTGAAAAGGCGAACCCCTAACCATGCTTCAGAGACACAGAAGCTACTGGTTTTTGGTGATGTCATATGATAAATATCACCAGAAGTGATAATTGTGGTTTAAAAGCTGTGTGTGATAATATTCTTAATCACAGGTGATTTTTTTAATGGCTCAGTTTGGAGAGATTTCTTATTTTTGAAAAGCATACTTGGTTCTGAGTTCTCCCCTAACAGATAATGTTGGTGCTTATGTGGTGATGGTGCTATGGATGTTTGTTCCATTGCATCTTCCCCTGGAACCCGTGCTTGCCCCAAGAGTGTGTGTGTGTGTGTGTGTGGGGGGGGGAAGACAGCTTGATTGACATGTGTGATCCCATAGAATGGGGACTGTCTATGTTGTATTCTTTTTACAAACTCTGTATTAAATTATATGTGGATAAACAGAAATGGTCCAAATTTAACCCTTATTATTCTGACAGGACTGAGAAAGACTTCTGTTTGAAACTCGGCGAGCTACTGCTGGTCTTTATTAAAAAAAATTATGTACAAGGACCAAAGAAACTCATCTGTTTTCTCAAGAAGACAAGTGCTCCAATCCAGTGGGGGCCACTCCTCTGTTGTTGATCAGTCTCCTTGCCTGAGCTGACAGAGGCAGCCTTGGATTTGGTGTTGAGGACCCTAGGATGATGATTCACTGGCATATGAACCTCCATGCCAAGGCCAAACAATCTGGGCAGGGGTCTTGGGACTTTGTAGCCACTATGAAAACCTTGAATTTGTCCCATGAGGTTCTCATTTTGGCTTTTATTATAGCCATGAGGCTGATACCCTCCCAGAGGACACATGCTTGATTTTTCTCAGTGAGGCAGAAGGATGGCAGAAAATATGAAATTAACATATTTTTCTTTAGTTGTGATTGAATAACTTTGTACTGAGAGGGAGATCATGTTTTGCCATTGGATGCTGAGGTAGCAGTGGCTTCTTCTTTTTCCTCCTCCTCATTTAAATCCAGGCAAAGCAAAACAGCTTCATTTATATACCACTTCATATCATGCTATGCAGTGTCTAAGCGGTTTACAACTGTAAGCTCATTGATCCCCAACAGCTGGGTACTCATTTTAGTGACCTCAGAAGGATGCAGGCCAGAGTCAAGCCTGAGCCCTGGCTAGTATTGAACTTGCAACCTTGTGGTTTATGAGTGAGTGGCTGCAGTACAGGCATTTAACCACTGCACCACCAGGGCTCCTTATGTATGTTTGTGTGTATGTGCCTTCAAGTCTCCTGTCTACCTATGGCAACTCCATGAATTTCATAGGGTTTTCTTATTCAGAGTTGGTTTTGCCAGGTCATATCTTAGAAATATAGCCAACAGCATCTGATATTTGTTGGTGGTCTCCCATCCAAGTACTCTAACCAGGGCTGATCCTGCTTAGCTTCCCAGATCAGTCAGGGTTTTGTACCTTTAGGGTATTTAGGCCCATATCAACTATTTATACTTATCTTTTTCTAGTCTGAAAGTCAAGGCAACTTACAAGGTTAAGGGAGATACAGCTCCCTTAGAAATGTATGTCATGTAAAAATTAAATATATAATTAAACAGTAGAATAACTAAAAGCAAGACCATTTGAACAACAGCAAACAAACACTACATCACATTCTGGAAGGATCTCCCCTCTCCTCCTCCCCTGAGCAATCAGTCATGAAAGGCCTGATGAAACCGATTCTAATTGATTCCAGAAGTGAAAAGGAATGTGAAAAGATATGTGGTGGATTTTCCTGTTGGTGTGTTCGATCCTTGAGTTGAAGTCCTTGGTTAGCCTGCAAAATGTAAGAGATAACTGAGAGAACTGATGTGATCATGCCCAAGGACACTCTCCCTATAAGCACATGGAGGTTCTTGGGGATACAACCTGAGTTAAGCAGACATTTTGTGGGGGGAGCCGGTTCTGGAGGTGGGTGAAGGTATTTTGGTACATTTTATGCATTTGGAGGGGCTTTCTGTGCAGCTTTGGGGCAAAAATCACGCAAACATCACATCATTTTTTTTAAATGGTTAGGTTGTTTGAGGGAAAGTAGTGGAGCCACATTCAGCCCACAGGTTGCACTCCCTCCCCACACCTGAATGATCAAGTTTGTAGTCCCTCCCCAGACCTGAATAATTGTAGTTTGGGAATGCTCTTAGACCACTAGAGACAGAGGTGTCTTTAGAGGTGCAGAACATTTTTATTAGGTTATGTAAATAATTATGACACTATCTGAACAGAGACAGCCTAGCTACAACGTATCTAGCGGTCCAAACCCTGCTAACCTCTGTAGCCAAAAATCTATTAAGGGGGATTTTATTTAGCTCAAACTGAGAGGGGGTTGGCTACAAGGACCCTGTGAGACTGTCTCCCATGTGTATACCAAGAGTTCGGGGGATCTAAGAATTGATGCAGAGACAGAATTATCCAATTTAAGTATTATTTATTAAAGGGGATCATCACACAGCAATTCACATACACACGTGCACATATTCAAGGCTCAGGAAACCAGGTGTTAGTCTGGAAAAGATGTTGAGGCAAAACTAAGGGTGATACTTAGTATAGTTGAGGCTTTCTCCAGGATCCAGTTGGGTGAAGTGGCATGAGACACAACCATTCTGAGAGTGTGGGTTTGAATGGAGGTGCCAGTAACTAGACTAGAAAGCACAGTGATGTAGTGTCTCCATGAACTCTAAATTAGTGTCATTGAGGGAGGGAAATCCAGGGGGTTTTAAGGGCTAAAACTAGCTGCAGGAAAAAGGTGTGAGATTGCATGAGTGAGGCAATCTGGTTTGGCAATATTCAAGGTGAATGGGAGAGGATTAAGTTGTTATCTGGTCCATCAGGTGAGATCTAGGCACTTGATTATGGAGGTGATGATGGTCCATTTGCAACTCCCACACTATCTGCCTGGATTTTGGGATGGGTTTTTCTACATGACTTTGGTATGAACTGCCTGTCATTGCCTATGTGGCACTTGGGGTCCATTGCATTGTACATTTGGGATATGTAAAATTCATGCACACACAAAAATTCAGAAAAATGCAGTTTGGGTAACACCTCTTGTTTGGTTTACTACAGTGCATTATACTTGGATATTTGAAAATGGTCCAAAATAGGTGAGTGGGTTTATTAATAGGCAGTGGCCTTTACAATCATGATTCTTAATGTGCACTCTCAGCCTGGAAATGGACAGGGGGACAATGCTCATTAAGAATTGCTGGCATGAGTTGAAATTGGTGTTAATTACCTTAAAAGGCCTAAATGGTTTAAGGCTGGGTTACCTGACAAATTGTCTCTTCCCATATGTATTTGACCAGAACCTAAAATCCTCTTCATGCAAAGAATATTCAACACTATAAAGTATTTGTTCTAGTGTGGCATTCTAGTAGATAAGAAAATAAGTTCACCTATTTCTCTGTGAGCATCTAATGGATTTACATTCTCCCAAGGGAGGCGAGGGAGAAGATATTTTTCTGGAGTCCCTCTGTCTCTCCTTTCTCAGAGGTTCTAAAGGGAGGTGAAGACTTGCTCTTGGCTGCTTCTATACAGAATGGTTTTGTTTGTCAGATTATGGAACAGCCTGTCGGACAAAATCCGTCTGCTTACATCTTTAGACAGCTTCAAAAAGGCTGTTAAGACGAATCTCTTCCGGCAGGCCTTTCCAGGATAGACACTCGGCCTCAGGAACCCTCTTTTTAGGAGAGTCCTTCAGGAATTCTCTTCTAACACCCTCAATAAGACACCGCCACATTCCATTAATGCGCTGCCAATTGATGTTGTGTTGTGTGTATGTCTGTGCTCTTGCTGTCAATGTCAGTTTTCAATTGTATGATTTTAATCTTTAATTGATTTAATACTTTTTTAAGGGGGGGTATGGGGGATGGATTGTATTGTAGTTCTCAGAGGGGCGGGGTATAAAATTATTATTATTATTATTATTATTATTATTATTATTATTATTATTATTATTGTCTAACCTACACAAATTCCTTATTTTCAGACATGTCTCTGATGTCATTCTATAGTGGGGAAGTGTACCAAGATGTAAAGTGATGGCTTCAGGGTCGCTACTCTTTACTTTGGGGGTGCTGCAGTGCATATGAAGGAAATACTTTGCTATGAAATATCTGCTGCATCTCTTGAACACCAATTTTTTCTCCCTGGCTTTGTCTCATGTTCAACATCCTCAAACCTATATTGGTGTTCTGGCCTCATTCAAGTCCTCATATACAACAATATTCTCCCAAAAAGCACTCTTTTTGGTGCTATATGAAAAATCTCTCATTCTTCCAGGTTTTGGGCTAGTGGTTTTTTAGATTGTGCATCGCTACTGGTTTATTTTATTTTTACTTTGCTTTTTTCCATGTCTTAAATTTGTAGGCTTCTAAACATTGTGTTTCTAAATGGACAAAGGATGCATTACAGATGGATACTCAATCAGGCAAGTCACAGCCCTGACTTTGCAAGATCTGAGCATGACTATTTATGACAGGGATAGGCAACCTTTCCCCTTTAAAGGCCGAGGGACTTCAGCTCCCAGAATCCCAGGAGCTATTGGCCAACATGAGACTATTGGCCAACATGGCTGAGGCTTTTGGGAACTGAAGTCCCTCGGCCCTTAAAGGGGAAAGGTTGCCTACCCCTGATTTATGATATGGGGGTCTCTCATTCACCATATCATATTTATGTTTCCATGTTGTATGGTTTTAATCTTTCTTTGAGGAAACATTCTGGGATCTTCAACTATTGGGTGATATAAGAATAAAAGGAAATGAACAATAGCTGCTGGGGAAGATGTTTGACATTAAAATGCCAATTAGTAATAACTGCTAAACACAAATGAATTCTTTCTGTACAATTGTAGCAAAGAGGTAGTCTTACTTTCAACACATGATGAATGATAAATTGGTATCATAGATATAATCTATTTAGTGTCTCCCATAACCTGTGGTTAAAAGAAAGTTTTGTTAAATGTCAATGACTCAGCATGTGTTCTAATCTGAAAACTAAAAATTTGCTGAAACAGAGAATACAACTCCACAAAAGGACTGCAAAATACCAAATTAGACCAGTTGAAAAATAGAAACTGTATTTAAGTGGTTTTTTTTTTTTAATTTATCACATGCCCTGAGATAAATTGATTCTCACTCATTGCCTTTGAATTTGCCTATATGGCTCAGGTCCAGACAATCTGGCAGACATGTCTCCTTTTATGAATCTGCCTTGGCCCAGAGATAGAGATCATCAGGTGAGACTTTTCTCTCATTCCCTGTACTGTCATAAGCATGATTGGTGGGGATGTGAGAGAAGGTCTTCTCAATGACTGTCCCTAGACCTAGGAACTCTCATGCTGTCCTTTTGTCACCTGAATTTTGAAGTTTCTAAAGAATGGACTGAGGGTGCTATATGGGTTTAAATGGAACTGTTTTCATTGCTTTTTATCTTTCAATGGCTTTTATCTTTTCATGTGTATTTTAAAATTATCTTAGTACTGTCAATAGTTTAATTCTATTTTAATATTCACTTTTTTGGTATGTTTTTAGCTGTATTGTTGTTGTTTTTTAAATTGTAAGCCATCTTGAGTCACAATTTTGAGAAAAGACAGGATATGAATGAATGAATGAATGAATGAATGAATGGTCCAGGTAAAAATTGTTGTTTCTGTTAACTGCCATCAAGTCAACTTTGACTTATGGTGACCCCCTGAATGAGAGACCTCCAAGTCACCCTGTCATCATCAGCCCAGTTCAGGTCTTGCAGACTCAGGATTGGGGCTTTCTTGATAGTATCTATCCATCTGGAATGTGATCTTCTTCTTTTCCTTTGCCCTCTACCTTTCCAAGCACTAATGCCTTTTCTAATGAGCCATGACTTCTTATGATATGGCCAAAGTACGACATTCTCAGTTTAATTATAATGGTTACTAGCGAGAATTCAGGATTGATTTGCTCTAGGACCTGTTTATTTGTTATTATAGCAGTCCGTGGTATCCTCAGAACTCTTCTCCAGCACCACATTTCAAATGAGTTTATTTCTTCTGATCAACTTTCTTCACTGTCCAGCTTTCGCAACCATACACAGAACTTGGAACTACAATGACTTGGACAATTCTGACTTTGGTATTCAATTGTATATCTTGACACTTCAGGATCTTGTCTAGTTCATTCATAGCTGGCATTCCAAGTCTCTAGTCATCTGTGTTTTTGGCTACAGTCTCCATTCTGATTAATGACTGTGTTAAGGCATGGAAAATCTTGAACTATTTCAATGTCTTCATTGTCTGCTTTAAAGTTATGTAAGTCATTTATGGTCATTATTTTTGTTTTCTTTATGTTCAACTGTAAAGCTGACTTTGCACTTTCTTCAGCAGTTGTTCCAAGTCTTTGCTATTTTCTGCTTATGGCGTCCTCTGCATATTAGATTGTTGATGTTTTTTCCTCCAATTTTCATGCCTCCTTCCTCTGAGCCTAATCCAGCTTTGTGTATGATACTTCAGCATACAAATTAAAGAGACAGGATGATAAAATGTAGCATTGTCTGACCCCTTTGCCAATTGGAAACCACTATGTTTCTCTGTATTCTGTCCTAATAATAGCCTCTTGTCCTAAGTATAGGTTGCACATCAGGACAATCAATTATTGTGGCATCTGCACAACAGAAATACAATACAAAAAATTAGAAATGATAGATTGACTGTTTGGCCTACAACATTAGACATATGACGTCAATGAAAATGTCTATGAGACACAGGGGTTATGTAGATAGGTGGCTCTGGGTCGCCTCTGCTAGCAGCTGATCTGGGCCGCAGCAACCCCATGCCGTGGCCCCGATCCTTCCTTTTGCTGCTCCTAAAAGAGTGGCAAAATGCTGCTCTTTCTAGGGGCAGCAAAAGGCCACCCTAAGAGTCGGTGCCGCGGCTCTTCCATACACTTTCAGCTCTGTCTGTATGCTGCGCCGGAAGGGCATCCTGACGTTGCATGCCGTGCAAACAGGTGCACAGCATCAGGACGGCATCAGAGTGGGGTTAGGGCAGCCCCACCCCAACTCCACCCCCAGGCTGGCCCTTTAGGCTGGTCTGCAATGCCCCTTAATTGTTCAACTCACCAACTGAATTCCCAACTGGTTTGAGACATTGCTATAATAATTTTGGGCCTATACAGTTGGTCTGTTTGGGATGAGCAGCGGGTCGGGGCCGCAGCAGTTCAAAAACCTCAAAAGATGGAGACTCCACCATACTCTGAGGGAGCGTGTTCCATTATGAAACAGTTCTCATTGCCAGGAAGTTCTTCCTAATTTTCAAGTGGGATCTCTTTTCCTGTAGTTTGAATCCACTACTCTGGGTCCTAGTCTCTGCAGAAAACAAGCTTGCTCTGTCCTCAATATGACATCCCTTCAGATATTTAAACAGGGCTATCATATCACTTCTTAACTGTCTCTTCTCCAGGCTAAACTTAACCAGTTCCCTAAATCTCTCCTTATTAGGCATGGTTTAAGACCCTTGACCATTTTGGTCACCGTCCTCTGGACTTGCTTCAGCTTGTCAACACCCTTTCTTGGTGCTGCAGTGGTTAACGCCTGTGCTGGAGCCACTCACTCACAAACCACAAGGTTGTGAGTTCAATCCCACCCAGGGGCTCAGGGTCTAATAAGCCTTGCATCCTTCCAAGGTTGCTAAAATGAGTGCTCAGTTTGTTGGAGGCAATTAGCTTACTCTTTGTAAACCGCTTAGGGAGTGCTTATGTGCACTGATAAGCAGTTTAAAAATGTACTTGCTATCGCTATTGGTATCCTTTTTGAATTGTGGTACCCAGAACTGGACACAGCATTCCAGGTGAGGCCTGACCAGAGCAGAATAGAGTAGCACTATTATTTCCCTCAATCTAGACACTATACCTCTATTGATGCAGCCTAGAATCATATTGGCCTTTTTAACTGCCACATCACAGTGTTGACTCATGTTCAACTTGTGGTCTACTAGGACTCCCAGATCCCTTTCAAATAGACTGTTGTCAAACCAGGTGCTCCTAAAATCCCCCAATGGCCATACAGATTGGGAGATTCTGGGTGGGTGGGGGAGTAATTTTTTCAAGTTCTACTCCATGAAAAGGGCATGAAATTATTTTCCTACTCAATCAGGATTCCATCAGACTCTTTGCTAGTAGCCTTTCAAAATCCAAAGGACTAATCAAATGTAGTATGTCAGTATTGATTGTTTGAGAGAAGGTTGGATTGGCTTTGGATGAGGCTTCTGTTCAGCCTTTCTGAAAGATGATTTTGGAAGATAGCTTTGGATTTTCCAGCTAAGGATTTTTCAGTAATATGTGCATGTAATTTATTTCTCACTGGACTTTTTCTTGAACCATTAGGACTATGTTTTGCATACTATTCCCTAGAAATTAATACTCTCCTTCTTTCTATTGTGGAATCTTAATGAACTAATTATTCCCAGAGAAATTTAACCAAGTATTCCACCTTTCTCTCATCCCCCCTCTCCTCCATTCCCCCAGTGTCAAGATACTGGACATTCAACAGAAATTGTGAGAAAAATATGATCTTGCAGTAAGAGTGGCTGAACAGAGCTGGTGGATTGTTGTCAAAATTTACTGCTAATTTGGATGGCAAACCTCACACTACTGTGAAGCCGTACATTTTAAAACTAAAGATGACAATGCATCCTTGCTGCTTGAACCTGAGTTTAAAATATTTTTTTTAATTATTCCTTGAGTTTATGGCTAAATAGCCATAACTAGATAGATAGCCATGGTTTATGGATAAATAACCAGACATATTCTGATGTCTGATGCACTGTGCTTTCTTCAGGAAGAAGGGATGGGAAAAGGTAAATAACAGTAAAAATTGGCAGGATTTGGAAATTATTTTGAAAAGAAATGAATTAATAGCTTTTAGACCACAGAAGAAGTTAGTTACAATCTAAAAGAAACTTTTACTTTCAAGTTTTTAAGAATTAAATGTCAGTGATATTTTTGCCCCAGGCTGTGTAAAATGTCTCAGGTGCATGCAATGAGTTAAAGAGGAAATGCTGACTCAGAGGAAGCTGATGCAACTTGAGCATGGAGATGAGTCATAGCAGGTCTAAACTGCACTGTCACTGTGGACACATGACAGGAAGTTGATGAAACACTAGTGGCGAGTTGGATCAGAATCCTAGCTGTGTCTTGTGTATATAAGAAGAAATGCTCCAGTGTACACAGTGTAGTGGTGTGGATGTTGGTTGATGGCAGAGCATTATGTCAGTTGGTGTAAATATTGTTGTATTGTGCTTGTAAATATTTTGCTGCAACTAAGATTAAAAAGCCTCTTCAGAAGAACCCAGTAGTCGTGAGTGACTTTCCAGACTTGGCAGTGGTGTCTGTTTCCTAGCTGGCAGCCTTCAGCATATGGGCTCAATTTTCTCTCTGACCTAACATTAAATATTAAAAAGGGCATATTTGTTAAATACTTAACCCTCTTCCCCCCTCCCCCCCCACACATATCTGAATGCTAGAAGCTGCTAGTTTGTGACACAGAAATCACCAACACCTCCTGTCAATCCTGTTGCCATTTCAACATCCACAACAGGCACAGGATAAGCCAATACTTGAACCATGTGAGATTCCTCCTCCACCATTTCAGGAGATTGCATACACAACAAATAATTAAGAAGTTAATTACACTGCTCCCTCATTAATTTTCAATCAGCTTGCAAAGGAGTTCTATGTTGGCTAATGGGGAAATAAATTAATTATAACTAACTTTTTTTATAACTAGCTAATTCCAAGCTCTGTAGTTTGTCTGTATGAATTGTCTTATTTTTGGTAATTCAAACATCTTCTAGACCGGGGTAGGCAACCTTTCCCCTTTAAGGGCCGAAGGACTTCAGCTACCAGAATCCCAGGAGCTATTGGCCAACATGGGACTATTAGCCAACACGGCTGAGGCTTCTGGGAGCTGAAGTCCCTCGGCCCTTAAAGGGGAAAGGTTGCCTACGCCTGTTCTAGGCAGTTGATTTGGGAATGTGAGGGAGTATCGTAAAGTAATAATTATCACCTTGAAGTTATTAAGATATATTGATTAAATTTTGTCAGTATCATGATTGGTCTCTAAGTGCATGATATTGAGAAAATCAGCTCATTGTGTCCTTTATTTTTGTTACAGGTTGTGCCAGAAGTGACTAAAGTGTAAGATGGAGAAGTACAGGGGATAAAGTAATAATTACCACTTGAAGTTATTATGGTATATTGATGAAATGTTGTCAGTGTCATGATCACTAAGTGACTTTTAAAGTGACTTTGTCTTTTCCCAAAAATGAAAATTTTGTTGCAGCATCGACGATTTGGCAGCACAGATGATGTCATTCATGAAGTGGAAGAGTGGTTTAAAATGCAATCTGCAGACTTCTACAATAATGGTATTTGGAGGGTCAAGAAATGCTGGGAAAATGTGTAAATCTGGATGGTGACTACGTAAAGATAAGTTAATAACTACAAATCAAAACAAACTTTCTGTCAATGTTTTAAAAGGTGATAATTAAAACTTTATGATACCCCCTCATACCGTCAGTTGTTGTTCTTGTTGTTGTTAACTGCCTGCAAGTTGACCTTGACTCATGTGCAAACCTGCGAATGAGACACCTCCAAGACACCCTATCCTCAACTGCTCTGTTAAGATCCTGCAGACTCAGGGCCATGTCCTCCTTGATTAAAACCAAGGAATTGCCAGGAATTCTGGTTTCCCCCCACCTTACATGAACCAATATGGGGATATATTATCTCTCTTGCCTCTTTCAAGCCCTTTCAGTATGCTTGATGGCTCATACCTTACTAAAAAAGTACTACCCCCCCCCAAAAAAAAGAACAGAGATCTGCATAAAATGCTCATATCCTGCTAACCAATATGCAATTTAGTTAACAGTTACTTCTCTTCTAATTATCAAACTCACCATGTGACTTTTATGCCAGTCTTTCATTTAGTGGCATCTTCAAGGCCTGTGCACTCTCTACTTACAGATATTTTTATTTTTAAATTGGTCTTTGACTGGACAGCCCTTCAAACAGCAGTAATTCTCAATCACTGGGCTTCCTGGTGTTTTTGACTTCAGAATCCTCTGACCATTAGCTATGGTGGCTGTGGCTTCTGGGAGCCAAAATTGAAAACATGTGGATCAAATGTTAAGCACCACTGAAACACATACCCTTTAATAGTCCTGACTTTGCAGGGACAATCCTGATGAATCCTCTGTGCATTACAGAGTACAGATTCCTCATCAGGACTATCAGATGTGTTGGCACTCCCATGTCTTTAAGGGCATTCCATAGCATTTCATGGTACATGCAGTCAAAGGCTTTGCTATAGTCTATAAAGCAGATGCTGATTTTATTTTGAAATTCCCTGGTGTGCTCCATTAGCTATCATATTTTTGCAATGTGATCCCTAGTGCCTCTTCCTTTCCTGAACCCTGCTTGGACTTCTGGGATCTCTTTTTCCATGTATGGTTGGAGTCTGTTGCAAAATTTTGAGCATGATTTTGCTTCCGTGGAAGATCAATGCTATGGTCCTACAGTTGCTGCAATCTTTTGTGTCTCCTTTTTTTGTGGATGGCGATCTATATTGATCGCTTCCAATCTGTTGGCCATTGTTTTGTTTTCCCTACCTGTTGACATATGTTGGTTAGCACTAGAGTTGACTCTGTCAGTGTGGATTGCTACTGGCTTGGCAATGTGGATTGCTACTAGGCTGACTACTGGCCACTGTGAATCTATTTCAAGTTATGCCTGCTTTATGAAAGAGTGTAGAGAGGCAATGGGATATATGGGTTAGTGTGAAGATAAGGATAAGAAAAAATGAAGATAGGATAATAAAAATGGGGTGGAGTGAGAATGTGGTGAAAGAAAATGGGGCATGGAGAGAGAGAGAGAGAGAGAATAGGGCTATTGGGGAAATGATAGGGGGAAGTATCTTTGGTATACATGTCCAAACCTTGCAAAAGTCATTTTTGAGGGACTACATGTCCCAGAATTCCCCAGTACGGATGCTATTGTCCAAAAATTATACTGTTCAAGCTCTCTCTGTGTGTATGCATGACTTTGTATTGAGTATATGTGATGGTCAAGAGGTTGTTGAAATGGGGGGGGGGGGATCTACAGTCTCACTTTGTGTTCAATTGATATGTAGTCTCTGACAGATTTCTACACTGGTAGTATGGCCCTGAGGAAATACACAAACCCAGTGATCAACAGCTGTATCACATACTTTTCTGATATGAAGGTTTGTTGGAGAAAGGAAGGGACCTTCTCTATTATTATTTTTTAACATGGCCTCCTACCTTGTTCTGACATTTAAAATGAAATTAGGTGCTAATTCCTTGCTCTGTTTAAGCTCTGCTTAATTATGATGCAGTCTCCTTAGATCCTTTTTTCTTGCTCTAGACAATAAATTGGTAATCGCTTTCCTCCTAGCTGGTGATCACTAAAGCTATTGCTTTATAGACAACCTCCAGTGAGCTAGGTGAGTCTAAACTGGAGTCAGATACAAAAAGTTGGTTGTCTTCCAGAAACCTTCAGGAGTGTTCTTTCTGCACATTGCTAGAAGCAATTTGACTACCAGGATGGCTAACAATTACTGGATGGTACTAAAGGTGCTTAATATTGCTCTTAAATAGCTGCAAGTTCTTATTAGCCAATATAGACTAACAGATATCTTCCTAAAGTGTATTGTTGGGACTCCCTGTCTATTCCAGTTCCAAAGAGAAGAAAAGTGAAAACACTCAACATCTGTTTTTAAATATTTTAAGTCTCTCTGATGGGTATTTTGATGCAGCTGAACTATTGAGGGAGGCACTGCAAGAATTGAAAACTCTTTATGTTTTGGTACTGCAACAAAAAGAAAAGTTCACTACCCATTTCACAGACAAGCACAGAAAACAAAGCAATTTTTGTATGCTGTGTGTTTAAAACTGGGTCTGTTCTTGTATTTTTAATGGCAGGATAATACACAAATGTAGCAGTTCAGGCTTAATAGAGATCATGCAATGAGTAAAATTAAGGCTGTGGTCCAAAACACACTCACTTGGAAGGAAGTGCTTTGAACACTGGGTACCTGCCTTTGGTTAAACAGGCATAGGCTTGTACTTCTTATCTACTTAATGTTATGGCTAATAGTGCAAGAGCAAGGCTAATCTGGAAAAAAATATTGACAACCCCTATAACTTTCAATCACTGCAAAACAGATTTGTATGGATCAGCTGCAGTCAAAAATACATAATGCACACTGGACAATGTACATTCATGACTTTAGCTTGGTTTCCAGCACGTATTAATATCCCTTTTGGAAAGAACAGCACTCATTTTAAAAAGATTGACACTTTTTCAGGATTGTGAAAACTTTGGGGAATCTACCCAGTGAACAACCTTTGTGGCACTTTAAAGGCTTGACAGATTTATTGTGGTGTAACATTGGTACTAAAGCCCATGGCAGATGGCAGGAGGCACTTTGTTGTTTTTTGCTGTAACACATACCCTGAAATTAATCTCTATCAACCAAAACCTATGTTCACCTGACACTAATTCTTACATTGGAAGTACATTACTTTTTCCATGGAGTTTGTGAGAGTGGTTCACTATGGGTGGAAACAAATGGGCCAGAAGGGGCGGCTTGAAGCCCCAGTGAACACACACCACAGCCCCAATCTGTCTTGAAGCCGGCTGAAAAAGGAGCAGCAAAGATCCACTCCTTTTTCAGTGGGGAAAAGATGGCTTTTCCTGCCCCACCATGACTCCATGGAAGCTTCAAGCTGTTCCAGCAGTGTGCATCATATAAATGCCACACCACCAGAGCACCTTGAAGCCTCTTACATTTGGGCAGCCGCCCAATTTCTGGGCAGCTTCAGAGCAGCTGCTGGACATGCAGCGTATGAACGCCGTGCTCTGAAACCACCTGGATGATGACGTAAAAGGGCTGTATGTTTGGCCCCTACAATTCAGGTACACATTCATTTCTAGTCAATAGCTTAGGCCTACTCTTAGAAAGCAGTAGCAAGGTTGCTGCTCTGGACACAGTGTTTTTGTCCTTTCAACCAATTTGGCTCCAGGTCCTTCTCTGGAGCACCAACAGCAGGGATGTAATCACTACCTGCTAGTTTACATATTTGGAGACTTCCTAATGGTGGTCTTTTTTCTTTCTTTTCTACACCCTAACTGTTCCTTCATTATTCAGCTATTTTGTCTTTCATCTCCCTCCTCCATTAGAACATATGTTTAATTATGGGCAAATTTTGTAAGTTACTTTTACACCATTTACAAAAAGACTATGGGGGTCTACTGATGGCCCCTAAGGGGCAGCTCCGTGCCACCCCTGGGAGCGTCAGATTGGGGCCACGGTAACTGCATACCGCAGCCCTGATCCAGCACTTTGCCGCTCCAAAAAGAGCTGGCAAATGCCACTCCTTTTTGGAGTGGCAAAAAGATGCCCTTGCCTCCATGGCAGCAGCTTTTCTGCACTCCTTTGATGCAGTGTGTCTAAATGCTGAGCCAAGGGAGTGCCCTGATGCCGCCCTCCATCTGTTTGGGTGGGTGATGTGAGGACAATGTGGGGGTGGAATCGAGGCAGCTGACATGCAGTCGCCATGCCCCAACTTCACCCCCAGGCTGGCCCTTGTGGCCAGTCTGTACAGAGCCTAAGTTTATTTCTTTACTTTGCTAGCGCCACTGTGTGTATTCGTCTTTGTGACTGGTTGTTAGTCAGCTGCTGCCTTGTGAATTGATTATTCTGCTTGAGAAATCCACTATTGTTTCTCACATTTTCCAATTTTTTTAAAAAAGCTGGTCATGTTTCAGAAACCTTCAGGAGTGGCAAAACACCTTTAATTAAGCTGGAAGACCCACTTGCATGGGTCACCATAACTAATGCCATTTTTTTCCAAAGTAGAAATGAACATATTGCTTTGTTTTTAAACCATTTTAAACTTCTTTAAAATGTAGTGGCATTTTAATATGGGGCCTTTGCAGACTGCCAGAAATAGTGCAAATTGAGTCCACTTTAACTGCCCTGACTCAGTACTAGGGAATCATGGGAACTGTAGTTTATTGTGGCACCAGAGCTCTCTGTCAGAGAAGGCTCAATGTCTCAGGAAAAAATACAGTTCCCATGATTCTCTAGCACTGAGGGGGGTTGCAGACTGCCAGAAATAGTGCAAATTGAGTCCAGTTTAAGGGTTAGGGTTAGGGTTAGGGTTAGGGAATCATGGGAACTGTATTTTATTGTGGCACCAGAGCTCTCTGACAGAGAAGGCTCAATGTCTCAGGAAAAAAACAATCCCCATGATTCCCTAGCACTAACCCTAACCCTAAAAGTGGACTCAATTTGCACTATTTCTGGCAGTCTGCAACACCCCTGAGTCAAGACAGTTAAAGTGGACTCAATTTGCACTATTTCTGGCAGTTTGCAAAGGCCCATGCTAACTTATTTAATTGTGCTTTGAATTAAATTAATATTGAATGTTTAGCTTTTTTTGGTTTTAACATTTTCATAAGCTGCCATGGGTTCTATTTCAGGTGGTTTCATTTCATTTCGTTTTTTTATTTCTTTTCTTTTCTTAATCACATCACCATGGCTGTGCAATTGTGGTAAAAATAATAATAATAAAAAGCAAAAGGCATGCAGGGTAGGCCATAGGACAGGAAGGTGTGGTTATGGAGGCCATCAGGAAGAGAGAGTACAGAAACAAAGCAGCACCTTAGTGCTATTGCAGAGAAGTGTGATGATGAATATTCCCAAACTAATATGTTTGCATTTCCTTAAGCTAATATGATTATGGTAAGTCAGCAGCCTGGTATGATAAATTCCTAAATAGCCCTCAGAGATTCCTGGGATAGAAATCTAGCTCCCAGACCAAATTTGGTCTCTGTGCTTGCCCGTTTCCAAGCTAGAGTGGTTTTATAGGGAGGCAAGATAGTCACCAGTCTGGCATGTTCCTGCTGAATTTTCAGAGACAGCTGTCATTGATGAAGGAGTGAAGGGCACATGCTAATGTTAGAGAGAAGCCCTTTGAACTGAGCATTGATAAGAAACATTGGTAGAGCAAAGGACCATCATTCTGAGGTATGGTGTACACTTTGCACACAAAGGGTCCTAGGTTTAAAAATCTGAAATTTGGAGGACTAATTATGTAATGTGAGCACACCATAGAATATATTTCAGTTTGAGTAGACCAGCCCTCCCAGGGCAATCAGGTGCTTTCTAGAAATATTGGACCACAACCCACATCAAACCCCCCACTCAGCAGAGAGGGGGCAGGAAAAGAGAGTGAAAGGCAGCCAAGAGAAAAGAAGACTACACAGATAAAATCAGAGGACTGGAGAGGCAACAGGAGGAGCAGGGAAGGAACCCGTCCCAAAGCAGTGAAGTAACTGGGAATAAATAAGTAAAGCATGAGTGAAAGACTTACCCTTAACTGTGTGTTACATAGGTCCTATCAGACATTAGGAATGAGAATATACAAAAACTGATTGCAGAATTCCAGTCTTTCTGGGCATTTCATCTTGAACCTCAGAACAGTGGTCCTTGGACAACAACAACAACAAACAAACAAAAAACTACAAAGGAAAATTGGACAGAGAAACAACAGAACTGGAGTACATGTGCAAACTGCAGTCCATCAGCAGTGGGTTGAACAGAGACAATGGTTTCTTGGCACACTACACACATTATAACACTGGCTAACCCCCCAGCCTCATGGGGGCTCTTGTGGCCAGTTCATCTCATCTTCGTTTTGGTTCCCATACTATATCCCAATACTCATTCATATGGTTATCTACTCACCTTGGCTTTAGGCAACATCCTTGCTTCTGCTTTGTCTCCCAATTTCTAAAACTGAACTTGTCACCTCATCTCCACACCCAAAAAGTTTTGCATTCCTATGGACATTCTTACACACAGCCTGCTTATATAGGTCTTTCCATTCCACCCCTTGCCTCTGAGGAAGTTGATTCAGGTCTATGAAAGCTCATGCTACTAACTTCAGGTGCTATAAGATCCCTTTGTATACTGATTTTCCAGATTGACACGGCTATAGTCTTTGAAAAGGTCCTATGAGTAAAGCAGGCTTTGAAGTTCCATTCTCTAAGGATTCATGTACAGTTGAAAAATTCCCTTTGTAGTCAAAGCAGAAATGTTAGGAGGACAGTGTAGAGCAGGCCCAAGACATTTGTCCACCTAGAAAGGAGGACCAAATGATGCTCTTCCTTCCATCCAAATCTATTTCATATACAGGAGGTGATGTGACTGGCCATTGGATCTTATTTCAATAATGTTGGTGTGACAATTTCTTCCACTGCACCTGATAGTACAGATTAACTTGGGGAGTACAAAGCTGGCTATATAGTACATATAGTGGTATGATCCAACACTGGCTCCACTCTTGAGCAAATGCTGCCTGAGGCAACTGCCTCAAAGCTTGGTAAATTTTGTTGTGGACTATAACTCTCAGCATCCTGCAACTAGCAGGGCCACTG
Organism: Phrynosoma platyrhinos; assembly: GCA_020142125.1. Lineage (NCBI taxonomy): Eukaryota > Metazoa > Chordata > Lepidosauria > Squamata > Phrynosomatidae > Phrynosoma > Phrynosoma platyrhinos. The sequence goes on from CM034703.1 coordinate 291,970,189, forward strand.
GCTATGCTGGCTGGAAGATTCTGGGAGTTCTAGCCCTTAAAAATAACATCTCTCTGTGCTGGTTATCACAATTTTTCACAATTAGGCAAAATCTGGTACCTTATATTTAATAAATCTTAACTTAAATGTGCAATGAAATGCTGGTAATAAAGCATAAAATATAATTTGATCAATGGTAAATTGGCTGGGTCATGGCCACCACACATAAATACATCCATCCCATTAATAGGCATATTGCCTATATCATTTTCAGCTCGATTACTGATATGTTAATTGTTTCCCTATAAATAGTTTCAGGTGTGCCTTGTGTTGGCCAAAGAATCTATCTTGTCTAGGACCAGAAGCAGATGAAAGATTGGCTCCATCCCAACTGCCATTGTCCTGGCCTCAGAGGGAGAAAAGAAGCAGATGAAAGGCACTCTCTCCATCCCAACTGACACTGCCCTGGGCTTGGAAGGAGAGAAAAAGAGCAGGATCTCCTGGACTTAATCCCCTTCCCCACTGCCATCCCTTTTTTATTTTGGGTTGTGCCTTAATTAGATAGTAAGCCTAAGGCCAGGGAACTTTTTTGTTCTTGTAAAGCACCATGTGCAGTGACAGTGCTATATAAATAAATGATAATAATAATCCTCAAATGTTTCCCCATTGTCTTCAGCTTCAGAAATGTCATTACTAGTTTGTGCATATTGCCCTGCAGTGATAAAATATGATGTGCCTGACATACAAACTGTGTCAGAGTCAATTGTATTCTCCTTGTGTTTGAACATGTAGAGCCATGTTTAGACTTGCATGTGCTTTTAATTTTTCAGACGGAAATGCTCTACCTGATTCCAGCTGCTTAATACCCATTACTTTTGAACAATAAAACTGGTGTTATTAAATCAGTATAGCATTGGTATGTATGGCATATTTAAAATGGGCAAATGGATGAGACAGAAGTAGAAGGCTCATCTTTCATTATCTGAAATATTTTGAGTATGTTCCTGTGTTTGCAAGAGCACACAAGGGATTGTACCTACCTCTCACTGAAAGGCTGAAAGATGGCTCACTACTCTTCTTCCCTTGTGCCTGGTCCTGGAGACTCCTGCAAATGGTCCAACCTTTGCACTTGCTTAACCCTTTATCAACACTTAGTAGATATGTAGCTATGAGATTACTGCTGTATACATATAACTGGCTGTGCAAATAGGTTTTTGCCATTGAACATGGGGACAACACCAGGATATGTGAAAGAAGGTGATTAATTAGATGAGACATTATTCATAGATGTTGGCGGCATCTTCCCCTCCTGCTCAATGCACCATACCATGGAGGAAAAATCATACCAGCAACCTTCACTGTAGTTCTTGTTGTGGACCTCCAGCATGTCCCCATACCTACCCAAAAGACAGTATCTTCCCAATCAAGCCTGCCTTAATTTTGAGATTTTCAAGGGAAGGCTTTCTTTGGGTCCCACCACTCTTGTAGGCATATTTGAGGGGGACATAGCACTGAGCAGAAGTTTGTTGTGGAGGCTGGTCTGGTCCTTTCTCTACCCACCTTCCAATACCAGGTAAGAGCCTTTTTGTTCAGACAGACTTTTGACCTCTAACTGACTGCTGTAGAATGGTATTTTAATTGGCAGTGCTGTATTTTATTTCTCCTTCTTGAGGTTTTAAATGTTTTAAAACCCAGTGCTTAGTTTTAATATAATAACTTAATTAACAGTTTTCCAGTTGTTCTCTAATGTTATAACTATGGTTGCTGTAATGAAAACTGGAGAGGGTTCTTTACCTTTAATGATGGTGTATAAGAGGGAATTTCAGCAGGCATTTCTTGTTATGTGGTTGGATGACAAGCAAACATGCTGAAGTTTCCTGTTCTACATGATCATGAAAAGACAGGCAGTGTCTCCATTTTTAAATTTGGTAATCCTAGTTACAGTTGGTTTGATTTAGCTGTATTTTGTTTTAATTCATGTTGTAAGCCACTCTGGGTCCTACAATGGGAAAAGGGTAGGATGGATGGATGGACAGACAGACAGACATGCAGAGCAGGCACCTTCCATATTGGTAAAATGGAACCAACACTCACTTGTCTTTTGTGTTCTAGCACCAAGCCACAGGATCCACCTGGAAAAAGGCAAGTAAGGATAAAAAGGAAGAAGAGGGAGGGAAATAAAGAAAAAGGAATGTGGCAGCATCTTTAAGATTAACTGGTTTTTATTTAAATAAATAAACATTAATAATTAAATATAATTCTTACCATGATATATCCATGTCAAGAAATGCTGTCTCTGTTAATTATGTACATGTCACTTGTCACAGACTCTCTACTGTAATTTGTTTATAGATGAAACAAATTTCAAATGTTAATCAAAGTATTGTTAAGCCACCCTTCATCCTTGTGGTAGTAGGCTGGAGCCCCAGAGTATGATTAAAATACAAAATACCGAAATACTGAAACAAGGATCAAACAAACAAAGCAGCAAATATGACGAAACAGATAAAACACCAGTCAATTGAAATTTTAAAATGTTGCTGCTTTTATTCAGTAGATAAAATTGAAGACCAACCAAAGTAAGTATTGCACTGTAAAATATGGTGTTTGGGGATTGTTTTTCTTACCTAATCCCACAATGATTTTTTTCTCTGCAGTGCAAGAAGAACAATATACTTGGAAAATGCTTACAATTGTAGCAAACTTCTTTTATTACGAATTATCGTCAAAGGATAGTTGCTTGCAATCAAGGCAGGAAATGAAATGCAGAAGAATATAAAGAGCAGACAGGATGCAAAGATAATTAGGGCCCAAAGGGAAAGCAGTTTGTTTCTATACGGTCTGCTAGGTCAATTACATTTCAACAAATGTAAGAAGTGCAGATATTCTGCTACAAAGGAGAACTAAATCTCATTTCCTAGTGACCTTTTAGAAAACAAAGATGGACCACATCTTTGTCCCAAATAGTTTCAGGGTATTATTTCAGCACATGCAATGCTATACCCACAGAATATTGTCAGTGTGCGGCCACTGTTTAGTTAGTTGCTGTAACTAGTAATTTTATTATTAAATGCCAAGAAGAACAAGACCAGAACGGGGGGTGGGGAGAGAGAGAGAGAGAGAGAGAG
>CM034703.1:291993127-292010708 GCA_020142125.1 Phrynosoma platyrhinos
AGTTCCTTCATTGTCCATACTAAGTCTTAATTAGTACCTGAAAGAGGATTAAGGCTTTCCTCCTCAAAGAAAATCCCTCACTAATAACAGTGTTACAGTCTGCTCATGACTGGAACTTTTCAACAATTAGTAGTGGTTATGAGTTTCCTTTACCTTCTCTTTTCCTGGCAGGAACTGCCTGCAAAGCCTCCTTCTCTTTCTCCTTTCTTTCAGAAACTGGCCTGGAAAACCTCCTCCTCCTCCTCCTCCTCTCCTGGCCAAACTGACCTGAAACTGGCCTCTGGCAGCAGTTTATAGAGCTAACTGGCTAGCTCACTACCATAGAGTTGCTGAAACTCGGATTGTATTGCTAATGACCATCTGAACCAATTTAAAGTGGCTAATAGTATTCTTTACCACTTAATAGCTGGTGAGAAGGCAGAATACCATATTCATGAACTAGATGCTATCAAGGCTGTTATTCACTTATGGGGGATGGAATCCAGGACTGATCCTGCTTTGTCTTCTTCTGACCTCTGTCATAGCCTGTTCAGATGTGAATAGTCTACAAGGAGTTCATGTTCTAAGGGCTCTGTTAGCAAAATCAGAAACCCCACACAAGGCAGGATCTCCAACTGAATGAGTGTATGTGTGCATGTATATGGATGAGTATAAATTAGATTTTCAAAAAAAAATATCTATGGGCATCCAGATGCACTGGTTTACAGCTTCCATGTTTTTGCAAACATGGCCAATAACTATGCATACTAGGGATGAAAGGTGTTGTAATCCAATTCATCTGAAAAGTATCAGTTATAGAAGGCTGGTTTAGGCTAAGGCACATAGCTTGAGCATGGATCCAGCAAGCATGCTTTACTACTTACATGCACATAATCAACAGAAAGGACTTTTCATGTCATATGGGCATACAAAGACTTGTAACACACGACTGATATTGTTTGTTAATACTAACCATAGATTGGCTAACTGAACAGAAACAAAAGTGAGGTAATGACTACAGGATGAGCTAGAAAATTCCATTATTGCTTGAAGCAACATACACAAATGCACAATGTCCACATGAGGGCTGTGAAGTGTATGGTGTATAAACGTTACCTCTACAACCTGTTTGCTGTTCAGCAATCAGCAGCCACTTCTAACACACATTTTATAGCTTATTTTACAGAGGGAGGAAAGCTGGATTTTTAATTGGCTTCACAACAAATGAACAAAATTACATTGGGCCTAATCTTATTTAGTGCATCAAATTACATTGGGCTTTAGTGGTACTCAGGGAGATACCTCTCATTTACTCTGTGTTGAAAAAACACTGGTGGCAAGATAGATTATGGTGATGGTTAAAATTAAAATTCCACTTGCTGAGTTGCTTGTGCTTGATTTGAATCATACTGACATAATCATCAGTGGTCATGGTCTCCAAGAGAGAGCCCTTGCAACATAAAGGAGGAAGTTGTTGAAGGATTAGGACTGGAAACAATCTAAAACAAAATATAAATAAGTCATTAACTAGAATTTTTCTGTGCAGCATACTGTTTTGTTGAGCTGCTGACTAAAATGCTGTTGGGAGAAGGTGCAGGTTTCCTTAAAGCATATGAATAGGAAGGCCAGCGTCTATAACATATGTAAAATAAAAAAAAATGCTTTCATAAAAGTTTAAGGAGGAGAATTGGGGCATACAATAAGCTAGATGAAGAGCATAAATGGTTCTCACTTTTACTTCCTTGTTCCTGCAAGCAATAGTCAACAAAAAAAAGCTGATTGAAGCTGTGTTATGACATCATTACCAGGCTTTTAAAATTATACAGTCCCTTGGGAGAGAGCATGATGAATAGAATTACATGCATTATTCTACTATAGTGTGAATTACCTTTCATCAGACTGGTGCTCATTCTAGCTCAGACTTCCTGAATTCATTTCAAGCAGGGTTCTGGCCTAGATTTATCACCAAAACCACCTTGGTGACCCTTCATGATGACCTTTGTCAGGGAAGAGAAAGGAGAAGCCAGCCCATGTTGATGTTTCCTGATCTCTCACTGCCTTGTGAAAGCTTTGAAAATGTATTTTTTTTTTAGAGCAGAAATTCTTCACCCATTGGCATTCCAGATGTCTTGGACTTCAATTTTGAGAGCACTGGCCATACTGGCTGGGACTTCTAGGTAATGAAATCTAAAAAATCTGGATGATCAAAGGTTGAAAACTACTGTTGTAGAGTGCCTCCCTGAGAGACAGAGAGAGAAATTTGTAGAGTTTAGATTTCACATGATGTTATACAAGGTGTTTTGGGTTTTTATAATTTTGTAAATTGCTTTGGGATCTTCTGGCTGCAAGAAATGATTAATAAATTTAAAGTAACTGTCACATGCTCAAGTCATCATAGTTAAGAGGCAACATCAAGGAAACTATTAAAGACTTCCTTCAGAAAATGAAATCTTGCCCAAACAAGAACAGAAGAGAGTATAGATGTGTGCAAGGAATATGGATGGATGGATGGATGGACAGATGGACACACACACACACACATTCTTATTCAATATTCATTTATAAGATTAAGATTAAAAATGAGATATTTAAATGCATTAAGAACCGCAGGTGAGATATGGAAGCAGTTGCACTGCTGGATGATAATAAAAGAATACTAAAGATTATGGAATTAAAAGACATAGCCATGTTTGTCTGGATAATCAGTATGCAAAGGGATCTTGCAACACTTTTGAGACCAACTGAAATATAGAAGTTGGTAGCATGAGCTTTCATAGACTTGAGCATACTACCTCAAGGAGAAGATGAAGAAATTATTTGCACCGGTTTTCACTGTAGAAAATGTAGGGTAGATATCTTTCTGAACTGATTATTTTCAGAAAGGAAGTCTGAGCAATTGAAGCAAACAGTGCTTTCAACAGAAGATGAAGATCTTATTAACAAACAGAAACCAAAGAAATCACCAGGGCCTCATTCACACTACAGAATTATAGCACTATTCTTCCCTTTTAAGTGCCATGGTGTGTAGTTCGGTGAGGTACTGGAGCATTCTGGCTGAGAATTCTAAATGCCTTTCCCTAAATTGCCAATTCCAGAATTCCATAGGACAGAAGCATGGCAGTTAAAGTGGCATAATAGCACTATCGTGGGGCCCAGGTTCAGAAAGTACCCACTGAAGAGTTCTTAAAAGAACTCAAATGTGAAATTGCTGACATCAGTCAAGATGTTCCCAAGACTGTAACAAAGAACTGGAGAGAACCCAATTTTTAAAAAGGGATCCAGAATATCACAGACTGGTTAGCATAATGTCTGGTCCAGGTAAATTGCTGGGAAACATTCTTAAATTTAGCAAAAATACAGAGAACAAGTCCTGCTGTAAAAGAACCAGTATGACTCCTGCAAAGGGGAGCCACCTAACTGACCCTTTAGAGTTCTTGAAGAATGTCAATAATCATGCAGATAGCTACTGGTACACATTTTTAATTTGAAATTTGAAACCTGGTTGAAGTGTAGGAAGCAAAAAGTGGTTGGTTGGCATAAATAATCAGTTCCTTCAGTGAAGAGATTTCTCCAAGATTCTGTTTTAGTACTAATACTTTTATCTTACTCATAAACTCTCATGAGTTAGGAGTGAGCAGTGAGAAGACAGAATTGTGGCTTAGATAGCCCTTTGGTCCACTGTAGCACAATTCTTGTATCTTTATATTGGTTACTATCATCTTTGTTACCAAAACCCAGGGGATTTTTGCCTCAGTGTACAGCAGTGACATTATTTATTTTTTGATCTTCTAAAAAGAGATCTTCATCTCAGCATGACAGTGAATATCTTTCCTCCAATCCTTATTTGCAGTAGTCAATCTCTTTTTCAGGTTCAGGTCTGGGCTGAACTGGGCTTTCACAGATAGGAGCCAAGCATCATGAACCAGCGCAGAACACAGCCTTTTTCACTGAAACGAGTAGAGGCCATCTCTGGCAGACTGTAGGACAGACACACTTGAAGTTTTTAATCACAGCATATGATCATGCAAAGCAAGGATAAGCAACTAGATTAGTCTCCCAGGTTATTTAATTTTTATATTGATAAATGTTTGAGCCCAGCCTCATATTTAGTTCCTTGTGTAGAGAGGTACAATGCACTTTCTCAGTGGTAGAGATGTATTTTGCATATGCTCAAGGGCCCTTTCCCTTTCAAAATGATACACTTGCATGCTTTACATCAGGATCAGGGAATCTGGGTCCTTCTAGATGATGCTGGAAACCAGTTCCCATCAACCCCATCCAGGATTGCCCTCAGGGAAAATGATAGGTGTAGTTGAACAACACCTATAGGCTCCCAAGCACATTCTACACCCTGGCATTGATGACAGCCTCCAAGTCAATTTCACAGTCATATTAAGCTTGGTGGATGGGTATTTCAATTATAGGCTTTATGAATAAGCCTTTTGTACTTCTCATTTTGGTGGGATCTCAGTGATCCAATAGATACTACACAACGGGCAAGAGAGGGTGCAGGACTGTGGAGAAACTGACAACAGAATAAAGTTCTGAGCTCTGGAAAAAAGAATGCCCTTCCTGACAAGAAGATGAACACAAGCAGTGTGTTAGGAAAGAGTGTACTTAGTTGATCAATCTGGATTACACAGTATATTAAAACTAGGAATTGTTTCTTTCTCTTTTTAATATTCAGGAATGTGGGAGTCATATGAGGGCAGCTGGAATGGCCCTAACTCCCATTTCCCCGGGCTTAAATGAAGAAAGAACTTCTCAAAATATAATTGCAACAGCCAGTTTGAAAGAGTGTAGTCAATTACACTTAAAATCTTCCAAATGTCTTTCTTTTAAATGTAATCAACCCTGCACCTCTGCTTTTCAAACATGATTATTCCCTGTTCTTAATCTATGTAAACTATGTTAACAGTTTTTAAATGCACACGACATTTTCAGCCTGAAGTACAGCTCATAGACAATTTTATAAATAGACAAAATAACTAATTTTTAACATATTGCATGTATTAATGCCTCAATATTTTCCTTTTTTTCTTACAGCAAATATGTCTAATTCAACTGGGTTAGCCAGAAGCCTTCCTTCTAAGGAACCACAATGCCATAAAATTAGGCAGTTAAAAAAAGCATGAAGATGTATGAGAATGGTCCCATAAACAAGGCTTTGTGTGCATGACATATTGAAGAAAGAGTTTGAAAGACCTCAAGTCTGACACTTAGATCCCTATTTTATGTTAAGAGACTCCCAGAGAAAAATTACTTTCACTGTCCATGAGTCAGAAGTTCAGTCTGCCTCATTAGAAGAGGACAATTGCCACTTAGTAAGCCAAGTCCACTTCCACTCTTGCCCTCTGTTACACAAGCTAGGAGATTGGAATCTGAACACTCTTTTTAGTATAGCAGCACTCTCTGTTGTGTATTCCAATATTTCCTGTTACAGCAGGAGGGCAGATAGCCCTTTGTTTTATTACAGTCAGCTCTTGGTTATCCAAGAATTCTGCATCCACAGAGTCAACCAACCAAGGCTTGAAAATATTCGGAGGGGAAAATTCCAAAAAGCAAACTTGCAGTTCACTGTTTTATATAAGGGGCACCATTTTACTATGCCATTGTATATAATGGGACTTGACCATCCACAGCAACCACTCTTTCTATGGTAATGGTTCACCAGACTTTAACTAAAATTTCTTTTTGACCTACACATTTGTATGGAATTATACTTATGCTATAAGATAGTTGTACAATAGTAGAAACAAACACTATTTAGTTTGCTATCTAAACGGGTAAGTACAGTGCAATCCTAAATGCCTTTATTGTGAATGACGTTTTATGGAGCTCATTCCCTAACAGCTATCTTAGGGTTGCAGATGCAAGTAACTTTTACTGAGCTCACTTTCATCTTTATGCATCTCAGCGACAGTTGGCACATATTCTATCTGCCATGTCGTTCATAAACTATAGAAGAAAAACCCATAGTGCTACAGGTATAACGTATCAAATTTCATGCGTTTGACATAGCTTTGCCCTCTTCCTTCCCCATGTTCTTGTAATGAATTTTCATCTATCACTCAGGTCCTCTCAGAAATGTTTGCTCCAACCAACCAGGATTATAGTGGCAATGGTTTCTCTGAGGCCCTTTTCATCTGCTGCTCCCTGACTGTGGAATGACCTGCCGGAAGAGATAATGATAGCTGAAAATGCCGACTGCATTTCAAATAACATTAAAGACACATTTCTTCCAGCAGGCCTACCCAGTCAATTTTAAATCATGACTTTTACAAAATGTACTTATATGCGTATTTTAATTGTTTTATAGTATTCTATTTTATCTGTTGGCTTTATGTGTTTTCAATTGTGTTTTGTATTTTAACATGTTGTACCCTTTAGGAGAGGTGAGAAAGAACTAAAATTTATTATTGTTGTTGGCATGTTTTTTAAAAAAATATAGAAAGGTGAGTAAAACCAGGCCCATGCTAGATGGGTTATACAGTCAAATGTGAAATGTAGAATTCTTTGTCTAGAATTGTTTATATTTCTTGTTTTCTTTCTGTTTGTGTGTGTGTTCACAATGGATCTAACTATGGAGTTGATTCTTGGACTATAATATGCTTATATTGCTTTTACAATGTAACTTCTGGATCTGGCAACATGGATCTGTAACTCTTTTGTTCAACCACATCAGCATGATGTGATCCTATAGTGGACTGTATTTTTTCTTTGCTTATTTTTACTTTTTGAAACAATAAAGCTCTACTTTTAGAATTTTGGATTTTTCCCTGGCTCCGCTGGATTTTCAAGCACACCACACCAATAAAATTCAACAGCCCAAACAGACGGGCCAAAAGAAGTGGCTTCCTGCCACTTCAGGGATATCTTGTTTACACTGACACACACACACCCAAAGCAGCCCAAAGCTGCTCCAACACTGCACTCTGATTCTTTGGACCATAGCAAAAAGGAGCTGGGATAATCTGACTCCTGGTGACACAGCTTGGGTCCTGCAGTGGCAGCCCACTTTCGAAGTGAGCCGTGCAGTTGCTGCAGACCCAATCTGCTTGTGGCCTGAGCAGCCTCAGACTGCTCCTTCCTGAGGGTCTGTTCCAGGCCTCATTTTTTATAACATTTTCACCCACACCTAGTTTTATATTTTCATATAAAGTGGACATATTTTATGTCAAAACTTAATCACACATTAAAGCTGACAATGTAACTTAAAAGATACATTTTTGAAAATCCTTATGTAAAAAAAAAAACCAAACAGAACAAAAACTATAATTTATTATACTTCTGTCTTCATTCTATACCAAGTGTTGGTGGATTACAGAAAAAAATCTAAATTTTGTTTAAAAGTTTCTACTAAATATAATAAAATAACAACTGACATTTACTTTGTTACATTTGAAAAGATGTACATAATTGCTTTGTTAGCTTTACCTAAGTCTCTTCAGCTATTAAAAAAGAAAGAAAATTGTTCATAGTCAAAAAACAAACATTCAATCAGTTGATACAACATTACAGTACAGCCAACTAACATTGTTCAAAATCTCGTCATTTTATCTCAAGCTAAGGAGTCTTTAGACCAGATTATGACAAAGCTGGTTTAATGTATTTTCAAGTTGGTATAGTTAGACTTTGCAGGACACTGTACTTTCTGTTGATGGCTTCAGAAGAAAGGAGTCATGGGAATTGTAAATCAAAGGGCAATCCCATCCTTTCAATTTTTTTTTCATAGTTAGAACAGCTTTGTTAAATTAAGCACAACTAAAAAATGTGGAAGCTAAGTGAAGCTGCCATTTTTGTATGTCAAAACAATTGCGATACGCTATACTAAAAAAAATTGAAATATCCACCTGTCCTCACCACTCTGCCACAAAACTAGCAAAGTCAAAAATTACAAAAGTCTTCAAACTTGTCACTTTTGCAGAATAAAGCAAAAAAGTCTTTGTGCTCCTTACTATCAGAAGCAAAATATCATCTGAGTTACCACATGTAATAGCTTCTGGATGTGTCCACTTGAGTTGGCTTGGTTTCTGCAGAACCCTCCTTATCTTTTTCACTGTCACCTTCCCAGAGGTTAATAAGTGGAGGATAGAGTTCATTCAGGGGAATAGAGGAGGTCTTTTGCATATATTTTTTCAATGAATGGTGATAGTTTTTCCTCTTAAACCTTTTAGCGACATAGACAGAAACAGAAGCAAGACTAATAACAGCAAACATTGACCCCATGACTGCAGCCAGGGCTGTACTTGTTTCCTGGTCGGTAATGTCAAGCACAAATGCTGCATTTTTTGTTGTAACATTAACACAAGACTTTTGAGTTTGCTGATGGATATTAGACACAGTGAGACAAACTTCATAATCTGTGGAGGGCTGCAAATGTGTGAGGTTGTATTCATGCACATCAACTGGGACCCTAGCAGTATATGTAATGTGAGGATTATCAATCTTCATTGTAGCAGATGACCACTTTAAATTGGATGTCATCACATTCGAGTTAACCTTCCAAGAAACTAGGATTGAATGAGATTCTGCTTGCTTGACATATATTTTCAGCACTTGAGTGCCATCAAGAAGTGTTCCATTCACCCTTATTGTAGCTACTCTTGTATCGGCACCTTCTATGTTTTGGGCTACACATGTGTACCTTCCCGAATCCTCAGTCTGAATATTTGATATTTCCAGAGTCCCTTCACTACTTAGCTTGTATTTGTCTGAAAGGGTTTCAGCAGTTATTTTATTCCCAAGCGGTGTTACCCAATAAATCTCAGGTTCTGGCTCTGCCATAGCCCGACAATCCAAAAAGACAGTCATGCCAATATCCAAATTCAAATGATTTGGAAAAGTGTCATGAGAAATCATTGGAAGACACTGCTCACTAGAATCCTGTATCAATACCTCCTTGACTTGCTGTCCTCTGTATTCTGGTGGCATAGCACAGAACATAGATAGGGGCTCCATGAAACGGATACTGGTCTTGTTTGAGTTTATCCAGTGGATGACACAGTCACACCTGAGGGGATTACTGTGAATGCTAATTTCGCGCAAGTTTGGAAGAGATTCCACTGTTTTTTGGTAGACTGCATTCAAGGCATTATTGTTAAGCATCAGGCTTTCAAGAGCAGGAACATTTCGAAAAGCTAAGCGATGAATATAAGATAACTTTGGGTTGTTTGTTGCTTCAAGCTTGGTAAGTTCAGGAAGATTGTCGAGTGCATACCTGTCAATAGAGACCAGCTCTCCCATATTGTTGATTCCAAGTTCTTTCAACCGAAGCATGTTTTTGAAGTCTCCTTCTTGGATTTTATGGATTGGGTTTTTGTTTAGATCCAAAAATTTTAAATTTGGGACCTTTTCAAGTGCAAGTTGAGGAACTTTAGCCAACCTGTTGTCATAAAATGAGAGACTTTCAAGACTATCCAAGCCCACTAGCGCATTTCCAGGAATGTCTGTCAGATACATCCCAGCCAGAACCAGACTCCTTAAATTTGATAGTGGCTTAAAGTTCATATCTAAAATTCCAATCACAGGATTTTCCCCAATCATCAGAATTTCCAAGTTGGGTGTAGAATCAAACCAACGACTATCAATAACTTTCAATTTGTTAGAATTAAGATGAAGTCTTAAAAGATTCTTCAGGCCCGAGAATGCATTTGCAGAAATGGAACTGATTTGGTTATGGTTTATATAAAGCTCCTGAAGATTGCACAGATCCTGTAAACAGTAATCTGTCATCTCTATAATTTGATTCTCTTCTAGGTGTAAAGTAGTGAGTTGAGTAAGATTTGACAGCCCCACATCTTTTATACTAGTGAAATTATTTTGTGAAAAATCCAGCTCTGTTAAATTGAAAAGCTGTTGGAGCTCATCTATGGTCCTGGCAATGTTGTTACTTTGTAAGAGAAGAACTTGGGTATCACTGGAAAGGTTACTGGGGATTTTTGTTAAACGAAGGTCATTGCAGTCAACTGTTGTGGCTTCTCTATAGGTCGACTGTGGTGTAAACCAGGGTCTTATCTCACAAACACATAGTTGTGGACATTCATTACTCTGTATGGAAGATGCAGTATATGGATTTATGAGCAATCCCAGCATCAAATGGCAAACTGTTAATGGAAAATTCACCAGAGCCATATTGGTTTGCTGTAGGTTGTGCTAGTTAACTTCCAAATAATAAATTTGTAGTTACTGAGCAGGAAATGTTTTTTTTTTGTTTGTTTGAAATGCTCAGGCACCCAGTAGAAGATACTCCTATGATGCTTGTTAAAATACTAAATGGCCCAAGGTCCTTTTTTTTTTTTTGCCAGTCTGAGACCTTTCACTTTGTGCAAGCTGCCTTCATCAATATGTGTTGATATGTCTGAAATGAAAAAAAGACAGACATGAAATTAATCTCATATGTTTTTTTCAATTAAAAACTTCTAACTCCCACACCCTGATCTTATACATTATTTTTCAATTACATGCTAGAACCTCTGTACATGCCACCTACAGTAGGACAATATTAAGAAGAGTTTCTAAGGCATCTACTGACCATTACAAATACACAGAATGTACTGTCAATATATATTCAGTTGTTGTTTTTTTATCTTTGAGAAAATTCACAGTTTGCATCCAGGAAACATATTCAGGGGTAACCATGCTGGCCATACAGCAAAATGAAACAAAATACAAAATTCATGAAAGGGTGATACCTTTAATGGTAAGCCAAATTGCAGAAAACACATAATGCAAACTTTCAAAACTCCACTTCTTCCTGTATGATTTTTTAAAAACACTTTTTGCCTGATAAATAAACCAGTGGAGCTTTAAAAGTGTCCATTATGTGTTTTGTGCATTTTGGATGGCCAGTAAAGGTACCATTCCTTTGTAGATTTTGGATTTTGTTTTATTTTGATGAATGGCCAGCAAAATATTCAGCCACAACAGAGGAACTCTAAATAAGTAAGAAATAAAGACTGGGACTTAACTCTTTGAGGTTTCTATCTCTAACAAAGGTAAAACTTTTTTTGCTATTATTATAATTGGCTGAGTTTTATCTTTACAACAACTAAAGGTCCCCCCCCCAGTACAGTAACTTTTTAAGAAAAAAATGTTCTATGTTCATGAAAGAGGCTGTGGCTTCACAAGCGACATCATGGACTCCAAGAGAAGTTGCTTCACTACTGCTAATGGTTTGGTTTTTTTTTTTTTTTTTTGCTTCCTCCTGTATGATTTTTAAAACATCAGGCCAATGGAGCTTCAAAATCCTGCATGTGTTTTGTGCATTTTGGCTGGATAATAAAGGTATCACTCTTTTGTGGATTTTGTATTTTGTTTTATAGGGTGGATCCATTAACCTAAATAAAATCTACATTTTGGATCAGAGTCCAATAGAGCAAAATACCGCATGGGGTTCCTCACACTTGTTCCTCTTGATTTGTCTCTCTTGTGAATACAGATTACACAACTCCTAATTCTATAAACTGAATGAATAGTTTTCAGTGATATGGTAAAGTTTTGCTTACTAGGGCCCAAAACACATGGGGCAGATAAGGTGGATTGCAGCCACTTTGGGGGCAAGGTGTTTAGATGATACACACCCCCAAGGGGCTGAAAGCTGCGCCAAGGCCATGCTAAGTGGGAAAATCCTGCCGGCAGCCCACTTGGGACTGTGGCAGGCAATGCAGTCGCCACTGTCCTTGCCTGATCACGGCTGGAGTGGCCTCCAGACACTCCTTCATGGCTGTCTGCTTCAGGCCTATGTTAACAGATACTGTATTTGATACATCTCCACAGGGTTAGTTAGAGTCATGAACTGTCATGCTTCTGGGTGGCTACTAGACAAGTTGCAATTATCTATTTCTAGTCCCTACACAAAAACACTGTTAACAAACATTAATAGATTTTTTTTGCAGCCAAAAGGTATTTAGTTCCTTACCCATAAGGGAAAACATTATCATTTTATGAAATCACAGCTCTCCCTATCTCTCTGTTTCGTGTGACCATAGGTTGCAATACACCAATTATTCTCCACTGTATATGCAAAATATTTCCTCTTCTAGATATGAAATTAGGATTATTTACTTTATCAACTTCCATGTGAGCTAATGCATAAGAAATCCATATCCAATACAATACAGCCATTTAAATTAGAACACTAATAGCCAGTCTTAAAAAAGTATGGCTAGGTTACAGATGAAGAAAAGTTTTTATGAAAAGAAATGTTTCAAGAATGGGAAATATTTCTATGATTTGGGCTCTTAATCACTTCCAGTAACCCTGCTAAGCCACAAAGTTTTTTTTCCTTTCCTTTTCTCAAATATGCCATTACGTTACTGTAATTGATGTTAGGAATTAATAGTCTGCTTGTGAAAATCCCAAAACACAATATAAGCTTTGTGCAGCAAAGAGATTGATTATTCTAAATTATATGCTTAAAACTCCTCTGGTTATATCTGTTTACGAGGCTTATCTTATACAAAGCTTATGGTAAAACATACAAACACAGCAAGAATAAGTATAAGCTGCAAATTCAAACTTATTCTTTTGTTAATATTTATGTCACATCAATTGCACATTACATGCCATGCCATTGTACATTTGTAATTTTACCAAACAGAATATCTGTTGTTAAGCATTTTACACACAATGTTTTTACAAGTGAAAAATGAAACTTTTGTTTATTTTACATTATCAGAAATCCCATATGCGCTTATAATTAACTAAGAGCCTAAGCAGATTGGCATTAAGAACTGGCATCCTGGCAGCTTGGGGGCATGGCAACTTCATGCTGCATGCCCCAACTTACACATGTTGCACTGCAGAAACAGGGGGGAAAAAGCCAACACAGTGGCAAAGGCACCCTTTTCCTGGCATAAAAAGGAGCAATTTTCTAATGCTCCTTTTTGTGCTGGGAAACAGCAGGGTTGGAGGTGTGGTGTGCAGTTGCTGCGGCCCCAATCCAGCGAGCAAAGGGATGGCAACAAGCTGCTCCTGCTGTCTTTCCCCCCCCCTAAGTAACTTCTCCTGGCCAGACCCCACAAAACCTGATGGAAACATAATTCAACCATGCTTTCATTATCAGACTGGCTAGAATAGCCCTCTTTCTCTCCATATAACTGATGCCTGGTAACATAAGTTGGGGGTGAGTTATATCCTGCCAATAGTGGCACAATGGTGATTAAGGGGAAAAGCAGACCGACAAAAAGAGTCAGCTTCCTGGCAGACTGAAGGCATGGTGTTCAGACAGCAGTCCGCCACTAGTCCACCAGTGTGGCAGATCCATGGTATTTCAGCGGTGCAGCATTTCCACATGCCGTGCTGAAGAAATGCTGAAAAACGCTGCCACCACAGCAAAGGCTCCTCACAAAGAGGAGTGGCTTTCTGCTGTACCTTTTTGCATCAGGAAAAGGCCGAGTTGGGTCCTAGTATGCAGTTAGCACAGCCCAACTCAGCGAGCAAATGGGTGGCAGCAAGCCTCTCCTTACCTGCTGTTTTGCCCAGCAATCATGAATACAAAACAGTTACCTTAAGTACATAGTAAAGTATAAGCCAATACAGGATTCCAGCCATTATTTCTTATGGGATGTGAAACAGTAATTCTTTCACTCTTTATTAATATTATGTGCTACTTTTTCCTAGCCTATGGCTAAAAGGAATTGAATGTTTGTATTTATAAATTAAAGTCTACAGAAATTTTAATAGCGTAAACTATGGCTGTTTTTGGATGTCTTGCTTGATTTTAATTATTGTATGATTATAGCACAAAAGCAATTAAAAATCCAAAGATTAGGCTAGAAATTACAACTAAAATAAATAGGGAAAAACAACTGAACTGTACATTGGTGCTTGGATGGTGATGACAGTTGTGATTATGAGGATGGTTTTATTTATACCTCATGGCTCCCCAGTCCCAGGCTCAAGGAAGCTTACAAAAATTAGAATATAAAAAGGTCACACCACTAAAATATACAAAAATTTAAAAAAACCTAAATAAAGTATAATTACATAATAATTATATTACTTATATATTTTGATAATAATACAGGTTGAATCTCCCTTATCTAGAATTCTGAAATACTACAAAACCCAAAACTTTCTTCTTAGGTGGCTGAGATAGTGACACCTCTTGGACAGATCCCAGAAGGTGATGCTCAGGAACAGTTGATCTACAAGAAAAGAGCTTAATTGTGGCATCCCCCAAGGCGCCATCCTGTCCCTGATGCTTTTCAATATATATATATCCTGTCCCTGATGCTTTTCAATATATATATATATATATATATATATATATATATATATATATATATATATATATATATATACACATATATATATATTGTGTACACACACACACACACACAC
Source organism: Phrynosoma platyrhinos (assembly GCA_020142125.1). NCBI lineage: Eukaryota > Metazoa > Chordata > Lepidosauria > Squamata > Phrynosomatidae > Phrynosoma > Phrynosoma platyrhinos. The sequence goes on from CM034703.1 coordinate 292,007,453, forward strand.
ACACACACACACACACACACACACACATATATACATGAGGCCGCTGGGATAGATCATTTGGAGACATGGGGCGCAGTGTTATCAGTATGCTGATGACACCCAGATATATTTCTCCATGTCTCGGTCCTCAGCCTTGACTTCAGATGGCGTCTCTTCTCTCAATGACTGTCTTAAGACAGTAATGGACTGGATGAGGAAAAACAGATTGAGATTGAATCCAGATAAAGGGGTGGGTGGGTCTTGGGGAGTTATATTGTACTTTTATTGTAGTTTTAATGTTGTAAGCTGCCCCAATTGCATTTGCAGAGGGGCGGGATAAAAATAATAATAATAATAATAATAATAATAATAATAATAATAATTATTATTATTATTATTATCGTTATTATTATTATGCCAACAGAAGGCTGCATGCACATAACCGCCTCAAGCTTCAACAGTTTGAAGCTGGGTGGGGAGGAGATGGTAGTGGCAACAGCAGCGACAACAAGGCCTGGAGGTGGAGGACAGAGATGCTAATGCAAGGCTGAAGAAAGATGAGATGATAAAAAGATAAAGGTTTCCCCTTTGACAAGATTGCCAAGTTGTATCTGACTGTAGGGGGCGGTGCTTATCTCCATAACTAAGCTGAAGAGCTAGAACAGTAAAAGATAACTCTGTGATCATGTGGCCAGCATGACTACAGATCTCTTCTAATTTCCCACCAAAGTGGTACCTATTTAACTACTTGCACTTTTACATGCTTTTGATCTGCTAGGGTGGCAGAAGCTGGGAATAGTGACAGGAGCTCACTCCATCATGTGGTGCTTGGGTCTCGAACAGCTTTATTTAAATATTTGAAGGGGTGTCATATTGATGCTGGAGCAATCTTGTTTTCTGCTGCTCCAGAGAACAGGACCTGGAGCAATGGATTCCAACTACAGGAAAAGAGATCCACCTCAACATTAGGAGGAACTTTCTGACAGTAAGAGCGATTCGACAGTCATGCGGTCTGAGGCAGCATGCTGGAACACACTTCCTCGGAGAGTGGTGGAGTCTCCTTTGGAGGTTCTTAAATGGAAGCTGGATGGCCAACTGCTTTGATTTTATTCAAAATAAATAAAGGGGGTTGGGGTGGATGGCCTTTGGGAGTATCTTTGAACTCTACAATTCTAAGCTCTCTCTCTCTCTCTTCCCTATCTCTGGGGGATGCATGAGCATGCACACAACAGCCTCAAGCTTGGGAAGGGGACATTAAGATGACCATATTACCATATTACTATTGTTCAGGCTTGTGCCGCCTCTGTGTCTCTTTCCTCCTTCCCTGGCAGCCACTTGACTTGAAGGCCCAAGACGTTTGTGTCTGGTGGCCAAGGCTTGCCATCACCTCCACTCCTGCCCTGGACCACTTCTTGCCCTGGTTGGAAGAAGGTTTTATTTATTTATTTGTAGGCCATGGTGGGTTAAATCTTGGATTTGGTCCCCATAGATAAGGCAGGTCCATTATACTTACACATCTGTAAGTATGTGTATACACATACATTTTTAAAAATATAGGAAACACCACATATTATTATAAGTCTTTCCCCCCTAAACACTCAGTTCCCAAAGGTCCATTGGAAAAAATGTTTTTATCTGCTGCCAGAAGGACACTATGGAAGGTCCAGTCTAACTGCAACAGGAAGAGAGGTTGGGTGCCAGGGACCAAGAAAAATTATTTTTCTAAATGCACATTTGCCCTTTTTACATAATGAGAGTTTAGTTTCCCTTGAGTCTCAAATAAAAAATAAAGATGCCAGTTAATCTAGCCATCCCTCATCTAGCAATGGTCTACTGGGAAAAGGCCAGTTTTTTGTTTTTTTTTTAATTGTGAAATGTGATACCAAGTGAAAACTTCTGCTCAGTACAATGCAGATAAGGGATTTAATGCATGCAACGATTTTGATGGTTAGTGTAGGTCTGTAGAAAAATAAAGGGGAATTACTGACATATAATTTTTCAAGAAATTGTGTTTTCATATTTTATTGTATTTTTTGAATCAACAACAAGCCAGGATTCTCCTCCTCAGACAGAACTAGAGCTGAATACACACTAGGATCCTTGCATAGAAACTGGAGGAGGGGAAAATGTAAAGGAGGAGTCCAACACTATTTCCCAACTTCATAAATCAAGTTGGGTACTGATCAGTTCACATTCTTTTGAAATCTTATGGGGGTTGGGGGCCTAATTTCAGTGGAACGAAGCAGTAACAGTCAGGTAAATGGTTACATAACAGCCATCTCTCTCTGCTTCAGCTTTCTCAAAGCCTTTTAGTTTAGTAATATATTATCAAGGCTGATTGTGTTTTTATATTGTATTTAGGTTCAAGAAGGAGTCTGCTCATTATACTTTGGTTTATTAGCATAAGTCATAATGAAATGTTAAACTAAAATCCCATGCATAGATGCAAATATGCACTTATTTAGTTTTGGCATACAAAAATGAAACATTTCAAAATTTTTCTCTCCAGTGGGTAAGATTTTTCAGATTTTTAGGCTTTTTGCAAATATTTCAGTTGCTCCAACATGTTGCATTTTGAACAAATGCAATCGATTTTATAATTTTCAGCAAATCCCCACAAACCTTTCATATAACTCTCCAAATTTGTGTACATTTTGACATGCAAATGTGTCCACATGTATAAATGTGTATACATCCCCCACACAACCAAAATACATTAAACTCTTGTAATGAGTCAAGGACAAGGAAACATACAAATTTTCTATAGAAATTCATAACCACATGAACTAAGGTGTTCATCTAAGCCAGAAGTGGGAATATTTAGCTTCCTATTATGCTGTACTGAATCTCTCACCAATGGCTATGCTAGCTAGGACTGATGGGAATTGCACTCCTACAAGATTTAAGGTTCCACATATTCCTGATCGAAAGGAATGAGGAGTTGGGATCCAAAAGGGAATCTGCCTTTCATGCCAGTATCCACAGAGAAAGGTTGGGAAAAGAGTGCAAGAAATCTAACTCTATAGGAACAACAGATACCATTGCTAATGCCATCTTCTAGAGTACAATTCTAACGGTACATGTCTTTGTCCTCATAAGCTATTGTTCTAGAAGTCTATAAAAGCAAAGCTGTCCTGTAACTAACTGAACAAATGTAGAATGTAAAGTTTCTATTAAACTTTGGAAGGAGCCATCACAAATCCAATTTTGGTTAAAAAAGAAGAGTAACACAGAACTATGGGCCTTTGCAGACTGCCAGAAATAGTGCAAATTGAGT
>CM034703.1:292032934-292046965 GCA_020142125.1 Phrynosoma platyrhinos
TAGAGCCAGAGGTGAAGAGCTACAACTCCCATCATCCCTGACATTGATTACCAGCTCGGCTATGGAAATCCACTGGGTGACCTTGGAAAAGTCACAAACTTTCAGCCCCTAAAAGCCCCATGATAGGTTTACCTGAGGGTTGTCCTAAGCCAGAAATGATGTATAGGCACAAAACAACAGCAACAACAAACAGAATGAGATATTTTGGAGATGAAAGTCTAAATATAAATTCATTTATGTTTCACAAACACATATCCTAAAGGTAATTTTATAATAACATTTTTATTATTGTCATTATTTTTTGCAGGAAAGAAAATTTGTGTACACTGAACCAAGAGAAAGCAAAGATGTCACTATCTCAGATACCCATTAAAAAAGTTTTGGCTTTTGGAATATTTTGGATTTAGGAATTCCAGATAAGGAAGACTCAACATGCATGGGCCACGACTGTTGAGAAGCGTATACTTTCTGTCTTACACCAAAATAAAATAAATGTACACTTCTTTATCAAGTTTAAGTATATAAACAATTAATTAAATTGTATTATCATAGATCATGTGATAATCTATAGGCATGTGCTGAAAGTAGGAGGGTGATTTTGGCTTCTCCTGACCCTCTGTGGGGCCACAGCATGGCATTTTTTTCAGAACCAGAAGTGGAATTCTGTAAACCAGAAATCAGTTCCAATGGATTTTAGGGGAGATATTCTGTCACTTCAGGATGCTGGATCCAAAGCAATGCTAAATTTCCCACTCCCAGAGTAATTTTTTTTTTGGTCACTTAAGTCTTATTGGTACATGTTTTGAATATGGATATATGCTGATTAGGTTAAAAACTTAGGTCATTAATGATAAAACTATCATCAACTTCACCTGCTTTGGTGTTCATTCTTATAATCTTTAAACCAGGGATGAAGAAAGGCCACTTTTATGGCCCACCAAAACTTTACATGCTCCACACCACCATGCCAAATTTGGAGGCCTTGGACTTTTGCCCACAAAATGTCAATAATTCCCTCCAAAGTCTCAAGAGGCAGGTATGGATCATCTCACTGCATTTTTAGGCATTTGGGGAGATGCTCAAAATTTAAACCTGGATAGGTTTTTTTTTTTCCAAACAAGAAGTGACTATCCACTCAGACTGTTGCAACTGGGTAGTGCAGATGTATTCCAAATCTTCAGAGCCAGATAAAAAGGGTACTAAAGTTTCCATCTATACTTCTTGAAAATTCATGTAGAACAGGTAAGATGCCATAAGACTGCATATAGGCAAACATCCCCATCTTCAAAATGGAGATGAATATTCAGGCAACTACTGAATTTCCAGGCTCTAGAATAGATCATTAAGCAGCCAATCTGTGAACATTTGGAAAAGAACACAGCTATTACAAAGGGCCATCACACATTTCTCAAGAACAGGTCATGCTAGACTAATTTTATCACTTTTTTTTTGAAAGAGTTACTAGATTCAAACCTCTGGGATTATTTTTTTTTAAAAAAATCAGATAGCAGCTTGTAGCATTCATATTTGTTTTACCTAACCAAATGTAACTCTTTTAGTTCCTTTTGAGAAATAGAAAAAATCTTTAAAATGTTATAGGTGCTTACTTCTCAGGATTCAAAAGCAATTTTATTTTTAAAAGTGAATTTCCAAGCATGAGCACATCATTTGTAGGTCGCCCTATTCAAACTCCTTGTCTGCATATAAAGGCTGCAAGTGACATTAATTTAACAAAACAAGCTCAAAGGGCACACTGGACACACCCACAAGATAGATTGCAGCATCTGTTGCAGCCAGGTCAAGGTGAATTCAACAGACAATTCTTCAAAACATTTACCAAGTAAAATCAGAATGGGTACTTTTACTTCATCTTCCGGGCAATGTTGCAGAATGCCATAAAACACTCAGGAAAGCTTAACTGGAATGCACTGCACAGACATAACAGCAGCAGAGAAATACTGGCTTTTAGTTATCATTACTGCCAGACAGTGCTCAGTAATGAGCTTTTATCTGCGTCTGGATTGATTCACTATGAGGGTTTTGTTTTGGGTTGTTTTTTTTTTTGTCAGCTGCGTTCAAGCCATTGCTTCATGATCCTGACCTCTATGATACATCAGGGTAAATAGGTTTTAAGAAGTAGGAGTGTATGCTTGAGACAAATCATGCTAACCACTCAAGGCAGCTCTCTATTGCTAAAAGTATAACAAAGATGTCAACAGCAAAAACAGTCACACCACTTGGAAGCTCCTTGACAACCATCAGGAATCTATACGGATCCATTAGCTTTTGAAGATGGACAATTTTAATAGATTCCACATGAAGGGAAAAGAGAATTATCACTATGGATCAAACCACACCAGGAAATTAGAGGTATCTCAACTGTGTGTGTGGGGGGGGGGGGGCACCAAAGAGGTGGGTTCTGTGGGCAGGGGCTTGTTGTCCACAGGAGGTAGTGAATACTCCTTTTTTGACCTTAAAAGGACATGTGCAAGTTTAATTTGACATTACACCTGGGTATGTCACCAAGAAAATTCCAACCATAATGACAGATTGTCTCTCTTGACTTTGGGGTTGTATGTGTGTGTGCTCCATAAGCATTATATTCTTGTTAGGAATCTGTTACATCGAAGTTGTGGAATGTGCTCCCTTCAAAACTCTGAACAAGTTACCTTCTCACTGCTTTTAGAAAGGATATGAAGACACATCTCTTCAAAATAAAATTTTAGTATGTTTCTGTTACATAGACTATTGTAATGAAGTTAATAGTTTCATTGCTGGATGAGTCTTTCTTATCCAAAATGCTTTCGGGGAAAAATCAGATTTTTTTTTGATTCTGGAATATTTGTATAAACATAATGAGATCTTGGAAATGGAATCCAAGTGTGAACATGAAATTCATTTATGTTTCATATACACCTTATACACATAGTCTGAAAGTAATTTTATACAAAATATTTTAAATAATTTTGTACATGAAACAAAGTTTGTGTACAGTGAATCCTCAGATTTTCAGTTTAGGGAGGAGTATTTAGGATTTTTTTCAGTCAGGGAGCTCTAGTGCCTCACCAAACTACAAACTTGGGGATTCCATATGACGCAGCCATGGCAGTTGAAGTGGCATCATAGCACTGTAACTGTGTAGCATGAAAGGGCCTTTGATTTCAATTAAAACAAGATGTCTGCAGCCAAAAAATGTAGAGGAAGACAGACCTGTTGTTGCTATGGAACTGCCAGGGTTCAAAGGGAGTCAGTGTAACATCAATAACCTCTGATACCATGACTATTAAATGCAACCTATATTATAAGTTTATGGGCCTCTGCAGACTGGCCCAAAGGGCCGGCCTGGAGGCAGAGATGGCGCAGGGTAGCCGCACAGCAGCTGCCCCAATCCCACCCTGGCGGCGTCAGGACGTCCTCCCGGCACAGCATCCTAATGCGCTGCGCCGGAAGGGGTGAGAAAGAGCCATGTGCTGACTCTTAGGGCATCCTTTTGCCGCCCCTGAAAGGAGCAGCATTTTGCAGCTCTTTTCAGGACAGCAAAAGGGAGGATCGGGGCTGTGGCGTGGGGTAGCCGTGGCCCCAATCCCCTGCTTTCCGGGGCAGCCCAGAGCCACCCGTCTGCAATCTCCCTATGTTAGGAGAAGAACATTGAACCATATAGCACTGGTTGTAGGAAGGAAGAGAGCATGCTATGCAAACTTAAGCAAACATGGTAATATAAAAGTAACATTTCCAGAGAACTATAATGTTCAAAAACTTTGACTGTTGATTGTAATGATGTCTCTTTAAAAAAGCCATTTGCTAACCTGGAAATAAGATGAGGATGATTTTTTAAAAAAAAAAATCAGTGTGACTGAAAAAATTACACTATGGGCCTCAGCAGACGGAGGCCCTGGAGCCACCGCCGGACGGAGCGCCGCGGGACTGCAGCCTCCGCATCCCGGCGCTCCTGCGGTGGCTCTGGAAGGAGCGCTAAAGCAGCGCTCCTTCCTCAAGACAGGGAAAGTGCACCCTAAAAGTGGCGAGCGCACTTTCCCTGACTTATCCCCCGCAGCGCGTCCGGTCGCTGCGAAGGGAGGTTGCCCCGGAAGCGCCGGCCGTGCGGAGGGCTGGCAGCTTCCAGGGCGACCTCAGGAAGAGGAAGGAGCGCCGCTCGTGCGGTGGCTCCTCCTCTTCCGGGTCTCGGAGACGGCCCTATTAGCCGTCTGCCGAGGCCCTATATTTGAATAAACACCTTCATGGTTTCCCATGATGGTAATACTTCAGTCATATTAATAAGAATATAAAAAAATCCCCCACACTTGAAATGTCATACTAAAGATGTTTCAAAAATAGATGTTTCAAAAATAGAATTTCCTCTTAAAAGTGGTGCCCTGTATCACCAGCACAGTTTCACTGCTGATGAAAAACAAGCGCACAATACAAATCAATAGATTTTCAAATTTGAAAGCATAAAAATTCAGTTATTTTAAATCTCAAAGTTGGGGGGGGGGGAGTGAAAGGCCACTTCTGCTCTTAGCACAATTTTTCATCTGATTATAGTCACAGAAATTTTGTGCTCAAAGGGGGTGGAAAAACATATTGTCCAAACTATATTGATAAAGTTGGAATCCTTCTTACAGACTACATATGCAGTTTAGCACATGGGAGGGATCCTGTGCAAGAGCAAAAGCGGAGTGATTTTCAGACAATGTCGGGGTTAATGAGCATTAATGTGACATTAACCTGGACAGAAAGTCAACAAAACACGCTGCTTTTTACTTTCAGAAAATCCCGAAAGTAAAAAGCGGCACATTTTGTCAACTTTATTTCGAGGTTAATGTCACATTAATGCTCATTAACTCCAATGTGTCTGAAAATCAACCTGCTTTTGTGGGTTTTTCCTGGGTTTCAAATCCCATTTCTGCACGGGATTTGGGCACTTTGCCTCCTGTGTGATAAACTCCTATGTAAGAACTGGCTTGGCCAGACTGAGATCCACTGAATTATACAGTGATCCTGGCAACATCCAGCCATATAATTCTAAAGCTTTCCTGCCATAAATGGCATAGTAACTCCAGTTGTTTATCTCTAGCATCTGGTACTCAACAGACATATTTCCTCTGAACTAGCAATTTAAACTCTGTGTGCACTTAAGCAATTTTAGACACTTCTCTTAATGGTCTTCAGGGGCAAGGTGGGTGAGGGGAGATGCTCATTAGCTTGTAATGTGTATAATTAGTTCAATCTGTTCAAAATGTGGTGAGCTAGCCCTGTTGCATTTGGAGCATCAGGTTCATTCAGTGGAGTGGGGCCCTGGCTTTCCCTCAGAAGCTCTGATCAGAAGGCACTAGTAGGTGAATGTTCACAACTGCTTTAACCGCTAGGTCCACCTAGCTCATTAATCCCACAGTGATATGGCCAGGGGACTCTGGGAGTTGTAATCTTTAAGAAAGGAATATTTTCAAGTTCTGCATATAACTGGTACTGGCTCTCCAGTGCCTCTCACAACAATTCTGTGCACACATACCAGGGAGGAAGCCCCACTGAACACAGTGACACTCATTTTACCATCATTGTGCCATCCAAACTTTTTTGGACTAGAGATAGTAGGAGCTGAACTTCACATTTAGCTATTTCTCCACAGTAACAGCTAACAAAATTATTCTCCACTAATTTGATAGCCATTGCAAAAAAAAAAAAAAAAAAGCCCATGCTAGTGCACAATGCCATATATCCCAACAACTAAATGCCAGAGAGCAGAAAGACCAGGCAGATGTAACATTTCAACAGGAAAAGAAAGGAGTTATTATACCTCCTTAACCAGCATTACACACAAGGCAAAACAGACCTAAAACTAACTTTCAGCATTTTTATACTTGTTCTAAAATCTGTCATTAATCCTACCTAATCCAAAAATTTGTCAGTTAATCCTAACTCTTTTCCCCACTTGTCTATTATTTCATCCCAAAATATAGTTAGAATGAATATAGCTATGGTGGGGACAAGTTGCATGAAAAGCAGGCATGTACTAAATGATTTCACATTTCAAAAAAAGAAAAAGTCAAAGTTAATTTTCCAACTGTTTCACAAGCTAAACCAACTAACAATTTCAGAAGTAGGACTATGTAGTATTATGACAGAATGACAGCATCTTGCTGTACAGCTGACTTAACTCATTAACTGTCATTCCATTTCATGTTTTTATTACAATCATTGTAAAAAGTGTTTTACTTGTTTTGAATTACTGCATCTTTTTTTTCTCTCTCAAGGACCCATTTATTAGGTATGGTTTTGTCAAACTTCCTTTGTTTTGTTACATTCTACGAATGTCAGTTCCAAGTCACAAAAGACCTCTCTAAAGTAATGATGAATCATTATGAGGAAGGAACTGGCAAAACCACCAAAGTATTCCTTTCCTATGAAATTGTGATAGCTGCATATTATCCAAATACCAGATTCATGAGCCTATGAAGCACCTGCAATCTGGTTTGTGGCTGGCCAAAGTGTTTTATTTGGCTGGTGGCTGGCAATTTAGCTTTTGTTACACTGAAAAGGAGCATTGTGGGAAGTTAACATTTAGGACAGTGATTTAAAAGGGGAAGAAATGAGATGGTGTGTGTAGTTTTTAATGCCTTCTTCATATAAGTCTCCACCTTGCCTTACAGACATTTTCTAGTCATAGAACTGAAAAACCCTTTTAGCTTAGAAGGATGAAGTATCACAAATGTATTGTTCATGTAGCTATGGTAACCTACAAATGACACCAGTGTTTCTATTTCATACACAAATGAGAGGACAGCTGTGGGGACCACATGCCTGCCAAAAAAAAGTATTATTTGTGAACTGGGATGGCTGGGTCTGAAAATTACGATTCATTTTTAATTAATCGAAGCTCTGGTTTTGTTTTTAAAGCATCAAAATTAAAAAAGCAATAAACACAGGTTTATTAACATATATTCATTAGTTCTGTTCAACCTTTATCCGATAAGACTAGTGGTTGATTCCCTATTCTTGATTTATCCCTTTTTTCAAAAGATGGGGCATGAATGTGAATGATTATTAATATAATCTTCCAGTGTCCTTTCTGAAAGGTTGTTCAGGTATTTTCCTTGCCCTCTCCCCTCCTCAACCACCCTGACGCATTACCATGCAAAAACCAGAACTTATCTTTTAAAGAGAATTCTTTACACATTCAGGCTGTCATCCTAACTACACAAAGGGGGGTTGCAGACTGCCAGAAATAGTGCAAATTGAGTCCACTTTTAGGGTTAGGGTTAGTGCTAGGGAATCATGGGAACTGTGTTTTTTTTATGAGACATTGAGCCTTCTCTGTCAGAGAGCTCTGGTGCCACAATAAAATTCAATTCCCATGATTCCCTAACCCTAACCCTTAACGTGGAGTCAATCTGCACTATTTCTGGCAGTCTGCAACCCCCCTAACTTGAGAGTAATCTCCATTGAAATTAATGGGGCTAAATCAACCAGAATCACCTTATAAGGCCACTTTCTTAAAGTCTGCTAGTATATACAAATGTTTCCACTGACCTCAGAGAATCGGAATAAGGCACAAAAGAATAAGATTATCATCTGAATCTGTAGTTTTAGAAGGGGAGGGGGATTCCTCTTGCATCATTCTCCAGCAGTTGTACAGGTTTAAAAAAACAAAAATAAAACACCCTCAGTATCTGAAACAAATTTTGTTCATCTCTAGGTTAACTACAGAAAATTAAATCCAGACATACTATGCATCCAGATAAACCCATATTGAAAAAAAAAATCTTCTAGTGATGGAATAATGGGATCTGACAGAATAAATGGGCCTTTTCTTCTTTTTAGATAAGCAATGAGATAAAATTGTTTTGAAGAAAAGGATTTCTTATAACTAAATCTGTCACTGATTATGCTAGAATCAAACTGATGCCTGTTGATTCATTTCAATGCAAAATCATCACCACTGGTCCAAGAAGAGATTTTCCCTGCTAATATGTTATGAAAATTGATTGCCATTTAACATAATGGATAGATTTTAACACTTTGCTTGAAGCCTAAACAGTCCTTATTAATAATACCTTTTCAGGTATCAACTTACACTAAACAATTAAGTGTATTTATAAAAACAGACAAACAAAAGAGCTGACTCTAAAGTTGTTGCACATTATATTAAATTACAGTGCTATTCTTATCTCCTTTCGCTTTGATTAGCAGAAATAATACTAATAGACATACTTCAACTTCAAGCTTAACTGAAAGAGCAGCTGCTTGTAATTGTGATCTATAGCATAGAAGCTGTCCAAACCTGAAACGTCCATGATTAACATTTGAAGGGGATCTGCTCTACTAATAGCATGATATCTTAACCCTCAAGAATCTTGTACTACTTGCTCCAACTCAATATTCTGAAGTTAGAGCAATCTAGAAAATTCCATCTGTAAGCAAGTCCCCTACTGATGCTGGTCAATGTGATTCTGAAGAAAAACACTATTCTGCTTTTTGTAGCTTCATTGTAAAGCTTGCTCTGTAAACTAAGAGCAGAGACTGAATACAGTAGACTGTCAGGTGTAGGACTGGAGAAGTGGCTGGTGGCTCTCTGAAAATTTGATGCTTGATCCTAGACAGCTGAAAGGAACTATATCCTTGTACAAGAATGGTATTTGTGAACATGAAATAGTCTTTCAGGCAAACAAAGTATAGGGGAAGTAGGGAGGAATGGAGTTGCAAACAAAACAAAGGTCCCCAAGAACTGGAATGAATGTTGACTTTTACAGAGAAGTCTATTTACTGTATATACTCATGTATAAATCTAAAAAACACTTGTTAAAAAACTGACCCAAAAAACTGAAGTCAACTTATCTACGGGCCAATGTAAATATTGTACTTTAACTCTTATAAAAAAAGGAACCATCCCCTGGTAAAACACAAGACTATAATCTGTCCTGGAAGAACTGTCCTCCCTTTAACTCTGTCATCCATCCATTTAGGGGGGAAGCAGATGGCTCAAAGGGCCATTTTGGGGGCACGGAAGGGGAGGGCCAGCTGCATGGTGGGCGCCCCAACCCCTTCCAGAAGGAATCATCGGAGTGCCGGCCCCTCACACGGCTGGAGCTCTGACGATGCCTTCCCACCACAGCGTCTGCAAATGCTGCGCGGAAGAGTCGCCGAAGGTGCACCGCCAGCCTTTTGCGGCACACCTTTGGCGACTTGTGGAAGGAGCGCTATTTTAGCACTCCTTCCAGGGGCGGCGAAGCTGTGCCACGGGGCCAAGGTGTGGGGATACCTCGGCCCCGCGGCGCAGCTTCCCAGGGCGGCCCAGGGCAGCCCGTCTGCTTCCCCCCTTAGAGTGAGCAGAAATAGCCTGCTGGAATTTTGCAAGTTCTTTGACATTGATTTCCTTTTATTCATCCTGTAGATCCTATGTTATATGCCCCTTTGTTTTACCCTTGACTTATGCACAAATCATATCAAAATCCATAATTTTGGCTTCAAAACCTGTCCTCGACTTATAGAAAAATTAGACTTATACAAAGTTCAACTTATATTCAAGTATATAAGGTAAATATATATACTTTCTTCCTTTCTTCCAGAGAGCTTCTAAATAAATGGTTCTCAAATGGTGGTGTGGGACCCCAGGAGGGCACAAAAGTTGCTCATGGGGGCATGAGATTTAGAGGCTCTGATTTCTCCTCCTTCTCTTGTTCTTCTCAAACTTTTTTTATGTGTAAAATTTACACATGCATTGAGTTAAATATTGAATTAAATACAACTGTTCTAATTTGAATGTTATTTCCTTATGAAATGTTAAAATATGAACATACATGAATGTGCAATTGAAAATATGCACACTAAATAAATATTTTTATTTATATTTTATATCGAGGGGGGAGGTGATGTCTGAGGGGAAGGGGTCCCAAAGGTTAAAAGTTTGAGTACCACTGATCTAAATTATTTTTTAATCCTTTTCCAATACAAACTTTTCCTTCATAAATTATAAGTTTACTTTTCTCCTTCTTACTCTTGCATACTCATGGCCATGCTAATGACAAGAGAATGCACAAGAAAAAAGTAAACTAAAAACTAATGCAATGAGAAAAAGAAACTCAGGTGCATCTACTGCATCAAACAACTCTCTTTTTTTAAGGAGAAAATCTACTGGTTCAGTTATTGATGCCAACTCCATGATTATGAGTTAAGTAAGACTGGCAGATTGAAATCCAAATATAAGATTTAATCTGCCATAAAGGCTTCCAAGTCTACCTAGAGGATGGGAGATTTAGGCTAGGATCTTATTGTAGACACCATAACTTAGATCTTCCTACTATAGTTACTTAAAGTTATATTTGGAATATATCAGTTTCATTAACTGTCATGGTTCCATCCTGAGGAACCCTAGGATGGTTAACTCCTGAAAAAAGAGGAATTAAGAATTTAATCAATTTGATTATGTACTATATGCAGATACATGGAGGATGTCATTTAGTAGAGTGCAGTTCAATGCCTCTCAAGTTCAAAACACACTGCATCCAGTTTGCGACCACTTTAATTGCTCTGGATCAATGATAGGGAATTCTGGGAACTGTAGTTTTGTGAGACATTTAGCCTTCTCTGTCAGAGAGCTCTGGTGTCACAATAAACTACAATTCCCAAGACTCCCAAACAATGAGCCATGGCAGTTAAAGCAGTTTCAAAACTGGATCATTTCAGCAGTGTGTTTTGGACCTCAAGCTATCTGATGTGGGGGGTGGTGGTGGTTTGTTTCTAATATGTCGGGGGCAACCATCTTTCTGCCACATGATTACAACTGTTTTTTCTTTCCTGGAAGCTTGCTGCAGACCAGTAGCCAATGGTTCACAGGCCAATACTAGTCCACAAGCCACCTCTTTCAGTAGCACTGGACTGGAGCACTGGAGCAGATAATTCTAAGCACTTTTCCCAACTTTCAAATGTCATGATCCCTTAGGATGTGGCCGGGACAATCAAAATGGCATGAAACTGAGATAACTATGTAATGCAGATGTAACTTAAATCAGTCAGGATAAAAAGGAAAGGGCTTGTGTGTACAGTGGAAAAACAATGTCCCCTGCTTCATCAGCAGTTTGTTGCTGTGTGCCTTCAAGTCCTTTCTGACTTGTGGTAATACTAAGGTGAACCTATCATGGGGTCTTCTTAGCAATATTTGTTCAGAAGTTGTTTGCTACTGCATTCTTTTGAGGCTGAGAACGTGTGACTTGCCCAAGGTCACCCAGTGGATTTCCATGGCTAGGCAAGGATTCAAATCCTGGTCTCCCAGAATTCTAGTTCAACACTCAACCCATTGCACCACACTAGTTCACTCACTAGTAGTACTACCTGCATAACTTTCCAGGTCCTCATAAAAATATCATTCTCACAACATGCCTAAAGGAGGCACAAAGTCTGAGTGGAAGGGAATATGCCTTGATCCAGCAAGTCACCTGCAGAAACTGAGAAATGCTTCCAGTGGCAGGGATAACTTCACAGAAGCTACACTAATTTACAGGCATTTGTAGACAGGTTGACTAGTCACCTTTCCAAACTTATTTGCAATACACCCATTGGTTTTGTTTGCTAGCAAACAAATTGGCAATTTATTGCTGATAATATCTGGCAGGAACTAAAAGAAACTAGAAGTAGCTTAATTTAATGGATGCAGTTGTAGTGTATTTGTTATGGTGTTGGGCAGGCAGAAGTTCTGAATCTGCCTGATGACCTTGGGTCAGTTACTCTCTCTCAGGGTCAATGCAGACCAGCCTAAAGGGATGGCCTGGGGGTGGAGTTGGGGCGGGGCGACTACACGTTGGCCACCCTGACTCTGCCGTGCACCTGACTGCATGGTGCATGGCGTCAGGGTGCCCCGTTGGTGCAGTGTGTAAACATGCTGGGCTAAAGGGGCGCAAAAGAGCCACAGTGCCAGAACTAAGGGTGCCCTTTTGATGCCCCAAAAAGGAGCAGCATTTGCCAGCTCTTTTTGGAGCAGCAAAAAGCTGGATTGGGGCCGCGGCATGTGGTTGCCGCAGCTCTGATCTGGCGCTCCCAAGGGTGGCACAGAGCTGCCCCTTGGGAGCTGTCTGTATGGCCTCTCAGTCTGTGATCTACCTCAAAAAACTGTTGTGAGGATAGAAGTGGGAAGAAGAGCCAAGTATGTTGTCTCAAACTCACTGGAGGGAAGACAGGATATAATGTAGTTAATAAAAAAAAGCTAATGCACAGTAATAAACAAAGTTTCCATCTTACTTCAGTCCATGTTAATAAGAGAATCTATATCTAACCTCAAGATGAATTATTGTATCCCTGCCCTGATAAAAATTTATACTGACTGATGAGTCTCCTTAGAAACTAGTTTCTCTTCCAAGATGAAGGCCGCCTTCTAATCTCTGGCTAGGTGACCTTGTCTGGAATCCTTGCCTGGAATCTCTGGTTCTTAACATCTCAACACCATCCCCAGGACTTTATGCTTCTCTGTACTCTTCACACAATGGCTCAGATTCCTTGGTCCATTTGTGGATGTTGTCTTAAAGTTACTCTGCCCCTGTTAAAACAAGTTGGGAAAGATAAAGGCCCTGCTTGCTCTCATGGCCTACCTGGCATTCAGAGGCTGCATCAAACTTCTGAAAAGGTCTTGTTCCATAATGGTCAGATTACCACAGACAGCAAGCCTGTATAATTTCCGAGCAGAAGGGGGGGGGGCACTCACACTGAGCCTTTATGCCATTTTCTTAAGGTCTATTGTTAAACTGAAGCCTCCTTGTCTTTTCAAATTCCTTCATGTGAATGGATGAGGCAAGACATCTGCCAGGGTTCACTCACATTTGCATGCAAATCAGAGATTTAGGGGGACACACATGCCCACCACTGGACAGACAGCACCAGTCTCCTTTTCACCATACAAAATGGGAATATTTTTTAAAAAAACCCCAACTCTTCAGCCCTGTATACTTTTTCTGTCATGTGTGCCTAGCTTTTTATTTTTATTTTTATTTTTTAAAAAATCCTTCCTCTCTCCCCCATAGCAGCAAGCAAATGTATTTTTAAAATCAGCATGAACAAAGAGAGGGGAGGGGGCTGAGAAGGAAGAGAGATTGTGAGGTAGGAGGTGGAATCTCAACTAACCAAAGAGAAATAATAGGATTCAACTGCAAGGAAGGTTAAACTGAAAAACATTCTGGCAAGAATGCTTGCACACAGAGCGATGTTCTTTAGAGAGATATTAAGAAGCCTCGGTAAGAGAGTCCAGTAATATAGTACCAAATAAGTACCAAATAAGCATTTTTACTGTTAGCCTAGCCACTGCTGGACAGATCTAACTTTCCTGGCTGCAATAAATCCTCCAAAGCCAGCAATGCAACGGTACAGAGACCACATGGGATTGCTTTCTCTGAAAGCTTTCCAGGCTCTGCGGAAAGACAATGGGACAGGAGCTCCTCAATCCGGACTGAAGCCTCCAGAGCAGCTCCGGATCTGTGGAGGAAGAGGAGGAGGAGGAGAAGGGAGGTAGGGAGGGAGCGGATCCCTGGTCCTTTCCTCCTCCAGGCGCCATCCCTCAGGCCGAGGAGGAGGAGGACAAAGGAGGCTGCCTGGCAAACTTTCCCTACTTTTGGTCGATGATGGCGGGCGATCGCCTTCGCCTGAGAAACTCCCCGAGCTGGAAGCTTAAAGGGCAGCTCTTGCACCCGACTCTGCCTCCCCTCAGCAAACGGGAAGGGACCCGGGCGACCTTGCCTCATTCTTCCCTACCAGGCAAGACTAGTTGGGGGTTGCACCAACTCAACCGACCCAACTTCCCTCCCGATCCTCACTCTTTCCCGTCTAAAAGGAGCAGCAACCGCAGACCTAGTTTCCCCTGGGTTTCTTAGCTTTCCCTGGGGTTGCCCGTTCCTAGCCAGTGTAGCGGACTAGGACTCTGCAGACCAGGCTTTGAACCCCGGCCATGGAAACCCACTGTCGCACTCTCTCAGCCTCAGAGGATGCCGTTGCCTCCGAAGAAACTTGCCAGAGAGTTCTCCTCTGGAGAAACCCCCTCTGAAGAAACTTGCCAAG
>CM034703.1:292087050-292103053 GCA_020142125.1 Phrynosoma platyrhinos
CAGATCCAACTGACACTCTTGAAGGTTCTGAGCCTTCTTTTCCTCTCTGCCTAACTCCCTAACTGACTATCTCCCTCACCGCCTCAGCTATTTATCTCTTTTCAGCTGCGCTCTCATTGGCTGATTCCAGCTGTCTCAGAGTCGGTCAACTGTCTTCTGGTCTTCACAGCTTCCTGCTGTCTTTCTGTTCATCACAGTGGGTGCCTCAGTTATATATTGAGCCTTCTGTCTAATTGTCCATACATGCAGTATGAGGAGAAAGAAAGTAAAGTAGTCATATTGAGAAAAGAGCAAGATTCCTGAGAAGTGAGAAGAGCTGTGAAGAATGAATGAAGGTGCCCATACTCCTGAAACAGGATCACCTAGAATGATCACAACTTGTGCCTGATTTTGAGTGTTTTCTCCCACCCATCCCAAGTAGCCTTCTGCTTTCTTCCATATTGTTCAGGAACACCCCACAACTATCCAGAGAAGCATTTCCAGGAATGCAGGTGGCTGTAAAGGAACAGGAACCAGAACAGGAAGCAATAGGGTCTGAACCAGAGGTGGACAAAGTATGACCCCTCAAAGCAATTTTTGCTACCCCAGGGAGCCACTTTTTCCTGGTGCATAAAGGTGAATGGTCTCTCCAGGAGGGCTGTAGGAGCAGTAGTTAATATTTTAAATAGTTTACTGGGACCCTGCACACAGTTTAATGCTAAAAAATACCACTTTGACAAACCAGGATATTATTATACATTATTACAAAGGACACAAATAAAGTAAGAAATGGCTGGAACCATTTCAGGTTTAAAGAACATCTGAATGATTCCCCTCAGGTTTCTGGAGTGGAAACTTCACACCAGAAGTAAGAATCCCAGCAAACAAACTGTTGTTTTCAAGTCTGGTCTCTTTTAGTAGAGCAAGACATCTGCTGTTGCCATAGTTCAAGGCCCTATTGACTCCACCAGTGGTATAAAAATGCTAAACAGTAGGGATGAAGATAAAAGAAAAAAACTGGTTGGAAAATGAAGGAAAGGTAATCAGCAACAGCAGTGGGAAGATAATTTTTATTGCTCTATACTCTCTATTTCTCAAATAGCTGACTTCCAAAGGATCCATGAAACCAAGGTATGATAGGAGGGATGCATTGGATATCATGTGACACAAATTATTATCCAATTGTGAGAATGGGCATTCTATTATCCAGGGCCCCAAGGGGTTAATGATGTGTTGGCTTTACAGTTACATTTATTGGGGGATCAGAATTGCAAGGATTGAGAGACAACTTTACAATGGCCCCCTTTTCCAAATTTTAGAATCATTCACATAGTATTGACACTTAATTATAAGCTGCCTTGATAGCCTCGGCTAAAGGTGGGATATAAATAAATTATTATTATTATTATTATTATTATTATTATTATTATTATTATGAGATGGCCAGTTTAGGAGAACCTTCAAAGGGAAAGTTTTAAAAACCTGAGGTGACCATGAGACAAAGGCCTCTCAGAGTCAAACAAAAAATAGCAAAAAGATGCTTGGGACTGGGGGCTTTGTCTCACCTCAGGAGTTATTCCATAAAGAACCAAAACTCCAGATCCCATCTGATTGTGAGTAGCTGGGTGACTGTTTAGCCAATTTGCAGGGCTTATGGTTAGTGTGGTAACCTTGGCTGAAATGATCTATTCTGTAACTTGTAACTTTCTCTATTGTGGCTGAAGAAAAGGTGTCCTTCATGAAGAGAGGGACCCTTTTGCTTATTGGATTGTTTTGTTTTTTTTTTTGCTTAAAATAAAGCCTTCTTTTAAAAGTACTTCTTCTCTTCCATATTCCTTTCATGTGCCCTTAGCTCATGCACAGTTGAACCTGGGCAGTGGGTGAGTAAGCTTCTGCAGAGTCAGAGACTGAAAGTGCAAGTGGAGGCTCAGCAAAGTCCCATTGTGTTGCTATGCAGCGGGAATTCAAATCAGTGGGTGGTGATAGCTAACATGGCTTCTGGAGATCCCATCCCACTGAAGCAGAAGCAGAAGAGCATTCTGAGACCATCACACCAACCCAAACCTTCCATATTGCATTGGGTCTGTGAAACCCCTACAAGCCAGACATTTCAAAAACAGCCAGCAAGAGCTGGAATATATCTCCTCCCATTGCCACTGGCACATCCTCTTTGCACACATTCAAAGAAAGTGAAAACATATATGAAAACAGACTGTTACACTAGTCATGTATTTCAGTCAAATCCTGGTCTTACATTCTGGTGTGGCAATAAGATATATTCTGAATTTGGCTGGATACTGCAGTTGACAAAAAAAATTGTGAACAGAAACAGAATAAAAATGGAGAAATATATATAAGCATATTGCTTTATTTGGTTGCATTTAGACAATGAAATTAGTGTAATAGTACTTGATTTGTTTTCAAGAGATCATATTAAATCAAATGCGTATTACATGGCATTTTTTCATGCAGTAATTTAGCATAACTTCGTCCACTGAAGAGAGAAGAGGACTCTTATGAATGAATGCACTTACACTAAGCGTATCATTCTATCCATTAGTAATTGGCAAAAATGTCTTTGAACAAATATAATTTAAATTGGGAAATCAGCATTTGAAAATATGTGAAATTATATTATCCTAATGAAGCAATATTTGATAGAAAAACATTTGCACTGTTTCATTCAGCTTTGTACTATGTGTGGGCTGCGATTTTGCATCCATGTACCTTGGTGTAAGTAAATTCCTCTGAATTCTATGAGACTTACCATATATACTCATGTATAGGTTGACCTCAAAAGTTGAGGGTAAAACTTAGGGGCTCAGGACAGGGCTCCTCATATCCATCACACTCCTCATATCTATTCAGTGCCACCTAAGGGAGCCAGTCACCACTATGTCCCCATCTTGGCATTACAAAAAGGCCTTTCACCACAATACTCAGAGAAGGGGTGGTTCCTTTTTTCTTTTTTTCTTTTTTGATAAAAGTTAAGATGTAATATTAACTTATATCAAAAAGGAGCCATCCTCACCCCAAGCGAACCTAGTGGAAGTATGACCCCCTCTACTCTTCTCAGTGCTCCTTTGAGAAGCACCACAGAGCTGCCACCATTTTTTTGTTCAGGCATTCAAAAAAAGGCCAGAAGTGGCAGCGGCATGGCAGAGAGAGTACAAAGGATTGTGTTTCTTTTAGGTTCTCCAAAGATGGACTAAGCTCTCACCTTTTGCCACTCTACTCAAAGAGGAGGTTGGCTCCTTTTTTGATAAGAATTAAGCTGCATTATTTACTCTGGCCCATGGATAAGTTGATCCAGGTTTTTTGCACTGATTTTTGGACTAAAATTTCCTAACTTATACACAAATATACACAGTATTTCTAAATACACTTGTATTGCTAGGTATGCACTGTGTGACTTTTCCTTTCTTTTTCCTTTTGAAAAAAAATATTTATCAAGTCATAAATAAGCAATCTTAAAAATCCAACAAAAATAACATTACATTTCATGAGAGAGAAAGTAAAATATCATTAAATATCACAATTCATTGCCATTATTTCATATTCAATCTGTGTCTTTTACTGTAACTCATATATCAGGACAAGATATCATTTCATAGATTGGTCTGTCACTGTGGAGAGATGGAAATATTTTGAGTTATTGTTAAAATGTTCAGTAAGTGGAAACCATATGCTACAAAAAGCATTTGTTGACTGCCTATTGTTCAGGTCCTCTTTGTATTGTGGTTATTTCTCTGTAAGGGCTAGGCTTTCATTCATACAGCTCATAAAGACCATTCCATATGCAGCTTCTTCTGTGCAAATGCCATTGACATATGCCAACATTGCATAAGATTGCAGAGCCTTTCACATAGGTCCCATTCATGCAAATGGGATTTACAGAAAAGAAATTACAGGTGCACAGAATCCATTATTTGTATTAAGATTTCCATTGAACTATATAGGGATGTCTCGGAATGAATTACTGGCTCTTCCTTGTTTTCATCAAGAGAATCTGTATTACCGAGAAGAATAATTTTGAAATTGCTTTCTTCTTTGTGCTGTATAACCAGCTTTTATTTTACAATTCATTTTCACTGACAAACTTCAAGCAAATTGAGAATGTGTTCTTATGCTAGTTGAATCTCATTGTGGAATGTACTTAGTCAGTGGGGTGAGGTGATGGGGAAGAAGGGGATCAATATTTAATGTAGATATTCAGTACTTGGTTCCTACAGTGCTCCAATGACTTCATCAGATCATGTAACCGAGGCAATGTCCACATGGGCCAAATAACAAGTCCTCCCCCCATCCTCATAAAGATCAGTGTGGAGGACTCATGCTCAGTCTCTGATTCTAGTGTGAACTGTCTGGATGATGTATGGCCAGTTCAGCACGAAACCTGCAGTCCATCATAATTAATGTAGAATTTTAAAAGTCAAGTTTGGCTCTAAATTTTTCCAGAGTATCGAGGGCTCCCAACAGCAATATTGGGCAGCTGTTTACAATGTGTCCCACTGTGTCACCTGCTGAAGTGAGTCACTTTCTCTGATGTCACAATGAGGCACCTAGCCATGTGTTCCACACTAGGCACCTCATTTCATATCACTGCCACTCTGTGTAGAGTGTGCTACAAAAGTAGTAAACTCTATCACACCACATTGTCCAGGTAATGGGGGGATGATAGGGGAGCTTTGGGGCCAAAATGAATGTTCCATAGAGTGTTCTGGACCATGCAGATATGACCCAAGACTGAAATGCTCTTTAAAGTATGGTTGTTCTTTTCCTCAAATGACAGACACCAAGAACAGAGGCAGCAAGAAGTAGGCCAATGGCCTGTTGGCTGGAGGGTTCTGGGAGTTGTGCCTGGAGAAGAGAATGTTGATATGATAGCCCTGTTTAAATATTTGAAGGGCTTTCATATTGAGGATGAAGCAAGCTTGTTTTCTGCTGCTCCAGAAAATAAGACCTGGAGTAATGGATTCAAACTGCAGGAAAAGAGATTCTACCTCAACTTTAGGAAGAACTTCCTGACAATATGAGCTGTTCAACAATGGAACACACTCCCTCAAAGGGCAGTGGAGTTCCCTTCTTTGGAGTTTTTTAAACAGAGACTGATTCACCATCTGTCAGGGGTACTTTGATTGTGAGTTCCTGCATGGCAGGGGGTTGGAGTGGATGGCCATTGTGGTCTCTTCTAACTCTATGATTCTATTATTCTAAAGTAACTTTTCTAAAATCTACCCAAAATGGGGAGCCACACTTAAACTCTAGAAAGCAGATGAAGACCCATCAGCCTTCAGGCTGAATTCATACCCAGACCTTGCACTCTCTCCCAGGGCTAATAGGGTTACCATATCCCAGGGCATGGCCCTGAATCACAGGGTTTACATCCTCTTTTCCTATTCTCAGGGTAAGGAGAGGCATCCCAGGGAGAGAGCATACATTGAAAAGAAAGGGCTGAGAGAGAGAATCATTTGACAACTTGGTGGCTTTTTTTTTAATTTAATGGTATATTTTGTGTACTTGTGGTTAATGCTTACTTAGTTCATCATGATTAATGACATCCCCAGGGGTCGTCTCTTGTAACATCACCCTTGTAACATAACAAGGGCTTTTGTCCTGTCACATCACAAGAGATCATCTCCAGGTCTCAGGTTTTGTCCCTGGAATAATTCTGATCTGGCAACCCTAAATGCTACAGAAATGCAAACTTTCTCTAGCACAAATATAGACAATATGTAGCCCTCAGCAATCCCTGTGTAGCTTTCAAATTCCATCTCACTTTTGACTAAACTGCGGGGGGGGGGGGGGGGGTGCTTTTCACAACTTCCACAATTACAAGGGATTTCAACAGGTGAAAGCCTTTCCCATCTTCCCATACCTTTGCTTCCAAACCTTCTATTTTCCCACCATAACCAGCATGCCTATACATGTACATGCACACACACAATGTATTGACACTTCTAGTCAATACCAGTCATGGTCCTCAGCATCAACAAAATTGTGCACCTCTGCTCTAATGCTAAGATATGAAACCTTTAATTAATCTATGACTGGAGATAAAAGAGGCAGGGACAGGCATTCTCTAATGCTAGGAGGTAAAATTCACTTTTAACTCCCATCAGCAATCAGTGCAGGCTTTCTGCTCCCAGCACTAGGGGAAAAAAGCAGAGAAAGGCATCTCTAAGATTTCATGGTGCCAGGTAAGAGAACATTGGCTGGAAGGAACTGGAGGTGACCCAGATGGTCCTGCAGTCTGGCCCCTGGAGCTAGAACATTTCTTTTCTCCACTCTAGAATGCTGCACAGTAGAATTTCAGTTATTGGCAACCAGGGAAAATACATTTCTTGCACAGGTCAGGAGGTTATTTGTGAACTGATCTTTTAAAGCTCTGATTCTGAACCTTGCTGGCATAACTAAACTTAATAAATTATTGTTAATTTATTTTTTTTTTGTAAGGGGAAAGATGTAAGCAGTTATTATATGCAAGTTATTGCTAAATTAACCTAGTTATTCTGAATTCTCAGCAAGCAGTCAATGAATATTTAATAGATTTCTTATTGTGAAGTCGTAGGCTTTCATGACTGGCATCCATAGTTTTTTTGTGGGTTTTTCGGGCTGTGTGGCCATGTTCTAGAAGAGTTTCTTTCTGACGTTTCACTAGCATCTGTGGCTGGCATCCTCAGAGGAAACTGGAATGGAAGAGCATGGTTCTATATATACTGTGAGACCCTGGGTAGAGAGGAGTGGTTCCCAGGTGAACTGTGTGTTGTTCTGTGTTGAATAGGTATTGTTCTGTTGTTGTTATTCTCCTGGGCATAAAATGCTGTTTGAAAACACTGAAATTCTGGACCATGCCAACAACTATCAGGTCAGAATGCACAGCCATCAAAATCCACAAACACTTGGACAACTTCAACAGGAAGGAATAAACCCTGAAAGTAAACAAGATATGGCTACCAGTCCTACAAAATAAGAAAATCAGCACTCAGCAAATGCAAATGGAAAACCAACCAGGGTCAGGGGCTTCCCAGCAGACAATAGCAGACAATCTCATTGATTGCATATCCTCACCTGGAAGCCATGCCATTAACAACAGAACAATACCTATTCAACACAGAACAATACACAGTTTACATGGGAATGCAGACAATATCCTTGATTGCATACCCTGAAGCCATGCCATTAACAACAGAACAATACCTATTCAACACAGAACAACACACAGTTCACCTGGGAACCACTCCTCCCTACCCAGGGTCTCACAGTATATATAGACCCATGCTCTTCCATTCCACTTTTCTCTGAGGATGCCAGCCACAGATGCTGGCGAAACGTCAGAAAGAAACTCTTCTAGAACATGGCCACAGAGCCCGAAAAACCCACAAAAAACTATAGATTTTTTATTGTTCTATACTTCTTTATTTTGAATTTCTAACAGCAGCTTGTGTGGCACACACTGAAAATCTAATATTTGATCTATGAATTGTCCACTGAAACAAAAAGGAGACTCATGTCTGTCTCATGGTTCCATATTGGAATACTCACTGTGATCCTCCATGTTCCAAATCTCTCTTTTAGTGACAAGCATGCAAGTGAAAAAAGATGGCTGTTCTATTTCAAATGTGCCTACATCACTTCTGCAGGAATATCCAGATTAATGTTCAGGGCAGTATGTGGTACAGCTCTCCATATAGCTTATATATCTTTATCTATGGAATACATCAGGCTGGCATGCTGCTGGTGACATATTATTGTATAATTCCACTGTATAAGCACTCCCTCTATCCACCATAAACCAGAGGGAGAGAAGGGCAGGTCAGCTCCATTGGGCCTAGCCTGAAAAAGAAGAAGGCCCTCCCTCTATCTACCATAAACCAGAGGGAGAGAAGGGCAAGCCAACTCCATTGGGCCTAGCCTGAAAAAGAAGAAGGCCCTCCCTCTATCCACCATCATTCAGAGGTAGGGAAGAGCAGGCCAGCTTCATCAGGCCTAGCCACAGTAAGAAGAAGGGCCCTCCCTCCAGTCCATAAACCTTGATTCAAGCTCCAGAGGAAGAGAAGATCTGCTGGACTTATTCCCCTTCCCCACCACCATTCCCTTCTCCTTTTTAGTTTGTAAACCTGAGGACAGGGAAATGTCTAATTAACCATTTGTAAGCTGCTCTGAGAGCCTTTTGGCTGAAGAGCAGGGTATAAATACTCTAAATAAATAAAAAGGCTGCACAATGCTAAATTTTGTCATTGTGAATGTCAAAATTCTCTTCCTCTCTCATGCAGTGACCAAAACATGTCCCGTACCAAACTAGCATTTACATGGTGCACCCCCAACACAGTCATCCTGGGAGAAAAGTGGGATAAAATAAAATAAAATAAAATCTGGCCATTGGAGGGGGCAGCAATGTAGAAGTGTCCAGTCTTGTGTCACTGCTCCACAGCTGCTCCCTCTCCACTGGCCAGTTTATTTGTTTTGTGGGTCCAGGATCACAACACCACTTTGCATCTCATCAAAGACATGGAGCTGAACACATCTCAGTCACTTTCCCTCCTCCACCGACCAGTAAAAGACCATGGTGTGTGTGTGTGTGTGTGTACGCCTTCAAGTCATCTGTCAAATTTTGGTGACTCCATGAATTTCATAGGGTTTTCTTAGGCAAGGAATTCTCAGAGGTGGTTTTGCCAGTTCCTTCCTCTAAGATATAGCCTACCTGTAAAATATTTGCCAGTTCTTTCCTCTAAGATATAGCCTAGGTAAGTGTCAGTGGTCTTCCATTCAATTACCAACCAGTGCTGACAATGCTTCGCTTCCAAGATCAGACAGGATCTGGTGCCTTTAAGGTAATTATGCCATTGGGAGCATGCATAGCATTAAAAGTAGGTTTTTGAGTGGGTAAGAGAGGGGATAGGTTGCAGTTCCATCTAAGCTTCACTTTATATCCTGTCTCTTAATGCAAGAAGTTGGTAATCTATATCTTTATCACTTTGAAATAGAATTGGGGTGCACAGAGAGGTGGGAGGGAGGGAAGGAGACAGACAGACTCTGGTATTTGTATATGCACTGCATATTAGTGGGTGACAATGCAGAGATTTTAAAGAAGAAAATGTATGTGTGTTTGTGTATGTGTGTTTATTGCATTTCTTTTCATTTCCCTCCTGCTGCTACTCTATTTCAGCTTACTAAATTAGTGCTAATCCTGCAGAGTGGAGGGAAATGTTTAAAATATTGAAATGAGGTGTTGGAAGAGAAACAGAAAAAGAATGTGGGGATTACAATCTGGAAAGAAGAACAAATTCTAGAGGGAGCAAAGGGATCTTTTTCCATTTACCACACTAGCTATAACCTAGAAAATAGCTTTAAAAAAATAGCATTTTTAAGGAATAAAACAAGTAAGACAATGATGGTAGGAAGCCCATTCTGCAGTTAGCAGAATGTCATTTGAATAATGTGGAATATTATAAAACAAAACAAAAATAATGACTAGACAATGAAACAATTGAAATAGTTAAAGAATTCCCATATCTTGGTTGAAATATTGATCAGAACAGAGACTGCAGTCAAGAAATTAGAAGAAGACAGGGAGAGAAGGGAAGCTATGAGAGCTATAGACAGGATCATAAAGCGTAAAGATATAACTCTGAACACTAAAGTGAGGAAAGTCTAAGCCACTGTGTTCATCATCACCATGTATAGATATGAGAGCTGGACCATGAAAAAAAATGATACAAAGAAAATGAACTCACTTGAGATGTGATGTTGGAGAAAGAAGAGTGCTGAGGATACCATGGATGGCGAAGAAGACAAAGAAACAAATGGATGCTAGATCAGATCAAGCCAAAACTATCCCTGGAAGCCAGAATTATTAAACTGACGCTGTCATACTTCAACCACATTGTGAGGAAAAATTAATCATCTGAAAAGACAAAGATGCTGGGAAAGGTGGAGAACAGTAGAAAGAAAGGAAGGTCACATGCCAGATGGTTAGACTTGATCAGAGAAGACACAGGTCTGGGCCTGCAGGACCTAAACAGAGAGGTTGAGGATGGGAGTGTTGGAGAAGTCTCATTCACATGAGATGAAGTTGACTTGGGAGCAGTTAACAAGAACAACAGCATGTCTTTAAAAGAATGAAAAGTAGTGAGTACAACATGTAGATCCCCAAATAGAGCAACACAAATGGGGTAGGTCTGAATAGATTGTGATATACAGAGTTGCAAGAAGAGTTTTGAAATAACAGGTTCCAAGTAATACGAGTAATGGTAATTGGTTATTGTAGGAGTGTGAGCAATCAGGGTATAAGGAAAGCACATTTCAAAAATAATGTAATCAAAAAAAGTAATTACTTTATTAATATAACAAATAATGGTATACATTTACTTTCAAAAGTTACATTTAAATGTTTGAAAGGCATTTGATAGGCCTTTTCAAATGAATTTCCCATTTTTTTAATGTCATTCTATTATCAATGCTAAGATTTCCCCCCTCTTCAAATAAATATCAATAATAGAAAAATAATGAATATATTAACAGTTATCAAAAACAAGTCACCTCTTATTTTCATTGCAAGAAGTGGCAACCATGACTTGCTTTTGAAATATAATGAGTACCAAAACAAGCTAACTTTATATGAAACATCGTATATGAACGCTTTTAGGAAAAAAAAGGTAACACATGAAGCAGCTGTGCATTGCCTTGCATACTGGGATCTACTGAAGGCTAGTGATACTCACTTGAAACTATTGCTAGAACTCTATTTGTCCTCCAGCTTCTGTTGCAAAATTCAGAAGTGAATAGAAACAACTTGCCCAAATGAGCAAAGTAGCCAAAGGGTTTGAAGTTGATGGCATTTGGTCTATCTTATGAAATCTCTACCAACCAAGTTAAAAGTTGCCTGCAGCTGCTCTCCCAATTCCTTCCCTCTCTCTTTAAATCAATATTTTTCCTTCCATCTGATGTATGTGGTAATGTTATTGAAAATGGAAAAGAACTGTTACTCAGACTGATTTGTATTCAAGAGTTCTGGCTTCCAGGTGAAGGCTGGCAATCTATTCAATATGGACTCATTGCTGCTCTTTACTTATTGATTGACTCCATGACTTGGCTACCTTTCAAGACCATACTTTTCCCAAGATGGCTTATAGTATATAAACTACCTTAAATATAAAGTCTTTTAAATAGAAACAGCTTCAATCAAGACAAATTCAAAATATCCAAAAGCAGCAAATAAACCAGTGAGAAGAGAAACCTTTAATACTCTCCAAAAAACAGCCCGTATCTCTGGAGACCTCAAACAACTACTAAGGATCAAAGAAGAAAGTGCAAAAGCAGGCTTACTGTTGAATATAAAGAAAACAAAAATAATTATCATGGAGAACTTACATAAATTCAAGGTAGACAATGAGGAAATAGAAATAGTATAAGACTTCTCATATTTGGGATCAAACATTTGATAGGAATAGGGACTTCAGCCAGGAAATCTGAAGAAGATTAAGAATGGGGAGGGCAGCTATGAAAGAACTAGAAAAGATCCTAAAATGCAAAGATATACAACTTGGCACATAACTTAGAATCATGCAAGTAACTGTATTCCCCATCACAATGTATGGAGGTGAGAGCTGGACAGTTAGAAAAGAAGATAGGAAGAAAATCAATTCATTCGAGATGTGGTGCTAGAGAAGAGTGCTGAGGATCCCGTGGATGGCCAAAATGACAAACAAATGGGTCCTAGAAAAGATCAAGCCAGAAATCTCCCTGGAAGCCAGGGTGACAAAACTTAGGCTGGTGTACTTTGGACACATCATGAGAAACATGAATCATTAGAAAAAAACAATAATGCTAGGAAAGATTGAGGAAGTAGAAAGAGAGGAAGGCCACATTCTAGATGGATGGACTCTATTAAAGAGATCATGAGTATGAGTTTGCAGGAGTTGGCCAGAGCACTGTAGGACAGGGGGTCTTGAAGATGTCTCATCAGCAGAGTCACCATGAGTTGAGATTGGCGTGAAGGCAGTTTAACAACATCTCTGGAGATGAGGGTTTGATTCCCAGCTCAGCCATGAAACCCACTGGGTGACCTTAAGTAAGTCACATGCTCTCAGCCTCAAGGGAAGGCAATGGCAAACCTCCTGTGAACAAATCTTGCCAAGAAAACACCATGATAGGTTTGATTTAGAGTTGCTGTAAGATGGAAATGACTTAAAGGTACACAACGACAACATCTCTTTCATACTACACAATCATAGCACTTTAGTATCACTTTAACTGTGATGACTACATGGAATTCTAATTTAGAATTCCCAGCCAGAGAACTCCTTTAGTGCCCCACAAAACTACAAATCCCCAAATTTCATAGGATGCAGCCATGGCATTTAGAGTGTTTTCAAAGTGCTTTAACAGATAACATGAAAAAGACTTTAGTACTCAGGGATATATTATATAGGGCAAGGGGCACCTCTGAGAAATCCTTTCTTTTCTTTTCTTTTCTTTTCTTTTCTTTTTTTTTTTTTGACTGCCTGATCTTAGTAAGATTTTGCCACTCCTGTGCAACTTAGGCTGCATCTGCACTGCAGAAATAATCCTATTTGACACCACTTTGACTACCATGGCTAAATGTTATGGAATTCTGGGAACTGTAGTTTTGTAAGACATTTAGCCTTCTATGTCATAGAGCTCTGGTACTACAACAAATTCCATAGCATTGAGCCACGGCAGTTAAAGTGATGTTAAATTGGATTAATTTTGCAGTGTGGATGCAGCCTTATTTGTTAACCTATTCTGTTCTAAGACTGACATTTATCTTCTTGTTCTTCCTGCCTCACATGATGCTACGTCTACAATTCAGTTTTCCAGTGCCAGGCATCCTTATCATCCTGCCAACAGAGTTGCAAATATGCCGCATCATCAGTATACAAAGGCAGGTGTTGACTGCTGTTTCTGCAAAAGTCACTTCTCAGCCACTCAGCAAGAACAGCTGCTACTGCATTTAACTCCCTGCAGCGTATGAAGTTAATGTTCTTCATAAAAGTGTAAGAATGATTCTCTTTCTGCACCCTTCCCTTCCGCTCCCCTGCCTTGTCTGGATCTCATGATGCTTGGATTCATATTGTAAATTGCTGCTCATTCTGAAGAGTCATAAAAGTGGGTGATCATTATTTCCTAACTCTAAGCATCAGTGTTTGGTATTCTCCTCCTGCTGAATTGCTAGCTTCATTTAGGTATATGATGTTAACAATTCACAAGAAAATTACAAAAAAATTATCTAAGACAATAATTTATCTGAAAGAAAGGGGACTGGTTTTGATTGAAAACTAGAAGGAGCTAAACAAAATCTGTTACAGACGGCCTGCTTCGGGCGGCTCTGAGCCTCCCCTGCTAAAGGCGGATCAGGGCCATGGCAACCCCATGCTGCGACCCTGATCCTCTCTTTTGCCGGCTCCAAAAGAGCAGCAAAATGCCGCTCCTTTTAGGGGTGGCAAAAGGCCACCCTAAGAGCTGGTGCCGCAGCTCTTCCATGCCCTTTCAGTGCAGAATGTCTATACGCTGCGCCAGGAGGGCATCCCGACACCACGCACCATGTGTATAAGTGCACAGCATCAGGAGGGTGTCAGGGTGGGGTTGGGGGGCCGGTGTACAGCTGCCCCACCCCAACTCCACCCCCAGGCTAGCCCTTTAGGCTGGTCTGCAACACCTGACGTGAAGCTCAGTTCAACCACTTCAAAGAGGTTGTTGCTTCTGCATACTGTAACATATAAAGGGCTTTTTCAAAAGGTTAATGACTATAATTTATGTCATCCTTATCATCTTTCTTCTTTAGAGGGTATATATTCTTTTTCTTTTCATATTGAATCACAGAATAATAATAAATGATTCAGTCAAACCTAACCTGTGATAAATTTGATATAAGTGTACTAGATCTCTAGGAATTAAAAACAAAACGAGGAAGAAAACATCAGTGCAAGTTCCCTGGCACATCAAATTGCCTCGATCACACCACATTTATTTACTATGAAAGAGTTTGAAAATGTACGATTAATCTAAATTTTCTCAGCGTGGCCTAGAAAAAAAAGTGTCAGGCAGCCTGCAACCAAACGTATTCTCATCTAAACGCAAAATTCTGCCATTAAGCTTAAGGGCAGGAGGAAAGATGTTTACTAGATTACAAGCAGACCAACAACTGATAGAGAAATTTCTCCTTATGGAGAATATTTTCAGTCTTCTAAAATGCTTCATATGCATTTAGATGTCAGTTTCATACTTCACCAACATATACAGTTTCTCTGACATAGCAGAATAATGAAAAAAGCACAACCTATGTGTGCAAAAAATTGCTATTTTAGTGCTATACAATTTTATTCATTGATTTTGGAGATTTTTTTAATGTTTGACAGATATTTATGATCAAAACTAAAATTAAACTTTTTTAAAAAAAAAACACCTAGGCATGGGAGGGAGAGAAGGCTGGCCAACTCCATCGGGCCTAGCCAGAAAAGAATAAGGCTCTCCTTTCATCCACCATCATCAGGAGGGAGAGAAGGTAGACAGGCTCCATTGGGCCTAGCCAGAAAAGAAGAAGGTCCTCCCTCCATCCACCATCATCAGGAGGGAGAGAAGGTTGGCCAACTCCATCGGGCCTAGCCAGAAAAATATTGTATTTAGTCTTTTTGGGGTGGGTGGGTGTGTGGGTATTGTATTACTGTTATTGCTGTAATGTATGTTTTCAACTTGTATCATATGTTTGTAAGCCGCCTTGATTGCTCATGCAAAAGGCAGGATATAAGAAATAAATAAACACTACGAAAAAAATCCAGGATGAATTCAGGTTGAATCCTTGTTGTTCACACACATCCTGAATGCACTTGATGCACTTTTTGGGACGGCTGGCAAAAAAACCACTTAACCCAAGATATTTGATACTGTTTTCCCCTCAACTTTTCCTGAAAGATCTGCATCAATCTGCATCATTGGCAGTGTAAATAAGCTTCCAAATTGATTTGGATCACTCTGTATCATTCAAAGGAAGGGAGGCAGCTCCATTTTATCTCGAAACTATGGTATGTGTAAATAACATAGGGGTTACAATGATTCAGAGAGATTTGCGACCCCCCCCCTTGGGAACAACAAACCCGATATACATAAGTGTGGTTATCCACATCTCCTCAGGACAAAAAAATGAGTGTGAATGCCCCCTCACACTCCATGTCTATGTTTGTTTATTCAGAAGTAAATGCTCTCAGATAAATATAGATTTGCCTCCTGTATTAGGCCAGATTGTTTTCATACACTTGTATAAAATTATATGAATTATAAAACTGTAGGGATTGGGAGGGACTCCAAGATCTAATTTAGGAAATCAATAGAAAGCATTTAAGATGTATGTTGTACTTAGTAATGGCAGCAAGAATGGTATTCACACAAAAATGGAAAGATTCCAAGTTACCAACAACTGATGAATGGCTTGCAAAAACATTAGATTTGATGGATATGGATAGACTGATGAATCTAATCAATGAAAAACTATTAGGAAAATGGGAGGAAGTTGGGACCAGTGTTAAATTGTTGTAAGAAGAAGTGGTTAAACTAAGGGGGGTTGCAGACTGCCAGAAATAGTACAAATTGAGTCCACTTTTAGGGTTAGGGTTAGGGTTAGGGTTAGGGAATCATGGGAACTGTATTTTATTGTAGCACCAGAGCTCTCTGACAGGGAAGGCTCAATGTCTCAGGGGGAAAAAAAACACAATTCCTATGATTCCCTAGCACTAACCCTAACCCTAAAAGTGGACTCAGTTTGCATTATTTCTGGCAGTCTGCAACCCCCCCCCCAAGTGTTCTCTTAAGCCAAATAAGAGAAGTGTTGAATTTAATATTGAATATTAGTAAAATAATTGCATAATTCAAATATAGGTAGGGGGAAACATGAAAACCAAGCCTAGATATTTAGCTTCCATATGGACAAAATTATAAGAAAGTATAAATTTCACATGAACATGAGAAGATAATCATTGGTTTAGTAAGAAGTGAATTGATTTAATGG
>CM034703.1:292178464-292194825 GCA_020142125.1 Phrynosoma platyrhinos
GCCCATGGACTTCTGTAATTAAAAATTGACTTGAGGGCTAGCAACAAACATTATGTTTTAAGTTATATCTTATAAACAACCTTGGGCCTAGGAATGGGGAAAGGACATTCAGTCAATCATGGATTTTAATTCATCCACATATAGTGAGGCAAAATCAGTTTTGAGGGCAGCATCCTTGCAGAGTCTCTTGAAGCTGTCCCAACCAATGCATTAATGAGATTAAGATATTAAGAGATTCTAAAGATTGTAAAAATATTATCATATAAGCCTCCTTGAGCCCCACCTTTTGGGAAAAGGTGGGCTATAAGTAAAACAGTACCATAAAATACTTTATTTTTTGTTATATCATAATGCATTCCATACACATTATCTCTTGTTTATGTAACATCTTCAGTAGAATATCAGACAAATAGACAAGAGTAAATTAGATGAAGCTGAATTGATTGACAGTTGAATAGAAGACAAATGTATGCAAATGTCACCATGGCGAATTAGAATGAGTTGCAGTGATGAGGGTGATGTAGAAAGGTATTGTTCTTGAAGGTGCAAGCATCAATAGCATCATATTAATATTAATACATACTTGATGACCAGGTAATGTTCCTACGTAAGGACAGATGTATGAACATCCCTTAGGAGTTGTGCACATTACCATCAATTGGTATTCAAGCACACTCTATGAGAAAAGCTGTGTTATGTACCATCAACCTTCCATGCAACATAAGGGATGGAGTGTGTGAGTGTGCGCGCACACATTTGCATATGTGTGTATGTGTAGATTCACCTAAAACATTGTGAAATGTGTCTGATTTAGGAAACAATTCACCAAGATAAAGAACTTTTTTACATGCTAGATTTCACAATGCTGTTTATGGAATCCAGATTTCATTTTAGTGAGTACTTGTCTTTTATTTATGCTAGATTTCACAATGCTACAATTTGACATAGGACTATAGCTCTATAATGCCTCTCATTCTACTGGAAGTCACTTATCCACCTTTGTGTGCTGTGTATCTTCAGGTGATTTCTGATTTATGGCAATCCTAAGGCAACCCTATCACAGGGGTTTCTTGCAAGATTTGTTCAGAGGTGTTTTCCCTTCCTTGTTTGCCTCCCTCTGAGGCTGAAAGTGTGTGACTTATGTGTTGCCACCCAGTGTGTGGGTGAGTGTGTGGTCATCCAGTGGGTTTCCATGGCTGAGCAGGGATTTCGAACTCTTCAGAGTTGCAGTCTAACTCAGTCCGTTGGCTGTCTTTGTCTACTTTTAAACACCTATAAACAAACAGCTTCAAAGAAAGAAATAAGATTTTCATCTCTGCACACACTTCAGTTGGATGTCACAGTACCATTGCTGTTTGATAATGATATAGTCAACATTCTGCAAATCTGAAATGTTAAACACTTGTTCATCTCTCTTGTACGACAAGAAAATGCCAGCAAAGGAGTGATAGATATTGGTTGCAAAAATGCCAGTCTCTTATATGAGGGAACTTTGAATATGCTACGGCATATGAAGATTCTGAACGTGTTTTGATATTTGCATGAAGGAAATCACCACTCCATATAATGAATTCAGAGTTCACCTGTTGCTTTACTCAAAAAATGATTCCTGCTCTCTCTGGCTCTTGTATATTTACAGTGCATTGCTTATAATACAGTCCTATGCATTTCTACTCAGAAGCAGGTGCAAAGGTGTGTAGTGGGGCATATAGGCGTGTGCATATAGGATTGCTATTTCAAATCCTTAAGGTTAATGATCCAACAGTGTGAGGACAAGGGGGGGAAGGGAAATGGGAAACTCTAGTTAGTAATACCTGAACTGAATTCTGCAGTAGACTCATTCCCAAACATGATTCCCTGCACCATGAAAATTAGTGTCAATGAACCATGCAACTTCTGGTGCACATGATAAATGGGGTAGAAGGTAAGGTACTTTGCTAGAGAAGTTGTGGGAAAGGCTGTATAAAATACTTATTGAGAATGACCACCGCGAGGAGCATAATTTTGTTTACACGAGTGAAGAAGTTTCAGAATATGAAATAGCATATCATATTTCTCATTAACATAAGTACAAAAGTTGCTGACTATTTTTGACAGCCAAATGTCACTGCTTTTAATATTTTGAAGTCAGGATCTCTTCAGACAGATTTTTTAAAATATAAATTCTGTCCATGGATGAGTTTGTTTTTTTTAAAAAAATGGATTTTATTTTGAAATAAAGTTTAAAGATGCAAGCAATGAAAAGGAAGAAAAAGATCACTAATTAACATCCCTCCTTTAAAATTTGTATCTGTTGTAGTACCAATTATTGTCATAGAAACACTGTATCTGCTTAATACAGCCACTGATATAGATTTCCTTCCAGGTTTGCACATATATCTTTGGTGGTTATCATGCCTATGACATAATCTGTTAAATTAATTGGAGAGGCCAAGCTTTGAATGGAGAGACAATAACAGAATGTACAACCCAATAATAAAAAAAGGCCCTTGGATGCAATTTAGCACAGGAGAAAGCAAGGAGACAGGGCTATATTTCTGCTGGGATAGATTTACTAGATCAGGAATGGCCTTGTATAGAGTAAATTAGATAAATCATCAGGGAACATACAATAATAGGCACCCAATATACTTGTCAGAGGAGAAGCCTTAAAGGGCCATTAGTTTTGTTTATTAGCAGAAGAGGCAGCAAAATACAGTGCATACAGTCAGACTGTTATTAGGTAGAGCAAGCCTGTATCCAACTTAAGCTGGATACCAGGCCTGGCCCAACCATTAGTTAGACTGAAGTTATTGCCTTAGGTGGCAGATGTTGAGGAGTAACAGCAGTGGTAGATGCCCATGAGCATGCTTCCACCCATTCCTCTGTTGGAGGACAGGGCCTGGCTGTACCTGCCATATTTACATTGTAGTACCTAACCTAGCTTACTATTACTCTTGTGTGTGGCAGAAGGCATTAGTTCCTCATCAGTGTGGATGTAAAATTCATCTGCCAAAGAGAACTGGCATCGCCTTAAGTGGGAGATGTCTTAAAAATCCCTGCTGGTGGTAGAGATATGGTGCTGCTATGCAAGGGGAACATTGAGGTGGGCCTAGTGAAGGTGGAGAGAAGAGAGTAAAACAGGTCACACCAGAAATCCAAATACAATATTAAAATGGCAGACAGCCCTACCCAGAATTCATAGAAATACTGTCAAAGCCCACTAATTTGTGACTAGGGTTTTGTCTGCATGGAACAAATGAAGCCCTTTGACACCACTTTAACTGCCATGGCTCAATGCTATGGAATTCTGGGATTTGTAGTTGTGAGATATTTACCCTTCTCTGTCAGAGAGCGCCAGCTACAAATCCCAGAATTCCATAACATTTGGGAAGTTAAAGTGATGTAAAACTGCTTAATTTCTGCACTGTGACAGCAGCCTATATCAATTTCTTTCTCTGGGTTTCTAGAAGTTACATTTCTAAGGGACAACCTGTCTTGTCTAGAGTACACACTCACACAGACGCAGACACAGGGTTATGTGGGTGTATTCCTAGCTTCATGCTGGTGATGAAAATGAGAATAAATCCTGCCTTGCCATCATGTATGTTATCATTATAGAGGCCCTCAAAATAAACCTGACAGCTGTACACAGGAAAGGAGACAGGACAATATTTGAGAGTGCAGATACTGTTTGAAAGTGTAGGCATTTGATCTCTGACTTTTGCATTAATGGAGAAAAGCAATGTCTCAAAATAGAAATCCTGGAGAAGATATGGGAATATCTGATCAAAATAGTAAAGCATTGCCCTCTATTTTAATACATTTTCCCCCCAAAATGACTTCAGCAGCTGCTTTAGTCAATTTGGAATAGTGAGAAAGAGTTTCTAAAAGTTTAACTTTTTAATGTAGCTAACTACCTTAAGGAATTTATAACTGTTAACTATAACTAATTACTCAAAATTTCTAACGTCTGACAAATGAGTTGCCACTGCTTTTCATATAGGTTCTTTTTGATTTTGCAGCAATCTATCAGCGGGCTCTAGGCAACACTAGGGATCTTGCTTCCTGAGAGCTGAGGAGAAATTTTTGGATGCTCCAATTAGCCATTGCGGTACCTTCCACCACCCCCTTCTTCCTTTTAGTTTCTCTTGTTTGCAGTATTCGTCTCGGCTGACC
Organism: Phrynosoma platyrhinos; assembly: GCA_020142125.1. Lineage (NCBI taxonomy): Eukaryota > Metazoa > Chordata > Lepidosauria > Squamata > Phrynosomatidae > Phrynosoma > Phrynosoma platyrhinos. The sequence continues at coordinate 292,182,623 of CM034703.1, forward strand.
AAATTTATTTTAGCACACTGCAGGATAATATAGAAGTCTGGGAAAAAGTAAGAACTCTGAATCCTATTGCTTAGTCCCAAAGAGATCAGACTCATTTTCAGTGGCTGAATAACAAAACAACATGTAGATAAATCCTATTAAGACAATGAGGCCTATTCTATTTGAGACTAACAATAGGATTCAGGCCAGGATATGCTGATAAGCACCCCCAGACTGATAACAAATGAAGCGTCCTTTATACAGCCCAGCTTTTATTGGAAGCCGACATGAGTTATATAAGAAAAGAGAATCCCTTGGACCCCCTGAGCTAAGCTATTAAATGTTAGCCAAGAGGGATGGATTAGAACTGCTAGAAACCCAACTCTGGGGCTGGCAGGTAATGAGAGTCATGGATCAAAAAGTTATTTGGCATGCTGCTTATTTCCAGGGAAGGTTTGCAGTATGGGAGACTTCCCCTTGGAGTTGGGTGTCTATACATGTTTATGTATGTTAACTGCTAGTTGCCAATCCTGGCTTTCATAGCCTGGAGAATTGACTGGAGTGGCAAATAAACTTTTGGTTTTACTATTGCTCCTTCTGCAGCTGGTCTGCATTGAATGGGAACTCCCACAATACTGGACACTATCCCTTCAGAGGTTTGGGACCAACAGAGTTCTGTACAACTCAGAACAGCTGCAGGAGGAGCACTGGGAAATTCAAAAGTAGATTTGCTATCATGTGGTAGCAGAATCACTGTTGAGTCTTTTCATCCATGTCTTCATCTGTGGCTACAGGAACCCAGAGAAAGACAGTGACTTTGCCCATTCCAGACATTGTAGCATTTTTTACTATTCACAGCAATTTGACAATTCATAAAATTTACTACCAATAAATATGTTGATGGTGGCCCTAGAATGTTTTAGAACAGGGATTGGGAAAGGGCACCCTTGCATATAGCACCCAGGATGTTTTGTGGGCCCCAAGATACAAAAAGTTATGGCCCTCAAAAGTGCCCCTCAGGACATGGGGCAGGTTCATCACGTTTTCAGGGCATCTGGGCCTGGGGTGCCTTTTTTTTCAAACAGGAGATGAACTGGAAGTTGATTTCTAGGTAATTTCCTATTGTAAAAAAAGTCTTTCCTGGTCCTAAAACAACCCAAGGGAATGAAAATGGCAAACTTCCCTCCCAACATTCCCCAGAAGGGATTTGGGGACAAAATTGATTTTTTTTTTTTTGCAGGTTGTGTGGCAGGACAAAATTAATTTTAATTTACAGTGGTGTGGTAGAGGTGCAATCCTCCAAGGTCTGCTGCGGGGCAAGGTGCCCCCCAACCAAGGGCATCATTAGTGGGTTGCAGGGGGTGCAGACTGCACCAGGTGACACCCTAATGGGAGAGTTCCACCATGGGTCCCCAAACATCTACCTTTTGGCAGAAATGGGCTGTGGTATTTGCTGCATCCCTTCAAAACACTGGAAATTATGTGAGTGAGGTGATGCTCAGTGCGAGGAGAAAGGAGAGGCCTCAGGTTTTTATATTTAAAAAAATAAAAAAATGAAAAATTATTCTTTTAACATTTTCTTTATAAACATTACATCTTATAAATTTTTCACTTTAACTAAATGAAACTATGTCTATGCAAATACATTTAGGCTGTGCGTATGATATTGTAATTTAAAGGCAAAATTTCAATTTATACCTAATATTTTTATGTCACATCTATTGCTATTCTGTGATATACAGAAATTATTATTTGTGAGTAAAATTAGTACAAAAACATTGCTAAGGATTCTGCATGGTGTGGTATGGAAGGAGGTCAATGGGGTAACACCATAAGTTACTACACTAGGTGATGCCAATCCTAATGATGCCACTGCCCCCAACCCCTGGCCCACACAAGTATTAGGCATTATTAGACTATGGGCCTTTGCAGATTGCCAAAAATAATACAAATTGAGTCCACTTTAAGGGTTAGGGTTAGTGCTAGGGAATCATGGGAATTGTGTTGTTTTTTTTCCTGAGACATTAAGCCTTCTCTGTAAGAGAACTCTGGTGCCACAATAAAATACAGTTCCCATGATTCCCTAAACCTAACCCTAACCTTTAAAGTGGACTCAATTTGCACTATTTCTGGCAGTCTGCAAAGGCCCTATATTTATTAGTCAAATAGGCTACAATAGCTAAAGAGACAGATATGTCTGAGTATTTAATGGTGAAATTAATAATAATAATAATAATAATCATAATAATAAATATTCTTAGATTCTTAGGTTATTTTATGTAATATTGTAATATATCTGTTTGGATTTTAATGTAAGCTGCCCCGATTGCTTGGCAGAGGGACGGGATATAAATAAAATTTATTATTATTATTATTATTATTATTATGAGAACAACAGGCTGTCATCTCCATGTCCTCCTTTGAAAACAGCATCCTAGATCTTATTGAAAGTTTGCTGGTCATTTCTTATGCTCTTACAGCAAACAAGGAAAACAACAACATTATTTAAAGACATGAGAGACAAAATAGACGGTGAGATGATTTAACCTCTCCCTAAGTTGGAACTTTTCAGTTCCCTATAGTTCAAATAATATAGATACGAGCAAGAGGAAATTAGTTTTAACCACATGCACCCATCAAAAATAATACTTACTTCTCATTAGGCACAGCCCCCAGTTTTGTTGTTGATAATTAGATTTAGAGATTTCCCTCACCACACACACACACACACACACACACACACACTATTGTAATGAATTATTGATCTGTTCACCAAGAACTTTATTGTTTCTGGAGCACACAATTCATTTAAAGAATGCCAGCCATGATAAATGGAAGTTTAATCACATATTACAGCTCTTGTTAGACTTTTTCAATATTAAGCTTGCATTCTTGTCCCTTCTTCTGACCCCTCCCAGTAACAACTTTATTTTAAGCTCACAAGGAATTGGCATTTTGTTTGTGCATATTTAGATCTTTCTCCTGTCCCTTCATTCCTAGGACAACCATCTAATGTGCATTACTCAGCTGTCTAAAATAGATAGTCTGGCGCATCAGCTGCTAGGAGCCAACAGGTGGTGTGCAAGATTAGCCGAGATTTTAGTCTTCATGCCATGATACCTTCCATTCAGATGTTTTGGTTTTTTTTTTTTTTTGAAGTCTTCTTTTGGTAATTAAAGTGACATCAGAGTCCAAAGAAGGATGAAATCTGTTCACTTAAACATATCTTAACTATGGTAGTTTTCCTGGTTTCAGTTACTTACGTTATCTCTCGCTTCAGAAAGAAAAAGCAAACAAGAGAGGATAAAGACAAATGGTACTACAAATCTCATTTCCATTCTCCTGCCCCTCCTGCCACAAATTCTTCTTATTAACCACTAGCCCCAATTTGATAGGTAGAAGAAATAAAGTATTCTGCCATCATTTTCTGTCTTTCGATAATAGCAGATCCTAAAGGCACCAAATTCCATCTGATCATGAAATTTAAGCAGGGTCAACTCTGTTCAGTACTTGGATGGAATACTGCCAATAAATACCAGGTGTTGTAACCTATATTTTCACCTCTGAGTATTCCTTGTTTAAGAAAACCCTATGAAATTCATGGAGTCAACATAAGTTGATAGATGACTTGAAACACAGGGGGAGAGCAGACGGGCGGCCCTGGGCCTCCCCGGGAAGCTGGCCGTGGGGCCAAGGTATCCCCACACCTCGGCCCCATGGCGCAGCTTCACCACCCCTGGAAGGAGCGCTAAAATAGCACTCCTTCCACAAGTCGTCAAAGATGCGCCACAAAAGGCTGGCAGAGCTCCTTCAGCGACTCTTCTGCCGCAGCGTGTACGGACGCTGTGGCAGGAAGGCATTGTCGGAGCGCCGGCCATGCGGAGGGGCCAGCACTCTGACGATGCCTTCGGGAAGGGGTTGGGGCGCCCACCATGCGGCTGCCCCTCCCCTTCCTTGCCCCCAAAATGGCCCTTTGCTCTGTCTGCTTCCCCCCACAGAGACCTGACTACTGCAATGCATTTTACTTGAGGTTGAAAGTTCTTAACATCCCTCTCACCTGTACCTAATGATCTGGCCATCATTTAGTGAACTGGCCACAAAGTCACTTCTAGGTACAAGTGCCGGGTGTACCAGAGTTTTGCCACTGCTTGTCCTGAAGGCCACATCCAGTGGCAGTTGGGACACACATATACATGTGTTTGAATTTACTCTTAGATACATGAACCTGCACATGCATATAAATTAGATTACCAGGGGGTCTCTTATTATAAGGGATGTACTCTGTTTGAGAGTTAGAATGTTTTTCCTTTTATATAGAATGAACAAGATGGCAAAAGATGCCTATTTTTGTGGACCTTTCATAAAGAGAGAAATGTTTATATCATGTAATTTATGAATGTGGACAATATGTTCATTTTACAAAGAAGTGCATGGCTAAGTTAACTGAAATCAATACTTTCATTTGGTATTTAGGCAGAACACAGATTTCTTAATAACTATTTCCAGATTGTGAACCCTGCATGTCATTAATTTTGACTGTCCCTTATTTGCTATTTGAAAAACCTGGGGAGACTACAAACTCTACTCCATATTCATACATCACATATATACACAGACACATATACACACTGCCCAAAATAGAGACACAGAGACACACAAATGTCCTTTCCCTTAGCAATCTCCACTGTCATGTCTGTTTATCTTCTGCTTGAAGCAGATAGAAAATGTTGAAAGCCAGTAAACAGCATTTTCCTGCCTGGAGCAAGTAGCTTTGGGAGATGCGTAGAGAACCAACAATAACTGCATGTGGTACTAGTGAACAGCTTGTGCATTGATGTCCTAAATATTTTGGCCCAGGAGTATTGTTGCTAACTGCCCTCAAGTCAACCCTGACTCATAGTGACCCTGAGGATGAGACATCTCGAAGCCCCCCTATCATCCACTACTCTGTTTAGGCCTTGTTGATTCATGGCCTCCCTAATTGAGTTTATTCATCTGGTGTGAAGTCTTCCTCTCTTTCTACTACCTTCTATTTTTTTTAGCATTATTGTCTTTTTTTAATGAGTTATGGCTTCTCATGATGTGGCCAAAATATGCCAGCCTTAGTTTCATCATCTTAGCTTCCCAGGAGAGTTTTGTCTTTATCTGTTCAAGTACCCATTTGTATGTCTTTTGGGCCACCCACAGTATCCTCAGCACGATTCTTCAGCACCACATCTAAAATGAGTTTATTTTCTTCCTATCTGCTTTCTTCATTGTCCAGCTCTTACATCCATACATGGTGATGTGAAGTACAATGGCATGGACGATTCTGATTTAATTGTTCAATTGTATATATTTACGCTTTAGGATTTTATCTAGTTCTTTCATAGCTGCCTTTTCCATCCCTAGTCTTCTTCTGATTTCTTGACTGCAGGCTCCGTTCTGATAAACATTTGATCCAAGATACAGGAAATCTTTGGCTATTTCAGTTTCCTCATTGAGGTTGAATTTATGTAGATCCCCCATGGTCATTATTTTTGGGATTTTTTATGTTCAGCAGTCAGCCTGCCTTTGCACTTTCTTCCTTAACTTTCCTTAGTAATTGTTGAGTCTGTGGTGTTTTCCAATAGCAGTATGGTGTCATCCGCATATCTGAGATGGTTGATGTTCCTTCCTCCTAACTTTACTCCTACTTTTCTGAGTCTAACTCTTTTCCTTATATGATACTTCTGCATACAAATAGAGCATATATGGTGATAAAATGCAGCCTTGCCTGACCCGTTTGCCAACTGGCAATTGTCTCTCTGTATTCCATTGTAACAGTAGCTTTTTGTTCTAAGTACAGATTCTTCATCAGTACTATCAATTGTATTGGAACTGCCATATCCTTAAGAGCATTCCAAAGGTTTTTGTGGTTTTTGCAGTCAAAAACTTTCCTATGGTCTATAAAGCACATGCTAATTCTTTTATGCAATTCTCTTGTGTGCAGAGAATATGTAAAGTCATATGCTCACATATTAACTTGCTCAGTTTAGGATTTGAAGACACCCTCTTCCTGATGTTCCTAAACTTCTTTTTTCTGTGATGATATCTTGTCAGTTGCTGTTGCTGTTCTTTGTAAAAATGTTGCCCAAGGAATTTAATATTTGCTTGTTTAAAAAAATACATGATTATTTGTCAGCTATCTTCTTATCTTCTGTTTCTGTTCTGTTGTTTTTTATTGCAAAGGGTAGTGTGTTTTGTTATCTGTTGAAAATTCCCTTCAGAGCCAATGCTGATAGAAAGCTGGCATACAAAACAACCACTTGGTAATAAGTGCAATCCTATACATGTCTTCTCACAAGTAAGGCTCATAGAGTTTACAAATAAAACAACAGTACATATTTGCTTAGAACTGTTGTTATGACTTATCATGCAGTACTGAACACTTATTATGTTTGATGTTTTAAAAAACAACAACAACTAATTAGTCCATATATTAAACTCCCTTAAATATATTCGTATGAGTTGAGAGAAAGGACATTATTCAAAGTTGTTCTTTTGGAAATACTTTTGAGTGTCAAATAGGACTTCTCTGGGCAATTTTTCAGCAAATATGAAAAGCTTGTTTGTTCATTTGTTTTGTCTTCCCTGTTATTGCTTCCATTCAGTAAGATTTTTTTTGCCATCAGTGCAATCATCATCTAGACAAATGTGATGATTGGTAGATGGCTTTGTGACATCATATTATTCACTACCTGTTTCTGTCCATTGGTGTTGTTTCTTTACCTACTGTGCTTTTCATCCTTTTTTTTTTTTTTTGGCTATATTTCTTCTGCTGCTAATATTAGACATATGGATATCATCCATGCAACTGTGATCCCTGCTTCCTGTCATGAATTACCAGTGGTGTCAACTAAGGGTGGAAAGAATATTTGCCATATTTCATTTCCTAGCTGAGAAATGTAGGAAAGAATGGAACAGTGGTGACAACTTTTTCTTCAGAAAAGCTTCAAAGCAAAGATTTTGCACACACACAAAAACAAAAACCTTTGGTCAAAAAAACCCAGCAAACTTGCACAAAAATAGGCACATAGCTTTATTGTACAGGACTGCTGTTTTCTGTGCAAAATTTTTGTTTTGAAAGGCTTTTAATGCAAGGTGGTTGTTTTTGTGTCGAAAGCAGCAATCTTGCACACACAATTTCCCCCCCTGAAACAATTCGGGTTGTGCCAAAAAGCTGCACAGAAATATTCATTTTTTTCTGCAACAGGGAGAAACCTTGGAAATTATTACTCCTCACTAGTGAGAATGCCACAGTCAAGTATTAACATCACTAGTGTCAACCAGCACTGACTGACTATATAGCACTGTGGAATCATTCTACTGACTACAAAACTTTAGAGCTGCTCAAAGTTAGGACAGTTTCTAGACATCTGATGGTGGTATGATTTGGTGTTTTGCTTTCTAGCCAGAAATGAACTATTGTATCTTGGACAACAAGCAGATAAGTAACTCTTGATAATAATGGCAAAATCCAGGCATTTGGGGAACTCATTTGGGGCAGACCCACAATTCTCAGAGTGAAAGATTGACTTCCAGATGGATTGCAACAGTTTGTTGCAGTAGGTCTGAGCTTCTCCATGATATGAGTTCTTTAGTTCAGTAACAGTGTCCATCATAACCAGACCAGAGGGATCCCAGCTCCCAATCATAAATGACTGGTGATGCCTTATGATCATGACTTCATGAATCTGTCATGTGTTTCAATAATTCACTTTCTTATTCTTTTTTAAAAGAAGGAGTGAAGATAAACCATACCAAGATCTTTCTACATTCATTACTAAAGCAGCAGTATTGTTGCAAATAATAAAATTACTATTTTAGTTAACATGTCTTTATATTAGACTTTGTTTAGAGTTGGGAAAAGGCAAACATTTTAAATTGAGATTAAGGACCTCTGCAGACGGGCGGCCATGAGCCGCCCCAAGAAGATGTGGATTGGGACCAAGGCTGCCCCACGCCTCGGCCCCAATCCACTCCTTTTCCAGCCCTGGAAGGAGCTCTAAATTAGTGCTCCTTCTGCAAGGTGCAGAAAGGGCACTGGAAGAGGTGGTGTGCACCTCTTCAGTGTCTCTTCTGGCTCAACATGTCTGGACGCTAAGCTAGAAGGATGTCATCAGAGTGTCCACCGTGTGGAATGGTGGGCCCTCCAATGACATCCTCCGGAAAGGGTTGGGGCACCCGGCGTGAGGCTGCCCCTCCCCTTTCTTGCCTCCAAGATAGTGCTTTGTGCTTTCTGCAAAGACCCTAAGGCTGCATCTGCACTGTAGAAATAGTCCAGGTTAATACCACTTTAACTGTCATGGTTCAATGCTATGGAATTCTAGGATTTGTAGTTTTGTGAGACAGTTAGCTTTCTCTGTCAGGGATCTCTGGTGCCACAACAAACTACAATTCCCAGAATTCCACAGCATTGAGCCATGACAGTTAAAGTGATGTCAAACTGGATTATTTCTGCATTGTGGTTCCAGCTTCCCCCTCCAGTACTGATAACCTCTATGATGTTTGCAGAATGCTGCACCTGCATGGCATCCTGCCCTAGATGCGTGTACACTGCTGTTTTCAGAAGCTTACCATTTGTCCTGTGGGATTTAGCATGGAAGGATTACAATGGCATCACTAGATGTGAAGAAAATCGCAGAATAGCCCAATACAATCAACCCTCCATATCAATAGATTCAGCCTCCATGGATTCAACCACCCCACGGCTTGAAAATATTCAAACATTTTCCAACATGCAAGCCTTGATTTTGCCCTTTTACATAAGGGACATCATTTTACTGTGCCACTGTATATTAAGAAATTTGACCATCCACAAATTTTGGTATCCACAGTTGGTCCTGGAACCAAACTCCATCTGATACAAAGGGCTCTCTGTATATACAGCCACATGGACAGACTCTTCCTGGTAATTGGCAACAGGCAACTCTGGCTATGGGATTCTAGGAATTCTTGTTGTTGCTCTTGTTATATTTACTTATATCCTTAAAAATCCACAAAACACAAAGGTTAACAAGATATTAAACTATCAAAACAAAAACAATTAAAAATGTGAGCCATAAAAAAGAACAACAAACCTCCACAACAAAATAACAGATAGAAAGCCTAGTACATTGTAAAGGGATATCTTGCCCAAACAATCTGTCCTCAAAGATCTGTTCAAATAGAAATGTCTTCACTTGTTTACAGAAAGAGAGCAGAGAGTATGCCAATCTAACCTGTCTGGGAAGGGAATTTTTAGAGCCTGAGGGCAACCAATGAGAAAGCCCTTTCCCATGTTCCCAATAGATATACCTGCGAGTGTGGTGGGACAGAAAGAAGGGTCTCCCCAAAAGATCTGAAAACATGGGTAATTTTGTATAGTCCTTCAAATAACCTTGGTGTGAGCCATAGAGGGCTTTATAATCCAAAACCAGTTAGACCTTAATCCAAAAATACTTTTCCAAACTCTGGGTATACGGGGTAGGTTTTCAGTTATATAACTTAAATTAGGGGGCTTGCAGACTACCAGAAATAGTGTAAATTGAGTCCACTTTTAGGGTTAGGGTTAGGGTTAGGGAATCATGGAAACTGTAGTTTATTGTGGCACCAGAGCTCTCTGACAGAGAAGGCTCAATATCTCAGAAAAAAATTCCCATGATTCCCTAGCACTAACCATAACCCTAAAAGTGGACTCAATTTGCACTATTTCTGGCAGTCTGCAACCCCCCTATGTCACAAAGGCAAATTATTCCTTACCATGGAAGATGTACTTGAGGCCCATTAATCATGCAATAGTTATGAATATACTAAGTCAAGTAATTATGTATATTAAAGGTAACTTGCAAATATTCCCTTATCCCACAGGATAGCCCAAAAGGATACCTCTGCCTTTGTGAGAAATACCATGAAAACCCAAGGCTTTATTGCTCAGTTTTTCTTGGTTCTGCCTACTACTGAACCCACACTGCATGCTGTTCCCTCTCACAGTCTGAATCACAAGTTGAAATCAGTTTTGCCTAGGAACCTGAGGCTTTGCAGGGGATAATAATCAAATTTTTGCTCTTGTCAGTTGAAAGTCATTTTAAGATACCCATTCTACAACTGCTTCAAGGTTCAGTCACAGCACCTTCATTGTAGCATCACACAAATTTTCATAAACTCTAGGACTTTCTTCAGGAAAGATCCAAATGAGTCAAAGAAAGGTATCTTTGGGCTGATCTTTGGGTTGGCCTAGGTGTGGAGTTGGCGTGGAGCGACCACATGCCGGCTGCCCCAATGACACCATCATACTGCATACAAGACCACATGGTGCGTGGCATCAGGGTGCCCTGTTGGGGCAGCGTGAACACATGCTGTGTCAAAGGAATGCAAAAGAGCCGCCATGGCAGCTCTAAGGGCAGCTTTTTGCTGGCCCAGAAAGGAGAGGCATTTGTCAACTCTTTTTGAAGCGGCAAAAAGGAGGATCAGGGCTGCGGTGTGTGGTTGCCACAGTCCCAATCCAGTGCTCCCAGGGGCAGCACAGAGCCACCCCTTAGGGAACGTCTGCATCTGCCCTGGATCAGGACTCAAAGGGTCAATGCATACTGGCCTAAAGGGCCAGCTTGGGGGTGGAGTTGGAGCAGGGCCAGTCGCCCCGACTCCATCCCAATGCCGCTGTCATGCCCCATGCCCAACCGCATAGCACATAGCATCAGGGCATCCCATTAGTGCAGCGTGCACTCACACTGTGCCAAAGGGGCACAAAACAACTGCGGTGGCAGCTCTAAGGGTGGCTTTTTGCTGCCCCAGAAAGGAACTGCATTTGCCATCTCTTTCTGGAGTGGCAAAAAGGAGGATTGAGGCTGCAGCGTGTGGTTGCTGTCGCCCCAATCTGGCACTTCCAGATCTGCATTGTCTGCATCAGCCCTACAAGATCCTCTGTCTGATCACTCATCTCTTACCTCTTCCTGTTTCCCTCATTTTCTCTCTCCTTTTCATAGAATCATGGAATCATAGAGTTGGAAGAGACCACAAGGGCCATCCAGTCCAACCCCCTGCCATGCAGGAACTCAAAATCAAAGCATCCCTGACAGATGGCCATCCAACCTGTTTAAAGACCTCCAAAGAAGGAGACTCCACCACACTCCAATGGAGTGTGTTCCATTGTCGAACAGCTCTCACTGTCAGGAAGTGCTTCCTAATGTTGAAGTGGAATCTTTTTTCTGGTAGCTTGCATCCGTTGCTCTGAGTCCTATTCTCTGGAGCAGCAGAAAACAAGCTAACTCCCTCCTCAATATGACATCCCTGCAAATATTTAAACAGGGCTATCATATCCCCTCTCAACTGTCTCTTTTCCAGGCTAAACATACCTAGTTCCCTAAGTCGTTCCTCATAGAGCATGGTTTCCAGACCTTTCACCATTTTAGTCGCCCTCCTCTGGACACACTCCAGTTCCCTTTGGGATCTTCCAGATTGATTTAAAGATCTGAGAGTTCTCACAATATAGCTCCTTTGATTTTGGTAGGTTTTGCTGGTTGTTGTCACTTCCACATCAACTCATTCCATTATTTGGGGGGCTTTTGTAGCAATTATTTGGATCTGCACTTTGATTCTTCAAGGTTTTTTTTAAAAAAAACAAAAATCTGGGAGCTGTAAAGATGGGCAAAAAGAGGTGCTTTTAGACTGACTTGGAGGTGTGGCATTTAGATGACACATGCCTAAAAGCCAGAAGGAGAGCGCCCTCTAGGTGCCGTAAGCCAGGAAAAGCCACTCCAAAAAGGAGCAGCTTTTTTCTACTTCTTCTGCAAAGATATGCAGCTTTGCATGTGTGTGTGTATGCAATGACACCGATGCATAAGAAAAGGGGCACCATAGATTTAAAACAGCCATATAACTGCACCCAAACCCTTAGCCTAATTATAACCCTAACCCTAACCCTAATTGTAACCCTACACATGCACTCTAGCAACTGTTCTCTATTATGACAATAAATTAATTCTGTTGCATGTACACTTACTGTCAGCATGCACAATAGTTTGCCTGAAAGAGGTTTTTGTGACCTCTTTGCATGTGTGCACACCACTTCCTGGCATGATTAGGAGGGGGGCTCCTGAACTAACATTTGTTTGTTTGCCCTGTTGACCATGTCCCTTGCATAACCACCAGCTACATGTATCCAGTTTGTCCACACCAACCTCCCTTGCATGTACCTCTCCCCTCCACCCTGATCTGTGTAGGAC
>CM034703.1:292214600-292231112 GCA_020142125.1 Phrynosoma platyrhinos
GGTGGACTCTATAAAAGAGGTCATGGGTATGAGTTTACAGTACCTAAGTAGAGCAGGGAAGGATGGGGAGTCTTGGAGATCTTTCATCCACGGGGTTGCCATGGGCTGAAATCAACTTGAGGGTGGTTAACAAGAACAAAAATGGAAAATAAGGCAAAATTTAGAAGGAACTGGCGAGATACGGAGAACAAAATGATACTATTTAGGAAACAGCAGTATTTGGTGGCTTAATAGTGGGCCTTTGCAATCACAACCTGGCATCCACCTGTCATCTCACCACAAATATTCCTGGCTTGAGGCCTGCCAGGAGCTTTAGAGACAGGAGCACTCTTTTTTGCTGTTCCTTGCTGGCAGCCATATTAGGAATTTTATACATGCTTGTTGGGCTGCTGTGCTCAGTTTAGCAGACCACAAATTGTACAGGCTGCCCTTGCATAGTACTTGCTCAGCCTACACAAAAAAAAAAAAATGACATACTTTTTCAAAGGTGACATAAGTTCCAGATTGTTATCTGGGAAATGAACCATCCAGAGAAAATGGACACTTTGCATTTTGTACTGTTTGGAAAAGAAAAGTAAAATGCTAGCAAAAGTCCACAAGCCGAGACAGTCTGTGCTTTGGCCCAGGCCTTTATGAGACTATTATAATGTAGTTCCAGGGAAACCTCAAAATACAGAACATTTTTATTCCATTATGTGGTCTTTTAAAATGGACACAGAATGACAGTCACTATAGAGCTGTGTTTTGTTTCCCATATAATTTTTAATTGGTGCTTGCACCTGTCTCTTTTGTGTGACCAAACTGTGACTTAAGATGAAAAGTTCTGGCAAAAATAAAGTGGCATTCTATTTTCTAGTACAATCCTATTTTTCATTCCCTTCTCTTCTACTTTGGCTATGCACTGTATTCAATTCTGGTTGAAACAACTTCAGATGAGAGACCCTTCCCTATTGTACTGTCACATTATTCACAAGAAAGGGGGGGAGCATCCATTGTTGTTTAAAGTTGTTTTCTACCTGGTTAAATTCCAGCAATAAATGGTGTAGCATAACAACAGTGCCACAACAAACTGCAGTTCCCAGAATTCTAGTGTCCTAGTGCTACAACAAACTGCAGTTCCCAGAATTCCATAGCATTGAGCCATGGCAGTTAATGTGGTGTCAACCTGGATTATTTCTGTATTGTGAATGTATCCTAGGTCATCTTATTCATGCTTTCTAGGCTGAGGCTAAATCTGAATAAATAATCCAGGCTGACACCACTTTAACTGCCATGGCTCAATGCTATGGCATTCTGGGAATTGTAGTTTGTTGTGGCATTAGAGCTCTCTGTTAGAGAAGGCTAAATGTCAAACAAAACCACAATTCCCAGAATGCCATAGCACTGAGCCATGGCAGTTAAAATGATGTAAAACTGGATGATTTCTGCAGTATAGCAACAAGAGTAAAATAGAATAAGACCATCTTGAACTCTCTGGTGAAAGGAGAGGATGTAAATATGATTTGTAAACTGGATAGAATCCAAAGAAATTCATCTTCATTAGAAGACAGTCTTACTTTATGTGATGCTTTTGGTGATCGATTGAAACTTCTATGATATATTACATCAAAATTAATTGTACTTTTGTTTTGGGAGATAGCAATTAGAGTTTTGTCCTAGATATTAGTATGTTTTCCTCCTAGTAGAAAAGAATAATTTTAACTAATCTAAGAATGTAGTAGGAGGTGACTTTGTATATTGTTACTTGAATCATCTATTTATTTTGATTTTTAAAAAACTGGGATGTGCAAGCAACAATAGCAAGATCAGGTCATCTGCAATTCTGGGAATACAGCTGGGATTCCAAATCCTTAGATTCTCAAATGGACTTTTTTTTAATGTTCACAGCCTTTAGATGCAATCTGCAAAATTAGAAATGTAGAAATGATTTATTTTTCAACAAGCAGCTGAAATCCTAGGAATAAATAAACAAGTGGGATGCAATAAAGTATGCACTATAAACATACATCAATAAAACAAATTCATCCCCTGGGAGACCTGGAGTTCTGGACTGCTGCTTTTAAGATGTTTTCCTGTTGAAAGTTTTCAAGCAATCTTTTGACAATCTAAAACAAGTTGAGCTTTCCCCAGTAGGAATGTGAAATAGTGTTTTATTTATTAGTGAAAATAGGACCACATATAAAGAAGAGTGAAGGGCATCCCTGCCTATGATCAGATTTCCTTGCTGGTCTAGTTGCTTCCAATTAAAACAATCCTCCCTCCATCCCACCCTTAAAAAGGTGCGAAGAAAGATGAATATCTGCTGACTATTGGCCTTGATGGATGCTCATGTAATCAACAAGGAAAGAGTAAAGCAACACCCTCCTTGTTGGTCACATGATGGGCATCCCATTCTGACCTTGGCAGAAATGACAACAATAGCCAGGCTCTTGCAGAGAGCTGCTTGGCTGGTGTGTCTGCACCAATGGCAGTGCTGGGACCAAGAGGGAAAGGCCAGCGGGGCCAATGCAATATTGACCAAGTGCTACATGTGCACAACAATGCAGTGTCACTTGGGCTGGTTCATGTGGTTGGCAAGGGACATAATGCTCTGGACTGGCCTCAGATTAAGCAGCTGTTGTGCCCTGAATCACTGAGTCCCAGATTGGGAAAATGGTGAGATATTGTTGATGTTGTTCTTACAAATAGGGTGCATGTGAATCACTCCAGGGGTTCCAGTTAACCTGGAGTTTTCCCCGACTTTGTTTAGTTCAGGCAAAGTTTGAATAAGGGCCAAAAAACATAGTATCTCCCCCAGAAAGTAGTCATATGTCATGAGGATTGCCAGCACTGGCTTCAGGGTGAGTTTGGGCTAGGTCTGTGTTCAAGGTATGTGAGGTTTTCTGTTAGTATTATGGTGGCATCTGCATACCATACAGTGCAAGTGTATAAAGATTCATATGGGAGAGACAAGAAACTTTCTTTTAAAAACAGATAGGCAAACACTTTTCTAACAAAAGAAACAATAAAACATATGCTTCTTAAATAAGTCATTTATTTGGATGCAACAGACCTCAAATCCTGGGCAATAGTAAAGGGGAATATTATAGATGAGAAGATTCTGTTAAAGAAAAAGGTATCGTAGATTTTAAAATTATAATATTTGGCTCCTAGAGGACTAAATAAGGATCTTGACCTCCCGTGTTGGTTATTGTTGTGTGCCTTCAAGTTATTTCTGACTTATGGCAACCCTAATGCTTGTATCATGGGTTTTATTGGCAAAATTGATTCAGGAGAGGTTTGCCATTGCCTTCCCCTCAGGGTGAGAGCATGTGACTTGCCCAATGTCACCCAGTGGGTTTTATGTAATGTTTTTTTAAATTGTTAAATGTGTTTTAATTTGTTATTGATTTAATACTGTTTTAAGGGGGGGTGGGAATGTTGTGATTTATTTTGTATGATT
Organism: Phrynosoma platyrhinos; assembly: GCA_020142125.1. Taxonomy (NCBI): domain Eukaryota; kingdom Metazoa; phylum Chordata; class Lepidosauria; order Squamata; family Phrynosomatidae; genus Phrynosoma; species Phrynosoma platyrhinos. The sequence goes on from CM034703.1 coordinate 292,218,043, forward strand.
TTATTGTTGTGAGCTGCCCTGATTAGGTTTCCCAAAGGGCGGGATACAAATAAATTTTTTATTATTATTATTATTATTATTATTATTATTATTATTATTATTATTATTATTATTATTATTATTATTATTATTATTTTATTATTATTATTATTATTATTATTATTATTATTATTATGGCCAAGCAGGGAATTAAACTCTGGTCTCCAGAGTCATTGTCCAACAATCAAACAATGCCATGCTGGCTCCCACTCCTTTAAATTCCTTCAGTGTTTCTCACAATGCTTTCACTTTCAGCTCAGTTGTGTAGATACTTCTTTGAATGCTAAATCCCTTTGTTCCCTGACCATTTCCTAATATTAAAAAACAAACAAACTTGAGTTTAGTTCACGTATTTCTTCTTGTCCTGCAAAAGGAATGAGATTGTCTTCTTCAGAAAATGTTGCAGTTAGATTTCAAATTGATATGTACAGGTTCTAGACAAAATTAAAATGATGTTGTTGTAATATTTTCTATGCTTTATTATATAATTATGTTTTGTGTTTTTGTTTTTATTTTTATGCCTTTTATATAGCCCCTGAAGAAGGCCACAAAATATTATCGGCCAAAATGTGTTGGGGTTACTCTATAATAATGCAGCCATCCATTGAGTACTTTGAGATATGTCTCCAGTTTTTCCTGTGGATAATGCCTGTTAAGCCACAGAATGATGGCTTCCAACCATCCAGCTCACTGGGCAAGTATCTGGTAAGAATATGATAGCAGACCAGCCCCAGATTTTGCCTTTGAAAACATATGATTGCCATGTATTTTTTTCCAAGTTGACTTTAATATGGATTCCCACTGTCACACAGTAAAGGAATCAGTGACAGATTTATGATCCCCTTATGAAACTTTGAATAACTTATTGTGACAGTGTATAATTTACAATTTATAATGACATTGTAATGAGTGCACACATTGGAAACTTTTACCAGCAGCTTATGGAGGGGGGATGGGGAGGATATATGTACGTGTTCTTTATTAACTCATGTCATAACTCATGCACTGCTGTTTCCTTGTAAACCTTGTAAACATTACCTTGTAAACATCTTTAATCCATTTGCCTCATTTTTCATGATTTGCCATTTCTATGTCCTCCTATGTGTTGTACTGCTGACCCTCTGTATCCAGAGGATTCAACAATCCATGGCATAAAATATTTGTTTAAAAAATGAATTCCAAAAAGCAAGCCCTGATTTTGTCATTTTATATAAGGGAAATCTTTTTACTATGCCATTGTATTTAATGGATTTAAGCATCCACAGATTTGGTATCCATGGGTGGGGGGACTCCTGAACCAAACCCCAGCAGATACCAAGGGACCACTGTACATTTTAAAAACAGTATTTTGTTTAAAATTCACTAACTGCTAGATAATAAAAGCCAAATCTTGGTGGTGTTCTGTCTTTATCTGACTCAAAAATCAGAAAGATGAACCAGATGAACCAGAAAAAGTTTATTGTAGCAGATCAGAACAGAAATGCAATTTTTGCTTGAAGTGTCTCACAAGCATCCATTTCACTATTATAATTCCTTGCAAGCACTGCCTCCCTCAACCATCTACATGACATTATCTAGAAGCTTCTTGGCAAGAGCCTGTGCCTGAAACCTCCCATTCTCAGTTAGGCCTAGCAACTGCTAACAACAACAACAGTAACAACAACACAAACATAGTTAACAATAACAACATCAAGCACTGAGTTAATAATAATCTCAAACATTATAACCATGGCAAGGGAATCTACATAGGAGACCTTAACACCTAGACCATAAAATGTCTTTATTTTACATATGGGTCCATAAAGCATGCCTAGTCTGTAAATACTGGTAGAAAATAGGTTTTCTCGGCTAATTTTAAAATACTTTGCTCATGAAGGCTGCATTCACACTGGAGTAATAATCCAGTTTGACACTGCTTGTTGTGGCTCAATGCTATGGAATTCTGGGAGTTGTAGTTTGTTCTGGCACCACAGCTCTCTGCTAGAAAAGGCTAAATGTTTCACAAAAATGCAGTTCCTAGAATTCCATAGCACTGAGCCATGGCACAGGGAATAATATTGCTATGCAGAAATATCATTTTCTGTGCAAAAAACAAAAAAAGGCTTTGGAGGGGAACTTATTCAGCACAAAATTCACACATGGAATTTTTGCACAGAAGAAAGCATGTTGCTGTTTCCTGCAAAGGAAATACTGTAATAAGAATATAGTTGGCGTTCAGTCACCCTCCATGCTCAGGTCTCACTGGGCAGATAGGCCATTTGGCTTGCTTGCCTATTGAGGAGGTTGATATAACCTTGAAATTTAGAGATAGCAAGACATGCACTAAGTCACTGATTTCATCAACACATAAAAATTGGGAGTCAGACAATTGAAACTGATGCAAGTAAGACATTTTGCAAATATGCAGATAGGCCAAGAAGATGTTTTATGTCAATATTGCCCTTTGGACTTTCTGTACTGGGATTTGATACTGACTTTGACCATGCCAGTGCTGTGTACTTGTTGGTCAACTGGAATTTCTCTGTTGTTCCATGTTTGGACCTTGAAGCAATAGAAAGAAAAATGCAAGATCTTTTATCAATAAGCTTCTTGATTCTCCCCTGATATTGAATAAAAAAACCTCAAAACCTTTCCTATATTTTTTTGTGCTTTTGTATCCTAGGAACCTCTTGCTGTTGGCAAAACAATAGGGCAATGTGCAAGCGTGGTATCCACTTTCATATCAGTGTATAGACTCTCTATTTTTGCTCTTGCTCCCCAGTGTGTGTGTGTACACACACGCACTGGGAGCAAGAAGTAAAAAAAAAAGTTTGACAGGTCATCACTTCATTTATCCTGTAAATTTAATTGTCAACTAAACTAGGAGGTTTCACCCCTTTCTTGTAAGAGCTTAGTAACAAAAATATCAGCATGTATAAATCAATATTAATTCCTTGTGGTAGACACTGGCTATTTTGGAAGTTCTATGAATCAGGAAAACACGAAATGATGCCATGAACATTTTCTTTTACAATCAGAGTAGAAATGAAGGAAATATAGTGCATGATAATACAAATTAGCAGGAGGTAGAGTGCCTGCACAGATACACAGGTTCATTTATACAGACTTAAAAAGGTCACTGCACTATTGCGCTACAGTCATCCTAATTAATGACATAAATACATCTGTATTCCTTGACAATGCACAAGAATACCATCCAGGTAAGCAATAAGTGAGCGAAAGCATTTTTGCTGACTTCCTCAGGCAATCAGCTTGTGGTCTAAGCTGTTAGATTTCATTAGCACAGTTGCAGAGCTGCATTTGCTAATTTGGCAATTAATCCATCCAGGTTTCCACAGAGCTTACCACACTCTTAAAAAAGTTGTTTTACCTTTTCCGGGTTCAATCTTCATCTGGGATACAACCCGATGTTATCACATGGGGAATCTCCTTAAACTGCAGCAGAATCCGCTGCTTGAATCCAGACCGGGTAAATCGCAGGGAAAACTGCTTTTTTAAGAGTGCGATAAGCTCCTGAGACTATTGCCTGGTTGTCCAAAATGTGCCTTAAGACTGCTTTAGTTTCATCAAAACAAAGGAATGAGCACCCTAGAAGAATATTCATTTGGAGATTAGAAGACTATATCAGATTTAGAACATAAGAGCAACACTTATTTTCAATGTGCATGCAGGTCCTAAATCAGATCAAGGAGAGAAAATTATTATTAGTTATTGTTGTTGTTGTGTTGCTGTTGAGTGTCTTCTAGTCATTTCTGATTTATGGCGATCCTAAGGCAAACCTATCACAGGATTTTCTTGGCAAGGATTGCTTTGTTCAGAGTGGGGGTTGCCTTTGTCTTCCTCTGATTACCACATATACTTGCCTATAAGTTAAGAAATGTATACCTAAAACTTGACCTTAAAGTCCTGGGTTAACTTATATATGGGTCAATACATTAATACTGCTTAGAAAGCTCCTGATAGAAGCACCTCCTGATGCCCCATTCTCCATGGTGCACCACTCTCCAAGCCTCAGCAGTGATTTCTGAAATAGTTGCCCAGGCAGGAGTGTGTGTCTGTGTGAGAGATGATTTCTTTCTCAATCCAATGTTAAAAACTTCTGTCCCCATCCTCTTCCTCCTCCACATCTCTCTCCCCACCAAACAACCCATCTAACTCCACTTCCTTCCATTTTCAATCCAATGTTAAAACATTCTCTCCGCATTAAACAAACACCCCATGTCTCTCCAGTTCCTTCATTTTTTTAATCTGGTGTTAACCTTGTCTCCCCATCAAACAAACACCCAATTTCTCTCCAGTTCCTTCCCTTTTCAATCTGTTGTTGACCTTCTCTCCCCATGAAACAAACACCACATTTCCCTCCAGTTCCTTCCCTTGTCGACCCAAAGTGTTGATGTTAATATTTATAAAAATATATTCTGATTTTTAATACTTAAAAATGGTAATGATAACTTGTTTTTCAACAATTTATAAATATTTTTAAATATTCTTTCCATCCCTTGGGTGCATTTTCCTATGGGCAATGGAAGAAATACAACACTGTTGCCTCACTGTCTAGTGACTTATCAGCTTAAGGGAAAAGGAGGATTTGTGAGATATTTTAAAAATGAACTGGAATGTAATGTTTCATGTTTGAATGGAAGAGTCTGTGTGTCTGTCACATCATCCTTTCCTGTTCCTTGTGTCCTCTAAATATCTGTGTTGTCTGTCACCTCATCTTTTCCAGCCCCTTGTGTCCTCTAAATGTCAGTTTCCAGAGTTTTGAGGACAACCCTGGTAATCGTTTCAGATGGACTGCAATTTCCAAAGTCCCCCCAGCCAGCATGACCAAGCTTTTGGTGAGATGGACCAAGGAACACAAAATAATTAAAAGACACATATGGGTCCTTCATTGTTTTTTTTTTTTAAAATATAGCATTTAAACTTGCAAAAATATTCAACTATTTAAATTGACCATGCTATAAATAGACTTTAGTGTAGTTTTGAAGGAAAGCTTCCTTCCTTCCTTCCTTCCTTCCTTCCTTCCTTCCTTCCTTCCTTCCTTCCTTCCTTTCTTTTTGCATTATGGTCTTTCAACAAGTACCAAGTAAGGAAGAGATACTACTATTCATTGAGGAATGGAAATGTTTCTTCCTTCAGCAATCAGAACCTGATAAACCAAGTACACTTGATCTTCAAATTTAGGAAAATGTTACCATATTTTAACATCAGGTCCTTTCATACTTCACAATGATGGTGCTGATTCCAGTGGAATGCTGAAGTTTTTAGTTTGATGAGGCACTAGAGGAGTTCTCTGGCAGAGAATTCTGAATTTTTGTTATTATTTGATATTTAGTTGCTTCAGTTTATGGCAGTCCTGTGAATGAGAAACTTCTAAGACACTCTGTCATCAACAGCCCTCCCCAGATCCTGCAAACTCAGGGCTGTGGCTTTCTCACTTGAGTCAATCCACCTGTAGTGCAGTCTTCATCTTTTCTTGCTGCCTTCCACTTTGATGATCATTATAATCTCTTCCAATGAATTATGCCATCTCATGATATATCCAAAGTACGCATTCTAAAAATAAGACTTCTAAATACTCTTTCTTAAACTGTAAATCCCAAGATCCAATTGGATGATACCATGGAAGTTAAACCAGAATCATAGCAATATAGTTGTGTAGTGCAGCTAGATCACAGAAGCCAGAACTTGCCAAGGCATTGCCAACCTTTTCCCCAAATCCTCATTTTATTACTCATTTTCTTGCTGGTACAATAAGTACAATGGAGGAAAGATGGCAGCAAGACGCAACATATCTACCTCAAGCACTTGCCCTTCTTTGAAGCTCCTGAACTCTGGGAATTTCACTTGTGGCATCAGGGAGATATAGAAGTAGACAACTGGTGGAGCTACAGGAGCTGTCATGTCAGCTTAATCCATCCAGGCTAAGGTGATTGTTCCCCTTGACTGTTACAATTTCTGTAGATTCTTCAATGAGAGCTCTTGTCTTTAAATAGTAGAAAGTACTGGGCCAGCTGCACTTTCTGAAGAAACTGACAGAGTGCCTCTGCACTTTCTCTGTGCTACAGAAAATGTGTGTGTGTGCTAACAATAGCACCACTTACAGCTAGCATAATTCTCCATAGACAGTAAAAGGAAAAAGGAGTCAGAGAGGACTGGATGAATCCATACCTAGATTCACAACTGATGTCACAAGTAATTGGCATTTTTAATTGTTCATTATCATTATTACTATTACTTATTATTATTATTATTATTATTATTATTATTATTATTATTTCATATATAAATAAAACATATATATTCCAATTATTTACTATATGGTGATTATATAAAATATAATCCCAACATGAATTCTCATTGAACTTGACTTCCCCAGTCTCTCCAGAAATGATCCTCATATCATTTAATCCTCACCCTGACTTTTTTAATAATGTAAAAACAATAACATAAAAATTATATTAATACTATTTTCATAGAGTCTATTTATCACCTAATAGTTTCTCTTTTTAAAAACACTTTCTCTTCAAACATGCTTTAATTATTCCTACACATTTCTCCATCTTACTTTACAATACTCCATAATTGGGGACCATTCATTCTCTACTTCATTTCTATCATTGTAATTTAAACAACAAGTTAGTTTGTCCATTTCCACCATTTCCAATAATTTCATTAGTCAATCATCAATCTTGGGCATTTGCTGATTCTTTAGATCCATTTAATCAATTTAGTTAAAAGATATGTAAATAGTGGATTTACTCTAGTTGGGAGTAGCACTAGGATTTAGAAGCTGAAAACAATAAGAAACAAACTATGGTTTACACTACATTTAGAGAGGTTGTCAGCACTAAGTGACTTTAAAAACATGAAGCACCTATGTTTCTTTCATGTCTGTATTTTTGACCAACAACAACAAAAACTTTTTGGAAAATACAATTTAATTACAAATTGAGGAAATTACAATGCAGCAATGCAGTCTAGTCTTCCAGGGAATAATCCTTTGATGTACAACTGTTGTCATTTATTATAATGACAAGAGAAAATCCATTTTGAGTGCATCTGTAAGGATTGTTTTTATTTTATTTTTTTGGGGGGAAAAACTATTATGCAAGATATATGTGTATATGTAGAGTTTGCCATCTGTCTGATTAATGTCATGTCCATCTTTTGAAGGATTCAGCTTCTTTAATTATAGATGGAACAAAGGCATGGAAGGATTTTCAGGTTCCATCAGAACCTCTTGTGACATCTGTGTTAATATGTTCTTTTGATAGTTTCTACAGACTGAGAAATGTGCTAGGAAATGGGGAGCCAACCTACCAAAGCCCTGTTCAGCCACTTGAAAACATATCAGTTCTACAGCCAAAGAGGGCCTCCCAAAGTATAGTTGTGAATAGTTAGCCATTATAGTCTTCTCTCTGGAAGCTCTTTTAAGGCACCTACACCAAGTGATATCAAACCTAGTGATGTCATTGTGTACAGTGTTGCGTGATAGGTATCACCAAAGGTATCACAATTGTCAAACTTTTATGGCAGTTTAAAAGCTGTGTGTAATAAAATCTTGAGTTTTCTTGGCAAGATTTGTTCAGATCAGATAGGGGTTACCTTCCTTCGAGCCTGAGTGTGATTTGCCCAGGGTTACTGAGTGGGTTTTCATGGCTGAGCGACAATTCGAATCCTGGTCTCCAAATCATAGTCCAACATTCAAACCACAGTGAGCTTAAACACAATTCTATGATTCTGGCCAATGGATCTGGCTTGTTTTTAAAATGAAATTCATATGGTCACCCATCAACAATTTTTTTTCTGGGTGCCTATAGGAGTGATGAAAGCAAAATTATCTGTCTCACTCTTTTCTCTTTCTTTCTTTCTTTCTTTCTGATTTCTTTTTTTGATAGAATTACCAGCTTGGTAGATGAAAGGAATGCCATGATTTCAGTAAGGCCTTTGACAAGGTTTCCCATGATGATCTGGCAAATAAGCTAGTAAAATGTGGGCTAGACAAGGTAACCGTTACATGGATTTGTAACTGATTGACCAGCCAAATCCAAAGGGTATTCAACAATGGCTCCTTTTCATCCTGGAAAGAAGTGACCAGTGGGGTGCCACAGGGTTCTGTCCTGGGCCCAGTACTATTCAACATCTTTATCAATGAATAGGGGGTGATACTTGTCAAATTTGCAGATGACACCAAATTAGGAGGATTAGCTAATACCCCAGAGGACAGAATCAAAATTCAAAATGACCTTAATAGATTAGAAAGCTGGGCCAAAACTAACAAAATGTATTTCAACATGGAGAAATATAAGGTACTGCACTTAGGGCAGAAAAATGAAATGCATAGATATAGGATGGGGGACACCTGGCTTAACACAACTACATGTGAAAGGGATCTAGGAGTCCTACTGCACCACAAGTTGAACATGAGTCAATAGTGTGATGCAGCAGCTAAAAAAGCTAATGTGATTTTAGGCTGCATCAATAGAAGTATAGTATCTAGATCAAGGGAAGTAAGAGTGCCACTGTATTCTGCTCTGGTCAGGCCCCACCTGGAATACTGTGTGCAGTTCTAGGCACCACATTTCCAAAAGGATGTTGAAAAACTGGAGCGTGTCCAAAAGAGGGCATGGTGAAATGGTGAAGGGTCTGGAAACTATGCCCTCTGAGGAATGACTTAGGGAACTGGGTATGTTTAGCCTGGAGAAGAGACAGTTAAGAGGGGATATGATGGCCTTGTTTAAGTATTTGAAGGGATGTCATATTGAAGAGGGAGCTAGCTTGTTTTCTGCTGCTCCAGAGAACAGGAACCAGAGCAATGGATGCAAGCTACAGGAAAAGAGATTCCACCTAAACATTAGGCAGAACTTCCTGACAGTGAGGGCTGTTCAACAGTGGAACATTCTCCCTCAGAGAGTGGTGGAGTCTCCTTCTTTGGAGGTCTTTAAATAGAGGCTGGATGGCCATCTGTCAGGTATGCTTCAATTGAGAATTCCTGCATGGCAGGGGGTTGGACTAGAAGGCCCTTGTTGTCTCTTCCAACTCTATGATTCTATGATTCTTCCTATCCCTTGGAGGCAGCAACTTATGGTGGGGCTTATAAAGTGGTTTTCACACAGAGAGCAGCCCTTGATCTGACCCAAGGATAGAAAATAATTTCTTCATGCAGGAGTGAGCAAAATATGGTCCTCACTGGACTGCAACACCCATCAGCAAAGCCAGAATAGCAAAAACAGGGATTTTTCAGAAATACAGTCCAACAATATCTGGCAGACCACAGCTGCCCAGTCCTGTATTTGAGAAATGGCATCATTGGATGACTCCATAGACAGTAGAGTTCTCCTAGTCTGTTATGCAGGCAACAAAATAAATTTATCTTTCTTCAACTCTGTCAGAAGTAGTTTTTTGTTGTTGGTGGTGGTGGTGGTGCAGGTACACTTGCTCAGTAGAACATTTGTTATTATGTCTGATCTGATCTGATACACATTGGCATATGCTGTACCTTCCCTAACAACAACTTATCCTCACAACTGCTCTATGAGATACATTCATGTGAAAGATCATAGCTGGCTTGTAGTTATGCTGTAAGATTCACAGCTGAGTGGCAATTGTATTTGTATTTCCTGGGTTCTAGTCTAACACTATCTCACTACTCCTCACTGTCCACTGAGTTTCCAGTGCAAATGGCACTTTGAACAACATTTCTCTGCAGTGTTTCTCAACCTTCCACACTGTGACTTGAGGCTCACTCTGAATGTGTGTGTGTTTTCTGCAGGAAGTCTTTTTGCCAGGCTCCCATTTAAGACTCTTACAGCCATAAAGCTGATTTCAGATGGACCATATGCTGGTATAAATCTGTACTTTTCTCAAAGAATGAGCAGAATGAGTTACACAAGAAAAATGGTGAAATAAAATCAGAAAGGCCTGAACAATCCACATCATTCAGTTGGCATTCTCAGAGGGTGATTATGACCAAGATGTGTGCCCTAGATGTTTTTCAGGTCATGCTGCTGTACTCACAAGAAGCAGAAAAACAAAGTAGAGGAGGGTATGAAAAGAACATTAGAAAAGAGGAATATTTACCCTTAAAAACATATTTTCTGCAGAAGAAAAAAAACTATCATTTTGACTATTGTGATTTGCAAAGCTCATCCAAAAGCTATCCTAAAAAAAAATAATAGCTATTTTTGATGCATATACAAACTGAATGAATGAGAATTCACATATTCAAGATGCTGAAAAACAATGATGATTGAATTAATTTATTTAAAAGAATTTTAGGCTGCCTTTCAGGTCAGCCTACTCAGAATGATAACACAAATTATAATGAATGAAGAACAACAATGTTCAATGAGCAGATTGAAAGCGATAACAAGAGAAGCAAGAGTAGACCAAGAGAAGAGAGTTTGAAAAGTTTTCTTTTAAAAGAAGAATGACTATAATGGTATGCCAAAGCATAAATGACCAGTATGGTGAAGTTCTGAGTACTGAGCACAGACCATTAGCCTTAGGACATCATAATGCTGTTCATTTTATGAACAATTTCACAATGGCTTCAGCATGCCTCTTTGATTCTGTTCCTTCCTCTCGGGTAGATTCCAGATGCTTGGGAACAGTGGCTCTACAAGGAAAGAGCTTAACTGTGGTGTCCCACAAGGTGCCGTCCTGTCACCAATTCTATTCAATATATATATATGAAGCTGTTGGGAGAGATCATCTGGAGACATGGGGCCAGACATGGGGCCAGTATGCTGATGACACCCAGATATATTTCTCCATGTCTCAGTCTTCAGCTTTGACTTCAGAGGGTATCTCTCCTCTCAGTGATTGTCTTAAAGCAGTAATGGACTGGATGAGGAAAAACAGATTGAGACTGAATCCAGATAAAATGGAGGTACTTACAGTAGCAGCCCCAAAACCAGATATTGGGATGCAACTTCCAGTCCTGGATGGGGGCACACTCTCCTCTAAGGACTGTGTTTGCAGTCTGGGAATGCTCCTGGATCCATCGCTCCAGATGATAAATCAGGTAAATGCGATGGTCAGGTGCGCCTGTTACCAGCTTTGGCTGATATGTCAGCTGCGCCCTTTCCTGGAAGTTAGGGACCTTGAAACTGGTATGCATGTGCTGGTAACCTCTCATCTTGATTTCTGTAATGCGCTCTACATGGGGCTACCCTCGTACTTAGGTTGGATGCAAACCATTTAGGGCTTTAAAGGTGATAACCAACACCTTGTATTGAGCCTGGAAACTAATAGGCAGCCAGTGAAGGGAGTTTAAGATTGGTCTTATATGGTCTCTTCTCAATGTTCCTGAGACCTGTCTGATTGCCATATTCTGTACTAGTTAAAGTGTCCAGACCATCTTCGGGACCGCCTTCTCCCGTATAATCCACCCCGCACTCTCATGTCCTATGGGAGGAATCTGCTGCAGCCTATAAAAACTAGACTGTGTGCAGCCACCCAGAGTACCTTTTTGGCAACTGCTCCCAGACTATGGAATGGCCTGCTAGATGAGATCTGTCATATTACCACCCTGATCAGCTTTAAAAAGGCTGTTAAGATGGATCCCTTCCATCAGGCCTTTTCTGAATAGATATCCCAGCCTCAAGAGACAGCCCAACCTGCTCCCCTGATTCTGCTTCACAGAATCATAGAACATAGAATCATAGATTTGGAAGAGACCACAAGGGCCATCCACTCCAACCCAATAAAAGCATTCCCAACAGATGGCCATCCAGCCTCTGTTTAAAGACCTCCAAAGAAGGAGACTCCACCACATTCCAAGGGAGTGTGTTCCACTACTGAAAAGCCCTTACTGTCAGGAAGTTCCTCCTAATGTTGAGGTGGAATCTCTTTTCCTGGAGATTGCACCCCTTGTTCCGGGTCCTAGTCACTAGAGCAGCAAAAAACAAGCTTGTTCCCTCCTCAATATGACATCCCTTCAAATATTTAAATAAGGCTATCATATCACCTCTTAATCTTCTCTTCTCCAGGCTAAACATCTCCAGCTCCCTAAGTCATTCCTCATAGGGCTTGATTTCCAGACCCTTCACCATTTTAGTTGCCCTCCCTTGGACACTCTCCAGTTTTCCCACATCCTTTTTTAATTGTTGTGCAAAGAACTGGACACAGTATTCCAAGTGAGGCCTGACCACAGCAGAATAGAGTGGCACTATGACTTCTCTTAATCTAGACATTATACTTCTATTGATGCAGCCTAAAATTACATTGGCCTTTTTAGCTGCTGCATTGCACTGTTGACTCAGGTTCAACTTGTGGTCTACCTGGACTCCTAGATCCCTTTCACATGTAGTCTCATTCAGCCAGGTGTCCCCCATTGTATATTCTGTGCTTTTCATCCCCCTCCCCAAGTGCAGTACCTTACATTTCTCCGTGTTGAATTTCATTTTGTTAGCTTTGGCCCAGCTTTCTAGTCTGTTCAACTCATTTTTAATTTTGATTCTGTGTTCTGGGGTATTAGCTACTCCTCCTAATTTGGTGTTGTCTGCAAATTTGATAACTATGCCCCCAATATTATCATCCAAGTCATTAATAAAGATATTGAATAGCACTAGGCCCAGGACAGAGCCCTGTGGCACCCCAGTGGTCACTTCTTTCCAGGTTAAAAAGGAGCCATTGCTGAGCACCCTTTGGGTTCGGCCAGTCAACCAATTACAAATCCATGGAACAGTTATTTTGTCTAGTCCATATTTAACCAGCTTGTTGGCAAAAATGTCATGGGGAACCTTGACAAAGGCCTTACTGCAATCAAGATATACTATATCCACAGCATTCCCTTCATCTACCAAGCTGGTCATTTTATCAAAAAAAGAGAGATTTGTCTGGCATAACTTGTTTCTCTGAAACCCATGTTGACTTTTTGCGATTATGGAATTACCTTCCAAATGTTCACAGACTCTCTGTTTAATGAACTGTTCTAGAATCTTCCCTGGTATTGAGGTCAGACTAACTGGACAATGATTGTTGGGATCCTCTTTTTTTCCCTTTTTGAAGATGGGGACAACGTT
>CM034703.1:292231212-292241336 GCA_020142125.1 Phrynosoma platyrhinos
ACTATATTTCTCCTTTCTGGGTGTGTGGTCATCTGTTCTAGAAAGGCAACATCCACTTCCTCTGCCTGAGTCGGGGGTCTGTAGTAGACTCCCACAATAACATCCCTGTTTCTCTCCCCTTTAATTTTTATCCAGATGCTCTCCACCTGGCTTCCAGGATTGATGTCCTGGATTTCTTCACTGGTGTAAATATCCCTGACATATAATGCTATTCCTCCTCCTTTCCTGTTTGGCCTGTTTCTCTTGAAGAGGTTATATCCCTGTATTTCTACATTCCAATCATGAGACTCATCCCACCAGGTTTCAGTGATGCCTATTATATATTTGCTTTGTTGTGCTAGGAGTTCAAGTTCATCTTCCTTATTTCCCATGCTCTGTGCATTAGTGTAAAGACATCTAAGACCAACTGTCCCCTTTATTTGCTGCCTGTGCACGTTTTTTTGCCTCCCACTGTTGGGTCCTTGCACTGTTTGTCTTGTTCTCTCTATGACAGTTTGACTATTTTTTCCAGTCCTTTTGTCTTCCAGAACACTGTTTCCTTCCCCACATAACTCAGTTTAAAGCCCTCCTGATAAAATTCTTGAGACTGTTGGCAAAAACGTTTCTTCCAACTGGCAGTTATTGTTTATTTGTCTATTTGTATTATTATTTTAAGTGTGTTTGTAAATTGTCATTGTTTAATAGTATTTTTAAGGGATGGGTGGGCTTGTGGGATATGAAATGTATATTTTAATGTTGTAAGCCACCTTGGTTGCATTATGCAGAGGGGTGGGATAATAATGATAATAATAATAATAATAATAATAATAATAATAATAATAATAATAATAATAATAAGATTTTCAAAGATCTGTGATAAAACAAGAATTAAATATTAGAATAGTAATAAAATGAAAGAAACACCAAAAGCTCAGGAGACTACAGATGTTCTCATCCGGCATGATACAGCTAACACAGTGATACCATCCAAAAGAATCCTAGGAAACATATTCCACTACTGAGGTGACAGCATTTCAAAGACACTGTTTTGAGATATCATTGACCTCACTTCTGGAAATGCTGGCACTGAGAAAACAACCTGGCATGGAGATCTTAATGAAATATGAATTTCTACTGGACTAGAATGAGAGGTATGGAATGTATTAAGTGTGTGTGGTCATGTCTAGCTGAGTGTAAAATTGCAGAAATGTAGGCTCAATCTATTATAGTGGGATGTGCACTTGAGCTTCATTCTATGATGTTGGGGGATTATGAGACACAATGAGACATAATTTGTGTCATTATGTTTGATGCTGTAAACACAGGCACAGATGCATTATGAGAAGGGGAGAACATAGAGGGTTGCAGAACTGTGCCTTTGCCCTTAGAGTTGTGTAGTGACACTGGACCTGGATCCCAGTGTCTATGCACTGGATGGAGGTGTCTATAAACAAAAGAATATGCCAGTATGTTGTCTAGAAAAGCAATATGCTTCAAACAAAGAAGGGTTGATAAATGAGTACTATGTACACTCTCATATTGTGAACTATGCAGAGGGAATTCACAAGGGCAACACACTGATTTGAGTAAACAGATATTTGATTAGCAGAGGATTTCAGTCAAAATGGATTTAGTGTTTTGCCTCTCCTAAATTTAGGGAGGAACTATGGCTTTTTGAACTGCTAATATTTTGGATTTGTCTTTTCCTAGCAACTAATGTTTAAAGTAAGATTTTTAGAATGTTAAAGTCAAATCCATTCTAAGCCGCTTACAATGGTAGCAAGCCGGAGTTGTTTGCATTTAACTCTGAATATGCACATCACATCTCTCAAGTCTTTATGCAACCTCATCCATACTGGGATGCTATTTGCAGGAGAAAGAATATATATATATATATATCTTTAAAGATGGTGCATACATACACATTTCAAATTAAGTTGCAGATTGATTATATCCTGAACATAAAATCCCTTTTAAAATTGATGCAACTTCAAGCTATTTCCTCAGATGTGATTTTACCTCATCCTATCCTATTACCATGTATGGATGCAAGAGCTAGACAGTTAACAAAAAAGGTAGGAAGAAAATAAATTCATTTGAGATGTGATGCTGAAGAAAAGCACTGAGGATCCCATGGACAGCCAAAAAGACAAACAAATGGATCCTAGAACAGATCAAGCCAGAATTCTACCTGGAAGTCAAGATAATTAAACAGAATCTGCCCTACTTTCGCCATGTCATGAGAAGGCATGACTCATAAGAAAAGACACTAATGCTAAGGAAGGATGAGAGAAGTAGTAGGAGAGGAAGACCACATGCTAGATAATAATAATAATAATAATAATAATAATAATAATAATAATAATAAGTTTTATTTCTAGCCCGCCTCTCTGCTTTGCAATCGAGGCAGGTTACAGCATATAAAATCTAACAAGTTAAAACATAGCCACCACCCACAATCTACCTCCCACCCCTTAAAACAGAATTAACTTATTATTATTATTTTAGATGAATATTTAGCAATTATTTTATTTCAGTACCAACTCATTCTTTCTACCAGCTTCACAAGCCTTTATGAAATGTCTAGCATGGATGGAATCTATTAAGGAGAACATGGATATGACTTTGCAGGAATTTAGTAGAGCAGTGGAGGACAGGGAGTCTTGGAGATGTCTCACCCACAGGGTCACCATGGGTTGAGATCAACTTGAGGGTGATTAACAACAAAAATGTATTAAACAGCTATCAAAGAAGAGGGGAGGAGACATAGCACATGCACTCAGTTGTAGCACACATGAGGCATATCCTCAGTTCAACTCCTGATACCTCCAAGGTGGGCCTGAGAAAGAGACCCACCTGAAAATCTGAAGTGATGCTTCAGTTAGAGTAGACAATATTGAGCTGGGTAGACAATGGATCTGACTTGGTATAAAGCAGATCCCTATGCTTCAAAAAGAAAATATGAGTCAAGTGATATGGTACACTCCTTAGAATTTTGGATTAGGATTGGGTTAGGATTAGAACAACAGACTCAAGTCAAAGAGAGAGAGGAGGTTTCCCCATCCTATTGCAGCTCACTTTACACACCCTTAAACCAAGTGGCAAAACCTCCCAACCTGCTCTTTGGGTACCTTCAAGGACCTCAAGAAAAGGGAAAGGAGAGATGCTCCATCATGCTAGTATGTCATGCCATTGTCCACTGGAGTTGGGTTAACTGCAGTAGTCATACTCACACAGTCATTCAAGATTTCATAATGTAAATAGGATCATTACCTCTAAACTACAATGGCATCCCTGTGCACATGCCATACAGAAATTTTCAGTGTGGCCTGAACAAATCCACAGCATCCTGAAGCTGCATTTCCTTTTTTCTTTTTTTAATCATTTGAAGAATGATCACAATTTTTGCAGAATATTCAGGTGTCTTTGGTTTTTTCAAGTTGTTGGGTTTAGTTTTGGCATTGAAAGAAGTACTAAGATTCATGGGGTCCTAGATACTGAGTAAAAAAAAAGGAGTAACAGCTGTCAGTCAAGAGAAATTTGAAATAAATTCAGTTCAAGTACATGTACATTGTACAAAAGTACAATGATTGTACTTTTATTTTGCATACTATGAAGTGAATATTAAAATACATAATTAAAATTAAAATTGGGAGCTATTTTTTAAAGCCCCATTGCCTATTTAATGCATATAACAGAACTGAAGAGCTGAGCTTTACCTCCTTGAGAGGTCACAGGAATGGTACTATAATTGGTTTGGCTATCAAAACATAGCCAAATGATCCTCAGCTGTCCCTTGACCTCCCTCAGCCACTAAATGGCCACATTTTGAGGAGGGGTGGCTGCTGGCAAATAGTGAGCCTCAGGATGGAAGAGGAAAGTTGTAGTGTAGTCTATCGGCTGGAAACTGAACATAGAATCATGCTGGTGGACCTACAATTATGTAGAGAAGTCTTTTCTCTAGGAATCTCTAGGTCCTCCAATGTAACTATTATCACCTTCCAGAACAGCCACTCTGGATTCTTAGAGAGAACATATTAATCAAAACTAGAAATAATCAAATCCACAAAAATCAAAGCAGCAAATGTGGAGAGAAGACTGTAATTAATTCACAGGAGTTTCTTCCTAAGTGTGCTTAAGAGAGTTACTTTACAATGGAATCCCAATCAAAATTATTCAGAACTAGCTGTAGTACTCAGAATTGCTCAAGAAACCCATTAACTATTGTTAATGATTGTTTAGTTTCAACTGCTCTGGAGGATGAGTTCCTATCTTTTTGGACACTCAGGTGTTCCCCATACCTCACATCAGCCTCAGTTGCCCTTGAGAGAGCATTGCACTACCAGTTGGATGTCAAACACACTACTTTACACAGAGTAGTAAGGGAGAAATAAAATAATAATTGGAGCAACCCCCCCAGGCCTCTGCAAAGTGAATTTTGGATAATTCATATAGCTTGTATTTTAAGTCAGGCCATCCCAAATAGACCTTTCGAATTTGGTGAAAATCCAATTCAACAATAATTGTGATTTCTCTCCAGTGGAACCCCCCATGAATTCCATGGTGCACTGTGCAATCTATATTTTAAGTCAGGCCATCCCAAATATACCCTCCAAAATTAGTGGAAAATGCATCCAGCATTTATCACCTGATGCAGTAATAAATGGACAAACAGAAGACAGAAGTATATTTATATAGAAGACTGAGTATGTTTAGACAGTGTGGTTTGTTCCCTAGTAAGTGCTCTCAGCAGTGTAGAACAAGATTACTTTTCTAAACACTTTCTTTAAAACCACAAAATTGAACCTGGTAAAGTGTTTTGTACTGTTTTGTTGGTTATTGCAATGCTATACTAAAAGTTTGTACTGAAGAGCACAATTAACCTTTAGCTTCGTGAATGGGATGCTGTGCTAAGCCAGCAGACTCAATATTAAACCCTAGATAAGCCCCCTCTTCTGTCAAGTACCTCTGAGTCTGTCATTAGTGCCGATGCTACCTTCTGTATCAAAAGTTAATGAGGAAGCTTTCTGTCTTCCTGTGGGAAAGGTTGCCCTCCTGACCCAAACAAAACAAAGGGGTCACTTTGATCAGTAAGGACTTTGCTTGCTGCAAGTAGGCCATCATGACCAATGACCTGGTTGCAAAGGAATGAAACTCTCCTGACAAGCTTACAGTAATGGGAAAGAAAAACTCTCTACTCATTGCTGACAAAGACAGAAGGAAGCAAAGTCAAAATGGAGAGTAAAATCCCAGTTGGAGGGGGTTTGAAAAAGACAGTTGTGATATTTTTAGTAGGCACTTGACACTTATAAGTGAATGGGAGATTTTCAATAAATTAGCAACTGCTCTGTCTCAAAAAAAAGAGGCTAGTTTCAGGCTTAAAGAGGGAAATGCAAGTAGATGAAACAATATTTGGAGCCAGTAAAACACAATATTCCACCATCATACTTATGTGCAGGGTTTTCCCTGCCTACCTACTTCACAGGATTGTTTTATGAAGATGAAGTGAGGAGCCACATAGACCAACTTAACCTTTCAGAAAAAAGCAAGATATATATCTAACCAATAACTAAATGGGCCCTGTACTTGGAAAAAAGCAAAATAAAATTGATTAATTAATTAATATTGATAGCTTAAAATCCAAAATATAACCATTTCCTTCATTTGTTCTTGGATTATCTTCTGCAGATTGAGGACTTTATCACATAAGGCTAGTAAAGCATTATTTCCACAGTATAATGGTGGAACTGTCTTTGCCCATTACTTACAGCACAGCATCATGTATGTCCTGTAGCTGGCTTGCATGCTATCCATTTCTAGACCACTCCTTTTCATTGACTCATTGATGCCTCCCAATCACATTGCTTTTCCACTATGGATTTCCAGAAGATAAGTGCCTCCCACTGCAGTTTCATTTCTCAAGACACTCATATAGTTTGTGGATGTGATCCTACTCCTTTCCCCCTTTTCCCTTCCTTGTCATTATTCCAAAGCAGGCTGTTTTCCTTTTCTATTTCTTTTCCTTCATAGTATTGCCATCATGGCAAATATATATATATATATATATAAACCCAGAAAAGACAAAAGGCAAGCATGCTTAGGGTAGGGCACCACTGGAAGGTGGCATTATGGCAGCATGACAGAAAACATGACCACTTATTGTAAAAGCAGCTCCAAAGCACTATTGCAGAAAAAATGTGATAATAAATGATGACAAACCTGTATGCCTCCATTCTTAAACTATTGTGATTGCAGTGGGACAGCAGTCTGGGGTGATAATGTCTTGAGTCTGAATTAATGTAATCTTGGTTGTACTTACACTTCTTATTATTTAAAAGCTGTCAGTAAAAAGCCATTGAGAAACTGTGGAATACCAGAATACACCAGAGCTTTCCCTGCTCACAGTTCTCTAATCTGATGTCAGAGTATGGGCCTCTACAGACAGGCCCAAAGGGCTGGCCTGGAGGCAGAGATGGGGAGGGGTAGCCATATGCCGGCCACCCCAACCCCATGCTGAGGACGTCCTGATGCCGCTGCAACAGAAGGGGTGCTAAAGATCCGCACACCAGCTCTTAGGGTGGCCTTGTTGGGGCATAGAAAGACAGTGTGTCCACCACAACCACCTGCAGAGTTGTTCCACGTTGATAGGACGCCAAGGAGAAGGTTTCTGGGGAGACTTCTGCAAAAGACTTCAGGCTGAGAAGGAAAACTGTCTTGAGCTCTGGCTTGCCAAATAAAGATAGCATCAAGGCCAGCCTTCAGATACTGCAAACAAAGCTTTAATCTTTGTTTGCAGTATATTTACAATATATACACAGACTATCAGACAGCCATCTCTAATACTCATAAATCTCTCTCAAAGCAACAAACTGCTCCATCAACCACCACCCACAACAAACCCACACTGGAGATAATTCCCATCTCCTTTCTATAGGCAGTTAACTATGCCTCTTGCATCAGGCATCCCACGTGTGTATCCTCCCAAATGCTGACTCACACACATCTGCCACTGGAGCTTAACCACTTACATTACCTAGCTTACAGCTCCATCTTGTGGTCACAACCATGTCATTTCCTGACAGGACTTTTGCCACTCTTTTCCAGGAAGAATGTTAGCCAGGACTCACAGAACAGTTTGCCTGAAGCATCATATATGACAGAGTGAGGAGGATATACCCAGGGAAGTCTCAAGCACAGACAAACATAAAGGGAGCTGGTGTAATAATAATAATATTACAGAATAACAGAGAACCAAGATGGAATAGTGGTTTACCTGTGACTCTAGAGACTAGAATTTGAATCCCTCTCAGGGCCTTTACAGATGGGCCCTTTGGGCCACACACTGGCCTCTTCAAACCCTCAACAAAGACATCCTGACGTCATGTGCCATTAAGCACAGCACACGGCATCAGGATGTCCTTCCAGCACAGCCTTTTGATGTGCTGCACCGGAAGGGGCTCTAAAGAGCTATGCACTGGCTCTTAGGGTGCCCTTTTTGCTGCTCCTAAGCAACAATACCACAGTATTAAATATCTATTTCTTAACTGTTCCTAAGATATACAAAAATCACAGATATAAAAGGAAAATATAATATGCATTGTTCCATACTATTGATATATAGGAAAGAATGTCACAGGGCTGCATTCTTAATTGTCCTTCTGATGGAACAATGTTGACTGTGAAAAGATATCTGTTAGTACATTCGTCCCTCCACATTCACTGGGGTTGGGGGCACAGGACTTCCATGAATGTGGAAAAACCACAAATAACAAAAACACTATGTTTTTACCTGGGAGAACACCTCCCTAGGAATCTATAGGTCCTCCAGTGCAACTCTGTGGTCAACATCTGCCAGACATTGATAATAGAATTGTGTTACTCCACTGTAAATGCCTAGTGGAGTGTTCTTTCTAAGAATTTCTAGGTCCTTCAGTGTGACTTTTGGTTAAATTTGACCATAGAGTTGTGCTGGAGGACCTAGATCAGGGGTAGGCAACCTTTCCCCTTTAAGGGCCGAGGGACTTTAGTTCCCAGAATCCCAAGAGCTATTGGCCGACATGGGACTATTGGCCAACATGACTGAGGCTTCTGGGAGCTGAAGTCCCTCGGCCCTTAAAGGGGAAAGGTTGTCTACCCCTGACCTAGATATTCCTAGAGAGAACATATCAATAAAATCCGTGAATAATCAAATTCACAAAACTTCAAATCCACAAATGTGGAGGGACAAGTGTAGCATATGCATATAGATCAATGTTGAATAAGATTTGCCGTTTTAGGAGATTATCACACATGGCTTTTAAACCAGAGTTACAATTATAAAATAGCCCCTTTGGCAATATTTATCATACAACATTACGTATTGTCCGTAACTACTATATCTACCAAGTGTGGTTAGGAGACCCTTTTCATTGATGGGAGAAACCCATCAATAAGCTGTCAATCATGCTGCAGTACCATTAGTCCTCATGTGTGAAATGTTGCTGCCATGGCAATTGACAGTGTCCCTTTGGAGATAATTATACAAGAAATCTACGCTGGGATAGACGTGGGTTGTAACCATCTGAAATGGATCTTATCACACTGCCTGGTGCTCAGGCAGTAGGCAGCCTGTATCCATTCCTGAAAAGCTGCCAGAGAACCCCAGGTTGGATACATGCTGCCTATTGTCTGGGCACCAGGCAGTGTGATAAAATCTATTCCAGACAGTTACAACCCACGTCTATCCCGGTGCAGATTTCTAATGCAATAATCTCTGTCCTCTCCTGTTGTCCCTCCTGCCCCCTTGCTATTTCTAAGCAGCCTGATTTCCTTTATTTTCCAAACTTAAATCATGTTAGTATAACCCTAAAACTGTGTTAAAAAGTAAAAATAAAATAAAAATTGAAAAAAACCAAAAGGCATGCTGGGTAAGGCACAAGACAGGCAGGTTTAAAAGGAAATGTAGAAAAGAGTGAAATGGGAGAAACAGCCTCAATCATGTGATTGACAAGATGTGTGATAATGTCTGCTCACAAACTGGTATGTTTTGGTTTTGTTTAACTAGCACAGCTGCGGCAAGAACAGGGCTCATGTGATAATGTCCTTAATCTCAAGCAGTCCATCAGTAGCTGTCCATCAATGCAGAAGAGTGAGTAGCAATATCCACTGTTTGCTTGCTGCTGGCATAATGAATTTGCAGGGTAGAAAGCATTTAAATTAAAAGGCTTGCTGTTAAGGATGTTATTAATAATATAGTGTTGCAGCTATTAATAATATAGTGTAAAAATATTGTATAGTGCAACTTTAAAATTGCCAGGTATGCTATTATCTTATATAGACTTTTCACTCTATAAAAATGCAGTACGTGTACAGTAAATGTTCTTCTGATGTTTGTTCTTCTGAATTATATCGGAGTCTTTCCAGAGTGGGCTTTAACATTTAAATATGTCAAAGCAGTGAGTGTAACCCACCTTAGGAACAAAGTTCTTAGAATTAAGTTGGTTCATAAATACCACCAGCTGCCCTTAGAGTTTTTCCACTGAAAACAGTGTATTGAAGTGGTGAAGTTCTCATCAGAGTGGTAGATATAAATCCTCCCCATGTTATGTGTGTGAAGAGATCAAGTTATGGTCTTGCAGTAGCAGTGCTACACCACAGGTCCCTGCCCAAGGTCCTCAGCCCTGATTCTTCTGTCCATGAGCTGAGCATAGAAGTGAAGAGCCTACATGTCTACAGGGTGCTCTGTTTATACCACTCCTCGCACTGCTATTACAGCAGCCTTCCTGTTGCTGAATCTGTCAAGAATATGGTACAGATGCACCTGCATATACTTTCTTGTTCAGCATTTTGTTTTCACAGTACCCAATCAGGGCCCTTCCATACTACACAATTTATACAGCTATGATTTCATTTTAACTGCCATAGCAACATCCTATGGGATCCTGCCATTTATGGTGTAGTGGTTTGAATGTTAGACTGCAACTGTGGAGACAAGGCTTTTAATCTCCACTTAGATTCAAATCCCCAGAGTTTAATCCCCACAAAGGTAAACCACCTCTGAACAAATCTTGCCAAGAAAACCCCATGGTAGATTCATCTTTGTTGTTGTTGTTCACTGCCTTTGCATTAATCTTGATCCATGGTGACCCTAGGGATGAGACATCTCC
>CM034703.1:292241436-292254376 GCA_020142125.1 Phrynosoma platyrhinos
GCCACAATAAAATACATTTCCCATGCATTCCGATGGGTTTTTTTGGGAAAAATCTGTGCGATAGCATCTGGATGCAGCCCAATTTTTATTTCAATTCAGACGAGGTAAGTCTCTTTTTAATGCATTTTAAAGGTAGTGTGATAATCTCCCTAGTCTTCATATTTCTTGCTGCAGTCTCTGTTTATCGATGTTTGATCCAAGGTATGGGAAAATTTTAACTATTTTGATTTCCTCATTGTCTAGGTTGAATTTATGTAGATCCCCCATAATCATTATTTTTGATTTCTTTATGTTAAGGAACAAGCTTGCCTTTGCACTTTCTTCTTTGACCTTTCTTAGTAATTGTTCCAAGCTCATGATGTATTCTGCTAGTAGTATGGTGTTATCTACATATCTTAGATTGATGATGTTCCTTCCTCCTATCTTTACACCTCCTTCTTCTAAGTCTAAACCTGCTCTTCATATGATATTTTCTGTATACAAGTTCAACAAGTAGACTGATACTATGCAGCCTTGTCTGATCCCATTTGCCAATTGGGAACAATTCTGTTTCTCCATATTCAGTCCTAACAGTGGCCTCTTGTTCTAAGTATAGATTTCCCATCAAGACTGTCAAATATAGTGGCACGCCCATGACTTTAAAAGCATTCCATGGCTTTTTGTATTCTATGTACTGGCATATATAGGTGGAAAAGAACCCTAAAGTTATCCAATCTCTTGCAGGCCTCCTCTTTGAGCTATTTTATTCCCCCAACTATCCAGAAGACACCATAATTGTTGGTGGGGACCCCAAGTCCTCCTACCTCTTTGAGTAACAGGACTAGCAGGGTGTTTCAGGAGCTGCATAAGTAGAATCCAGGGGCTGCACTTTCCCCACCTCTCAGACATATTTAGCCTTCTCATGATGGCAGATTTCTGTAAAGACTACTGACAGGAAGGTTAGTAACAAAGCATGAAAAGCCACACTCCTTCCACCCAGACATGCACAGGAGGCTGTAGGGAAAGATACATGGGGGACTGGCCCATGCTACATTAAAGTCTCAAATACTTTTTATTGAATTTATGAAGTCATTCACAAAGGACAATAGGATTTTGGAACAACTAGTGGTTTTAGCTTTGGAGTAACAAAACATTGTCCTGAGGGAGATGGCTTCAAGGGCTGTGTTGGGGACATGGCATTTAGATGACACACACCCTGAACATGGCTGGAAGCTGTGCTGATGCTGCACCATCTGGAAAGAACCAGGCCAAAAAGGAGTAGAGAGAATCTGATCCTTCCAGTGGTCTGGTTCAGGACTGTGGCAGTGGTCCAGATTGGGACCAGGCAATGTGATTGCTGTGAACAGTGCAGGTGCAGTCCTGGCGTGGTCCTTTTGACCCATCTGTTTGGGGCCTTTGACAGGATTTGAGACAACTCCCAAATGGGTATGGAAGAGAAAACAGGGACACAGCCTGGGGGAAAAAGGCAGTTTGAGCTTTAACTGCTGTGCATTGGGACTCACTTAGTTCTTACTGTGAGATTGTATGTGGAGATCATGGGAGGAGGATGGAGTGATCAGTACATCTATTGAGTCTTTATTTAGTGTTGTCTAGATCTTCCATATGTCTTTGGTCAATGTGCTTTTTTCTATGGAACTACTTCCTAGTGTTCCAAAGGTCATTGTGACCTTTTAACAACATGCCTGGCTCTAGACATCAAGATATGAAACTCTAGGAAATCCCATATTCCAGTGAGAATGGATGAAGGGTATGCTAACAGATTTCCAATCCTTACCCACATTATTCAGTAAAAGATTTTGGCATGATTTGGGGGAAATCCAACCAGAAATGTATGGAGAGTCTCTAAAACATGCAAAACTGCACCCAGTCATGCACAGATTTTCCCCAAGATAACATGAATCCCAAAGGATCTCTATTTTTATTTAGTATTTAGTATTTAGTATTTATCTATTTTATTCATTTACAGTTGGCCCTCAGTATCATGGCCTTGTCATCCATGGATCTAAGGATTCACAGACAGCAAGCACACATTGTCCACAATGGCAGCACATGCATGCAGCTGCACTATCAATGCATGCAACCCCTGTTCTCCCATGGTGGTATGTGCATGCAGTTGCACTACTATTAAGTTCTGTTGTCCTCAATGGCAGCACAGCACCACAAGCACGTGCCATCATGAGACAATAGAGGCTGTTCATAATGGCAGCACAGCCAAATGCATGATCCACCATTGGGGACAACACAGGCTTGAGCATCCACGGATTTTGATATCTGCGGGAGTTGTGGTCTGGAACGGATCCCCCACAGATACTGAGGGCTACTGTATATCCCATCTTTCTCTCAATAATGGGGCTGAAGGCAGCTAACAACATATTTAAAATAATAAAAATTAAAAATGATACAAAAGCGCTGAAAAAAGCATAAATATAAGATTTAAAAACAATTAAACAATTTACAAAATGAAAACATCAGAAATATTAAAATTCATTAACAGACTATATAAAAGTAAAGGTAGTCCCTTGACATGAATGTCTAGTCATAACCGATAGTAGGGAACAGTGCTCATCTCTATTACTATGCCAAAGAGCCAGTGTTGTCCAAAGACAAATCCAGCAATCATGTGGCCAGTATGACTGCACAGAACACTGTTACCTTCCCACCAAAATGGTACCTATTTATTTACTTGCATTTGCATACTTTCGAACTGCTAGATTGGCAGAAGCTGGGATTAGTGACAGGAGCTCACCCCATCCTGCGGCATTCGGGCCTCGAACTACCAACCTTCTGATCTTCCTATCATCAGAATTGGCATCTTAACCACTAAATCACCACATCCCTTATACATAAACCTTTAAAAAAGCACCACACAGCATTAAAAGCAGAACCCTACTCAATTTGTAAAAGCCTGACTTGCTGATGGAAGGATAGAAAGGACAGGGCCATCCTGGCCTCTTTGGGAGGGAGTTCCAAAGTCTGGCTGCAGCCACCAAGAAGACCCTCTCCTTTGTTCCCCCCAAATGTGTCTGAGAAGGTGGCAGGACAGAGAAAGGGGCCCCTCCAGATGATTTTAGAGCTCTACTGAGCTCCTTATCAAAATGGGGGCAGGAAGTGAAGCTGTATCACTCAACACTCTGTTGGGAAGGACTCAAATAAAAATAGAGTTATTTAGGAGCATTTTGAGGGAAGTGGCCTGTGTGCATGTTGCTGCCTACCATGATCTAATGATGGGATTTATAGGTTCATTCCTTTAGGTTTTTTTAAAAAAATGGATGGGAAATCACAAGTATGAAATTAGCTGCAGCATTGGGATGGAATCATGGCAGCTTGGATAATTCCATTCATATCCTGATAGGATTCCAATGTTATGCAAGTATTCTGCATGCCATCATGCTTATTATTAACTCTGCCCACATGCTGGAAATCATTAAACGATAACAGTTTAAAATATAGCAAATGGATATATAACAGTTTAAAATATAGCAAATGTTTCCCTATTGTAATTATTTGCGCAGGCTGCTAAATATGCACCAGGGAGTAAATAATTTCCCAAAGCTATTACTTTTGAAGCAGAATTTAGAACATAATGTTTCATTGCTGGAACACAAACAGGGGAATATATGTTTTAATTAAATATTTTCTCAATTTTGAGGAATGGCAGTCATCTAAATGTTTCTTTACTGCTGTATGTTATTTTGAAGAAAAAGAAGCTTTTTGTTCTCAAATTTGCTTGTGATTTCTGAACTAAGATGCTAAAAAAAAAAAAAAAAACCCAAAGGTTGCCAATTATGTTGCCCACTGAAAGAAAGCAATGGATTGGGAAACAGCTGGTGCTTAAACACTTAATTCTGTGATAAGTCAACTTGACTGATGTGTAAAGCTGTATATGTGGGATCATCAGGTGATCTGAATACTTCAGAAACTCCTAAGTATGCATGTCAGTGTATTCATCCTAAATGCCCATGGGTGTTCTTGGAAGCAATCTAGGAGAGTCTTCTGATATGTTTCCTGATGTTCTTCATTCATGACAAGTCCCACTGAGTTCCCAAGAAGCCAAATTATCTTTATTGAAAGGCAGGATATAAATGTAATAAATACATTTTATATATTTTTAAAATTATAAATTTATAGGCATCAGAGCAACCTATGTGTGTTTACAGAGAAGCAAGCCCCACTGTATTCAATTGTTCACAGATGAATATATACGTATAGTATACCTGCACCAAGCATGAGCTTGGTATCCATGGTTTGAGCTGCTGTGGGTGGCAAACCCTGGCTTTTTCAATGGGTGCACATGCACACAGCAGCATAGGTGGGAGCACACACCCATTGAAAAGAATGGGCCTTAAGATCCTGCATTTTTTACTATCTGCAGGGGTATCTGGAACGGAACCCCCATGGATAGCAAGGGCACACTGCACTCACAAAAATGTGTTGGAAATTACTGAGGTCAACCTTAATCTTGACTGAACTTAACTTTGTACATGTATTCATATGTATTCACCAACTGGCAAATGTGATTTTGATGATAGATAAGTTAGGCAGCCTTGGTATAAGAAGTGGATGTAAATGAGGTAGTTTTATAGACTGGTTTCACAGTCTATAAGAGCATAGTCTTACGGACTGGTTTCACAGTCTATAAAAGAATACAGTCTATAAGAGCATTCATAAATAGAAGCTACAGGAATCCACATTATAATGTGGATTCCTGTAGCTTCTATTTATGAATGTTCTTATAATTCAAACACAGGAACATCTAATGAGTGCATTGGAATCTCTAATGACCACCTATTGATTTGATTATTCACTCTTTATGCTCTGTAACTAGCGATTTGGTTCCCCCATCCCCAATTACTGAGGGTTTTTTCCACCCATTATTTTATAGGTTCTCCTGAATCACCCATGAGCTTTAAAAGCATTCGCTCTTGGAAATAATTACTGGAATATATATTCATGATGCTCCCTCTCAAAGAACAAATGTGTAGAAATCTGAAGGATGAAAGAATATAGAATTTTAAAATAGCTAGGAATAGCATCATTGCCATTTTATATTAAATGAATATTGGACAATTCTTTCCCTCTGGTTCCCCCAATTATTCCTTCTACCATTGTAATAAGGCTTTGTGAGAATTCTAACTTTTGGTTGGCAGTGATCTGGGATGACCCTGTGTAGAGGATAATATTTTTATTGGATCATTTCTTTATAATGAGAAAAGGTAATGGCACTTTCAACTTACAAAGTGTGGTCAGAAGCTAGTTTAATAGGTATAGCAGATGGAATTCCTTAATATATTGTATACATTTAACATGGATGTCTGCCAACCTCAGACCAGACAAAAATGGTAACCTCATGTTTTAAATAGTAAGTTTGTCCATAGTTATTGGCTTACAGTTCTGGTCCATTACTTATTTCTGATCCCCTGATAGTAGAACAAGATCTTACACCTATTCCAATGCTAGTTCAATGGCACAGCCCATAAATTTACAAGGACCATGATGCTTTGGACTGAAAAGATGTCACTATATACAATATGCTAGACATTTCATAAAGGCTTGTGAAGCTGGTAGAAAGAATGAGTTGGTACTGAAATAAAATAATTGCTAAATATTCATCTAAAATGAAATGACATTTCATAAAAGCTTATGAAGCTTGTAGAAATGAATGAGTTGATATTGAAATAAAATAATTGCCAAACATTCATCTAAAAGGAAATGACAATGGGGCAATGCAGAGCTATTTTAAAATCATGTATCCTTTCAGATCTGTACATATTTGTTCTTTGAAAGGTTGAACTGTGGAATTGTATTCTAACCTGGACATTTATACATGATGTCCTGTACTTCTTTAAACATAATGTCCCTTGCTAATCACAGAGATTAACAAAATACTACATATGGGACTTGCATGAAAAATCCCTTGAAAAAACAGGACTATAGCAAGTCATATTATTGATTCTCCTTAGTTTGGTATTGAATGAAATGGTCTCTTTTGTTTTTCATTTCCAACCATATACCAGGAGTTAATATGAAATATTTACATGCAAACCATGTGCTCTGTCATTAATCTATGGATCTCTGTGCAACATTGAGTTAATAAGAAAAGAAGAAAAAGTAAAGCACTAGCTATACTAATGAACTCAGCATGGATCTGTGCAACCAGTCTATAAAACTCTCCCATTCACATCCACTTCCTACACCAGGGCTGCCTAACTTATCCCTCATCAATGAAAGTCCCTCATTCATATCAAGTACCCCATCAGAGTTTCTGTTACCTTTTTTTAAAAAAAATGTTGCAGATTCCCTGGAACTCTAAAAACAGTGGAGTATCTCTGGAGACCAGGGTCTGAATCTTGGCTCAGCCACATAAATCCACTGAGTGATCTTGGGCAGGTCACGCACTCTCACCCTCAGAGGATGGCAATGACAAACCTCCTCTGAAGAAACTTGCCAAGAAGACTCCTTGATAGGGTTGCTTTGGAGGCACTGTAAGTCAGAAATGACCTGAAGGCACACAACAACAAATCAAACATCTAGCATGTCATCAGGTATAGTTTATAGTCTGAAAGGAGGCAAAATGGTGAGGGAGGCACTCTCCTGCTTGGAAAATGGTCTGCTGATGGAGGAAAATGGATACTAAATTAGGCAAGCTTATGGTGGATCAAACCAAAACACTTTTAAAAGAATAAATGTTTACCCATTTTGTGTCCCAGACAAGGGAGTTGCTAGGCCTGGACTTGAGTATCCTGTTCCTGAACTGCATTTCTCAGTGCTTTATAAGTTAACCATGCACTGTTACTGAGCCAAGAGGGCTTTTGATTCTCCTATGCCTTCTAGGCAGCCACTTGAGAAGACAGCCACTGCCATGTAGCTATTTTTTTTAGCTACTGCAATTCAACCAAAAAAAGAAAGCCTACAGTGGCTATTGCCTACCCAAAGAGTCGAAAGCCAGAAAGCCCTGACTAGGTGACCGGCAAACTCCATACCCGCCACATTTCTGGGGGGTGGGGGAAATAAAACACATGTGGCCAGGCAACATCAGAGGGTGGTCAAGATGGCAAAAGGCATCAGTGAGGAAGAAGATACAAGCTATCAGACGCAGCTTTTTGCCTGACTCTACTGGAGAGGGAACAATTCCATCCCTTTCTTGATTCTCCCTTCTGCTGAGTTAGTTGAATGTACACTACTTTCATACTTTGAACTTGCAGCAACTGAAGTAGACTGAGGACAAAGAGAGGAAATGGGAGCAAGAAAGAGAAACTGGAGTATTTTTAAAAGAGCTGAAAAAGTAAGACTGGGTTTGTCTCTGCCAAATCGAGATAGTTGGAGAGTGTGAAACTCACATTGGGCCACATGGTCTCATGTGGTTTCATCAAGTCTCACTAGATTACAACTTATGTACCTTTCTGACAATTAGAGATATGCCTGATCACAGGTTTTTCATTCTAAAGGGAAAGGGAAGTAGGAGCTGAAGACTGACTCGTCTTCATGGTGCTAAATATGTGTGTATAAAGAAGGTATAGCTCTATTCTTTTGCAAATATTCTGGTCCTTGGTAATATATGTCAACCTCCAAGTTGCAGTAAGCAACTTTTCATTGAAGAGGCATCAAAATTAATTACTCCTGACATTCTAAATTTTTCAGTGACAAGGAAATTTATATGCAACAATAACATTTTCAAAATGTTAAAATGAACATTTTTAAAAAAAGAAAAAAGGAAGATGTCTTCTGGATGAATAATTATGTTGACTGTGTGATCACTCGTTAATGGTGAAATCCACACATCAGCTAGTGCCATTAAATCAATTGGATTGAAACTGTTGCACTTAACCAATTTGGGACCCTGTGGGATTCAAATTAGCATGTGGTTCTATAGGTACATAATCAAATTGTCTGACATATGGACAATGAAGTTATGAATAAAAAGCTGACAATCTCTTGTTCCCAAGTATTGTATTAACCTCAACCCATTTTGTTTTAGTTTGCCTTTATTTTGAGATTTTGCTTGAAAAAGAAAATTACATTTCAGAGCATATGAATAACTTACAAGAAGATTTTTTTCAGTAATTTCTGTGCACACCAATCTACTTTCTTGTCATGTTTTGAAATAAAACTACTAACACAGTCTGATGACAGATATTCCTTTGTTCTTCCTTGTTAGTATTTCAGCAAATTATGTGGATGGAAAAGACTACCCTGTTAAAAACTGCCTTTAAGATATTTTCCATCTTCCCATCTTCTGCTTTATTGTTTTTATACAGTGGATTGTTTTCCAAAACTGCTAGCCCCCTGTTTTTACATAGAAGTCAGTGGTGTCCCTGGGTTTAAATTCATGATTACATGTAGAGGACTCTGGACAACCTTGAACATATAGTTTTGTCAGGAACTTTACATATTAAAAGAATTAGCATAGCTCTACCTTTGTCAAATTCTGAACTGCCCTATGTGTATGTCAAAATCATAAAACATTGTAAGTATTTTGAAGAATTTTTGATGCAGGGAGAGCTTTGATGAGGAAAGGAGGTGATGGGCTTGTGATACTTTGTGTCCCTAGTTCAGAGAATAAAGCATGGATTTCTATGGTCAATAGATGTGGTTATTTTTCTGCTGTTCAATAGTTCATCTACAGCAGACTTCTGCAAATACATTTATCTTCTCATATGCATATTTTCCCTTTTCCACATTTTAAATATGAGACACCACAGCACTTGCAATGATATAAATTTTCTGTAGGTCTAGTGGATGCCTACAGTCTTATTGTTGGTGAAGATAAGGTAGACTGTATTCATGAATTTATTTATATGATTTGGTCTTGCACTTTTGCAATGTAGGGTTGATGCAGACCGGCAGGTTAAGCCAGCCTGGAGGTGGAGTAGGGGTGGGGCAACCGCACGCCATCCAGCCCGACTCTACCCTGACTTCCCCCTGATGCTGCACACCCATCCGCACAGCATGCAGCGTCAGGGCACCCTCCATGGTGGTTCAAAGGGTGGCCTTTTGCCACTCTTTTGGAGGCAGCAAAAAGGAGAATCAGGGCCACAGCAAAAAGGAGAATCAGGGCCACTGTGTGTGGTTGCTACAGCCCCAATCCGCCACTCCTAGAGGCGGCCCAAAGCTGCCCTTCTTGGCTGTCTGCATCGGCCCATAGCTGTTGCTGACTTTTTAACTTTTAAAACTAACAAAATGAAAACCTTACACTTACCTGCCACTTGTCTGAGATACCTGCAAACTTAGGACCCTATCACATTACATTTCTATAGCTCTATATTCCACTTTAACTGCCATGGAAACATCGCATAGAATCCCGGGATTTGTAGATTAAGGAATGGCAATCAGAATTCTCACCCAGATAACTCCTGGGTCTTATAAAACTACAAACCCCAGAATTCCATAGAATGTCACCATGGCACTTAAAATGGAATGTAGCACTATAACAATGTGGTCTGATAGAGCCATTAGTATTGTACTTCCCTTCCCACTTCTTCCCCACTCCATTATCAAAATGGCAGCCAGGCTAAAGTAGGAAAAGAATAATATTTGTTAGGATCATGGTCCTGCCCTGCCTCATTGTTGCCATGTTGTGTTTGGTCATATGTGTGTTATTCCGGATGATAGGTTGTGTTAGCCTATTGATGGCATTTGAAAAAGAAAATATTGTGTATTGGTAGTGGCCTGGGATAATGGGCAGATGTGCAGAGAGGAAATATGAGCTGTAAATTCTCAAGGTGGTTCTTGTGGGAAAATCTGTATGTGGAGGGGCAAGAGGGAAGATTGAGACCTGGGAAGATAATATATTTTGATTTACTGACAAGGGGGAGGAAGGCTTTTGTAGCAGGTAAAATGTGAACTCTAAATATACTGTGTAACTGAAAAAAAATTCTTCAGTCCCAACAACAATTATGTACTGTGATCTACACTTCTTGTAAATAAAACACTTCTGAATCTATTGTAGGGTTGTGTTCCTGAAGTGGAATTAGCCTGTATATTACAAGATTATGTGATTATGTGATATCAGTTGCAAGGCCCAGGGCAATTGGCATTATCTTTTCTAGGAAATATTGTTAATATGCAATTCATTTGTGAGAAAGTAGTTGCTGATTTCAGTATGGTTTGGGGTTACGGTATATTTTTTAACCTTCCTTTTAATGCCCCCTTTTAAAAAATTTCATCAGTAGTTTCATTGGAGATTTAGATGGATAGTTAACAATTGTTTACAAAGATATACAAATTTGGCCAAACACATCAAGTTCTGATATAGCCTGCAATTAATCAATGAAACACATAAACTAAGGAAATGCTAAAAGCAGCTGTCAGTACAACAGACAAATGTGCTCTTAGTTTTTAGTGTGAATATGATCCAGCTTTTTGAAGACTATTTATTCATATACTTAAAAATTAACAATCTGCCTTGTCTCCAATGCAAACAGGCTCATAATCCAAATATAGAACTGTAAATGTTATGCACACCTAGGAACAATCCTAGTTATTTCCTTTCTAAATGGGCAGTGTAGAAAAATATTCCTAGCAGCTCACAACTGGCCAGTTCTACTTTTAGCATTCCCAGAAATTCAGCTGTTATATCCCCTTGCAGACCCTGGAGTAACCTCAGCCTTTCCACTCCCAAACCTTAGACAAGGTCCAAATAAATGTTTCCACAAACTGAGAACCAAGACAAAACCTAAGCCTCTCAGGGGGACAAAGAGAGAAGCATCAGATAAATGTTTATCTTGACTTATACACATTTTGTTGTGGAGATTTTTTAATAAGAAGCCATAATTGTTCTTTTTTGTTCAGGAAACTTAGAAGGATTGCCTATCAGTCAAAGTAGAAGAGGAAATTATATGTGGGAGATGAAAGAAAAAGAGGAGGGAGAGCAACATCTTTAAAGGTTGCAACATATCCACACTCATACCTCTCCTGGTGCAAATACCTCACCTGGAGA
Source organism: Phrynosoma platyrhinos (assembly GCA_020142125.1). Classification (NCBI taxonomy): domain Eukaryota; kingdom Metazoa; phylum Chordata; class Lepidosauria; order Squamata; family Phrynosomatidae; genus Phrynosoma; species Phrynosoma platyrhinos. The sequence continues at coordinate 292,252,373 of CM034703.1, forward strand.
CCTCATAGTCCTGACTTGAGAATAAGCCACAGGCATTTGGACAACTTTCCTTTGTACTCCAATCTAATTCTGTACAGTCTCCCTGTGTTGATAGTTTGTGATTCTACAAAGGACAGAAGGATGATTGTTAATATTTAACTTCAGATCTGTTTGCAATGCTCAGAATGGAAAGAAAACATGAGAAAGGAACCAACTTTTGAAAATTGGGAAGATGCTTTCCCTTCACAACCATTACTGCACACAGACATTGGAATTAAACTGAATAGTTGGCATTGTCTAAAACAGGCATGGCCCACAGAATCTCTTATTCTTCAAATGCGGGAGGGCATGTATGTTATTGTTTTCCCCGGGACCCAGAGGATTTCCCAACAGGGGGGTAAGTGAGTCAGTGGGGAAGAAACTGATGGACAGATGGATCCCTGACTGTGCTACAACAGAACTCTATTCTCACCTTGAATTTAGCACTAACACAACTCTTTCATCCAAAGATGTTGACTGGACAAAAATTTAACTTCAATGGGGCGGGGGAGGAGGGAATGGCAGGACAAAGGAGGATCTTGTTCGTATCCCTGGATGATTTTCTTCATATAGTGAATTCTAACTGAGCTTTGATGGAAGTCAGTTTCCCACTTGAAAGAAAAGATAAGGAGGAATCATGTAAACTATGCTAAAAGCCAAGTTTATCATTATATTTGATTGTTGACCCACTCCTTCACTATGTAAAACTGGCCACTAGTCTAGTGTGTAGTGTTCTTTTTTTAAAAAAAATATTTTGAGTCTCCAGAAAGAAGAATACCAGCTTTCAGTAAAACATCCTCTATTTAAACCACAGTCCCGAAAGCTCCAACTTCAGATAAACCTTTTAAATTTTGGATATATACTCAGTTGCCAATCAAATGACTCCAGAACAAGTAATTTAAAGAGTACAGCATTATCCAAGAACTACAACGTCCCAGTGATTTTAAAACTCTGAACAGTTAACAGTCTGTTATAATGCTTCACTCTGCTACCATTTCTCATAAGGCTCATTGCAGACAAAACTTTCTCCCATTCAGTTTAAGGATCAGAAAGAAACAAAGTTATACAAGATTACATATAATGATGCTATGAGAATGTGGAACTGCTGAAGAATCCCCAGATTATTTTGCCCTGAATTCCATTCATCCTCAATGGCTACAATGCCTCCATCTTTTCCATGATAAACATATCCATGCATTTTATAAGCAAAATACCAAATTGAGAAGAGGGGAGAGTTTCCAGAATCATTCATTCATCAGTTGTTGTTTTTCTTCCTGTACTGGAAAGATTTGTGCTTGAGAAATCTAAACTCTCTTTCTGAGTTACATTCCCTTCATCAGAGAAGGCAAGGGGAAAGCATTTTCTTCCAATTATGTCTTCCTTTTTTTCTTTTCTTTTCTTTCCTTTTCTTTCCTTTTAAGCTATGTAAAGCAGCTTCATTTATATACCACTTCATATCACTATGGGATGTCTAAGTGGTTTACAACTGTAAGCTCATTGCCCTCCAACAGTTGGGTACTCATTTTAGCGACCTCAGAAGGATGCAGGCCTGAGTCTAGCCTGAGCCCTGGCTACTATTGAACTCGAAACCTTGTGGTCTATGGGTGAGTGGCTGCAGTACAGGCATTTAACAACTAGAAACAGGAAGGCATCAATATAAAATAGGTTTTTTTCCCCCTAGAGATGCAGCCAACTTGGCTTCTTGCTGAATTCCTTTCCATACAGGCATCTCAAAGACTGCTATTCAAATGAAGTGCACTAAATTTAAAACAAACTGTTCATAATCATTTTCTTATATTATTCTTTTAATGCATAGTCCATCAGAAAATGTTCCATCTTTTGTTTCCATTGTTACTTTCCCAGGCAGATACTAATGAAAAGTAATAGAATTTTAGATACAAATTGATTGCTGTAGGCAAATAAACATTAGATTGCCTTTGTGGGGGCAGGGAAGGTATGGCGGTAACAGAGTTAACAAATGTTACA
>CM034703.1:292265259-292279529 GCA_020142125.1 Phrynosoma platyrhinos
ATATTTCACAGTGTGGTAATGATGAAGATCATCTGAGTATTCCTTGCCTAAGAAAACTGTATGAAAATCATGGGGTTCTGCTATGCCGAGAGGTGACTTGAAGGCACATATATGCATAGCACACGCTCTAGTCAAGAAGACTAGGGATGGTTCTACACTGATGAAAAAGTGACCTCACCTTGTATTTTTCTGGTCTGCAATGGCCCCGTAGCAACCCCTTTAAGGCCACACATTCACACATACAATGAGGTGGCATCGGCAAAACCAGCCACATACTTCTCCCTAGTGAACCATGCATCTCACCATGCTTCAACCTATCAGCTATTCACCTTTATTGTTTACCTGTCAGTCTGTTGGATCCACTCTGATTGGATGCCTCCTCATTCAATCTTCTTTCCTCTTTTGCCACTTCAGTGAAGGCAGGAGGGAATTTTAAATTTAGACACATGATGGAGAAAGGAAAAATCAAATGGTATTTTAATTAGGTTTTATTTTTGAAAATGTCCAGCCATGAGATCAGCAGTGAGAGATTAGACTAGTATACCCCCTTTCTCTTCCTCTCCCCCTACCTGTCATGTTTGTTTTTATTCTTTCCCCCTCCAAGCCTCACACCAACATAGCTATAAATGCAAGATTCACAGACATGAATATTCAGATTTTCTGCTCAAATCCAGAGTATATTCTTACATTTCCACTTCAGATTAAAGCTCCAAGGTGCTGAAAAGGCCCAGATTCAGCCCAAATCATCCTGTGTGTTGTGTTGGCAGCTTGCTGTGATGATGAAGTGAGGGTGTTTCATTAGGCCTGTGTAGACAAGCCCTGAAAGAGAATTTAGGCCCATGATCTTTTAAGGCCACAATTTGTCTTTATTTATGTGAGTCACCATGGGTCCCATATATTGTGGGGGAAACAGGATATATTGGGTGTCAAATAAAATGCTCCCCCATAAAATATCCAGTTCTGAGTACCTATGATCCTTCCATGTATAGCATAAGCATCTCCATATATATATAAAAAAAGACTTTTCCTCAGAATCATGCTTGGCAATGTGTTAATATCGATCAAGAATTCTAACTTTAATTCTAGGCAAGCTGAAGAGTTAAAATTTGACATAGCATATTAACTACTTAAATTGTGGGCTGGTGTGAGAGAGAAGTTTGTTGAGTACTGCATACTGCAGTAAGGCCAATATCTTTGATTGCAAACCTTGCTGGAGAATATGCCATCACCCTCTTTGCATGAAAAAATAATGAGCTGCTTCTCTTTTTCAGGTTCTTAAGTGCACACAATCCCCCGGTCACTGGGTAATATGAATGCCCCATCTCATAAATACTAAATGAAAGTGGAGATATTCACCTTCACAAAGGCAGGACTGAAAGCTGTTGCAGCCTCTAGGGAAACATATTTCTTTTAGGAAGCATTCATTTTGAAAGCTCTGAAAAATCATACCAGCATAAACACAATGCACAGGGACTGAAGGAGAGGGAAAGGAATTGACAGGCCAAGTTAAAAGTTAAGTGGGCCTTTAGACAGCCTTCCCCTCATCTGTTTATACATCTCCCAGAGTTTCCTTCAATTCCCTAATGAAAAAAAAATGGCCAATTTTTATTTTGGCAAAGCCAAAAATCCATCATTTTTATGGGTAAGCAGCCCAATTGCCCTTTTACCAAGTGACTGTCATTAAACACCACACTTGTTGTGTTGATACGTGCCTAAAGGCAGTTGTGTTTGAGTGAGTGCAGGATCAGGCAGCTTTCTCCTAAGCCTTGAATTCTTTTTTCTCTTGTAATACACTAGGTCATTTTCTTCCATCATAGAAAGGTCATAGAAGACCATTATGGATGGTGTCTCTGCTGGATGTTCAGTCTAGAAAGTTTATACTGTGTCTTAAATACCACCACTAATGGCATTTGGTTTTAAAATTAAAATTTTAACAGTGTATGCCTTAAAAGCTAGATAGAACAAGTAAAAAGTGTATAGATGATGAGATGTTTTTAAAAACAAGTCTAAGAGGTAAAAGCCTAGAACTATAAGACAGCTCTCATCTCCAACCATGATGGCTGTGGAATTCTGGAAGTTGCAGAGGGAAAAGGAACTTTTCTATGGTTTGAAAACTGTTATATTTGTCACCTCAGAGGTAAAGTTCAATAAATTTCAATAAGTCTTACTCCATGCTCCATAATGTTGTCTGATTATTGCACCCAATCTTGTACCCTCCAGATGTTTTGAACTACAGTGTCCATTACCTCTCATCATTAGCTATTGTGGCTGCCCTGGGGCTGATGGGAACTGTTATTCAAAACATCTGGAGAGCACTACACTGCAGAATATTGGAATATAATATTGGATTATAGTTTTGAGGATGATTTTTGGGTTTACCAGGCCTATGGAGATCACCTGACTCATTTGCCATAAGGAAAGATGAAAGCATCTATGGCTCTGTTGCCAAACTATGCTGAAATCATTCACATCACCTTGCTTAACAACCGCCACCTCTTACTTGTGGTAGTAAATCACATGATGCACTCATTGTAAGACAATAATATTAAAAGGTTGACCAGAAGCAAAATGGCTTCATGAATGGTTTTTATCCCCAGGTGTCATTTTCTGGCAGTCTCAGTTGTTTGTGTTCTTACTTCTTTGTTTACTCTATGAATCCAAAAGGAATAGTGAAAGAGGCTCCTAGCTCATGTGGTTGCTACTAGTAGCTGCTTAGTTTTTGAAACACTCAGCTCCTATTGTAAAAGACAAATAGTAATTTAAAAATCTAAAAATCAAAAAAGTGTTTGGGGAAGTGGATAAGACGTGAGTGCCAGTGAATAATTTGAGGATATGGCACATAGTCCATTGCTATCCAGAGGATAACAAAGGGCTTAAAGTAAGATTTGGCCTTGCCTTGGGACGTTATCACATGGGGCCTAAAGCAGTCCCATCCCCGTCGCATCCCTGTTCCATTGCGGTTCCTTTTCCATCCAGAAGTTACCAGTATACAGAAAGCAGCATTATTCCGGTATCATTCTGGTTGCGGCAAGTGTAATTCCCAAAGAATCCTGCATTCAAAAGAACAGGGATGATGCCGGATGATGCCGCAATGGGACGGGGATGGGACGGGGATGGGTGCGACATCGTGTGAAGACACGGGGAAAAGAACCGCAATGGGATGGGGATGGGCGGGGTTTCTCTGTGAAGTCGTGTGAACACAGGGGAAAAGGAAGCGGAATGGGATGGGGATGTGACGGGGATGGGACTGCTTTAGACCCCGTGTGATAACGTCCTTGGTTTCCTGAAGCAACCCTAGGCTATAGGTAAATAGGATGAAAGTTCCTTCTTGAAAAAGTTATTGGAAAGGATTTTTTTTTTAAAAAAATGACTCATCTACGAAAGGCATCATTTGGTCCATGAAATACTTTTTTTTCCCCTTCAGCTCTTTTTTTTTTCTTATCCATGCCTTTCACTGGGTTTCTTATACTCTGGAGCAGTGTTTCTCAACTTTTGGCTTACAAGTTTTGGACTTCAGCTCCCAGAAGCCACAGTCAGTTAGATGGCCACAGACAGATGACTGAAATGTTACAGTATGTGGAGAAGCAAGTAGCAAAATCATGTATTCCACTATAGAGAATAAGTTGTTCAAACCTTGTTTAGCTATATACTTTTTGTCATTTATGAGGTTTAATTAAGAAATCTATACCACTCCTTTCTGCGTATGGCCTTTAGGGCAGCTTACAAACAAATGAAAAACAATGAACAGCTAGTATAATTTCATAACTAAATTAAACATTAGCACAATGCCATTACTCAGCAACACCACTAGCAGTAAAAACCACTGATTAAAAATGAATATCATTGAAAGCTTGGGAGGCTAAATCACTTTTAAAAAACCAAGAGAAAAGTTGATTTCAGAGAAATATATTTGGGTAGAGGATTCTATATCCCTTATGCCTGAACAGAAAATATCCTACCTGTGGTATCCATCCACCCAGATTTAGGTAATTACAATTACAAAGAGCAGCCATGGGGCCCAAGGAGGGCCAGGGACTGACCAGGTATCATCCCCCTCTTCTGGGGTGTCACCTGGTGTGGTCCACACACCCCACACCTCCCAATGATGCTACTGTATCTGAAAAAACCCTGTAAAATTCATGGGGATACCATGCGTCGACAGGCAACTTAAAGTTACACACACATAGAAAAGGGAGAGGGAAGTAACAGTTTATTGACACAATTCTTTTGAGTTGAAACATTAGGGAAACTTCCCAGTTGTAAGAGCATTCTGACAGTAGAATGCACCACCTAGGGCAGGATGTTTGTTGAATCATCCACCTTCAAAATAAGACTAGACAAACACTTGAAACTGACATTTTTACTTCCATCAAGCCTCCAGCATCAGGGAAACTCTGAAAAAGAATAATATGCATGTGCGTTTTCTTAAAACATGTCTTTCAAAATGTTTAATAAAGCATTCTTTTATAATGGTTCAAACAATAGGGATTCAGTCATTTCTCTAGAAGCTATTTGTCTATGTATTTATTTATTTTTCCAAAAATAACATGAGAGAAGCCTGAAAACCAGTTCCCCCCTCCCCCAGGCAACTTGTAATAAAAGTATAGTCATGATGCGCTAAAACTCAAATCATTCCTTTGCTTTAAATTGTTATAGCTGAAGGAATACACATTTTTGTTGTCAGTGGATAGTGCTTTGAGTTCTATAGTCCCTTTAGACCTAAGGCTATATCCGCACTGCAGAAATAATCTGGGTTGACACCACTTTAACTGCCATGGTTCAAGGCTATGGAATTCAGGGAACTGTAGTTTGTTGTTGCTTTGGGGCCACAACAAACTACATTTCCCAGAATTCCATAGCCTTGAGCCATGGCAGCTAAAGTTATTTCAAACCAGATCATTTCTGCAGTGTGGATGCAGCTTAGGTTAAAAAGTCCACATTCTGTTTGTATCCTCTTTACATGTTTTTTTAAAACAAATCCATCATTCTGAACCTGGGGCTTGATGACAACTATTTTTTATTAACCTGATCTAAACTGACAGTGTGTCTAGAAAAAAGTGTAATCAATAGGTTTGAGTCTCAGGGCACTTTTACATACCACTTGAGGGAATTAAACCATTTTGCTACGTGAGGCAAAGAACAAAAATGCACCTCCATTCCACATGTAGAAGCTGACTAGGGTATTAACTGAATCTTGCTCCAGTACAAATGGTGGAACAACTCTGCTCTCCAGCCCTTCACAGCTCTCCCAGTACTTCCAACTTCTACTATCTCAGTAAACTCTGTAATTCTGCCTCATAGCAGGGCCACCATTGACTGGTTGTCATTTTATAGCTCCAACCCCAATGTACAGGTCTATCGCATTTCAAGAGAATCTTACAGGCTCACCTCTACATAGGACAGGGAGCATAAGAATAAAATCCAGCAAGCAATTAAAAATACTTAAGTCCCAAGGAACTAAATAGCACACATCATCTTTCTTTTTTTACAAGGAGCAGAAAATAGAAAGCAGCACTATAGAGTATTAATAGCACAGTCCTTTCAAACACCCATCCATAACATTTGGAAATGCTTTGCTTTTATATCAAAAGCTTGCTTTCCAAAACCTACTGCTATTTCATTGTGTGTCTGACTCATTATTTTCAAAGCACATTGCTGAGGGGATTCATTTAGTATGCTGAATTCCTAATATTTAAATTAGGGCAAGGTAAAATTGGCATTAAATCAAGTATTTATAGAAAGAGTTCATTTCATATTTAAGTACTCCCCATTTTTAAAACAGCATATTGAAATTAAAGCCCTTGTTGGATCTCTTATGGCAAAATCTGCCTCTGGATTTTATTTTTGTAAACTGCAGCCTTGTACCTGTTTACTTGGGAATAAACACCACTGAATTCAATGGCACTTACTTTTGAGTAGACATTTATTTTGATTTTATTTTTTAAAAAATATACATTTATATTCCATGCTATATCATAGGACCTTAGGGAGCACACAAATAAATAAATTATTTTATTTTAAAATCACAAAATCTAATAAAACTGTGTGAAACAGGAAAGAAATAAAGTTTTTAAGTGAATAAAGGGCATAGTAATATGAAGGAGGGATGGGACTTAAACTGACTTATTTGTTTTTGATGTTTTGATATGTTGTACGCCGCCCCGATTGCTTGGCAGAGGGGCGGGATATAAATAAAATATTATTATTATTATTATTATTATTATTATTATTATTATTATTATTATATTTTAAAACTGGAAGATCAGCTGTTTTTGTATGCACTTTGCAAGTAAAAATGAATTAAAGTATGAGACTGTTTTGAGACAGTAGAGTTTGTTTAGGCTGGGAGAGTTATCTAATTGAAAGTAATCTGAATAGCAGGAGGGCTATGACATTGCTAGGGATGTAGTGGCTCAAGTGGTTAAGACACAGACTCTATCAGCAGGTTGGAAGTATGAGGCCCGGGTGCTGCATGATGGGGTAAGCTCCTGTCACTTGTCCCAGCTTCTGCTAACCTAGCAGTTCGAAAGCATGCAAATGCAAGTAGATAAATAAGTACCACTTTTGTGGGAAGGTAAACAGTGTTCTGTGCAATCATGCTGGCCACATGATCACAGGGTAGTTTCTGACAACACTGGCTCTTCGGCTTAGTAACAGAGATGAGCATCGCTCCCTATGGTTGGACACAACTTGACAACCTTGTCAGTGAGAAATACCTTTACCTACCTACCTACGCCATTGCTACATTGTAAAGGAGGAGTCACTGTGGAGACAAAAGACTTAACTCTTTGTATGCCAAGATGATACTTAATAGAAAAATGGCAATGATGCAATCCCTGGAAAAAGAATAGGACTCATTGATTTGGCAAGAGATACTGGAGGAAAGTAGTTGGGTGAAAAAGTATCTTAATAACTTAAGTTTGAACTCTGGATTGATGGATGACATGATGGAAGACAGGGATTTAAAGGATGCCATGTGAGAAGCAGAAGAATCAACCACATTTAAGATGCAAGAGGAAGTATGACAACATCGAATACAGAGTGGAGAATAACATATAAGGAGGTTTTGGATGGAACATTGTGACATTTGGAGGTTACTTAGATGTTTGGAAGGGGAAATGAGGATGAAAAGGATAAGATTAACAATGGAAAGATAGTCACCCCTCAGGTTTTGAGTATGATCAATTATCATCGTTCGATATCCAACATATGCAATTGCAAAGGTTTGGTACAAAAACAAAGATAAAATCTAAGTGAAAAAGAATAAAGAAATGAAAATAATATTTTCTGGTATAAGATGTTAATATGGAGCCTATTGATGGAAGTTGTTTTATTGTAAAGAAAGTGGTCACAAGCTTGTTGATGTATGAATTATTTAAAAGGGTTGGAAAGGTTATTAGCATTGACATACATGTAGAATTAATATGAATATGAGAATGGAGTGTATACAGAATCAGCTTAGGAAAGCTAAAATTCTTTGTGGAAGGTTGGGAGATGAAGGGCCAGAGCAGACGGGCATGAAAGAGCGGCCTGAGTCCACTCTGACCAGAAGCAGATCAGAACACCACTGACTGCATGGTCTGCTCCCATGCAAGGGCCGATTGGTGCCACCAGAAGTCATATCCTGGCTTCTTTTTGCACTAGTCATAAGGACCACAGTGCAGCTTCAGCACAGCTTCGGGCCACTTTGGAGGCCTGCATCATCTAAATGCCATGCCTCCAAAGGAGCCCAAAGCCACTTCAATTTGACCATCTGTTTCACCCCACAGTTAAAGTTGTGATAGATTGATATTAGATGGAAAATAGAAGGAGGTAATTTGATTAGTTTAATAAAAGTATTCATAGTTAAAGGCAAAGTGATATGGTTTTGCTTAAGTTTTGTAGGGGAGAAGTAATAGCAATAGCTGAAGATTGCTAATAAAATTACTAATACTTTCTAATAAACATATATAAATGTTTGTAATTTTCTGTAGGGAATGTGCATGTGTGTATGAATGAATATATGAATTTGGATTTTGATTGTTAATAAGTTTATTTTATAGAAAGAAATTCAATGTTTTTGGATGAGAGAAGCATTGTAATCTCTAATATATTAATATAGGCTAATCATCACTGGAGAAAAGATTGGAAGTCACTTTTATCTTTCTTTTTTTCCCTTTCCTCCTCTCCCCCCACTTTTGCTATCTATTTTTTCTTTTTTCCTGTCTTTTTCTTTTTTGTTTTCTTCTTGTTCTATATATTGTTATTATTTTCTTATGTATATGAAAATGTTAAATAAAAATAATAATGAAAAATATCCCAACTATACTATATGTGGGTTTGTGATTACTCTGACGACCAGTTACTGTACTTTACTAGTCCAAGGAGCAAAGTCAATATTAAGGTTGGGCTGTCTTCTCGGGACTGCCTCCTTCCATATAATCCACCCCGCACATTTAAGTCCTCTGGGATAAATTTGCTGCAGCCTATAAAAAGTAGGCTGTCTGCAACCACCCAGAGGGCCTTCTCTGCAACCGCTCTCAGATTATGGAATGGCCTGCTGGATGAGATCCATCATATTACCACTTTAAATAGCTTTTAAAAAGCTATTAAGATAGATCTCTTCCAGCAGGACTTACCTGAATAGATACCCTGACCTTCAAGAGTTAGTCCACTCTCCTCCCTTAACCCTTGCCGCAGCTGTTATTGCTCATTGTTTGTACTGTAATTTATTTTCACTGTTTTTTAATATTGTTTCATGGTTTAATACTATTTTAAGGGGCAGGGGGGTTATAGGATATTCATTGTATTTTTATTGTAATTTTAAATGTTGTAAGCCACCCCGATTGCTTATTCAGAGGGGCAGGATACAAATTTATTATTATTTTTTATGTCTTACTGTGGGAAGCCCTAATGTCCAACAGGAAAATAGAAAGGTACTTTGTAAATACTGCAGATGATATCAATCTATTTATCTATCACTATCATTGACCTGTGATGCCTTGAGTTTTGCAACACTTATATTTGCATTGAGACTGAAGGAACCATGATGATGGAATATGAAAAGGGTTCCTCTGCTTCAGTTAGGTGGTGAAAGGTCTGGAAACAAAGGTATGTTTAGCCTGGAGAAGAGAACATTCAATGATAGTGTGATACAGACTTTTAAATATCGGAAGGCCTTATGTATAGAGCTGTGGTGGCAAACCAATGGCATGTGTGCTAAAGATGGCACGCAAAGCCATTTTTCCTGGCATGCAGAGGATGGGGCAAAGGTGGAACAGGCATGGGAGGAGGAAGAGGAGCCTGTTCCTCTTCTTTTCCCCTTGTTCCCCCCCTCCCGGCCTTCAGTTGTCTCCAGAGAGGCAGCTGAAGGCCTGGAAGGGCAAAGGGAAGAAGTTCTGCCTAGAGGTCCTGCCCCTGGAATGTAGAAATCCCACCCCAGAAGCTCCACCCCCTGGCATGGGTAATACCTGCTGCTGGAATGCCTTTTAGTTTGGGACTCAAACCTTAAAAGTTTCACCATCACTGGTATAGAGGATAAACATAAATGAGTGAACTTATTACTTTGTGCTATTTCTAGAAGGTAAAGTTGGTTTGTTTACATTACAAGAAAAGTGTTTCCAGGTAAATGTAACCCTCATCCTCATAGACCATGGATATCATATGTCAGAAGGTGGGCAGTTCTTCACTTCAAGCTTTTGAAACAGATCTTGCATGGCCATCTCTCGGGGGTGCTTTACAGTGGATTGGACCAAATGACACTTTCAACTCTATGATTCTATATAGTTCTAGTGTTGTAATAAAGCAGGTCTTGGAACATCAGTTTGTCAACATATGCAGACTGTTCCACTCTCTTTAAAAAAGCAGGGCTTCTGTGTAATAAATTAACAGATTGCTGTGTTTGTTACCACAGTATGGAGAACACCCTAATGCAGTTTTTGGGAGGCTTTACCATTCTATCTAACCTATATTTTATAACAAAAATGATTGTTCATTCTGAATCAATATCAGGGTCTGAAGAGGTTAGCAAACACACATGTGATTCCTTGTTGAGTATTAATGAGTTAATCTGAATAATGCAGGGCCATATGCAGCTGACATTGACATTTAAAATGTGTTCTGAGTATTGTACAAACAGAAGGATTGCCAACTACTTAGTATTACACACTGCACAGCTGTTCTACACAGTGCCAGCTTTCTCTGCCACCAGATTTACCCATTAGTAGTAAGGGGATGGAAGGGGAGGTTAAAAGCAGTAGTTTTCTCTAAAGCTTTATAGGACACATCTGCAATGATCTCAGCTTACTTCCTTCTGTCAATAGTAGTAAAACGCCAGGGTAGGATTAAATGCTAAACAGTAAATATGCTTCTTTCTTTTCATTTTTTAAAACTCAGCATGCTATTATGTAGTCTGTGCAGTTAATCAGAGCTTATTCAGTGTGGGAATTCAGGTCAAGCTCTAATAACTAAAATAGCAATTTCTTTTCACTGCTAGTATACCCTGATACATCCAGAAGAATGGTTTGTTAACTTTTTAATAACCTTCCCTACATTAGAGTAAGGTAACATATTTTTATTTCCCCTTCTGCCCCACCCTGACATCACTCTGATTTGGCAACATTGAAAAGAATAGATGGATGGAGGCTGGTCAAGGGGTTCCTTAATTCTGTACTTGTCTGGTCCAAATTTAGACCCACAAATTTAGCATTTCCATGTCTAAGTTCAAAAACAAAGCTAACTTTGGTACATTTCAAGACTGATGCTGGATAAATACAAAGAGGCTGATCTGATTATGACTGGAAGAATGTTCAAATGATGGGCCTGTGGGGCCTATGGTTTCCCTAAAGCTTAAGGGGAAATCTTTTTTTAGATTACAGTTCCCAGAATCCCCCAGAAGAGGATAAGTGAGAAAAAGAAAGGAATGGGGAGAAAGATTGTAATGGGGAAAAAGATTGCCTCCTGGTACCAGTGAAGTGGACCAGATACATCAGAGGGTGTACATTGTTTCTGAAGACTAGCTCCCAAAGTTTTACCCATGGTGTAATCTGGCCCATTGGGGGTCAAATGTTTGGATGTCATGCCCACCATGCTACCATAAATGCACCAATTCTTATCTGATTTTTGAAGCTAATCAGTCAGACCAGAGTCAAGGAATGTTAGTTAGTATCTAGATGGAAATCCAGGAGGGAATATCAAGTAGAACTAGGAAAGAATCCTGGACTGTTGGCAGTACTGTTCTGCATGGGCAACAGGTGGTTTCCTGTCTTCCTATGTTCCATTTTCCTTATGTTTATATAGCTCTGTGGCTAGCTCTGCATGGAGACAGGTACCTGTCCAGGACTTGGAGTAGTAGTGTCTACAGACAATAGCCAAGTCTCCCACCAGTTTTGGCTGCTGCTCCACTTACCATACAGGATGGTGAATGGCAGGCAAAGTGACTGGTATGGCTCCTGGAGAAGGACTCCTCTACATATGTAGTTATGTATAAGTCTATAAATATTAGCCAAAAATTGACTCCAAAAACCTGGATCAATGTAAGCACTTAACTTCTATCAAAAAAGAAAAGTACAGTGGTGAATGGCAAGAGCTTAGTCTGTCCTGAGAGAACCTAAAAGAAGCACCAACCCACTCTAATCTTTCCACCATGGCACTGCTTCTGGTATTTTTGAATGACTGGGCAGGAAAATGGTGATAAATTAGGCAGCTCTTTAGTGCTTCCCCTCAAAGGAATACTGGGAAACGAGAGGGAGTCGGTGCTTCTTTTACATTCTCCTGAGGTGGACTAAACTTTTGCTTTTCACCACTCTGCTCAGAGAAGGGAGTGGTTCCTTTTTTAAAGAGAGAGAGAGAGACTGTATCTTAACTGTTGCCTTTACAATCTTTTTGACATGTGCACATTTTCTTAGCTCCACCTTGCCTTCTCCCCCATACATCACACAGCTACCATTTATGGTAGTTTTCTCCTCATCCATAGAGCACAAACATTTACATTTGCTAGTTCTTTAGCATTGTTTTCCTTTGCTTCATCCTTTAGAGCAGGGGTAGGCAACCTTTCCCCTTTAAGGTCCGAGGGTGTTCAGCTCCCAGAAGCCTCAGCCATGTTGGTCAATAGTCCCATGTTAGCCAATAGCTCCTGGGATTCTGGGAGCTGAAGTCCCTTGGCCCTTAAAGGAGAAAGCCCTGCTTTAGAGCCTTTATTACATGACCCTAAGTTTTACCCTTGACTTATCCACAGGTCATATCAGTATCCATAATTTTACCCCCAAAACTTGTCCTTGACTTATACATGAGGTTGACTTATAGTTGAGTATATACATAACTGGTACATCTGTTTGCTTGCCAATTATCAGCCCAGTCATGAAAGCAAGAAGAGGAGAGAAGATTCAGCCAGTAGTTGCAGGAGCAGATCCTCCATGTAACCGCCCAGCTCAGTCCCTTCTCAGTGCTTCAAATACACTCCAAGCAACCTAATATTGCAGTTGTTTTCTTCTAAAATGCATTATATTTTCTTTCATCAGGAAAAGCAAATTGTGTACACATCCCTACTGCACACATTAATGTTTTAAAAGCCATCTTTTTCCCCCTTTTAAATTATTAATATGTGCTGTATGAGTACACATTTTGCTTTTCCTGCTAAAGCAAAAAAAAAGAAGAGGTTTTTAAATTCCCAGCTGCTTGAAATACTACAAATAATAAGCAATAAGAATACTACTTATATTTCTGCTGCCAGCTGTGACTTTTTAGTAGAGATGACAGGAATATTCAAAATATTTCAAGAAATGTTGGGAGAACATGATTAGAAGACTCATGGACTGACTTTACATTTTCAGTGTATTCTGCACAAAACAGCTTTTGCAAGGAAACTGCTTTTTATTTATAGAAAATGGTATTTCTGTGTTGAAAGTATTTCTGCACAAAACAACCATGTCCAAACTTTATGCAGACAGTCTGTGATTGCAAATAGGCTTTGAAAAATGAATGGGTTCTCACAGAATGAAGGATATTGCTTAAACATCTCACTGTTTCCTTTCAAAAGAAACTTATTAACAATTATATTCCTATGTGTGTGCATGTGTAACAATCATATCCCACATACGTTGCTATCAATGGACAACATCTGAGGGGTTAACCACTCATTGATATTATTTAGGGCACTCCAGCTGGTGCTACTGCTTACCACTGTATTCTGTAAACCCTGTCCTGCCTCACATTATCTGTTTATACCCAATCAGTGGCAGCTGCATATTTAATGAGACATTTGTCTCCATTATAGTATGGGAGGCTTCCACCTTATATCCCACAACATGCTTCCCCCAATGTTATTCTGGGGAGCTCATTGTGTGAAATTTTGGTTGGTCTAATACAGATAGATTAAATAAATAAATAAATAAATAAATAAATGTTTACTTAAGACAATTATTTAACCACTTTTCACCCCACCAGGAGTCCTAAGGTGATGTACACTACACAGTTAGAGCACTGTTACTCAACTTGAATGGTTGTGGCTCCATCCTATATAATCCTGGGTTTTGTAGTTTGGTGGGGCCCTGGAGCATGCTATATGGAGAATGCTAAATGCCCTTCCCAAACTGCAAATCCTAGGAATCCATGAGGTGCAAACATGCCTGTTAATGTGGAATCTAATTTTGCAGTGTGGATGGGCCCCTGGTAACAAAACTTTTAAAACATGAATAAATAACTAAAAACCTTGTAATGGTTTTTTGTGAGGGTTTTAGGCTATGTGGATGTGTTCTAGAAGAGTCTGAAGGAGTGTCTCTTGCTGCCCTTTTGCTCACTGGATCGAGGCCACAGCAAGCACATGTTGTGACCCTGATCCGGTATTTTTCTGGTACAAAAAGAAACAACAAAATTCCGCTCCTTTTTGCACTGGAAAAAAAGATGCCCCTTTTGCTGCCGCTGCAGCTCTTCTCCACTCCTGTGGCACACAGCTTGCAATTCATGCACTCCAGGAGTGTTCCCATACCACCCGCCATCCAGGTGGGCAGGCAGGTGGCATGATGCCACTTTGGAAATGGAGTCAGGGCAGACGGCCGGTGGTCACCACACCCCACAAGCCACTGAAATGCCAGCTCTTTTTGCTGGTCTGCTTATCCCCTTTGTTTAGTTTAAGAATTTCTTCTTTCCTGTTGAAGTTGTCTAGGTGTATGTCCCAGCATGTGCAAATGAAAACCACCTGAGGTCAGGGAATTTCCTAGCAGACAATGGATCACTAATTATTATTATTGCCATTCAACCACAGACCAACACAGATTAACATGTAAATCACTTCC
>CM034703.1:292328617-292340146 GCA_020142125.1 Phrynosoma platyrhinos
GAAACAGAGCCAACTGAAGGAGGGATAGATATCAAACATCAATCCCTCATTCTTTCCTGAAGAAGTCTGAAAAACCTAGGTTGAAAAAGCTGTTGATGACAGGGTGACTGAAGGTCTCTCAATAAAAGGATCACCCTAAGTCAAAGGGCCTAAGCAGACTGCCAGAAATAGTGCACATTAAATTGAGGCACTGCCCTGGCTCAGTGCTAGGGAATCATGGGAACTGTAATTTATTTTGGCACCAGAGCTCTCTGACAGAGAAGGCTCAATGTCTCAGAAAAAAATGCAATTCCCATGATTCCCTAGCACTGAGCCAGGGCAGTGCCTCAATTTCAACTTAATGACAGTTAACAACAAATCAATTTAGTTCAGACTTCTGGGTTTTTCAGTGGCCATGTTTTCCCCACTCCCAATAAAATTAATTCACAACACTAATATATATTGTGTGTTTGTGTATAATATTATACAGTCTTGTTATGGGGTTAAAGGGGTTAGATACAATACAGCAAAAACTTA
Source organism: Phrynosoma platyrhinos (assembly GCA_020142125.1). Classification (NCBI taxonomy): domain Eukaryota; kingdom Metazoa; phylum Chordata; class Lepidosauria; order Squamata; family Phrynosomatidae; genus Phrynosoma; species Phrynosoma platyrhinos. Next base: position 292,329,134 of record CM034703.1, read on the forward strand.
GTGTTTCTAAAAGACAGAAGGAAAGACCTAATTCTAGCAAGTTCTTTATCAACTTTTTAAAGGAGAGAGAACTGCCACACCATTATATTATTCAAACAAAAATCCATCAGTGATACCTTTATTGGCCAACCAAAATGCACAGTATGCTTATTGCAAGCTTTCAAATCTCCATGGGCTTCTTCATCAGGCAAGATGTTACAAAGCAAACAAGAGAAAAATAATTGGAGATATTAGTCAGATGCCTACATGTTGTTTCAGTCTTTAGTTAAGATGGTATATGGTGGGAAGGAAATCTTTTGTAGGCAGGCTCCACCTCCTTCTGGCCCTGTGGCTATAGGGAGATTTGCAAAGTTCAGGAAATTTAAAATCCATTTGCATCTCAACAGGGATCCCTCTTTTGCAATCCAATATGTCTCAATTCCAGTGAGGCCACAAACCTCTTTGTGGCAGAGATCAATGGATTCCTGAAGAAGTCTCCATGTTTTTGCATCAGGAATATTTTGGTGGATGTAGAGGTAAAACATGAAAATTCAGTCCAAATTTAAGAAGAAAAAAATTGTTTTTCCTTGATTGAAGTTCCCAGTCCACAGGCTATCCTGGTTCCCCTGTTGCAGCTATGATGCAGTTGCTCACAATACAGAAAACATTCAAAGGTAGCTGTGTTGGCCATTTAGCAAATTCAAACAAAAATCCATCTGTGATGCCTTTATTGGCCAACCAAAATTGTTGCAACCATTATATTGTGTTTGAGATTAGGCTAGGTGTTGGTAATAGAGTCGTCTTCGAGGCCCTGAAGAGGAGGGGCAGCCGCACGAGCGGTGCCCATTCCTCTTCCTGAGGTTGCCCTCGGAGTCGCCGGCCCTCTGCACGGCCGGCGCTCCAGGGATGACCTCACACCGCAGCGACTGCATGCGCTGCGGCGGAAGAGTCAGGGAAAGTGCGCCCACCGCTTTTAGGGTGCACTTTCCCTGACATCTAAAAGGAGCGCCAATTTGGAGCTCCTTTTAGGGATGCCACAGGAGCACCGTGGTGCGGAGGCTCCGCTCCGCCGGCGCTCCGTCCGGCAGCGTCCCGGAAGCAGTCGTCTGCTTCCCCCCATAGTTACAAAAGGGAATGGCTTTAGTAAGGACTATGGGAACTAAACAGCAAAAAGCTGGGAAATTGCCTTTATGCAATATGAGAAGGCATCTGTACATTCTTTAGGCAGAAGAAAATCCAAGAAGAAATGGGGAGGTAATTTATAGTGAAGGAAAATGTAGTAAAAACATTCAAAGGATATAATACAAAGTATGGCTGAATTGTGTCAATCAGAATATAAGGGAAACCATCAATATAATCATAATCCAAGTTTATGTTCCAACTACAGAGGCAGAAGAAGAAGAAGAAATTGAAAGATTTTTTGCTGTAGTCCAGAAGACAATTGATCACACACTTCTTATTAATCATAGGTGATTGGATGCAAAAGTAGGATACAGAGCAGAATCAGACTGTAGGAAAAATTGACATAGGATCAAGAAATAAAATGAATCTGCAGCCAAAAAAGAAAAGAAAAGCTTCAATGGGTGACAGATTAAACTTCAAGCAATTAGGAACAGAAGAGAAGCAAAAGTAAAAGGAGACAGAAATAAAGTCAGAATCTTTAATGCAACAGTTCAATGACTTGTTTAGAGGGATAAGAACTGCTATAATAATCAGTACAGAGAAATGGAAGATGACAACAAAAAGGAAGAACAAGAGACATCTTCTTCAACATCTGAGAAATCAAGGGAAATTTAAACCACAAATGGGGAAGCCATTACATAACCAAGCAGAAATAAAAATATCATGGGGAGCGCGGAAGACATAGAAGAACTATATAAAAGAGAAGAAAGGATGATAGAGGGGTGAAGCAGATGAGCAGGAAGTTGCTGATAGAAGCTGATCTGAGCCTGCTTGCCTTGGAGCCATGGTGAACACATGGTGCAGCCCTGAGGGCACTGCCTTCCATAACCCCAACTAGGAGTGGGAAAGACATGTTCCTTTTAGGCCACCTTAAGTTTTGGGCCACCTTAGGTGGCCCCAGCGCAACCCCAGGTGGTCCTCTGGTCTCTCCAGGGCTATGTATTGTGTAAATGCCATGCCCCCAGAGGGCTGGAAGCCACCCCATCTGCCCATCTGTTTTGGGCCAGATTCATTCAAGGAAGAACCATTTGAAGATGAACCTACAATTTTAGAAACTGAAGTAGAAGCTACACTTGGAGGACTTGAGAGAAATAAATCACCAGGAACAAATAGAGCTGCTCCAGACTATAGAGACAGAATTTGCTCTAATTATAACTAAAATCTGTCAACAAATATGTAAAACAAAACAATGGCACACAGATTAGCAACTCTCAATATATATTCCATTCCTCAAGAAAGGAGACATAAGGGATTGCAGTAACCACTGGACATGATGTCAAGAGCCCTGGTGGCAGAGTGGTTAAAATGCCTGTACTGCAGCCACTCACTCACAAACCACAAGATTGTGAGTTCAATTATCAGCCAGGGGCTCAGGCTTAACTCAGGCTTGAATCCTTTCAAGGTGAGAGCCTAAGCAGACTGCCAGAAATAGTGCACATTAAATTGAGGCACTGCCCTGGCTCAGTGCTAGGGAGTCATGGGAATTGTATTTTTTTCTGAGACATTGAGCCTTCTCTGTCAGAGAGCTCTGGTGCCACAATAAATTACAGTTCCCATGATTCCCTAGCACTGAGCCAGGGCAATGCCTCAATTTAATGTGCACTATTTCTGGCAGTCTGCTTAGGCCCTGTACCCAGCTTGTTGAGGGGCAATTAGCTCACAGTTGTAAACCACTTAGGGAGTGCTTAAGCACACTGACAAGCGGTATAGAAATGTACTTGCTATTTGCTACCAAAGTTAAGATTGTACATGCATTGTATTTCTGTTTTCTCTGTATGGGTGTGAAAGCAGGACAGTGAAGAAGGCTGACAGGAAGAGAATCAACTCATTTGAAATGTAGTGCTGGGGATGGGTTCTACAGATACCATGGACTGCTAAAAAATAAAATAAATTGTTCCTAAAGCAAATCAATCCTGGATTTTCTTTGAAAACCAAGATGACTAAACTGAGACTGTTGTACTTTGGACATATCATGAAAAGACAATGTTTGACAATGGAACACACTCCCTTTGAGTGTGGTGGAGTCTCCTTCTTTGGAGGTCTTTAAACAGAGGCTGGATAACCATCTGTCGGGAATGCTTTGATTTTGAGTTCCTGCATGGCAGGAGGTTGGACTGGATAGCCCTTGTGGTCTCTTACAACTCTATGATTCTATGATTCTATGACATGACTCACTAGAAATGAGAATAATACTTGGTAAAATAGAAGGCAGTTAGGAAAAGAGGAAGACTGTATTATCAATCAAGGAAGCCACAACCCTGAGTCTGCACGACCTGAACAGAGCTGTTGATGACAGGGTGACTGAAGGTCTCTCAATAAAAGGGTCACCCTAAGTCAAAGTCAACTTGATGACAGTTAACAACAAATCAGTTTAGTTCAGACTTCTGGGTTTTTCAGTGGCCATGTTTTCCCCACTCCCAATAAAAATAATTCACAACACTTTACTTAACCATATTTGTTTGAACTGGCTCACACATGCCAACCTATTGTTGTTGTTGTTTTTCTTCTATGTGACCATGTACTCTGGCATACAAAATGTTATTTCCTGCAACACAAAGAAATGGATGATAGGTATACTAGTTTTAACATTTAGAATTTCAGCTTTTTCTTTATGGCAACAATGCTCTGTGACATGTTCTAGGATGGCTGGAAATGATTTAAATTTAAAAAAAAATGGGTAAATCAGCTGGGCTTTTTTTCAAAACAAAAGTATTTTAACTTTAGAAAGACAACTGTTATAGCCTAAGCAATACACTAAAAAGCAAAGGTTTGCTCTGACAGCATGCATTTTAGTAACTTTAATTTCCAGCCATTACATAGATAATATTCAGGCTTTGCAAATAAAAGATAGCTCTCAGGCTAATTGAAGATCAAATGCCTTTGGGTTGATTTTTACATTGTTTTGAATTATTGTGGCATTTTTGCTACAAATTCCTTTCCAGACTAATTAAACTGCTGCAGTATAAATGTCATTATTAATATCGTCAAACTTAGTGAGCCAAATGTGTTTTAGCTTCTGTACTTACCCTACAAATGGTCTCTTCTGCCTCTTGGTGCATTGAAAAGAAACCATTGAAAACTGGACTTGGAGAATGGGAGAATACAGCATTTAGCACAGGCAGCAAAGATAGGACAACTTCAAAAATATTTGATATAATTACTAACATTTCATTTAGATACAATATAAAATTCCCTTTCAGCAATCCAACAGATCATATCTATAAAGTTATCTTTTTCTTTGTCCAGTCAGGGAAATAATGAGGGAAGGATGATCTTAACTAGCGCCTTTTCAGAGATTGATGTCCCTATGGTGATTTTGCAGCTGTGATTAAATAGATAAAGTTAGTTCAGGAAGTGTTCCTATTCCAGGAAAATTACGATTTCCTAGCAATTAGACTGGTAACTGTAGGTGCTGGAAAATAATAATCCATTTCTCTCAAGCTGCAAGTAGAGGGTAGGGAGACAACTTTGTTAATAATAATAATAATAATAATAATAATAATAATAATAATAATTTTTATTTATAACCCGCCCCTCTGCATGGCAATCGGAGCGGGGAACAACAGGTTTAAAAACAGAACAAGGTTAAAAATCAGTCCCTCATCCCATACTCCCACCCTCCCATCCCCTTAAAATAGAATTAAACAACAGCCAAAATTAAAAATGCCACATTAGTTTAAAAAAAACAGATAAGAACATATAATAACATAGAATAGAATCAGAGGCAGCAAATTAAAACTCATCTCCCAGCTGAGAGTTATTCCGGGAAGGCCTGCCAGAAGAGATCCGTCTTTACTGCTTTCTTGAAAGCAGCAAGAGTAGTGATAAGACGGATCTCATCCGGCAGGCCATTCCAATGTCCTGTATTGCCCCTTTATGATGGTGCCCTCTAACACAGGGGTAGGCAACTTTTCCCCTTTAAGGGCCAAGGGACCTCAGCTCCCAGAATCCCAGGAGCTATTGTTATTATTATTATTATTATTATTATTAAACTTTATTTCTAGAGCGCTGTAATTATACACAGCGCTGTACAAAGTAAAAAAGTTACAAATATAAAATATAAAAAAAAGCCTGCCCACGGCGTACAATCTAAGAAATAAAATAAAATAAATAGAACATGGGACTATTGGCCAACATGGCTGAGGCTTCTGGGAGCTGAAGTCCCTCGGCCCTTAAAGGGGAAAGGTTGCCTACCCCTGCTCTAACACTATCAGGGTGTACAGTGGGCCCTTGGTATCCACTGTGGATTGATTCTGGACCCAAAATCTGTGAATATATTCAAGTCATGAGTGGTTGAATCCATGGATTCAGAATTCATGTATACAGAGGGCCAACTGTAGCAGGAAAACTAGTGAAACAAATCTTCATAAAAGTGCCATATTTGCACCATTTTTGGACCAACAAATAGTGATAATTTTCAGCACATGTGCAAATACAATTGAAACAATGTCCATGATCCCACATCACAGAAATCATTCAAAATTTGGATGTAGAGCTATGTTACATCTCCTCTATCACCTCCTGAAGCCCATGTTTTAGCTACATGAGCCTCTCCCAATACATCCACAATACTATTTAGTGGAAGGAGCATCCAAACCTGGGGGCATCAGAGAAGCATCTGGTTACGTTCCTCTACCCAGATACAGAACAATGAGATCATCTCCCACATCCTCCAGAGAACCAAACATTTCTCCTATGATCAGTAGTCACTCTCCACTGGTCAATAAATAAAAACAACTTTAGTGTATATATTTTCAGTGATATTTTTGTATGTTTTTAATCTGCACTGGTTTTATTATGTTGTAAGCCATGTTGAGTCTCAGTATTATAAATAAGGCAGGATAATGATAAGGGTGATGATGGTGATTATTGTCTCCTCCATTTAGCTGCAGGAATTCACACTAAAATGAATTATAGATATGATATATAAGGGGACAGGGATGGAAAGAGAAAAGAAAAGCAAGCATAGGAGCACCTACTCCATCACTTATGAATGGGGTGAGGAGGGGTTCTACCTTGCTGTGAAGCTCTTCTTGGGAAGAAGGAGATTCAGCCTCATGTTGGGTCTTGCAGATGGACAAAGCCAGAGTGTTCTGTCACTTCAGATCTCTTGAATCATGAACACACTATATACATAGGTTTGGGAAAGTCAGTTTTGGGGGCATTTTAACTCCTATAATCCCACCAATCATTCCAATATGAGTTGTTTTGTCTCTTATAAGCAGACATATTTTACTTTTAGTATTGCCCTTTATATTTTGCTCAGTGCTACTTTTGGATGGTTAGATTATTTGGAGCAGCTGCTACTTTTTAGCCTTTCCCTTGCCACTGCTCAGATGCTGTTCTTGTTATTTTCTTTCCTTCTGATCTAAGCTTGGAAAGGTCAGTCTTTAGGACTACAGCCCCAAGCTAGCATGGCTGTTGAAAAAAAGTTGTTTAGGTCCTGGAATCTGTTGTGCATAGAGGAAAATAATAGTGCCCCTGCATGCCAGTATTGAATGAATCTTTAGTTTCTTGCTGCTGTCCTATCACACAGCTAGGTATCTTTAGTTATGTTCTTCATTTATGTAGCATTCTGAAATATTTATATCTAGGTCTTTTCTTTGTTTTCCCTTTGTTGTTTTGATTTTTTAAAATTGTTTTTCATTGTTGGTAGATGCAGGAGCCAGCATGGTGGATTACCCCAACCCCTCCCCGCCCCATGGTGGACTGAACTACAACTCTGGAGACAAGGGGTCAAATCCTGGTTTGGCTATTTAAACCTTCTTCAGATCACACTCTCTCAGCCTCAGAGGATGACAAGGGCAAACCCCCTCTGAAGAAACGTAAAGAAAGCCCCTTGATAAGTTCATTAGGGTCACCATGAGTAGGAAATGACTTGAAGGCACACAAGAAAGATGCGAGATACACTAGTGAATCCCTCAAGCAGAATAAACTGAGCAACAACCAGTCCCACAGCCTTACCTACCCAATGTGTTATATGTGTAAAAATTAGTGATGTACTCAAGTCTCAAGTCAAGTCCCAAGTCCATGCCTTCAAGTCTCAAGTCAAGATTGAGGTCTTTCCAAGATACTTTCAAGTCAAATCTCAGGTCAAATCTCAAGTCTGGGAGCCACCTCTAATAGAAAAAAAGAAGATGGGGTGGGTGGGTGGAGATTCAATAACTAGAAAACAAAAAACTCACAAGATGTGCACAAAGTCAGATAAAACAAAATTCTTGGTGGGAGCAGCTAATAGCAATTGCAATAGCAGTAGCAAGTACATTTCTATACTGCACTCCCTAAGTGGTTTACAATGTGTAAGCTAATTGCTGGGTACTCATTTAAGGGCCTCGGCAGACGACTAATTGAGTCATCTTCCGGGCCCGGAAGAGGAGGGGCAGCCGCACGTTCTGCGCCCCTTCCTCTTCCTGAGGTTGCCCCGGAAGCTGCTGGCCCTCCGCACGTCCAGCGCTTCCGGGGCAACCTCCCTCCGCAGCGACCGGACGCGCTGCGGAGGATAAGACAGCGAAAGTGCGCCCGCCGCTTTTAGGGCGCACTTTCGCTGTCTTGAGGAAGGAGCGCTGATTTAGCACTCCTTCCAGGGATGCCGCCGGTGCGCCGAGATGCGGAGGCTGCGGCCCCGCAGCGTGCCGGCGCAGGGCGTCCTGGACACCCTCGTCTGCTGAGGGGGTTAGTGACCTACAAAAGGATGGAGGTCTGAGTGGACCCTGTAGCCCTGCCTGGGATCAAATTCACAACCTTGTGAATATGAATGGCTGCAGTGCAGGAATTTAACCACTGTGCCATCAGGGCTCCTTAGGCCTCATGCCCATTGCCTAACATGTTTGCTATTCCTCATTGAGAATATTTTTTACCTAACTTTGTGCACATCTTCTTGCCTAGATTTTCTAGATCATTCTATGTGCAACCGGGACAGGCTTCTGTGTAGACCTCAATCCAGCTTCAAGCCCACAAGCCCATTTGCTGTTTCTGGATGAAGTTAGGCCAACAAGTCAGTCACTAAAAATTTACAAATCTTGAGTTGAATCAAATCACTGCATCATTTATTGCCTAACTGAGTCCAAGTAGCATCATTGAAGTGACTTGACTCCTACTTGAGTCCAAGTGATTTGACTCAAGTCTACATTACTGGTAAAAACACATAACAGTTGCTTTACTTACAAACACTTTTGCAAAATCAGCAAACATGGTCTACTGAAGAAGAAAAAGGGAAGAGAAAATGGTTGCAGGTTAGAATAATGCAGGAAAAGAAAGGGTGAAGCAAAACAAAGGAACACCATAAATATATGCTGTGCCTAAATTCCTATAAAGTTATGTGCAAAATCTGCTAGTTAGTATGGTGTGTAAAGATTCAAAAGGAGTGGGAAGTTTCTCTGAGGCAAAATTGTGAGGAAGATTTCTGTTAATTTAGAATCATAGAATCATAGAGTTGGAAGAGACCACAAGGGCCATCCAGTCCAACCTCCTGCCATGCAGGAACTCAAAATCAAAGCATCCCTGACAGATGGCCATTTAGCCTCTGTTTAAAGACCTCCAAAGAAGGAGACTCCACCACAATCTGAGGGAGTGTGTTCCACTGTTGAACAGCTCTCATTGTCAAGAAGTTCCTCCTAATTTTGAGATGGAATCTCTTTCCCTGTAACTTGGAGCAGCAGAAAACAAGCTAGCTCCCTCTTCAATATGACATCCCTTCAAATATTTAAACAGGGCTATCATATCACCTTTTAAACGTCTCTTCTCTAGGCTAAACATACCCAGTTCCCTGAAGAAGGATGCAGACGGGTGGCCCTGGGCCGCCCCGGGAAGCAGAGGATCGGGGCCGCTGCTAGCACACACAGCAGCCCCGATTCTCCCATTTGCCGCCTCTTAAAAGAGTGGCAAAATGCCACCCCTATTAGAGGCAGCAAAAGGCCGCCCCAAGAGCCACTGCGCGGCTCTTCTCTGTCCCTTCTGGCATAGCGCATGAGGAGGTTATGTGCAGAGGACGTCCTGACACCATGTGCCGTGTGTAAGGGCATGTGACATCAGGATGTCTTCGGGGAGGGGTTGGGGTGGCCAGCGTGTGGCGTGCAGCTGCCCCTCCCCTTCCCTGCCTCCAATACGCCACAAAGGGCCTGTGTTCAAAGGCCCTGAGTAGTTCCTCAAAGAACATGGTTTCCAGACCCTTCACCATTTTAGTTGCCCTCCTCTGGACACGCTCCAGTTTTTCAACATCCTTTTTGAATTGTAGTGCCCGGAAATGGACACAGTATTCAAGGTGGGGCCCGACCAAAGCAGAATACAGTGGCGCTATTACATTTCTTGATCTAGATACTATCTTTCTATTGATGCAGCCTAAAATCATATTAGCCTTTTAAGCTGCTGCATCACACTGTTGGCTCATGTTCAACTTGTGGTCTACTAGGACTCCTAGATCCCTTTCACATGTAGTCTCATTACGCCAGGTGTCTCCCATCTTATATCTATGCATTTCATTTTTTTGCCCTTAGTGTAGTACCTTACATTTCTCTGTGTTGAAATTCATTTTGTTAGCTTTGACCCAGCTTTCTAATCTATTAAGGTCATTTTGAATTTTTATCCTCTCCTCTGGGGTATTAGGTATTCCTCCTAATTTGGTGTCATCTGCAAATATGATAAGTATGCCCCCTGTTCTTTCATCCAAGTAATTGATAAAGATGTTGAATAGCACTGGGCCCAGGACAGAACCCTGTGGCACCCCAATGGTCACGAGGAACCATTGCTGAGCACCCTTTGGGTTCAGTCAGTCAACCAATTACTAATCTGCCTAACAGTTGTATTGTCTAGCCCACATTTTATTATCTTCTTTGCAAGAATATCATGGGGGACCTTGTCTAAAGCCTTACTGAAATCAAGATATGCTATGTCTACTGCATTCCCTTCATCTACCAAGCTGGTAATTTTATCAAAAAAAGAGATCAGATTAGTCTGGCATTACTTGTTTTTGAGAAACCCATGTTGACTTTTAGTGATTATGGCATTCTCTTCTAAATGTTCACAGACTCTATATTTAATGAACTGTTCTAGAATCTTTCCAGTATTGAAGTCAAACTAACTGGCCGATAGTTGTGGGGATCCTCTTTTTCCCCTTTTTAAAGATGGGGACAATGTTTGCCCCCCTCTAGTCTTCTGGGACTTATCCTGTTCTCCAGGAGTTCTCAAAGATTACTGCCAGTGGCTCTGAGATTATATTTGCCAGTTCTTTTAATATCTTGGATATAGTTCTTCTGGTCCTGGAGGCTAGAAATAGTGCAAACTGAGTCCACTTTAACTGCCCTGGCTCAGTGCTAGGGAATCATGGGAATTGTATTTTTTTTCTGAGACATTGAGCCTTCTCTGTCAGAGAGCTCTGGTGCCACAATAAACTACAGTTCCCTAGCATTCCCTAGCACTGCATTTCCCCTATTGTGTCCTCTGCTCCATTTTCCTCAGGTTGAACACCCTTTTCCTTTTGTGAGAAAACTGAAGCAAAGAAGGTGTTGAGTAGTTCTGCCTTTTCTCTATTCCCTGTTAGATTTTCTCCATCTTCTCTGTGCAATGGCCCTACCATTTCCTTCTTCTTTCTTTTGCTACAGACATACCCCAAAAAGCCCTTTTAATTGTCCTTAACCCCTCTAACACACCTGAACTCATTCTGTGCTTCAGTTTTCCTGACTTTACCCCTACATGTACTAGCTATTTGTCTGAATTCCTCTTTAGTGATTTTGTCCCTTTTCCATTTCTTATACATCTCCCATTTAAAACTTAATTCAGTTGAAAGTTCTTTTCTCATCCAACCTGGTATCTTGAGTCATCTCCCATTTTTCCTTCTCATTGGAACAGTTTGAGATT
>CM034703.1:292356893-292368343 GCA_020142125.1 Phrynosoma platyrhinos
CCATTACTGCTTTAAGACAATCACTGAGAGGAGAGGCACCATCTGAAGTCAAAGCAGACGACCAGATCATGGAGAAGTATATCTGGGTGTCATCAGCATATTGATGACACCGCACTCCATGCCTCCTAATGATCTATCCCAGTGGCTTCATATAAATGTTAAATAGCATTGGGGAGAGAATGGCACCCTAAGGGACACCACAATTAAACTCTATTCTAGTAGAGCAGCTGTCCCCGAGCCTCAACTTCTGAGAGTTTCCCGAGAGGAAGGAATGGAACCATTGCAGAGCAGTAGCTCTTATTCCTAACTCTCTCAAGTGATCCAAGAGGATGGAATGGTCTATTGTGTCAAAGGCCACAGAGAGGTCCAAGAGCACCAGCAGGGTCACACTACCCCTGTCAATACCCAAGCGGAAGTCGTTGGCCAGCGCAAAAATGGCTATCTCAACTCCATATCCTGTCCTAAAGCCAGTTTGAAATGGATCTAGATAATCGGCTTCATCCAAGACAGCTTGGAGTTGAGAGGCAACCGCCCTCTCGATCACCTTGCTTAAAAAAGGCAGCAAGGAAACTGGCCTATAGTTGTTTCTATCCAGGGGGTCCAGGGAAGGTTTTTTCAGGAGCAGTTTCACCACCTCTTCCTTTAAACAAGGTGGAACAAAGCCTTCCCTAAAGGATGCACTGATAATATTTCTAAGAAATACTCTCAATACATCACCCCCCTGGATGGGGGTGTTTTTTGTAATGTTTTTTGTAAAGTTTGTTTGATTTTAGACTGCATTATGTTTTAAATCTCTTAAAGTTTAATCTTGTTTTAGGGGGTGGGAGGGGGGTTATGGGGATAAGGCTTGTTTTTAACTTTGTATGTTTTAAAATGTTGTAACCCACCCTGATTGCAGAGCAGAGGGGTGGGCTAGAAATAAAAAATTATTATTATTATTATTATTATTATTATTATTATTATTATTATTATTATTATTATGGCCAGCCAACATGGACATGGATTGAGGGGGCAGGTCGTCTTCCTCACTCTCCCAAGAAGCTTGTCCATGTCATCAGTACTCGCAGGTTAATAATAATAATAATAATAATAAGTTTTATTTTTAGCCCGCCTCTCTGCAAGGCAATCGAGGCGGGTTACAGCAATTTAAAATGATACAGCTAAAACAAGGTTGAAGCTGATCCAGTAAAATTACATCAACGGAGTTTCTGGACACCTCATCTATAGATTCTGTTGTAACACTAGCATCTAAGTCAGCTCTTTTCCGAGATATTTTATCTGCAAAGTGGTTATTAAATGCATTGCAGCAGGCTGTTGTTGGGTTAAGTAGAGGGTTCTGAGCAGGAGAAACCTGCATCAGCCCCCCCACCACCACCCTAAACAGCTCTGCTGGACAAGATTCTGCAGACACAATACGCACAGAGGAGAAAGATTTCTGCGCTGTACGTATTGCCTCTCGATAGGAATCAAGGAAATTCCTATGATGAGTCCTGTAGGATAAGAGCTGAGTCTTCCGCGAGGTGCGCTCTAGTCATTGTCCAGCCCACTTCATTTTCCTAATCTCCTCTGAATACAGGGCTTACAATTAGGAGCAGGATGGAAAGGATGCTTGGGGGCGATTGTGTCAATAGCCTTGGTAAAATCGGTGTTCTAAGTATTAACCAAAGCTTTGACAGAATCGCTAGCGTTCCCAACCATTAATCCCTCTAAGCCTTTCTGGAGTCCACTTGGTTCCATTAGCCTTCGAGAATGGACCATTCTAATGGATCCGCCATCAGGAAATGATCCGTCCATGACAAGGCGGAGATCCGCCCACAGATATTCCTCTTCCATACTAAAGGCCGCATCGAGGGCATGACCTTCACAGTGGGTAGGCCCATGAACTCCTGAGCTGCGCCAGTTAAATTTGGCAAGCTGGTCTCGAGTGGGATGTTGAAGTCACCCAAAACTAAGAGTCTGGGCAACTCCAATAGCAACTCTGATACCAGCTGTGTCAGCTCAGTTAAGGAGTCTGTTAGGCAATGGGGTGGCTGGTATACTAACAGAATCCCTAAACTATCCCTGGTCCTCAGGCTTAGGTACATGCACTCGATGTGGAGTGTTTTCCAGATAGGCTTCCTGGTCAAGGTTAGATTGCTTTTGTGAACCAAAGGCACTCTGCCCCCCGCAACTTTCCCTTACCTGCTCACTGACTGAGTACCTGGCTGGGAGGGCCGGCTCCCAGGTCACAGCACTGGCCTCTCCCAGCCAGGTCTCAGTGAAACATGCCAGGTCGGCAGCCTCATCCAGTAAAAGGTCATGGGTGATATGAATTTTGGTTTTAACTGACCTGGCATTGCAGAGGAGCAGAGTAAGGGTCTGTGGAATGGTTGGTGCACTCTCCAAGTTATTCTGGGAAACAGAGTGAACTGAAGGCAGGATAGGTATTAAACATTGATCCCACCTTGTTTTGTAACAACTCTTCACTCTGTTGCTGCCATACCTTCCCTTCCCCCACACAACCTCAATTGCCGCTTCCAGGGAAATCCTGGGCACTATACATGATGGTAAAGGCTCCAGCTAAATTCCCACCCTATGTTCCCATGGCTGGGTAGATTAGCTAAAAGTTTGATAGCATTCCACAGGAGATTACTACTTTCCACCTGTTCTCCCTGCGGCCCAGCCGTTGCTGCTGTGTTGCTGGGGCAAGGTGTTCCTGGGCGGGGTTTTATACCTGCCCGAGTTCTCCCCGGCTTCACCGCTGCTGCGGGTGCCGCTGTGTTGCCTTGGGAGGCAATGTTTTGAGTGGTTTGGGCCTCCCCCTGTCCTCCACGTGGCTTAGATGCCACTGTTGCCACTGTGTTGCCCTTGCCCAGCCCCACAGCTGCCTCGACCACTGCTGCTGCTGCCACGCCACCGGCAGAGGAGGTGTTACTCTAGGCAGGCTCCTGGCCTCCACTCAGCCTTCCTGCGGCCCCACTGCCATTGCTGCTGTGTCACCACACTGCTGGAGGCAGTGTTTTTGGGCGGGCATTTTATGCCCTTGCCAGCCTCACAGCTGCCTCGACCACCACTGCCGCCGCCGCCGTCGCACCACCATCGGAGAAGGTGTTACTCTGGGTGGGCTCTTGGCCTCCGCTCAGCCTTCCTGCAGCCCCGTTGCCATTGCAATAAAATGTAAGATGGTGGACAGAAAGATCCATTACAGGCATATGTATTATCTCAATCTCAATCTCTCTCTCTCTCTATTTCTCTGTTTTATAAATTGGGAAAATGGGGAACATTGTGATTGGCTGTTTTCCCAAGTGTCCTCTTATTTTTGTCTAAGAGCATGGGACACTCCAGAATTTTGTTGCAGGTTTGACCTGATCTGGCCAAAATAATCTAATCCTATCTGCCTTTCTTAATTAATTATCTTGACCTTCGGTTATTTTAAATTTCTGGGTGGAGTGGCCAATTCTAATCCTAAAACTAATTTTGAGACCTCTCAAGATTAAAAAAATGGAGAAACTAATAAAATTATAACTTGCTTGTACAGAAAGCTAGCCTCACATACATTGACCTTCTGCATAACACACTACATATGTCTAAATGCAAATGTTAAGACTGATTGGAACCCTTCAGGAATTCTTTTGTTAATTGAGCAGTCTTCCTCCTACCCAGATGGTAAAGCACTGCTTAGATATCAAGGCAAATTATGATTAAAACTTTTGTTCAAGAATTCTCCTAATGTTGGTACCTTTGTTGTTGTTAACTGCTTTCACATTGATCTCGACCCATGGTGACCCTATGGATGAGACATCTCTAGGCCCCCCTGTCCTCTACTGCTCTGCTCAGCTCCTGCAAACTCATATTTGTGGTTTCTTTAATAAAGTCCATCCATCTAGCATGTGGCCTTCCTCACTGTTTACTTCACTCCACCTTTCCTAACATTATTGTCTTTTCCAATGATTCATGCCTTCTCATGATGTAGCCAAAGTATGATAGTCTAAGTCTTGTCATCTTGGCTTCTAGGGATATTTCTGGTTTGATTTGCTCTAGGACCCATTTGTTTGTCCTTTTGGCTGTCCATGGAATCCTCAGCACTCTTCTCCAGTACCATATCTCAAATGAGTTTAATTTCCTCCTAACTTCTTTCTTGACTGTCCAGTTCTCACATCCATACATGGTAATAGGGAATACAATGGCTTATATGATTCTGATTTTTGTGCTGAGTTGTATGTCTTTGTATTTTATGATCTTTTCTAGTTCTTTCATAGCTGCCCTCCCCATTCTTAATCTTCTTCTGATTTCCTGGCTGCAGTCCCTATTCCAATCAATGTTTGATCCCATATATGAGAACTCTTTTACTATTTCTATTTCCTCATTGTCTAGTTTGAATGTGTGTAAGTTCTCTGTGGTCATTATTTTTGTTTTCTTTATGTTCAACAGTAAACCTGCCTTTGCACTTTATTCTTTGATCTTCCTTAGTAGTTGTTCCAGGTCTGTGAGGTTCTCTGCTAGTATTATGGTGTCATCAGCATATCTCAGATTGTTGATATTTCTTCCTCCTATTTTCACTTCTCCCTCTTCCATGAGCAAGTCTGCTTTCCTTACCATATGTTCTGCATATAAGTTGAATAGGTAGGGTGATAGGATGCAGCCTTATCTGACTCCTTTGCCAATTGGAAACCATTCTGTTTCTCCATGGTCTGTCCTGCCAGTAGCCTCTTGTCCTGAGTACAGATTCCTCATTAGGACTATCAGATGTGCTGGCACTCCCATGTCTTTAAGGGCATTCCATAGTCTTTCATGATCTATGCAGTCAAAGGCTTTGCTATAGTCTATAAAGCACAAGCTGATTTTCTTTTGGAACTCCCTGCTATGCTCCATTAGCCATTGAATATTTGCAATGTGATCCCTAGTGCCTCTTCCTTTCCTGAACCCTCCTTAGACCTCTGAGATCTCTTTCCATGTATGGTTGGAGCCTTTGTTGCAGAATTTTGAGCATGATTTTGCTTGCATGCGAGATTAGTGCTATGGTACTATAGTTGTTGCAGTCTCTTTTGTCTCCTTTTTTGTGGATGTATATTGATCACTTCCAGTCTATTGCCCATCATTTTGTTTTCCATATCTGTTGACATATGTTGGTTAGCACTAGAGTTGACTCTGTCACTGTAATAGTTCTATTGGAATATCATCTGTTCCTGGAGTCTTGTTTTTTGCCATTTCTTTTATTTCTTTTATTTCAGTTTCCACCTCAGTTTTTAGAATTTGAAGTTCATCTTCATATGGCTTTTCATTCCATGTGTCCTTCATGTTGCCATCTCTTTTATATAACTCTACTGTGTACTGCATCGATTGTCTTTTTATTCCTTCCTGGTCTTGAATTATGTTATTTTTATTCTTGTAGAGTGTCCCATTCCTTGGTTTGAACTTTCCCTTGATTTCTCGAATCTTGTGGAATAGGTCTCTCATTCTTCCCTTTTTGTTGTTTTGTTCTATTTCTCTACATTTGTCATTGTAGTAATTTTCCTTATCTTTGCACACTAGCTGTTATACTGTTACATTTGTGGTTCTTAATTTATTCCTATCTTCTTTTTGTTTTCTTTCTGTTCTTTCCTTTATTGCTTGTAGTGTTTTATCTATCATCCATGGTTTCTTCACTTCCCTTTTGTCTGTTGGAGATGTCTTTATGCATTCTTCTTTTATTATGTCCCTGGCTTCAGACCAAAGCTCTTCCAGTTCACAATCTATTATTCTTATTACTGCAAATCTGTTCCTTATATTGTCAATGAATTCTGTGGAAATATTGTTTAAATCATCTTTTGGTGAGATGACTGGTTTTGTTCTCTTCTTGAGTTTTACTTTTATTTTTGAAATGAGTAGTTTGTGATCTGTGCCACAATCAGCACCTGGTCTAGTCTTGGCCACCAGTATGGAGCTTCACCATCTTTTACTTTCAATTATGTAATCTATTTGGTTTTTGTGTTGGCCATCTGGTGCTGTCCATGTGTATAACCTTTTCTCTGGTTTTATGAAAAATGTGTTTGCAATCAATAGGTTGTTGGCTTCACAAAAATCTATCAGATGCTCACCTGTTTCATTCCTTTTGCCTAGTCCAAATCTGCCTACTGTTTTTGATTCTGTTTTATTTCCAACCTTACTTACTTTCTTTCCTGAGCCTAAACTGGGTAACTTTCATTTCCCCAGACTGTATGAATTCATGTACATGAATTAGAGCTCAAGGAATGCTCTAGAGTGATCAGAATTGAAATACATATGAGTAATTGAACCAAGTATAATTTCCCACTTGGGTCCATGATTCTTTAGTTAGTTTGTTTGTTTTTTAATTTCAGGAATTATTTTAACTCTCCCACTCTCTCTTCCTCTCTTCCGTGACCCTTCCACTTAACATCTGTTGGGAATTTGTCTGAATTATTGCTTGCACAGTAGCAAAATCCTATATTTTCTAGGTCAGTTTAACAGTTTGAATCAGAAAGACAAACCAAATTGAAACTCCCAGCATTCTTTACAATTGGCAAGGGCTGCTGGGAATTACAGTTCAACAACCTCTAGAGCAGGGGTAGGCAACCTTTCCCCTTTAAGGACTGAGGGACTTCAGCTCCCAGAAGCTTCAGCCATGTTGGCCAATAGTCCATGTTGGCCAATAGCTCCTGGGATTCTGGGAGCTGAAGTCCCTCGGCCCTTAAAGGGGAAAGGTTGCCTACCCCTGCTCTAGAGGGTGCACTGTTCCTGTTTTTATTGTCTGCCATCAATTTCTTTCTGACTTATGGCGACTCTAAAGCAAACCTATCACAAGATTTTCTGGGGCTCATTGTGTGTGATTCACCCAATATTACCCAGTGGGTTTTGATGGCTGAACAGGGAATCAAACCCTGATCATCAAACCATTACACCACACTGCTGAAACCATTTCACCACACTGGTTCTGTGTGCTGTTCCTATGGTTTAAATTCATATATTCCACTGTGAAGCAATACAGAGAGAGCACTTGTATTTTGCACTTAAGTACCTGAAACTGACTATGAAAAAGGAGAAAGGATTTTTTTAGTAGTTAACAGCCCAACAGAGAATTAAAACTCCTTGATTTGAATAAATTTAAGTGTGCCTCTGGGTCAGATTGTGTGGTCATTATCTACTGAGTAAGGTTGTTTCACAGTAAGTGAACCTGGAAGGTTCTTTTGACTGACCAGGTGCTCCTGGGAATAGGGATTCAGCCTGAATTGAAATTATTAGCTCAGATCTTCTGGGGCTTTTCACTACTTAGGTTTTTAAATGGGTTGTCTGTTTTGAAGTTAATTAAAACTGAGGTGGATTAATGAATATCATTTGTATCTAGTAGAGAACACAGTAGCCATTAGAGACCTATGGAAATGTTTTAAGTGTAAATTTCAAACCACAATACATATATATAACAATCAAGATGCCACCTGCAGATCATGGGAAAACTTCTCTCTTTGTATCTGATGCATTGTTTTTCCCTTGCTGTGATGTATGCATAGTTTAGGGTGAGCCTTCAGTGGCACAAAAGTAACAGACAGAGAGAGAGCGAGAGGGAAAGAGAGTTATACTTTTACTTTAGATTAGTTTAAACTTCCAGGTATTTATATACAGTGAGCCCTCCACATTTGCTGGGGTTATGGGCACGGAGCCCTCGTGAAAGTAAAAAAAATACCTTTTTTTCCAGCCTGAGAGAACCATACTGGAGGACCTACAAATGCCTACAGATGTGTTCTCTCTAGAAATCTCTAGGTCCCCCAGTATGACTCTGTGGTCAACTTCCAGCAAAGTCATGCTGGGGGACCTACTCTTTCCTAGAGAGAACATGTTAATCAAATCCATGAATAATAAAATCTGCAAAAATCAAAGCCACAAATGTAGAGGGCTGACTATCGGCCTAAGCAGACTGCCAGAAATAGTGCACATTAAATTGAGGCACTGCCCTGGCTCAGTGCTAGGGAATCATGGGAACTGTAATTTATTGTGGCACCAGAGCTCTCTGACAGAGAAGGCTCAATGTCTCAGAAAAAAAAATACAGTTCCCATGATTCCCTAGCACTGAGCCAGGGCAGTGCCTCAATTTAATGTGCACTATTTCTGGCAGTCTGCTTAGGCCGTATATTTCCTTTTTAGTAAATGATCCATCTCATGGTCCCGTTTTCTTTGCAGAATTTTCATTTGAACAAGGGAGAGGACCTTTTCAGTGGCTGTTCCCAGGCTTTGGAACTCATTCCTCAGGGAGGCTAGGATGGTACCCTCCTTGCTGTCCTTCTCTTGACAAGTAAATACTTTCCTGCCCTGACAGGTTGTTAGAAATTACAAAGACTCAATGTGCTGTTTTGCAGATGAGACATGGGATGTGGTGACTCAGCTGTTAAGACACTGACTCTGGTAATTACAAGATCAGCAGGCTGGCAGTTTGAGACCCAAATGTCACATGATGGGGTGGGCTTCCATCACTAGTTCCAGCTTCTGCCAATGTAGCAGTTTGAAAGCATGTAAATGTGCAAGTAGATAAATAGGTACCACTTTGATGGGAAAGTAATGTTCCATGCATTCATGTTGGCCATGTGACCATGGGATTGTCTTTGACAACATTGGCTCACTTGGTTTAGTAACGGAGATTAGCACTGCCCCCTACAGTTGGACGTAACTTGACAACCTTGACAAGGGAAATCCTATACCTTTGCCTTGTGGCTGTTAATGTTTTTAATATATTTGTTTTAAATGGTTTAATTCGGTGGGTAATGTCACTGCATTTTAATTTTAAAATTGTATTCTATTATTTATGACTTTGTGTTTTAATTGTATTTAGTTTTTTGTGGTTTTTTCGGGCTGTTTGGCCATGTTCTAGAAGAGTTTCTTTCTGACGTTTCACCAGCATCTGTGACTGGCATCTTCAGAGAAAATGTGTTTGCTTCATCTCTTGTAAGCTTGAGATCCAATATTGTGGAAAAGATCTTATTCTTATTCTTGGGGGCCTTAAAAGGGGGTATGTGGCCAGTGTGACATAGTGGTTTGAGTGTTGGACTATGGCTCTGAATATCAGGGTTTGATTCCCAGCTTGGACATGGAAACCCACTGGATGACCTTGGGTGATTCACATATTCTCATCCCCAGAAAACCTTGTGAAAGGTTCATCTTAGGTTCATCACAAATTGGAAGTGACTTGAAGGCAAACAACAACAACAACAACAGTAACAACAGTATGCGTCATGAACATCCCTCAAACCTCATTTACTGGTAAACAGCTGCTGGGATTGACAGGGGTCCATTCCTCCGCTGGTAGAGAAGCAGCTGCCTGGTGTTTCCACCCATCCCTTGTGCAAACAGTCTCTGGTGTCACAGGGATTTATGGCTGGTGTCCCTTTTCCTCCTTGCTGTGCCAAAGATCACTCAAGAATGGGTAGGAATGTCAAGCAGCTGATTCTCAATGGACTGGGGAATGGACCCCTGTTTATCCCAGGGTCTGTCTACTGGTAAACGGGTTGTGGGAAGAGTGTCTGGACAGAATCCTCTATGTAGCATCATAGTTACAGCATTACATAATAGTCATACAGGATTCTGCTGCGGGTATATTTGTCATGAATAATTTGGTATACATACTTAGTTGTATGAAGACAACATGCAGTCCCTGTCATTTGGTTAGTATAAAATCATTCATAGAATGGGTAAGAGTGTACTCTTACCCATTCTATGAACAATTTTATACTGATCATGAAAATACTGACAAGAATCGTGAGCAGGACAAGTGGTTATAAGATTCCAGGCTTATTCCCAATTAATCCATTTTTTAAGGGAGCTACCAGCTTGAATAGAAAGAAAAAGAAACTGGTAGAGAAGAATTTTAACCATTTATACTTGCTCCCCAAACAATTTTGATATGACACTAATCCATTACCCAGGCCATGCTTGAAGGTGGAAAAGTAGATAATTTTCACAGTAAAGGCTACCATCATACAGTCAGAGTTCCATAAAAGGTATCCACTTTCCTGACCTCTAACATAGCTCAAAGCTCAGCTTGAAATGCTACAAAAGCATCACCAGACATACTAATTTGATCCTGGAACCTTTGTCCACAGAGATTTTGCTGCTATCTGTTTGCTTTTAGTCATGATAGCCAATCCCATAGGCAGCATATTCTATATCCTGCTGCTTTCTCCTGCTGCTGTTTTAATTGATTTCATGCTCTTCGTTTTGGGGGTTTTTTTAATTTTTTTTTTTGTACTGTTTGCACTGATGCTTTTATTGCATTGTTGTGTTTTAACTGGAAGGCAGCCTTGAGGTCTGAGAAGCAAGGAAGAATTTTTGTAAATAGATAATAGATATCTATATAATAGATAGTGCTTAGTTTTGCTGAAAAGACTCCATGATTTTAATGGAGAGAAAGGAGGTACTTTAAACCCTGAGACACATTGAAAAAATTGCTGGGAAGTCTGAATTTTGTTGTCTTTGTTGTTTTTGCTTTAAAAGAACACACTAAAAGCTGGTTTTCTTTGGAATATTTCCCTGTATTATAATAATAATAATAATAATAATAATAATAATAATAATAATAATAATAATAAATTTTATTTATATCCTGCCCTTCTGTCAAGCAATCGAGGCAGCTCACAACAATTTAAAAACTTCATACAATATTAAAATACAATCCACAATCACACAACCCTCTCACCCCTTAAAAGAGAAATTAAACAATTTTAGCATTCAAACAAAATGGTTAAAACATATAATTAAAAACAATCCATAGACAAACAAATAAATAGTAGGCGGGACAGTAATTGTAACCAAATAAAGGAGGGATAAGGGGACTCCTGAGGCCGGGGAAACTAATCAGGGAAGGCCTGCCAGAAGAGATCCGTCTTAACAGCCTTTTTAAAGTTGCTTAAAGTTGTCAACTGACGGATCTCATCTGGCAGGCCATTCCATAATTTGGGAGCGGTGGCCAAAAAGGCCCTCTGGAAGGTTGTCGACAGCCTAGTTTTCATTGGCTGTAACAAATTCCTTCCAGAGGACCGGAGTGTGCAGGGGGGATTATATGGGAAGAGGCAATCCCAATAATAATAATAATAATAGTTTTTATTTGTATTTTCCCGCCTCTCCCTATGGATTGAGGTGGGATTACAGAGAAATATAGAAAAATACAATATATAAAATACAATATATAAAATCATAACAATAATAAACTGTTATAAACAATCCATATAATAAAATCCAATACCCAATCATGTGCATAGATTGGTCGTCATCTTCACATATCCGGGAGGCCATATCAGACAGTACAATTAGGCTTCAGAGTTACAATTGGGGAGATCAGGTGGATAGGCCCACTGGAAGAGCGCCGTCTTAAGCGCCTTCTTAAAGGCTTCTAGTGTAGTAATAAGATGGATCTCTTCCAGCAGGCCATTCCATAGCCTAGAAGCTGTGGCTGTGAATGATCTCTGGGAAGTTACTTTTAATCTGGTATT
>CM034703.1:292370287-292383473 GCA_020142125.1 Phrynosoma platyrhinos
CAAGCCATTTAAGGCTTTAAAGGTCATAACCAACACCTTATACTGGGCTCAAAAACTGAGGCAGCCAGTGAAGAGATTTTAATACAGGAGTTATGTGATCTCTTCGCGATGTACCTGAGACTACTCTGGCTGCCATATTTTGTACTAACTGAAGTTTCTGGACCAAGCATGAGGGTAGCCCCATGTAGAACGCATTACAGAAATCCAGATGGGAGGTTACCAGTGCATTCCCCACGGCCTCAGGATCCCTTACTTCCAGGGATCAGCCGAAGCTGATAACAGGCACTCCTGGCCGTTGTATTCACCTGATTAGTCATCTGAAGCGACGAATCAAGGAGCACCCCTAGACTGCAAACACAGTCCTTCATGGAAAGTGACCCCATCCAGGACTGGAGGTTGCAACCCAATCCTTGGTTTCAGAGCCGCTACTGCGAACACTTCCATTTTGTCTGGATTTAATCTCAATCCATTTTTCCTCATCCAGCCCATTCCTGCCTTAAGAAAGCCATTGAGAGGAGAGACACCATCAGAATTCGAGGCCGATGATCAAGATAGAGAGAAATAGATCTGGGTGTCATCAGCATACTGATAACACCCAGCCCCATAGCTCTGAATAATCTCACCCAGTGGCTTCATATAGATGTTCAACAACATCGGGGACAGAATGGCGCCTTGTGGGATGCCACAAGTAAGCTCCTTTTTGCTGGAGCAGCTGTCCCTGAGCAGCACCCTCTGGGACCTGCCTGAGAGAAAGGAGTGGAACCCCTGAAAAGCAGTGCCTCCAATTCCTAACCCCCTCAGGTGATCCAAGAGGATGCTATGATCTATCACAGGGGTAGGCAACCTTTCCCCTTTAAGGGCCGAGGGACTTCAGCTCCCAGAATCCCAGGAGCTATTGGCCAACATGGCTGAAGCTTCTGGGAGCTGAAGTCCCTTGGCCCTCAAAGGGGAAAAGTTGCCTATCCCTGATCTATTGTATCAAAACAATAGATCTATCATATTTGATCTTCATCTAAAGATCCAAATACTGTGAACTCCTATTTCAATAAAATATGGATTTATAAAGAAAAAGAGAGATAAATTGGTCTAGCATTCCCTAACCTAGGGCCTCCAGTTATTTTATACTGTAATCCCATTATCTTTTCTCCTTGCCGATGCTAGACAAGAAGGGGAATGATGTAGCCCAAAGATCAGATTGCACCAGTTCTCCTTCAGCTGTTCCCAACTTTTATAACCTGTTCCCAACTTTTATAACTTCAAATTTTCATGGACTCTTCTCTTATAACTTCATTAATTAATTTCTTATCTAGTTCATTAAAGCTTTATGCCAATTAAAAATTGGTCTGCCTAAATGTATTTTGAATCAAATTTTCAATTATTTCTTTTGTTTCCCTAAATTTATATCTCATCTTGTTAGCATGCCAAAAGTCAAAGACTTCTGTACTCAACTTCATCTTTGATACTATTCTTGATACTTCTTTACACTTGATCTGGGATCATAACTTTGTCATCTTTATTTTGAGAGTTTGGTCATCAAAGAGTATATTGGTCATTTAAAAACACTTTATCATTACCTGTTATTAGCCAAATCAAAAGAATCTCACTGAATGATAAAACCAAATAATGTTGCACCTTACAATTAGCAAGTTTGTGATGACAGTTTGAAAATTCTATTGTTTTGCTATATTAGCATAAAAGAGAAACTGATCCTTATTTTGATCATAAAGACCTACAGCAGTCCTCTATATCTACAGATTCTCCATTCATGGATTCAACCATCCATGGCTTGAAAAAAATGTTTTTAAATTTCCAAAAAGCAAACCTTGATTTTGCCTTTGCATATAAGGGGCATCACTTTATTATGTCATTGTATATACTGGGACTTGAACATCCACAGATTTTAGTATCCACAGGGGGTGTGGAACCAAGCCCCAGTGTATATCAAGGGACCACTGTATATCAATAATCCTAAGGGTTTATTGATCTGGGATCATACCTTTGTCATCTTTATTCTAAGGAGGAAATATTTATTTCTAAAGAGTTTTTAAAAATCCACTATGTTAAGCTTAATTTACTTCAAGATATCAGCTCTATTCTTACCAAAGAAAATCAATTTATAGGATAATGGCAAAAATGTAATTATAACAAAACATTAAAAAATCATTATTATTAGACTTTGGTGTTTTCTCTGTATTATTTCATAGCCAACATGATAGCTTTTTAAAAATTGGTCTTTTGTTTTATAACTTTAATTGGGAATCTGTTGTGCAGATGTAGGTGTCTTACCTTTCCAACTTTCTTTAGCATCTGAAAACAAACAATATTATTCTTTCCTCATGGACATTGCCATCCTTGACCCAGATGTAATAATGATACACTTTCCTATGATTATCTTTCTAGTTGGCATCTTTTTTCATCCCCTAGTCTGGCCAGTATAACTACTGACGATCCATTGTAGCTGCCAACCTCCATCATGGAGTCCTCAAAGTTTTTTAATCCAGAGCTTTTGCTTATAGAAAGCCTTAAACCTCGGGCATCTTTTTCTATTTTTCTGGCACCCCAAAATATGCAAGGAATAAAGTCACATTCATGTCCTCCAAAGTCCTCACGTTGGCAACTGGCTGACCACAGTGCAAACAGAAAATTGAACCTAAAAATCTTTTTGTCTAATGCAGATTTTCTCCTCAGTTGTCATTGCCCCATAATAGTCCAAATCATTAATTAGTGTCAGAGAGGCCACAGACCCTGGCCTCTCAGCCAGGCAGAAGCTTGCTTAGGCTACATCGACACTGCAGAAATAGTGCAGTTTGACAGCACTTTAACTGCCATGGCTCCATCCTATGGAATCCTGGGATTTGTAGTTTGTCATGGCACCAGAGCGCTCTAAATATCTCACAAAATTACAAACCCAGGATTCCATAGGATGGAGTCATGGCAGTTAAAACATCAATAAATTGCATTATTTCTGCAGTGCAGATACTACTTTTGCTGCTCTGGAGCCATGTTAAACCTTAGATCTGGCAATGAACTTGCTACTGTGCTGAACTTAATGTTCAATAAAACTTTCCTAGATTTATCATGAAGTCTGTTCTTTGGGTTAGGTAGACAGGGCTTTAACAGTCAGTCTGTTTTTTGTTTTTTTTTTACAACTGAGTTTATTTTGTTTGCTTGTGTGCCTTCCAGTCATTACAACTTACAGATCCTAAGGTTTTTCTTGGCCAGATTTGTTCTGCTGAGGCTTGCCACTGGCTGTTTCCACAGGTAAGTGTGTGTGACTTGCCCAAGATCACCCAGGTGGTTTCTATATCTGAGTGGAGATCCAAATCCTGGTCCCCCATGGTCCTAGTCCAACACTCTAAGCACTACACCATTCTGGCTCTCTACAATTACAAGCACTACACCATTCTGGCTCTCTACAATTACAATTGTACATTTTTTTTAACATTTTCTGGGATTAGAGACACAGGACTCCCATGAAACTTGGGGGAAATACAAATAAAAAACACTTTTTTAAAAACCTGCATGAACACCTCTCTAGGGATATTTAGGTCCTCCAGTGCAACTCTATGCTCAAAATCCACTAAGGTTGACCAAAGAATTGTTCTGGAGGACCTACAAATGTTATCTCTAGGAATCTCTAAGTCCTCCAGTGCAACTTCTGATTAAGGTTGGCCATCAAGTTGTGCTGAAGGACCTAGAGATTCCCAGAGAAAATATATTAATCAAATCTGTGAATAATCAAATCCACAAAAGTCAAAACCACTGGTGTGGAGGGCCGACTGTACTCATTAAAAACTTTCCCCAGTTGCCAATAAAACTGAGTATAAAATTAAATTAAAAGCAGGATTTAGATTTCTCCCCACCTCTGTGAAAATCATAGGAGTAGAATAGCAGAAGTAGCAAAAGTGTCAACAAGCAAAAACCAGGCAGGTGCAGACATACACATTCTCACACACAAAAAAAACCCTGTAGTGTGGAAACCAAATGGTTTGCCCTGGACTGCCAAGCAGTACAACAAGGAGAGGACTGGAAAGAGCTCTTCTCACAAGTTAACACACTGAAGATAAGAAATACAATAGTTCATCAGGTAAAGAAATAAAGTTTCACATTTCAAATTCCAGTCAGACCAGGAACGGATCACAAGTTTAGAGGCAGAGGGTGCACAAACAAGTGGGATTATGGAGGCTGTTAGTTGTAGTGGTCAGACATCAGGGATATTTGAAAAGATGTTAAACAGAAATTAATCTACTTTTATATAATTTGTTTTTGTATTCTTCCTGAACTGGCTCACTTTGGAGACTGCTGCTTTTGCGGTTTACAGCATGCATATGTTTCGAAGGCATACACTTGGCAGCCAACCCAAATGGCATAATAATGACTAACCAGGGGGGAAAAGAGCTCAGTGTATCATTTAGAGATGATATGGCCATATTGAAGCCAGTGAAATATGAACAATTCATTTTCATAGTCTCCAGATTGCTATCTGCCACAAATCTCCCCCTTTACTACACACCACCATTGATATTGCTATCAATCAGCCATGCATGTGACTTCCAGCTCAACAAAGGATGGAAACCTGGAATTTTTTTCTGATGAGTCTAAGTGGCTTCATCCATGCTATATTTTGCAGGAAGAGATTCTAATAAAGTTATAACAATGCTCTATGCAGGATACTGGGCTGACCTGGCCAGGAATTATTATTGCCCTTTCTCCAACTAAAACATAAAGAGCCAACATGATGAAATGGTTTGAGTATTGAACTATGAATCTGGAAACCAGGGTTTGGATTCTAGCTTGGCCATGAAACCCACTGGGTGACCTTGGGCACACTATCTCAGCCTCAGAGGATGGCAATGGCAAACTCCTCTGAAAAACTTTTCCAAGAAAACCCTGTGATGGGGTCACCATAAGTGAGAAGCAACTTGAAGGCACACAACAATAATAATCCAAACTAGACTTCTAATTATGTTTACAGTTTTTTAAAGAAATAGTATTGCCTTGCACCAAAGTTCAACCATGAAACAGGCTGCACTTTAAAGTAACATGTTTAGACTGCCTTTCTGACAAGCCTAAGGCAGTCACATACTTTCTCATACCCTGACTTTGCAGACTGCCAGAAATAGTGCAAATTGAGTCCACTTTTAGGGTTAGGGTTAGGGCTAGGGAATCATGGGAATTGGTTTTTTTCTTAGACATTGAGCCTCCTCTGTCAGAGAGCTCTGGTGCCACAATAAAATACAGTTCCCATGATTCCCTAACCCTAACCCTAAAAGTGGACTCAATTTGTACTATTTCTGGCAGTCTGCATCCCCAGTTTGTGGGTTTTCACAAGGCTAAAAATGGAAAAATACCTGTATATTGACCAGAGAAAGGGGTTCTTGCTGTTGTTATGTGCCTTCAAGCCTGACTTATGGCAACCCAAAGGTGTTTTCTTGGCAAGATTTGTTCAGAGTTGGTTGCCTTTGCCTTCCTCTGAGGCTCAAAGAGTGTGACTTGCCCAAGGCCATCAAGTGGGTTTCCCTGGCCAAGTGGGGATTCAAACCCTGGTCTCCAGTCAGAGTCCAAAACCCAAAATATATAGAATTTGTTAGTGTGTTGTTGCTTGTATGTGTTCAATTTTTAATTTTTTAAATTAAAAAATGTTGACAAAGAGGTACTAGATATTTCTTTATATAGCATTCATGAAAGTATTTACACTGGGGGGGGGGGGGAATTATTGTTATTGCTCTTTTCTTCCTAATGGGTTTGGGGAAGCTTTCTACCACTGACGTGAGGAAACTTAGGTCCAAAACACTGCAGAAATAACCCCATTTGAATCTGCTTTAACTGTCCTGGCTCAATGATAGGGAATCCTGGGAATTGTCATTTATTGTGGTACCAGATCTCTCTTATAGAGAAGGCTAAATATCTCACAAAACTACAGTTCCCACAACTCCCTAGCACTGAGCCAAGGCAATTAAAGTGGTCCCAAACTGGATTATATCTGCAGTGTGTTTCAGACTTAAGTTCCATTCAGTACATGCTGCCTCCCTCCCCTGGGATGAATTTTTCATCACTCAAAATTCTCCAGAGTTTGTGTGTGGATGTTGATGCTTTTCACAATTCATAATCCACTCGTTGTCCTGGAATCCTTCATGTTGCAAATCCCAGTCGCTGTACCAGATCTGTGAATACATTTTGTTAGCAATGTGTTTGTGCATACTTTCAGAAGTCTCAAATGAGATGGATAGCAGTGAAATACCAGCATCCCAAAGCATTGGAGTGAATAGCACTGATATTTATTTTGACTAGAACATCATGCACACAAGTAGAGCTTTACACAGAGGGATGCAAGACTTCAGCCAAGCATGGGAGTTGGGTAGGACAAAAATTGCAATGCTAGACCTTTTAAGATAGCACTGTTCAACTAGACCTGGATGCAATACTAGACCTTTTCAGATAGCACAGTTGAACTTTTCAATTCTCCCTACATACCTTATGTCTACAGACATATGGGGGGAAGCAGACGAGGGCGTCCAGGACGCCCTGGGCCGGCGCGCCGCGGGGCCGCAGCCTCCGCACCTCGGCGCACCGGCGGCGACCCTGGAAGGAGCGCTAAATCAGCGCTCCTTCCTCAAGACAGCGAAAGTGCGCACTAAAAGTGGCGGGCGCACTTTCGCTGTCTTTTCCGCCGCGGCGCATGTGGTCGCCGCGGCGTGAGGTCATCCCCGGAGCGCCGGCCGTGCGGAGGGCCGGCGACTCCGAGGGCGACCTCAGGGAGAGGAAGGGGCGCCGAACGTGCGGCTGCCCCTCCTCTTCTGGGCCCGGAAGACGACTCAATTAGTCGTCTGCCGAGGCCCATATGTCATTTTATTCACTTTACAGATAGGTGACTCTAATCCAAGAGAACTAGCCAGAAGAATCACATTTCATCAGTAAGCTCAGTCTCACTCTGTTCTGGCAAGGAATGTGTGCGGTAAAGAGCACCTGTACAAAGTAGTTATATTACAAAGACCAAGCAAAGTTTAAAGACAGATTCTACCCAGAATAGAGAGGAATGTATGGATCTTCCTTTTTCATTTAATTAGTTTTGGCAACTTTGTTGTTGTTTTGTGCCTTCAAGTCATTTTCCAACTTATGATGACCATAAGGCGAACCTATCATGGGGTTTTGTTGGCAAGGGCAACTTATTGGTCCTTTCTTCCTTAAAGAGAAAGATTTGAAATAGTTTCTTGCATGACTCCATTCTATTTTCCTTTAACATTGTCCTGAATTGTTCAACATTGTTCAACCTTTAGTAGAAATTCCTACCAATTAAAGCTTTTGATCTCATTCTGTTAAAAAAAAATACCCATTTTAACCATTCATTCCTCCATGACTGAACCAAAAAGAAAAACAAAAGAGCACAAAGGCAGAGTAAAAAAGAGAAACAGACTAAAAGGAGGATAAACTGCCATACTAAAAATACAGTTCTTAGCAATAGATCCTAAGCAAATGCTCAGGTCTCTCCATTGACTCCATTATGAGGGCTTCAACTCATACCACCTCATTTACAAGTGCAACACTCTTGGACTCTGAGAAGAAAAGAAGATGCTCTGAGCAAGTTAAAGATACATGCTAAACTCCACACAATTCCCAACACACCTTCACCAACAATGAGCATATTTTCATTTTTGCTACTATAATATTGTGTCCCATTAGAACAGAGGAATTTAGAATATTCTATCCTACATGGCAGATACACCCCTAGTAACAGCATAAGATTTGTATTTACAGAATATATATACCGTATATATAATATATATATTCTCAGCAGGACATTCGGGGAAGAAACAAATTCGTCATTAAAATTCATCTTGACACATTAATTTTTCACAATATTTATAGTAGCTTCACATGCACTCATATATTCATAAATACTACAATTTAAGATGCATTTTTATCTTTTCTTTTAAAATTGCTTGAGGAAATTAGCACTAACTGTTGGAGAACAGGAGGTGATTTATACCCATTTTCCCTTCACTGCACTTATCAATGTTGATGACCTTCCCAATCTCATTCTTGAACTGAAGGCTTTGCCATGAACATCAATTCTCTTGAACATGGTGGGGTTGTCATTCATAAACTGATGCAAGCCAGAAGGAAGGAAGCACCCTGGGATCTTTAGCATTGGAACCTTTGGCTGTGCAGCAAAAGAGAAAGCATATTCCTCTTCTATCTCTGTCACATCTAATATCTGTAGGTTAACTTATATGGGATACTAAATGCACCTTTGAATTATGTGAATTAGTGCCTATTCTTTCTTTTATTTGACAGCAACTGTAGGGAGTCTTCTTAAGAATAAGATCCCAATGCAAGGGGAGGAGAGGCTTAAGAGTTCCTGCACCACTAAGCTAGGGCCCTTTCACACCACAGTTGTAGCACCATGATTCTATTTTAACTGTCATGGCAACATACTATGGAATTCTAGGATTTATCATTCAAGGAAGGACATTTTGAATTCTCAGCCAGGAGGTTCTACTGCCTCACCAACCTGTAAATCCCAGGATTGCACAGGAGTCCTTAGTTAATGCAATTTCAGTTCATTATATTATTGGTAGCTACTCTCTGTATGTTCTCCAGTTCTTTTTGTTCTTTTTTCTACTATATTTGGTACCTACATGGTTTTCCCCTAGTTGTTCTCTTTTTGAGACTCTCCTGTGTTTCTTTGGTGTTAATATTTACTAGTAGGATTTTCTATAGGATGCAGCCATGACAGTTAAAATGAAGGTGTAATGTTGTAATTGTGTAGGTGGAAAGATTCCCTACTAAGGGCAACAGGGACAAATAGTAGCTTCAGGGAAGTGGTTTTATCAGGAAATATTTATTCAGCCACACAGTTTTACTATGTCTTGTGAGAAACACAGACTAGAAAATGAGCTGTTGTATGCCGTCACATTGTTTCTGATTCATGGACACCCTAAGGTGAACCTATCATGGGGTTTTACTGGCAAGATTTATTCAGAGGAGGTTTGCCATGGCCCTCCTCTGAGCCTGAGAGAGTGTGACTTGTCCAATGTCATCCAGTGGAATTCCATGGCTGAGATGAGATTCAAATCCTGTCCCCAGATTCATTATTCATTGTTCAAACCACTATGTCATGCTAGTTCTTGGAGATGAGAGGCTGGTCTATTTTTTAAAATTATATACTCCCCCCCACTTTGTCATCAGGACCCCTGAAGATTATCAAGATTAAGAACAAATGGAAATGTTAGAAGTAGATAATAACAAAGGTAGCCAAGGAACAAAAAATCAGTAGTTGGTCAGGCAGACCAGACCAGAATAGCTTTTATTTGACATCCATATGCCATTGGAGGTTGATAAGAGCAGATCTCATGGAGCAGGTAATTCTACATAATATCAATAAGCTGCAACCTGACTGTTGAGCAGAGTTGTAAATTTTACTAATGCCAAGTGTTCTCACAATTAAAATTCTGCAACTTCTAGTTGGCAAATGAAGGTGCGTGGAAGTGTTTGCACAGAGCTCCATGCCGAACTCCATTATACAAAGCTTTTCATTAAAGAAAGGCCTTTTTTTAGCCTTTGTTGGCAAAAATATACTAACAACTTATCCCCCCCCCTTAGAATAGGGGTACCAAGAAGTGGGCGGGGGGCGGAGTGGCTCTGGTTCATAGGAACAATCGGACTTTGGCCAGGATAGCTATTCGGAACACAGTCCACTTCAAATGTATATACCTTAGCCTGAGGACCAGGGATAGTTTGGGGATTTTGCTAGTCTACCGACCACACTGTTGTCTAGCAGACTCCCTAACCAAGCTGACACAGCTGGTCTCGGAGTTGTTGCTGGAGTCACCCAGACTTCTAGTTCGGGGGACTTCAACATCCTGCTTGAGACCAGCTTAACAGGCACAGCTCGGGAGTTCATGGTTGCCGGGCCCACACATTGTGAAGGTCATACACTTGATGAGGTCTTTAGTTCCAAACAGGAATATCCATGGCCAGAGATGATCAGTACCACTGCCCTGTCATGGACGGATCATTTCCTGGTCAAGGTGGAACTAAGAGCCTCTGTCTGTCCCCCCGGGAGGGGCACCTATTACAATGGTCCGCCCTCAAAGGCTAATGGATCCAATTGGTTTCCAGAGAGCCTTGGAGGGTTTAATGCAGGGGTAGGCAACCTTTCCCCTTTAAGGGCTGAGGGACTTCAGCTCCCAGAAGCCTCAGCCATGTTGGCCAATAGTCCCATGTTGTCCAATAGCTCCTGGGATTCTTGGAACACTGACCTTACCAGGGCTATCGACACGATTGCTCCCAAGAATCCTTGCCGACCTGCTTCTAACCATAAGTCATGCTATACAGCTGAGCTTAGGAAAATGAAGTGGGTGGGACAATGACTAGAGTGCAAAGGCAAAACACTCGACTCTCATCTGACAAGACTCACCATAGGAACTTTCTTTGGTCCTATCAGGAGGCAATAAGTGCAGTGCAGAGACGCTTCTCCTCTGCATGCATTGTGTCTGCAGAGTACCGTCCAGCAGAGCTGTTCAGGGTGGTGAGGGAACTGACATAGTTACCCCCTGTACAGAACCCTTTACTTAACCCAACAACGGCCTGCTGTGATGTGTTTAACAACTTCTTTGCAAATAAAATCGCTCAGATAAGAGCTGACTTAGACGCCAGTATTGTAACAGAAACAATGGACGAGGCATCCAGTGATTCTGTTGATGAGATTATTCTGGATCAGCTTCAATCTGTGAGTACCGATAATGTGGACAAGCTCCTTAGTAGAGTGAGGAAAACAACCTGCCCTCTTGATCCTTGCCCTTCATGGCTGGCTTTCAAGGAAATCATCAATGCATCATTCAGGGAGGAATCTATTCCATCTTGTTTGAAGGAAGCGTCTGTTAGGCTGCTTCTGAAAAAACCCTCCCTAGACCCCCTGGACATGAAAAACTACAGGCCAGTTTCTTTATTGCCATTTTTGAGCAAGATTATCGAGAGGGCGGTTGCTGTTTAACTCCAAGATGTCTTGGATGAAACCGATTATCTAGACCCATTTCAAACTGGCTTCAGGACAGGCTTTGGGGTTGAGACTGCCATGGTTGCCTTGACTGATGATCTGTGTCTGAGCATCAACAGCGGTAGTGTGACCCTGTTGGTGCTCTTAGATCTCTCAGTGGCTTTTGACACAATAGATCATAGCATCCTCTTGGATCACCTGAGGGGGTTGGGAATTGGAGGCACTGCACTCCAGTGGTTCCATTCCTTTTTCTTGAGCAGATCCCAGAGGGTGCTGCTCAGGGATAGTTGCTCCAGTAAAAGGGAGCTTACCTGTGGTGTCCCACAGGGTGCTATCTGTCCCCAATGTTATTCAACATCTATATGAAGCTGCTGGGTGAGATCATTTGGAGTCATGGAGCTGGGTGTTATCAGTACGCTGATGACACCCAGATTATTTCTCCATGTCTCGTTCGTCAGCCTCGAATTCTGATGGCGTCTCCACTCTCAATGAATGTCTTCAGGCAGTAATGGGCTGGATGAGGAAAAACAGATTGAGACTGAATCCAGACAAAACGGATTTGCTCACAGTAGCAGCCCCGAAACCAAGAATTGGGTTGCAACCTCTGGTCCTGGATGGGGTCACACTCAGGGAGTGCTCCTTGACTTGTCACTCCTGATGACTAATCAGATAAATGCAACAGTCAGGAGTGCCTGTTATCAGCTCCAGCTGATACGCCAGCTGAGCCCTTTTCTGGAAGTAAGGGATCTTGAGACTGTTGTGCATGGCCTGGTAACCTCACATCTAGATTTCTGCAATGTGCTCAACATGGGGCTACCCTTGTGCTTGGTCCAGAAACTGCAATTAGTACAGAATACGGCAGCCAGAGTAATTTCCGGTACATCTAGGAGGGACCATATTACTCCAATTCTAAAGTCCCTCCACTGGCTGCCTATTAGTTCCCAAATCCAGTACAAGGTGTTGGTTATTACCTTTAAAGCCCTAAATAGCTTGGGTCCAAACTGTCTTTGGGACTGCCTTCTCCCCTATAATCCTCCCCACACACTCCGGTCCTCTGGGAGGAACTTACTGCAGCCGCAAAGATCCAGGCTCTCAACTACCTCCCAGAGGGCATTTTCCATCGTTGCCCCCAGATTATGGAACGGCCTACAGGATGAGATCCATCTGCTCACATCTTTAAACAGCTTTAAAAAGGCTGTTAAGATGGATCTCTTCTGGCAGGCCTTCCCAGAATAGATATCCCAGCCTCAGAAATTAGAAATCTTCCTAGGAGAACCCTCCAGGTACCTCTTCAGTAGCTATGTACTGGATTCTGCCATCTTTATTAATTAATGCTGCTGTATCATGTTTGTATAACTGTAAAATGTTGCTTACCATTGGGCCATTTTAACTTGCATGTTTTAATCTTTTTGGATTTAATGCTTTTTTAAGGGGGGAAGGTGCTGGGATTTGATTGGATTGTGTATTTTTTTAAAATATAAAGTTTATTATTTAAAAACCAGACAGCAAATTAGTACATAAATCAAAATTACATATCTCCAAAAACAAACATATAAACATACACTAACAAACCTAAACTTACAATGGACGATAAAAACAAAACACAAACATATACCCTGACTTCCCAAGCCATGAGAGGAGAATCTCCTCCGCTTCAAAACCTTTCTGTGCCAATACATAAATAAGTAATATAAAAAATAAATATAATTAAGAAAAACAACACATACCAAAAAAATATTGTTACTTAATTATTAAAAAAAACGAGAAAAAGAAAAAGCAAACAAGGACTTTAAAGATATCTCAAATGAGTACAACAGGACCTAAAAGTCATTTAACTCAATAGATTTTTTACCAGCTCTTTGTGGTCGCTAACTTCCAAAACATTTATTAAAGGCACCCAAATCTTTCTTTGTTCCTCCCAGCATTTTCCCCTAAGCAATTGTGTAAGTTTATCTACACTAATACTACCAATTTCTGTATCCACTCAGTAGACGTTGGCAAGCTTTTGCTTCTCCATCGTGATGCAAAAACAATTCTAGCTGTGGTTGTTATATAAAAAATTAGTTTATAAAACCGCTTATCTATATGTTGCTCATCATACATAGCCAAAAGATAAAACTTTGGATCCAGGTGTACAACTGCAGGAATTATTTTAACAACCCAATTATGTACCATTTTCCAATATTT
>CM034703.1:292391853-292407891 GCA_020142125.1 Phrynosoma platyrhinos
ACGGGGTGGCCGGTATACCAACAGAATCCCTAAACTATCCCTGGTTGTTAGGCTGAGGTATAAACATTGTTTATAAACATTGTAAGGATGAAGATCCATATAAGCAGAGAAAATTCATGGTAATGGAACAGCATCGAAAAACAGGAAAATCAAGGTAATAACGAGATAGTGTTAAACCAAAACGAATCTAAGGGGACAAAAGTAGCAAATGGTGAAGGAGCTATATGCTAGTGATAATGTAATTTTGTTTGTAATAGGTTTGTCATGAATGCATGAATAATAATATTTGTATGATTTCGATAATTGTTATGATTTTTATTTGTATATTTCTGTTTATAAATGCAAATGAAAATTACTAAAAAAAATAAAACAAAAAAAACCTCTGCATTCTTGTTGTTCTCAGATTCCATTGGCCTCTCTTTCTAAGAAGATAGACAGCTAGCTGTAACAATTACCTACCTGCTTCTTTTTCTTTTTCACATGAGTACATTTCAAGAAAAGTACCTATTTTGGGCACAATAAGTAAAGGATGCTGTTTGAAATGACATTCTTTTGGCTTGCAGAGAATTATTTTTTATAAGCCATAATGCTGCACCACTCCGTGCTTTTGTCCTGCTTGCTTGGGAAGGCAACACACTTTTCAGCTTTGAGAACAAAAGCAAAATACCACTGATGCTTGGTATTGTGCTTTGGTTTCTTACAGCCAGCCTTTTCCTTTGGCAGCCACCTGCCAGATCTCCCTTTTTCCAGGCCATAAAAAAAAATCCTTGCCAAATTCCTCACTCTCTATACAAGCAGAACCAGAATTATTAACACAGTGGGGGAAGTGTACTTGCAGTGCCTCTGTAAACAAGTGTGTTTTACATTTTGGCATGATCTAGTTCCATATGAATTGTTGGCAATAATTCTCAACCCCAGGGATTTTCAGAGTTGTTCTGAGCCTTTTCTATGACTCTGAGAACTCCAGTAGTGCACTATGCCTATACCTCTTACTGAAAATTCTAACATGCTTTGAAACAAATAGGTTAAACATGTGTTAAAATATATATTCTATGGTCTGTATCCTGTTATTATTTCAAACTAGAGTAGAAACACTGAATCAGTGATATTTAGATAAGTTTTGATTGATCACTCAATAACTGATCCAATGGGTCTATTCTACTTGGGGACCAGGTTTGCAGCTATTATCAGGGGGAGGGGGACAGGACTGAGAGCATTGCCCCTCAGAAGAATTCTACCTCCCCAAATGAAATTTTCCTTCAATCCCCAATTTCTAGTATTGGACTAATTTAAAACTTCAGTTGAGCATTTGGAAACAGAATTTAGGAAGGCAAAGTTACCAAGGCAGTGCAAAGACAGAAAATATGAGTTGCACCGGCACAAAGAAGTTCAAACGCCATTTTTTGGATAACAAAAGGGCCTTTGCAGACTTCCAGAAATGGTGCAAATTGAGTCCACTTTAACTGACTGAGTGCTAGGGAATCATGGGAACTGTAGTTTATTGTGGCACCAGAGTTCTCTGACAAAGGCTCAATGTCTCAGAGAAAAATACAAGTCCCATGATTCCCTAGCACTGAGCCAGGCCAGTTAAAGTAGACTCAATTTGCACTATTTCTGGCAGTCTACAAAGGGCCAAAATGGCCACAACTTTATTCATCTGTACAGGGTCTGAAACAATGACTTTACAGCCAAAAATCTTCATTATAACTTCCTTCTTGACACATGTGTATGTGCGCATGCCATAATTCTTGATGTAATCCTCACCATAATCATATCAAGCCATCAGGGATCAGTCATGCCTCCAACCAAGTGTCAACAAGTGTCACACATAAGTTGCCAAACATGTAATCAAATCATTCCCCCCATCCAAATTTTGACATCATTTCTATGATTGATGAGGTAAGAGATTTTTAAGCTGACGATGTAAACCATTCATCCCTCTTAAATGACCAAATATTGAAAAATCAGATATCCAATTATCCCCGGGGGGGAGGTCCTTGTCCCGCCCAAGCCGAGACAAGTTAATCATACAATAATTGACTAGAAGGCCCTGTTCCAAGTTGTGACAAAATCAGGGATCAAAGAACTTGCAACAAACAGTCATGCTTGAATTATTAACAGATGAATGACAATACCAATTATCTCACATTCCAAACCAAAACTGCAGCATCCTCAGGGAGGGTGAAAAACCCACATTACAATAACTATGGGAAAATTCCCTCCTGGCCCCCGAAGGTGACCAGCAAAAGCCTGAGGGTATGAAAAACATACACAGCCCAGGGTGGGTGGGTTGGGTCTCTCAGCTGCCGAATGGAAAATGGCTGCCTCCACGAGGCAGAGGGGCATTATATAAGCCCCCAAATCCCACCCGAAATCTCATGAGACTATCCAGTCTCACAAGATTATGTGGGCTGCTGGGGGATTTCGCGAGATCCCCCTGATTTGTTGGGAGCTGAAGGGAGGGCCTCCCAACCAATCCCAGCCCTCCCAACCAATCGTGTTATCAGTCTCCAAAAATGGCCGGCGCAACAAAAGGCCCCTCCTGACACGTCAGGAGGTCTTTCTAGATGTGAGGATTTTTCAATGTCCCACTCTCTACAAGGCTAGAAATTTGGAAAAGGCAGGAAATTCAACACTTTGGATAGTTTTAATTTTCAGACTAACAACTGGAGCAGATTTAGCTCCAGCCACTACTGCTCCCAAGGCATTTTCTTTTCTCCATTGGACAAATTCTTCCTGAAAGGATGGGACAGATTGTTGAGTTACATGACTGTGGCTGGGTGGAGATGGGAAAGTAATGCATGGCAGAAAAACAGGAAAGCATAGCAGCCAAGTCAGGGGTTAGTTGAATCTGTTGTGCATTTTATTTCAGATCTTTGCTATCCAACGTACTGAGCCCAAAAACAGCTTCAGCATTTTGAACAACTCCTTTAAAGCTTGGAATAAAGACTAGTGTGAATGCACCATTCCCTTGACATGGAAGCTGCCAATTACAATTGAGAAGAAGGAAATAAAGATATTTTTTCTGTATGTTGGAAAAAATGGAAATATCTTCTTTAAGCAGAAGGTCCTTCTGTATGGTTTTCCTCCTTCTCTCGCAGGACCTGTGCCACATTTGATCCCACTTAGCAGAATCTGACAAAACATTTTTGGAAAGCTCCAGAGGGGCTAGCATGGAAAGAGATATGTGTTCACCGTGAAGTTTATTTACATTTCATTTACATGTTGATCTGCTGATTTTTTTTTTTAAAAAAAAAAGTATATGCAGGAAGCAACACTTAATACATTTTAAAATGTACTTTTCCTCAAAATAGACACTTACAGAATTTATTTGTCATGAAAATATACATTTATAAATTTACTTTTTCTTAATAAGATACAGTATTTTGTAGTTTGTTTTCAACTGAGAACTCTGAGTATTCAAGAATTGCGAAAGGTAGTGGAATGGTTTGTGCATTATTCCAGAAGCAAAAGATCAGAACAGTTTGTATGCGAATTGGCAAGGATCAAATTCTTCAAGCATCTCCAGTTATGTAAGTTCAAAGTTTAAGAATATTTAAAGGTAGCTATGTTGACTAAATGACATTGTATGTAAGGAAGAAGATATCTATTACTAAAGAGAAGAAAAATAGTTCTTGTAAATATATATAGAAATGTACATGGATAATATTATCTAATATTGATGACATTGGTATTGATATTCATTATATATTGTGCAAATAATTTTATTTATATGTATTGAAAGTTATTGGGGAATAGAAACTCTTCAAACATTTTATATCTTTAATTGAAAGAAAAAATTAGAAAGAATGGTGACAAGCAAAAAAAAAAAGCATCAATCCAAACACTATTACAGGCCTCATCACAAAGGAGAGGTTTGGTAGAAGATTGTATTAGGACAATAGATCCAAATATATTGCTACTTGAAGAAATTAGGAAAATAAGACCGGAAATGAAAGAAATGAGAAATGAAATGAAAGAAGACCTGAAAGATGCATGTCAAGAAATGAGAGAGGAAATCAAAGAGACCAGGATGGAAATTAAGAAAGATCTTTAAAAAGAATTGGATGGTCTAGGCTAAAGAATGGGAAAAAAATAACATCAGATTTATCAAAAATACAAAAAAAAGTTGAAAAAATAAAAGATAGGACATCTCAATTGGAAAAAACCTCGAAGGACTCCCAACAACAACAAACACAACATCATTTACAGGAATGGTCCAACATTTCCCTATGTTACAGGGAAAGATGTATAAAATTTTGAGGCCTGACAGAAAGCAAGAATGAAGATCTAATAGAGTAATGTCACCACTAGCATAATTTATTGGATATAGTACTGAGCAGATAATAAGAGAGCTAAACAAAATATTTTGAATAAACTCATTACATGCTAGAGCCCTAGAGATGGAAGAGCCCTAGAGATATAGCTGTTTGCTTTGTAAGGACTTTGGCTAGAAATGAAATTATCCAGAAGAGCTATGAAAACAGACTAGTAATTGAAAATGAAGAAATTAAGATATTTAAAGGCATCCCACCACAACTGATGCTGGAGCATCAAAAATACAAATTTTTGACACAACTACTAAGAGATTTGAAACTTGAGTTTAGATGGGACAGGATTTAAGGGTTATCAGTTGTATATAAACAGAAGAGATACAGAATTGATAACCTCAAAAAAGCAAAAGAACTGGAACAATGTTTGATAAAAGAGACAAAAGAGAGATAGAGGTAAAGATCATAACGAGGAATCTACTGAAAGGTATTATCAATTGAGAGAATGGAGAGCAAGAAAAAGTAGAGAAAATAGAAAAGAGGAAGACAAAAAATTCAAAGAGGATAAAGATGACAAAGGGCCTTGGCAGACAGCTTAAAAAGCCATCCTTGGTGCAAGGAAGGGGAGGGGCAGTCGCACGCTCGGCTCCCCCTCCCGAGGTCATCCTTGGAGCCGCCAGCCCTCTGCACGGCCGGCACTCCGAGGAGGACCTCCCGCCACAACGTCCAGACACGCTGCAGCGGAAGGGTCGCCAAAAGTGTGCCGCAACCTTTTGCAGCGCACTTTAGGTGACATATGAAAGGAGCGCTATTTTAGCGCTCCTTTCCAGGTGTGCCAACGGTGCACCGCTGGATCGAGGCATGGGAATGCCTCAGTCCCACAGCGCACCTTCCCATGGCAGACCATGGCCGCCCGTCTGCTGAGGTCCAAAGTAAACATAACAGCAGAAGACTTTGAGAGAAAGAAAGAGAACAAGAAGATTCAATAAACTACTGATAATGACTACAATCTTGAACAAGAAAAGGAAAGAAGAGAAGAATAAATATATAGTAAAAATTCTGCAAGCAAAGCAAGGAAACCCTTAAAAAATTAACTACGATAAAAATATAATACACAAATATAATAAAAATATAATAAAACAAAGAATCAAAATCAAATGAAAAAATAATAAGAGAAAAACTCATTCACAGGGTGGTTGGAGTGGCACAATAAAAAATATATACAACAAATAAAAAAGAAAGAAAGAAAGAAAGACAAAAAACAGAAAAACAAAAAGACAAACATATAGAAAAAATAAAACAACACATACTGTGAATTAAAAAATGACATTAAACAGAATTTCGTGGAACATCAAAGGACTTAATTCAAAGCACAAGCATGGTTTAGTTTTTTGGGGCATAGAAAGACACACTGTGTCCACCACAACCACCTGCAGAGTTGTTCCACATCAACAAGACACCAAGGAGAAGGTTTCTGGA
This sequence comes from Phrynosoma platyrhinos, assembly GCA_020142125.1. Lineage (NCBI taxonomy): Eukaryota > Metazoa > Chordata > Lepidosauria > Squamata > Phrynosomatidae > Phrynosoma > Phrynosoma platyrhinos. The sequence continues at coordinate 292,397,604 of CM034703.1, forward strand.
GAGACTTCTGTAAAAGACTTCAGGCTGAGAAGGAAAAATTCCTTCACCCCAGCACATTGCCTTGAGCTCTGGCTAGCCAAATAAAGACAGCAACAAGGCCAGCCTTCACTCAACTTGAGGGCTTTAATCTTTGTTTGCAGTATATTTACAATATATACAGAGTATCAGACAGCTATCCCAAATACTCATAAATATCTCTCAAACCAACAAACTGCTCAACAAGCCACAACAAACCCACACAGAAGATAATTTCCATCTCCTTTTTATAGGCAGTTAACAATGCCTGTTACATCAGGCATCTCAGGTATGTCTATTTCCAATTACTAACACATACACACACACACCTGCCCATGGAGCTGAGCTGCTTGCATTTCATATCCTACAGCTCCACCTTGTGGTCACATTCATGTCATTTCCTGATATAGTTTATCATCAGTTTGGAAAACTGAAAGGCGAGATCATTTATTTACAAGAAATAAAGATCAGAAGTAACGAAATTAAGTACCTAATAAATTCAAGATTAGGAGAGTGTTTCTACTCCTTAACAAGAAAAAAGAAAAGAGGTGTAGTAGTTTGTGTGAAAAAGAAATAAATGCTAAAGAAATTTTCAAATATAAGGATGGCTCATTGATTGCAATCGAAGTAAAAATCGGAAAGCGTACATTATTTATTATAGGTGTATATGCACCATTTGAGATTAGAGAAGCTTTCTACAGAAAAATCCAAAAAGAACTTAATTTAACAGAATACAATGACATATTGTTAGTAGAAGATTTCAATGGCGTAATAAACCCAGAATTAGATAGGTTCTCCACTCATAAAAATATATTTAAAAAAATCAAGGAAATCTGCCGAGGTCATTCTTTCAATTGCAAGAGGAAGTTGGACTGATAGATGTGTGGAGATATAAATATAATGCAGCAAAAGATTGTGTATTTGGCTGTGAGTATATAGTAACAGTGTAGTATATGTTTGATCCCACTATGTGACAGTTACAAACTCACAATGAGTGTTATTTTGTGCAGTGTACACTAAACCAGCCCTATGTTAATGTATACTTTCTCCCTATATTATCAATAAAGTGGCATTAATCCACTCCATCAGGCATCAAGTAAGATTGGCCTTAGCATGATTTCTGGGAAAGGCATAGGCATATGTTGTAGAGAAGGTGAGATCATCTTATTCTCCATCCTAAAAGCAGTTTTAAAGATGCCTAGATCAATTTGTCTGAAATTTGACAGGCTTCATCGTGTCCAACTACTGTGCCTGCAAAGTTGTGCCAGCAAATTTTGAAAAAGTTATGCCTATTTCTTGCGAATGGTGGTGAAAACAAATCAGATCAGAATGGAAGTGCGATGCCTATCTTGGGCACTGAACCAAAGCAGTTCCAGAGCAAGTTCCAAAGGTAATATGTGCCCACCCTCAGAAGTAATTCCCAAGTAGAATAATAGAATCATAGAATCATAGAGTTGGAAGAGACCACAAGGGCCATCCAGTCCAACCCCCCTGCCATGCAGGAACTCCCAACAATTTCAATGGGTCCCCCTCCCCCAGGAAGTGTGCACAGGATTGCATCCTTAGCAATAAAGTAAATGCTTTGTATGTGGAAGGCCACAAGTAGGATCTTCACATAGCAGTAGGGAAAACAATCCTCTAAGGGTCCAAATCAGGGCTGGGCACATGTGCCGGAAAGCATCACCCCCATAGACACACACACTTATAGCTGCATGGTCCTTTCCACATCATACCTATCACATGTATTTAAAAGAAGGCATGAGGTAAGCACACACTTTGTGTTCCAAGACCCCTCCTAGATGTGTAATTTGGTTTTAAAACAAGGTGAGTTCTTCCATTGCTTTAAAAAAAAAAAAGGAGGGGAGGAGGTAGCTGGAATAAAATGAAATGCCCCAAAAGCTCAGAGGAGCACAATGTTCTCCACCCAACATGTATAATGGAACAGGAAGCCAGTTCTGCATGAAAAAAAGAAAATGTATGTGAGGTTGTACCCTTTTTTAGAACCTCTATGATTGTAGGATCTGTGCTTATACATGGGAGCTCTCATAGGTGAATGGAAATGCTAGAGAAGATTAAGTTAGATGAAGTTTCATATCACCTTAACTATCTGGAAAGTGGGAAGGGTGGGGCATCTACAGTGCATATTATGCTTCATTGTGCACAAACAGAGCCCCCCAGAGTTTCTTTTTCTTGTAGTACTTTGCATGATAGAGTACAGTTACAATTCATCTTCAGAGTTTAAGTTGTAAGAATGATGCATCTCATAAGAGTCAATGGTCACTGGTTCCTTCAGAGCAGTCACTTGCTTAGATGGCTTCACAAAAGATTTGGTAAAGTCAAAGGACTATATTACCATACAACATATATACACAGGCAGCATTAATCTGAATAGCACATACTGGGGCAAATGGCACAGGAATGTTTCAAAACCTTCATGCTCTGTTTCTAAGCACTAAGCATGTATCTGACCAGATACTTCTGCAGAGTTCAAAAACATTTAACAAGAAGCCCTGCATGAAACTAGGAAGATCTTATTGGGATGCAGGAAGACAATTTTACTAAGTATCTACATAATAAGTACATTGTCATTCAATGTTTAACAAGCAAAAGATGTGGAGAAGATGAATTTTATCTGTCTACTCTAGAGTCTGGAGACTAATGCCCGTCAGTCAAGGTGGATGCTTTGAATACTGAAATACAAAAGGTGCATTTCCTCCCTACCCCCCAACTCCAGAACATCATCCTTTTGATAGTTATTTCATGCTATTGACTACTTTGATGTTTCTCAATTATGGAAATGAAAGTTGCTCAAAGGATCAATAAAAATGATGGCTATAAGCCAAAAAGTGAAATAGCTCTCAAGGATGATGAGCTACAAAATTGTTTTATGAAATGGGGGATTGTGTCTGATTCTTACATTAACTTTGATTTGGTTTCTCACATTACTATATGGCAGATATAACAGGTATCCTATAGGTGACGACTTCAGCACAGTTCCCTTTTAGAGAAATGTGTTAGTTTTCTAAAAGGAAAGCTGTACTACCCTGGTAAAGCAGTTAAGCAAATAGGAGAAGAAGCAAAGCTGCAAATAATCAGCACCAAAGTGATGGATGGGATTGTAGCAATGAGGGAGCAGAAGAGAAAGTGGCAATTTGAGAAAGCTGTTACAAGTACAGAAAGTAAATGTGTAATTTATCTCTCTGTTAGTCAATAACAATGAATTAATGGGAAGATGAAAACCAAGATTGCTTGTATGTGACAACAGAATTGGAATACACTCCATGGCAAAAATGTACGAATTCTATTGCCATGATAATTCCCAAAGTGACAAGTATCAATAATATATTGGTATCTATTTCATTTATCAGAAACAGCAAGGTTTTGAGTCTCACATCACTTACATAAAAGATGGTCTAATATGTACTACTAACCTAAAATACTAGAAAGTTAAAGCAGTACTACTCAGAGCTGTGATCTGTGGAACAAAGCCAGTGCATAAGCCATTGGTTGCTGATCTCTGGTGACTTTCCAGGAAATAAAGAAACAATTGTAGCCAAAGGATATAAATACAATATGAGACTCTGGGACATTCATGGGGAGAGGGGATTCTGGTCCTCTATCAGCTATTTTAGGAAGCACTTTGCTAAAGGACTAGGATGTGTATATGGAACTCTTACTGGGATAGGTATTATTATTTGTGTGATCCTGCATAGCAGGGGCTGGACTGGATGGCCCTTGTGGTGTTTTCCAACTGTAGGAGCCTATGATTCTATGATTTTATATATGACAGGCTATATTCACACTGCAGAAATAACCCATTTTGACACCACTTTAACTGCCATGGCTGAATCCTACGAAATCCTAGGAATTGTAGTTTATTGTGGCAAGAGAACACTCTGACAGAGAAGGCTAAATGTCTCACAGAACCACAATTGCCAGAATTCCATAGCATTGAGCCATGGCATTTAAAGTAGTATCAAACTGAATTATTTCTGCAATATGCAGCCATACTAATGGTAGTTAGTGCAATTTCTTCTAGCATACACCTAAGCATGTTACACCACTGTCATAACCACTGCATGGAATGGAGCAATCAGCAGCATTTCTCTCCCTAGTGATAATTTAAAATGGAAACACTATCTTGGTTTTATCTTCTCTGTCTTGCAGTGTAATGGTGTGGCAAATGCTTCCCCTCTGCAATTTTAGATAGAAACTACAACATCTTGATCCTTTGAGTGTGCTGAAAGTCTTCTTCTCTTACTTTGGAAACTGCCAGGATAATTGCCAGCACAAAAGCTTAACTGCTCTGCCTCATGACAAAGTTCTGGGCCAGAATTCATTTCAGGAGCAGAGTATAGGTAGATTTCACTGGGCCCTCCCTGCCAATATATTCTTCAGGATAGGAAGATGCCTACTATTTGTGATCCTTTGGATTCAGTTTTAAACTTTCATTGTCTTAAATTGTCTGCACAGTTTTAAACATTAATCCCTGGGGCAGGGGGAAAGCCCATTGAAACATGCACCATGCCTAACACAGTATTAGGCACTTCATAAATAAATACATTGATCTTGATGCAATCTGACCACATTCATTGCATCAAAATAATACTGTATCAAACTCATGGTGAGAACCAGTATGATGAACTAAGGGCAGTGATGTAGCAGGACCCTGGGGATCCTAAGATCATCTCTCAGTTCAGTCATAACAGATGACCTTTTACAAGTTGATATGTCATACAATCAAAGACGTTAAGGGAAATGTCAAGTCCATTATCAAACATATTTTGAAAGCCAGTGTGATGCATCAAGGAGAATGTTTTAGCAGGCCCTCCCAGTCGAGCCATAGCAGCTGTTTTGTGCCAGTCAAGGTGTCATAGGATTAAAGATATTAAGCAAAATCACATTCCCTGGTATTAGCACGTCTTTCTTTTAGCAATGGGCTTTTCTCAGACCCATGTATGTCAGAAATCAAACTTGCCAGTTAAGCACATTTATCTTTACCATATTTATATGCTAAAAACACAGGCCAAAACAGACATCTTTTACTGCTTGAAGGGTCAAGAGCAACACATCTAAACACACGCAAAGTGCTATTTCCTAGCTGCAGGTCCTAAATATTCTTTCTTTTTCAGAATTCACCACATGTACAGAGTAACCCAGATAGTATAGTTATAAATACCTTAATGCTATGCATACATGCCCTCCAAATATCCCAGTCTGACATGGATAATCCTAATTAGTCCTCTGTCATCCCCTGTTTTTACCCCTTTTTCTTCACCTACTTCAGTTGTTGAAAACTGAGTTCATAGTGCTAATTTGCACTCAGCTAATTCAGAGATGGGAGTAGAATTTTGCTCTTCCCATAGGTTCATGCAAAAAGTGTACTGCTGATTCATTGCCACTGATTTCAATGCTGTTATAAAGGGATATTAATGACTATGAGGTGGATAAAAGGATATGGTATAGTCATTTCTATGATGTCTAAAATGTCTCAAGTAATGCAGTTTAGTAGAGCCCTGCTACTGAGCTTAATCCCTTGTATAATTTTGTGTTAATGGACTAGAAACAATTTGGTAAGTAAACCTGCAGTACAGGTGTCCCTCCACTTTTTGACAGATCACTTTTGAACACTCTGCCCTTGGGCACTATTAAATTATTACCAGTTATTCAATATGTGGTCCACTCTTTCAACAAATATACTTATGAATACCTGTAATATAACTGAGCAGTATTATAAGCATACGATGACACCATGAATGACTTCTACAATAAACGGTACACAGATTGAATGAAAAGATGATAGTTTGCATGACACTTTTGTGATTACATGCTGCTTTTCCCACCCGACTCTTTTTGTCTGTATACTGTATACAGTAGAAATCATTTGTGGGGGTCATCATGTGCTTCTAATACAGCACTGTACAAGTTATCATACTTATATTTATTCTTATACAGTAATCTAATATACAGTAATATGGAATCCACATTTCAACAGTTTCTGCTTTTGACAGTGTTCTGGCCCCTAACCTGTTGAATAAGCAGGGGGTGGCTGATGGAGAATGGAATGAACTTAATAACAACACTTCATTCATCAATGGTACTGTTTTTAGAGAACCTTATAGAACAGGGGTGGGGAAAGTGCCACATGTTGCTCCTGGGCTCTTTTTGTGGACCTCAGGCATGGGCCTTAAACTGTCCAGGGGGTGGCCAAATCATGGAGAATTTGTCCCCATTGGGGGAAGGATTCAAATTTTTTCAGGGGTGTGTGCAGCTGGCACACCAAGCTCCCTAGGCAGCCAATGGCATTGCTTGACCCCCAATGTTCTAGAACTAGAGTGAGTAGACTGTACATCAGGAATGCATACTCACTAACTGACCCAATCTGGCATGGACAGTACCAATTAGTTCTTTGTCCCACTTTTTCAACTGCCCCCATTTCTCGCTCCTTTTCCCACTTTCTCTCTTTATCCTCAGCTTACTTCAGTTGCTGCAAACTGAGTTTGAATGCAAAGGTAGTTTGAACTCAGTCAACTCAGTGGATAGGGAGGTCAGGAGGGTATGGAATCTTACCCTTCACAATGGACTCAGGCAAAAGCAAGCTGCTGCAGCCTCTCCTAGCTTGTGTGTTTTTCCTCATCAATAAATTGTATCAGTTTTTAAAATATTTTATTAAGACTTTTCAATACATTAAGAATATAAAATCATACAAACAAAACAATGAAAGATAGAAGGCAAAGAAGGTCTTTACAATGGTTATATCTCTTACTATATGAAATCATAAAACATCTAGGGATAACCATATAGCAAATCCAATAACATCCAAACAATGATACCTTTATTGGGTCAACCAAAATGCACAGTTACATCTTGCAAGCTTTCGAAGTCACACTGGCTTCTTCATCAGGCAAACAGGAGGGAAAAAATGAAGATGTTAGTCATAGGCCTGCATTTTCTGTTTTTGGTTTTATTTGGGATGGTAGGGAGGGCTATCTGCAAGCTGGCACCTTCCCCTTTGTCCATGTGGTCACTGGAAGATTTTCAAAGTCAAGGAAATTTAATGTCTATTTGCAATTCAAGGAAGATATTTCCTTGGAATCCAGCATGTCTCCTTCTTTTGTGAAGCCACAGGCTCCTCTGTATCATTGTTTGGATGTTATATGAAATCATCCTTCTCAAACTTCAACTTAGCCAAACTTGCTCATTATCAAGCTCATTGTTATTTTCATTTTTCTACAAAAGGTCAACCAAAGGTTCTCAGATTTTCAAAAAGTCACCAAAGATTTTTCTCCAGTCAAAGCAGATAACTAGTCATCTCTACTAGATCAGATGTTTTTAGCAACCAGTCCTCTTTTGTTGGCATTTTGGTTTGTTTCTGTTTCTGCATGTACAGCAATCTTGCTGCAGTAGTCATGTTTTACAATCTTCCCTGTTTCTTCTCCATCTGGTAATCCATCAGTCACAATAAAACAATTCAAATTTCAGTTTTAACTTTTGCTATCTTGGCCACACCCTGATGTTGCCTATTGGAAAGTATGTGCAAATTAGATCCTCCTGTTTCCACTTGAATGGTCATGTATGGTCAGTGGAGGTGGGGTAGTGGTCTTTGAATGTGTATATTACCAGTATGTATTTGTAACTGTTGTTAGCTGCCTCGATTGTGCTCAGAGGGGTGGGGTATAAATAAAAAATTTATTTATATTATTTATAGTGAATTACCTAGTTTTCAAATCTTACTTCAAGTGCATACTCACCAGATGTGTGTAGGTAAGCCAAAGTACTAGTTCATCTTTTGATTGGTACTTTGGTGCTACCAATAGCCCATTCTAGTGGCTGTAGGCCTTTCTGAGAATACATGTGTACCATAAATATGCTATGAATATGCTAAGTATCATCATATATGCTAATAAGCTAAGTATCATCTAAAGAAAAATAGTGTTATACTCTTTTCTGCTCCTGGGATGTTCATGCTGTACAGGCTGCCAATGGTCCAGTTCATACATCTGGGATCATATGTTTAATAGTGCATAAGTGAACTTTGTTCCATTTGCACTTTGTTCTTCCTCTTTTCACATGCTTCTTCACTCACAGTTTTGGGGGACGCATAAATTATCATTCTATGGATTCTCATCAAACCAGGATCAGAAACTAGCTTCAGACCTGTTTTCCCCTACTTGTGAGAATAAGCACAAATAAGATCTTGCTTATTTGGAACATGTAATAGAAAAGAAGGACCCTTTTCCCACAAACCAGTAGTCAGAAGAGTGTTAAAATGAAGAAATGATTTTTTTCCCCATCTGTGACATGTTGGAAGGCATGTTTTAGGAATGTGGTGAGATCTTTTTTTCAATTCTGAAAGTGACCAGAAGTGTTGCATACAGCATAGATGCAGTGCTCCAAGAACCTGGTGAGTCAATGTAGTTCTTTCACCTCTGAAATTTGCTCACTTCTGGTTACCTTAAACATGTTACCTTAAAACATTATTACCATTATACTTCTGAAAAGTTACTCTGTTATCTGACAAATTAATTTCCAGTACTGTTGCTGTTTGTTGTTAACTGTCTTCAAATTGACCATGACTCATGGCAACCCTGTGGATGAAACATCTCCAAGCTTCCCTATCTTCCACTGCTCTATGTAGGTCCTGCAGACTCAGGCCTTTGATCTCCCTAATTTAGTCTAGCCATCTAGCAAGAGATCTTCCTCTCTTTCTAATACTGTCGCTTTTTCTTAGCATTATCATCTTTTCTAGTGAGTTACACCTTCTCATGATGTGACCAAAGTATGGCAGCCTCAGTTTCATCACCTTGGCTTCCAGGGAGAGTTCAGGCTTGATCTAGGACCCATTTGGTTGTCTTTTTGACTGTCCATGGTATTCTCAGCACTCTTCTCAGCACCACATCTCAAATGAGTTGATTTTCTTTCTATCCTCTTTCTTCACTGACCAGCTCTCACATCTATACATGTTGATGGGGAATACAATGGATTGAATGATTCTAAATTTAGTGTTCAGTTGTATATCTTTACTCTTTAGGATTTTATCTAATTCTTTCATAGCTGTCCTTCCCATTCCTAGACTTCTTCTCATTTCTTGACTGCAGTCTCCATTCTGCTCATTATTTGATCCAAGTTAGAGGAAACAAATACTGCATTCTCTACAGCATGTCAGTTTATTACATGTGTGTCCTTTCACTTTACAGACTGCCTTTGTAAATCCTGTATGCTTGCTACTGAAATCTGGCTATCTTTCCAATGGGGTGGTGAACTTAGTTGTTGGTTTTTTTATGATGCACTGCACAGCAATAAGCAGTTTAACACCAATTAACCACCAGCCTTTTAATAGATCTGCATTCCAAGTCTGCTAAATTGATAATTATTGTAATTAATTCCCAGAGCTTTTGTACACTTTTTGATCAGAAAGTTGGCACTTTTATCAGCATGCAGGAAAAAGCAAGGAGTTTACAGAATAGACATAGCTCATTTGAAATATTACCATCAATAACAACCCTAGGGCTACAAAGTTTGAACACACTTGATAAATATCTTCCAATCTCCATAAGACCTAAGATGAATTCACCATCTAAATTATGCTTATGTTGATGTCAAGGGTGTGTGAGAACTGAGATTGGTAAGCAAATAAGCCTTAAGACCCACATCAGAATATACCCAGGAGAATGACAGTTGATTTGCATGTTTTACCTTCTATTTTTAGAAATGATAGGTCCCAAACTGCTGTTCATAGGTGTGATACAACTGGCTACAATATCCATATTCTAAAAAGGCTGAACTGTTCCAAAGAAAAGTTTGCAGCTTTTGTAAAATGTTAGTTTGAAGAGGCCTAAGGGCATTAACATGTTCACATGTTTACTTAGGTGTTATCGTATTATTATACCTTGATTTCCTTTCTTGTATCCCATCTCTGCATGTTTCTATACCATGGTGCAATAGACCTATGAATGAATCTTTTGACTTAGGACTTCTGGGAGCCACACACACTGCCAAAAAACTAGAAGTGACTCCAAGTCCAGTTCTGATTTTGAAAATCAGTTGTTTAAAAATTATAATCTCTGTGTGCGTGTGTGCACGTGCTACAACCAATTTTTAAAGGCAAATCTAAAAAGTGACTTGCAACTTTAGAGGATTCCAAAAGAGGACATTCGCTCTTTCTCTCTCCTTTCCCCCCTCCCTTTCTTCCATCTTTTATTTTTTTCTTTTTTGCCAATTTCCTCCCCCCCCCCTTTATTTATTTATTTATTTATCTCTTTTATTTTCTTTT
>CM034703.1:292411057-292422800 GCA_020142125.1 Phrynosoma platyrhinos
AAGATTTCTTCAGAGGATGTTTGCCATTGCCTTCCTCTGAGGCTGAGATAGTGTGACTTACCCATAGTCTCCCAGTGGGTTTCATAGATGAGCAGGGATTCAAGCCCTGAGTTGCATGCTCAAACCACTGGCTGTCTTTGTAATTATTATTGTGCTGTGCCTTCTGTGCTTTGTTATAACTGTTGTTGTTGTTGTTGTTGTTGTTGTTGTTGTTGTTGTGTGTCTCCAAGTCATTTCCAACTTATGGGCCCAGACCATCTTCCTCCCTTCCGAGTGCCAGTTCCTGGCAACCCTAAGGTGAAACTGTCATGGGACAAGCTTCATCAGAGGGGATTTCCATTGCCATCCTCTGAGGATGAGAGAGCATGACTTGTATGTGTGGTGTCTTCAAGTCATTTCTGACTTATGGAAGCTCTAAGGCAGGGGTAGGCAACCTTTCCCCTTTAAGGGCCAAGGGACTTCAGCTCCCAGAAGCCTCAGCCATGTTGACCAATAGTCCCATGTTGGCCAATAGCTCCTGGGATTCTGGGAGCTGAAGTCCCTCGGCCCTTAAAGGGGAAAGGTTGCCTACCCCTGCTCTAAGGTGAAACTATCATAGAGTTTTCTTGGCATGTTTTGTCAAGGGGGAGTTGCTATTGCTAGCCTGAGGTTGAGAGAAGGTGGAAGTCCCACCCCAGAAGTTCCGTCCCCAAAAGGCAGAAGTCCCATCCCTAGAAAGTCCAACCCCCAGCACCTGGTTTCACCCAGTACAGGAATGCCACTGAGTTTGGGCACTCGATCTCTAAAAGGATTGCCATCACTGCCATTATCTGTCTCTTTCTTAAACACACCACCATCCATCACCACTACTACTACTGGCCAGTAGCTTCCTCTTACTGTGTTGAGTTATTTAACACATCTCATTCCTCAGCAAAAGCTTGTCTGAGTTGGGAAACTCCAACAGCAGTACTGCTACCATCAACACAGCCTCTTGACTATCAGAGCATGAAATCCCACTACCACAGAAAGGTAATCTCATGGTCTCCATTTAATCACCTTTTTTATATCAGTACAAACGTTTCCTCCAGTTCCACTGATTGCTCATTTCTCCACCACTTTCAATTCTTCAATATCCTTTTTCAGGTGCAGTGGCCAGAAATATACACACTATTTAAGACGTATTCACCTTATGGATTTATGTGAGGGCACATGCTGCCAATTTTATTTTTTATTCCTTTTCTCAATTTTCCCCACTCAATTTTGCCTACCATCTTTTCTGAGCAACTGAAAACAGAAAACAGATCAAACAGCATCTCTCTTGGTCACTTTCCTGGTTTTGTTTTTCATCTCAAAATAACCCTGAGCATTTGATCAGGAGACAGTAACTAGTTCCCTGTACTTAATCAGTTCTGAGGTTTGCTATTGTCACAGTAACTGTTCTGTGGAGGAGCTAACCTCTTTCAGGTTTTCTAGTATGTCTGACACTGTTTCCCTTCTGAAGTAGAGACCAACATTGCTTCCATCTTGACCTTCCTTGTTATTCTTCTTTCCACCAAGTTTTTTTTCTTTACACCAAGTTTCTGTTATGTTCACGGTGTCTGCATTACCACTTAAAAACATATACTCACTCTCCCATTTTAGTTCAGAGGTTTCTGCCATTGGCACAGAAACGCTCATATTTTCTGTCCCTTTCTAGAACCTTTTGGTATGTGCATTTTCCATGTTGCTGTTTATGTCTCTTTGACTGGCTATTATGTTTTATTCCATACTCATGACCTGTTCCTATTTTATTCCCATTTTGGAAAACGTTTTCGCCTTCATTTCTTAGAGATGATTCAATCTGAACTGGATGCTTCCCAGCTTCTATCATCTTTCTGCCAGGATTTATTTTAATAGCTACTCTACTACTTTCTTCAACTGCCTTGAGTCCTAGTTTTGGGGAAAAGGTGGGACAGAAATAAATATGACAACAACCATGATGCAGTCTGGTTCTCCTTTGGTTCACATGGAGTCCCTTTGTATAGGTGCAGCTTATTTCAAAATATTTCCCAGTATCCTATAAATTAAAAAAAAAACCCTCCTTTCTACACTGCCACATCAAGCACACACTGAGATTCTTCAACTTTGTCTAACTGACCCTACATATAGAGCAAGTACAGTGGGCCCTTGTTATCTGCTGGGGTTTGGTTCCAAGATCCCCCATGGATAACAAAATCCGTGGATGCTCAAGTCCCATTAAATATAATGGCATAGCAAAATTATGTCCCTTATATAAAATGGACAATCAAGGTTTGCTATCTGGAATTTATACTTTTTCTGAATATTTTCAAACCATGGATGTTTGAAACTCTGGAGTAAAAAATCCATGGATAAGGAAAGCTGACTGTACTATTTCAGGTAATACTACCTTTGAGGCCCTAGCTTTCAGTTTCCTATCTAGCAATTTAAAAGTTTTGGAGTCTCACAGCTACTCCTCACAATATAATTGGTACCAAAATGCACCACAATACTGACTCCATCACTATGCATCAGGCCACATAGATAACTGTGGTGTAACCTTCACACTGGGAAGACAAGACGTCCGATCATTTATACACCTGTCAGAACCCCAACTGTGTTTCTAATTGTCTAATTTCCCATTACCAAAAACCTGCTCCATCTCCTGGAGGCATCATCTCAGTGCACAGTGATATCTGTTCATGCACTGAAGAATTAGCACAAAAATTACAATCCAATGCAGAACTGAGATGGAATAAACTTAAATTTGAAAGAAAAATGAAAACAAGGGTGAGGTCAGGCTTGATGGATTCACTCAAATCTAGCCTAAGTCCATCATATTCACAATGGTGTCATCAAAAAAATGTAGCCACAACATCAAGGAAGGAGAAAGTGAAGCCTAGGACTGTGTGCTGCTTCACAATCCAGCTTTATATCCCACAAGGCTCTCCACCAGTTCTCTCAAGTTCCCAAATCCTCTTTTTTAAAAAAGCATGCTTTTAGGGCACTTTTTGCCAAAAAACTGGCCAAACCATCCAAAATTGAACATAAATGTGGCAATTTGCCCTCCCCAACCTTAGAAACCCCTCCAAACCTGCTTCTTAAAATGAAAATCAGCCCAAAAAGGTGCCCAGAAGTGAAGCAACATTACTTCTGATATGCTGAGAAGTACAGATGTTGGCTGATGTGGAAGAGATTGCCCACAGGACTGAAAACTAGCTTCTCCCTACTCAGTACCCCCATGCTCTAAAACATGGTGGCTGTTAGCCAGGTGACAGTGTGACAACAGCGCTCCTGGTGTACCTCCCGTCAGTGGCTTTTTGAGTTGGGATAAGAACTGTACCTAGCACAATCTAGTGACAATTTATTGTGCAGTAGGGCAAACCCATAATGCAAGGAGGTGCTGGATAACTTGGGGTGCATCTACACAGTAGAAATAATTCAATTTGACACCACTTTAACTGGCTCCATCCTACAGAATCCTGGGATTTGTAATTTTGTGAATTGCTAAAATTCTTTGGCAGTGAAGGCTAAAGACCTTGTAAAACTACAAATCCTTGGATTCCATAGGATGGAGCTAGAGCACTTAAAGTTCTGTCAAACAGCATTATTTCTACAGTGTAGATGCATCCTTTTTATAAAACATCTACAAAACTGCCTACAATGGTGGAACTCCCAATTGCACTAGCATAAATCACTAAGAAGATTACTGATTTTCAGAGAAATCCAAGGAAAGGAGTCATTCTGTCAGCTCCTTAGTGAGAACTCATTGATTCTCTGTCTCTATTGTGCTAATTCTATTTAATATTTTACTTCAGCATAAACATGAGGATTCAGAGCATTAGTAATGCAAAATCATTATAAACAAGCCATTCCGTGGTTCCTAATGGATTGCATGTACCGCATTCCTTTACTGAAACAAATTATTCATTTTGAATGAATAAAAAGATACCCCCATAAAAGTGGTTATGACTAGGCCAAAGTCATAAATATATTTCACATAACAGACTTATTTCAGCTTGGGATTTGGCTTGCCTTAATTTGAGACCTCTGAATAAATTCAGTGCAACGTTTGTTGAGAACGACTTATTTTGACAGATGACTCATTTGAGATTAAAATAAATGTCTACAGTTTAATGTTTGATTTTATGTGTGCCAAGTTTTATTTCTCCCTTTCCTCAAAGTGATAGGTCATTTACATCCATGCCAAAAAGAAAGCCCAATAGACAGTGTTTTGAAGGGGGTAAGATGTGTGACCTCCAGGTTTCTAGACCAGTGCTACTATTTCAATTTGCCTGTTGATTTATGGCAACCCCATGAATTTCACAGGTTTTCTTAGGCAAAGAATACTCAGAGATAGTTTTTGCAATTTCCTTCCTCTGAAATATAGCCAACAGCACTTAGTGTTTGGTGGCAGTCTCCCATCCAAGAACTATTCAAGGCTGACCCTGCTTAGCTTCCAAGGTCATACAGGATCTGATGCCTTTAGGGTATTTATGGCACTACAGAAGGCATATGCTTACACTTGCTACTGAAAGTGGTGGTATATGGACTGGTTCTTGCCCACAAGCCATCAGCTGAGCTTTGAAGAAAGTATGCAAATATAGCAATAATATCCTTGCTGTCCTCCCATTGAAAGGCAAATTGGCTTTTGAGAACTGAAGGTTTTTAAAGGAAGGGCTTTTAACAGTGTGCTGTTCCATGTAACTGTACTGTTTCAAATTACTTTTTTAATATTTTAATTGTATGTCATGAATTGTTTTCAGTGTTGTTAACAGTTTAATTCTATTTTAATGTTGATCTTTTGCATTTTTACCATGTTTTAATTTGCAAGATGCCTTAAGTCCCAGGCTTAGGGGAAAAGTGGCATATATAAGAATAAGAACAAGTCAAAAATATGGTTTGGGTCCCCAGCACATTGGAAAAGAAGTTGCCATATCACATAGTTTGAATACTTATAATAACGCTGCCTTGAGTCCCCTATATTGGGAGAAAGGCGGTGTATAAGAAAATAAAACATTAATAAATAATAATAATACAAATGTGATACTAGTTAGTCAAATCAAGATGTGATTATTAAAGCTATTTCATTCTCATACATCTTATGGATATTACGTTTCTTAGTTTTGAGTAATGGTTGTGGAGTTTCCGTGTCTCCATCAAGTGTTTGAGTATACAACATATTTCCAAAGATCTTGGTGGTGTTCTGGTTGTCCTCTCAACTATCTGCATTTACAAAATCAATAAACAGGTATCATTTCTCAGTAAAGGAGTTTTTGTTTGTATCTCCTGTTGTTCTTATATTGTCTTCCGTTGTTCTTATATAGTTTCTCAAGCAGTCAAGTGTCCCATATATGGTTCCACCACTTCTCTAATGTTACACTTCCTGTTTTCCAAGTAGAAGCTATTTCAAGTCAAGCCACTAGTAAGAAAAAATGTTATTAAATGTTGTGCTTCAAATGTTTGTTTTCCTTTAGATTTAATGATAGTAATAATAGACAAGGGCAGAACTTTTAAGCTTATCGCCCGGCACTTACAGGAACAGGAACGGAAATGAATGGAACAGAACAGGTCTAGAATGCACATTACTGCACAAGAGAATGCCACCAATGTTTTGATGACTGATCTTCAAAATTGACTGCCAGGAACGGCTGGGGAACGGCTGGGGAATGGCTTGGGGACTCCTAGCAGCATCGGTGGCATTCACCTGTGCACTAACGTGCTTTCTCGACCTATTCCATTCCGTTCATTTCCACTTTGTTCCCATTCCTTTAAGTGCTGTGTGATAAGCCTATTTATCTTCTGTTAAAGTTTTAAACATTTAAACATTAAACATTACTCTATTACAGGTTCTCTCAGTTCAGTTGTAACTGTTTAAATGTGTATGAAGTTTGAAACAGTGAAAGAAATAAAATAACAATTAATGTGCCTGATTTGCATAATTAGAATTAGATGCCTGGATTTGAGGATGTTGAATATGACAACCCTATATTATACCACTATGGTTTCACTTTAACTGCCATAGTTTCATCCTATGGAATCCTGGGATTTGCAGTTTAGGGAAAGGCCTTTAGAATTCTCAATCAGGGAGCACTAGTACCTTGTCAAATTACAATCACCAGAATTCAATAGCAGTTAAAGTGGAATCATAGTGCTATATTTGTGTAGAGTGAAAGAGCCTCACATTCATCATGCCCTCACCTTAATCTAGATACAGAGGAGGATCTCTCTGTTGGATCTTAAGGTGCAGGGGGCTAAAGTCAGAAGTAGCCATTCCTAAAATTTCCTACCCTTAATTGCATTCATTGCTATCTGGACTGGGTACTGGCTCAGTTTAAGACAGTTGGATACATAATTTGAAGCAAGAAATGCATCTGAATAGAAGCATTCAAGTATTCAAAAGACAATGTGACATGTTATTATTCAAGAATTTTAATTTAGTAAGCATGAACAGAAATAAAAAAAATATAATAACCAACCAAATCAGTCAGAAAAATGCATTTCATTTCTGCTGCTTAACTAAAAAAAAATTAGACTATTGTTAATGCCCCCCCTTTTTCGAAAAGTTAAAGAATTATTCAGACTTGTGATTATAACCAACTAATTTGAATTAAATTTAATCCACTGGTCATAACAATTTGGAGTCTGCAAATCCTTATGCCTCTTAATTATAATTATAATTCCGATCTGTCATGGATTTAATTCTGATTTACTGTGGATGGTTGGTTTGATCCCCATACAACCTAGAAGGGAGTGGTCTTTGCCCTCCAGACCAACCGAACTACACAGAGACAACATCTGATACAAAATGTGGGCTTCCAGCACCACCACCACCCTGCCTTTTTTCTTTCTTCTGTATGATTTTTAAACATCTTTTTCCTGATGAAAAAGCCAGTGTATTTTGTGCACTTTGGTTGGCCAATAATGATATCACTTTTTTTTTATTCTGGATTTGGTTTATTTCTCTGCCATCTTTGGTCCATTGTATAGTAGGGCCTGCACAATTCTCTTTCCAATGCTGCAATATAACTCTTTTGGCCACTGAAAGAGCTTGGAAAATCAATTTTCACTGATCAGAAGTTAATTTCCAAACTGTAGTCAGATAACTGAAAAAGCATTTGGATGTCTTATGCACAATACTTTGTTTCTATTTGCTGCTATCTGAGTATAGGAAGTTAACTGTCTTACATTAGTCCAACCATTTTAGATGGATCACAGAATCCTATTGGTCTCGTAAAATGTTGCAGCATTTTCTGTTACTACTGGCTTGCTATCTAGTCTTTCAAATTAATTTCATGGGGGTGTAGAAAGCCATGGATTGAAAGCACATGGGAAATGGCTGTCATGCACTTTACCCACCTAAAGTGATGTAGTGAAAATAAAAGCATGAAGAGTAATGCATAATCTTGCAATGTTCATCAAATATTTCTTTGGAGACTGTATGTTCCAAATCTGTAAAGAGCCTAAAAGCTGTACTTTATAAATATTCAGCTCTTGCAAATGGAGGTTTTTTGGCTCATGGAGTTTTAACGCTATTGTACCACAATGTGCTTTTTGCTACTAATCCCTGAAGATTGCATGCTCATTTCCTTGCTGGGCTCAAACTGACCTTTATTTCATGCCCAACTCAAAGTTCATAAATGAGAAGCACCTATGTCATTGTTCCTGTGCACCTCTCATCTTTACATTTCTGAAGTATGTGTATTTCCCCTGTGACAAGCAAGCCTTGCAGACAGGATGATATTCTCCACAGCACTCCCCTCTGACATTACAGGCTGTCACTTTATGATACCCAGACCTGAATTTTAGAATTAAAACAGTTGAACAGAGCATTTAATAAATGAGAAGACAACCAAGACTATCCTTGGGGTATTACCACATCCTGGCCATCGAGCCTTTCATCATCTGTTTAGAATTTTCCATCAGGCATGGTCAGGAATCAAAATGATGTTCAAAGTGTGTAGTGCCCTCCATTGACACAGCAGCAGTTCACATGCATAGGTATTATATTTATGGTATGTACATTCTTGCAGCAATCCTGAATCTGTGCTGGAGTGAAATTTAATTAGGTATAAGCTTATCAGATCAATCAACTAATTCAGAGCTTCTCATCCTTTGAGTATATCTATATGACAGAGTGGAATTTGATACCACTTTAATTGATATGGTGCTGTTCTATGGAATGATGGGATTTTTAGTTTGCTGATATGCTTAGAATTTTCTCTTAAAGGGCTCTTATCCACTTCTCCAAAATGCAGTACTAAACCTCTCCAACAAGGAGTTCTAAAGATATCTTGTTCTTTTGTCCCTCCAAGTCAACTCTCTTATGGCAATCCCATCCTAGGGTTTTGTTGGCAAGATTTATCCAGAGGTTTGCCATTGTCTTTCTCTAAGCTAAGAGTGTAACTTGCCCAAAGTCACTAATGCAGGGGTAGGCAACCTTTCCCGTTTAAGGGCCGAGGGACTTCAGCTCCCAGAATCCCAGGAGCTATTGGCCAACATGGGACTATTGGCCAACATGGCTGAGGCTTCTGGGAGTTGAAGTCCCTCGGCCCTTAAAGGGGAAAGGTTGCCTATTCCTGCATTAATGGGTTTTCACAGGTGCATGAGGATTCAAACCCTAGAACAAGTGTTTCTGCACATCTAGGACCTGCAGCCTCTGAGTAAATGTCTTATTTACTCATCATCACACTTGCACAGTAACTTTGAACAATATCTGGACATTACAGCCCAGATTCAAAATATCACTTGTATGTGTGTGTGTTAACAAGACGTCCTCAACAGTCCTTTTAGGTCTTGCGTACTCAGGGCCGTGGCTTCCTTGATTGAGTTTATCTACCTGTAATACAGTTTTCCTCTTTTCCTGATGCCTTCTACATTACCAAGCTTTATCTTCTTTTACATTCCATTAAATCCTAAAATATATTCTGTAGCTTGGGAAAGTGGAAGAGACTTCTAAATGTTAATAATAATAATGATAAAATTTATTTCTATCCTGCCCCTCTGCAGTGCAAAAATGTTTACTTCTTCAGTATCCCACAGATTTTTCCAAGAATTTATTTGTGAAATGTTGCATATGGGGGGAAAGCATCTTCAAGTCTACTTTGGAAAAGAATATGAATATTACTAAATAAGATGGCAAGAAGCAACTTCAATCAATTTCCACTGTGTGTGCAGCCCTACAGCTTTTTTTCTCACTATCAGTGACTATTGCAGAAGCTGAAAGAAGTTTCAGCAAGCTAGCATCACCAAAAGCTGTAGGCTAGGGGTAGGCAACCTTTCCCCTTTAAGAGCCGAGGGACTTCAGCTCCCAGAAGCCTCAGCCATGTTGGCCAATAGTCCCATGTTGGCCAATAGCTCCTGGGATTCTGGGAGCTGAAGTCCCTTGGCCCTTAAACGGGAAAGGTTGCCTACCCCTGCTGTAGGTGTTCTACAGTGGTTGTCTCCTAGCCATCTTGTTCATTAAGTATGAACTTGAAAGAAGGTCTTGACCTTGACTTGGAGAAGGGGACAATTCAAGGTTTAAGAGTGGAAAAGGCAGGGGGAAATGCTTGAGCTTCATGTTTTCAGCCATGCTGGTGCATTAGAATATAAAATTTAAAAATTAAAAATGACAGGATAATATATCAATTAATGACCCAAAAGTTATGAAATAGTTAGCAAATTTTATAGATTTTCAGGGTGGGTGTTATTATATATACACACACAACCCATACAAACCTACAAGGGCCCTATGATCTGAAGCTGAAGGCTTTCTCTCGGTCCCACCAAGATCACAGGCTTGCCTGATGAGGACACAAGACAGAGCCTTCTCAATGGCTGCTCCTACCCTCTGGAATGCCCTTCCTCGGGAGGCTAGGCTGGAACCTTCCCTGCTGTCCTTTTTCCGGCAAGTAAAAACATTTTTATGCCAGCAGGATTTCTGTATATAAACCATAGTAGGGTGGTTTTATAGAACAGGTGGGGTTTTAGTCTGTTTTTAACTTGTGTATATTTTATGTGATTTTATATTGGATTTAGATTTTTTAAAATTTTATTGCAATTTTAAAGGTTTTATCTGTGAGCTGCCTTGAGTCCCTCCAGGGAGAAAGGCAGCATATAAATGAAATTAATTAATTAATTAATTAAAGAAAAGTAGCAAAGACAGACATTTTTTTCAGGAGCAGAGTATGTAATGTGTAAAAATTTTCAGAATGAAACCATACTTTTTTTCTTGATCTGTGAGATAGCATGAATGGGATGAGGTAGTGGTGTGGGAAGAGGTCCATATTACAAGTTTGCACAGTGGCCCACAGAATGATACTTACCCCTCAAGAAGACTTTTCATGAATTCCATGCATATCTGCTCAGAGGTCCTGAATTCAATAATAATTGTTTTCAGGTAAGTGTTTATAGGAGTAGAAACTCATTCTGCATCTTATTACCCAATATATCAGCATAATCTTTCTATAAAGTGTGAAACAATTTCTATTTTTCTCACATAATTACAGAGTATAACATGTCATATTCCTCATGACGTTCAGTATAAAAGCTATAAAATGGATATGAAAATTTTATTATTCATATTTTAATAGAATATTCCATAAAAGAAGACCCTTCTTCTTTTTAGGAAATTTAGCCAGTGAGCCCTCAGTTCAGTAACTCTCCATTTATTTGAAATTTCATTTCCAGGCATATGATAGGTTTCATTTGTAAATGAAAGTTGAATATACTAATGCCACCATCTTCTAGTTTCTTCTTTACAGAAACAAAAAACTTTCAAGCTTTAAGATAAGGTAAGGCTCAGGTGTCAAGAGTTGGTGCAATTATCTGACGAACTGCCCACTGGGTTTTTAACTGCTAAGCAATGGGCAATTGCCAAAGAATGGGCCATGGGATATAGTCAGGATTGAGCCAGCAGATGAGAACTAGTAGTGGAAACCAAAGTAATTATACCTGGTATGAAATTTTGGGGATAAAGAATTCCAGGCTCAAGTTTGCACTTCCCAAGACCAGACTTATTTCTATTCACAGGTATGGGTTTATTTATTTATTTATTTTAGATTTTATTTATTTATTTATTTATTTGGCTTGGTGTCTGATGCACACCTTCAAAGATACTAATTCTCCACTCAAAGTGAATATACTTTATTATATCACAACAGAACAAATTATAAATGAGTAAAACAATAATCAGGGAACAGCCTATTCAAAGGATTTAACAGATAACAGTTACTGTGGAGAATAAACAGCAAGTTATGTTCATAGAGGCTTAAGATGGATGGGAAAAAAGATCAGATCAGGACAAGAAGGATGGTGCAGCAAATTGTTTGCCAGAGAAGGATAGGATAAGAGGGGAAAGTTCAATAAAGAGTTGGATCTGAGCTCAAGATGGGAAGAAGGTTGCTGGAAAGAATGGAACTTGTCAACAATAGGAAGGGAAGGAGAGAAGCCACGTGGCTGAACTTTGGCCCAGGATAACAAGTAGCATAGAAAAACACATGCCTAATCATACATCTGCACACATTCCCACAAAAACATGATTACCTCACTCAAATCTGGAAGCCAGCCTTAGGGAACATATGCAAAGACAGAAGGGAACATCAGTGCACAGTCCTATAGCTTTGTTCTTATGATGTGGGATTCTTTTCTTCCATCTCTATGTTCACAGTTCCAGTCATCCAAGGAGGCTTTTTTTTTCCTCCTCAACACTTTTGATATTGGTATAATAATATTTATTTAATAATAATATTTATTTGATACCCCGCCCCTCTGAGTGCAATCGAGG
>CM034703.1:292430308-292441341 GCA_020142125.1 Phrynosoma platyrhinos
CATGTCTTCAAGCATAACATTATTTGTGTCTATAATCAAGAGGTCTGCAGCATTTCATAATCTAGTCTATATATAGCCAACATATTAAGGAAGATGAGTAGGAGGAATACCTATAGATAGACTGAGACTGAAAGGAAGAAAATTAAGTATTTGAAGCTTGATGACGTTCAATGAGGTGTAGTTACTTGATTAAAGGTGAGGGTAGAAATACATTTATATAACATTCAAGGGTAGTTTGGAGGAAAAAATCTCTGTATTCAGTTAAGACATGCCTGTCTCTCACATACACATACACAGAGGAACATTAATCACAGGAACAAACTAATTAAACAATTAAAGAAAAGGGTAGTTTTTAAAATTATGGACTTTTTAGTAAAAACATAACATTTAACTTTTCTACTCCCAACAAGAGTAGATCAGTTTGGAATGTTAAGCTTGAAATTAATTAATGTTGGGCATGAGAAATTAGAAAATTAATTTAATTTAGGCCATTGCTTCCATCCCATTTGAATGAAGTCATTAATTGTAGGCATGATTCCCACCTTTTCTTCAAGCACATACCAGCTGATTTATGGCAGTTGAACATTAGCGCCATTAAAACCCATCCTTGAAGGTTCTCCTTTCCATCTCGGCAGACGACTAATTGAGTCGTCTTCTAGGCAAGGAAGAGGAGGGGCAGCCACACACGCGGCGCTCTGGGGACAACCTCCCGCCGCAGCGTCTGCATGCGCTGCGGCGGAAAAGGCAGGGAAAGTGTGCCCTACACTTTTAGGGTGCACTTTCCCTGTCTTGTGGAAGGAGCGCTGATTTAGCGCTCCTTCCAGGGACGCCACAGGAGGGCCGCAGTGCGGAGGCTGCGCTCCGGCGGCGCTCCGTCCGGCGGCGTCTCCAGCGCCTCCGTCTGCTTCCCCCCTAAGAGCTGGGCTTGATAGGAATATACCATTTTCTTTTTCTCTTTCAGGTTTTCTCTTTATTGAGTGTTGGGGACATGGTTATGTGATGGACACAACCCCAGCACGTGGACAATCTGGAGACCCTGGTGCCACTTGGCTTCTGATTGGTGAAGTGTTTCAGAGTTTATAGGGATGCTTCAGCAAGTTTGTCAATGATTAATATACTTTGGATGCAGCAGGCATTCCATGCAATGTATACATGCTGGCATAGTATGTCTAGCTTATTCCAAATATAGGATTCATCTGTCACAGAGAGAAAGAGAGAGAGAGAGAGAGAGAGAGAGAGAGAGAGATCATGGCTTTCAAACATCAATGTAGTTAATACTCATATGCTGCAAATTATCTGGCTCTCATCTGGATACTGTGCTTTAACATTCTGAGCT
This sequence comes from Phrynosoma platyrhinos, assembly GCA_020142125.1. NCBI lineage: Eukaryota > Metazoa > Chordata > Lepidosauria > Squamata > Phrynosomatidae > Phrynosoma > Phrynosoma platyrhinos. Next base: position 292,431,645 of record CM034703.1, read on the forward strand.
GTTTGATCTGAGATCACTGTCTGGCAGATATTTTTGATCTAACATACCATTGTGGAAAATTTTCCTAGAATCTTGCTGGCACTTCTCTGGGGAAACCTGCTATCAAATTGAAAACATACAACACATGAAATGTATCATTTTGAAATCTAGGCTTCTTCTAACTTTTCATCAATATAACTTTCATACTTTTACTACATTCCAATTGTGTATATTCTGGGGGGGGGGGGGTCAGTATAATCACCTTTGTATTTTTTTTCTGAACATTTTCTCATTTAATTAGAGACTTCCCCAAAGATATCCATGTTGCCACTGAGAGATATTATTTCTGTGGGTTTTCACACTAAGTTTGTTCAGATGTTTAAGAAATGTGGTTCATGTGGATATAAAGTTTTTCAGTAATGTTGCTGGATCTATAACTTTTTAAAGTGACCTTTTGTGGTAAAGAATTTTCTCAAATACTACCAATATACCAAAGGCAAGAGAAAAAGTGCAGAAAGACTTCTGTATTTGTGATGGATACTGTTGAAATTACATAGGGAAAGTGCTGTGTTTTTAAAAGTGTTCTCCCATGTCTAATTGTTAGAATCTACTTCAGCAGGTGCTCATATACCAATGTAAGGGAAAAAGTGGTATCCTGAATACAAAATGGTTTTCTTTTTAAAAGTCAGAAACTTCAGAAACATAAGACTTCATCAAAGTCCTTATCATTTTCTAAAGCAAAATAAAAGGGCATCTTCATAGCTAATTTTATGTGCAAACCATTGTCCTGCTTAAGAAAGTGTAGACCAACAGATTTTATTACCCTTTGAAATTTGCTAATGCCTGATAGTATGCCTGTGTCCAGCTCTCCTCTCATCAAATGTACTGAACTTACTGTATGGTGGGAAGACAAAAGGAAGTGATAGGAATATCATGTCAGGCCTCAGGCCCTGTCATGGGAAATGTAGCTATAGAAGACCCAGGCAAAACATGCCCCCTGTCAAATGTACAGCACTGAAATAAAAATATTTTATGAATCACCCTTAAGAGTGTCAACATTCTAGATAACATGTTCAAAAGAATAGAATGACTGATATTGCACAGCTACATAATACTATAACAGAAAAAAATATTCTTGAACTGTAAGTCCCAGAATCCTCCAGCAGAGGATTTATAGTCCAAAAATCATTTCTCCAAACCCTGTGCTGCACAATAGTCTTTCCTCTGTTACTGCATTTAGTTTGTTTTCTTCCAGATCAATTTTCCTTTGTGTGCACCCAATTTCTTTTCCCCTTCTCATTCACTACTTTCTTAGTATTTTATTGCCTATTTTAGTATCAACCATTTATATGTTACATCTAGTATTTGTCAACCTGCTCTTCCCCCACTTTGTACACATCATTCCAAGAATACATCTAAGCACTAGTCTCACATACTCTGTGTCAAAATCACATAGACCAGTGCTACTCAAAATGGTGGTCCAGACCAGCACCAGTCTGCCAGTCCATGGTGCATTTACAGGAAATGATGTAGATCCAATGATAATATTAAGCAAATATGGTACCAACCTCTGGCATACTGGAGAGAAATTGAGAAGAATTAATAAAGACAAAGGGTTTTGTAGCACCTTTGAGATGAACTGTGCAAAAGGAGTTGCAGCATGAGCTTTCATACACTTGGAGCCTTATTGAGCCTAAAGAAAGCCAAGGGGCAACAAGAGGGAAGCAGTTTTCTCTTTGCCTCTTTGCATGCTGTTGTAGCACTTCTATTCCCCTTCCAGATAGAGATGGTCATAAAAGCATGCCTTTTGCCAAACGGTTTTTTTCCAACATGACAAAAGACATGTTTTACAATCATCTCCTTCAGGAAGAGAACTACTCTAAGACATTGGCCCGAAACAGACAGGCCAAATAGAGCAGATTCTGGCCACTTTGTAGGCATGGTGTTTAAACTACACCTGCCCCTGAAACATCTGGAAGCTGCTCCAAGGCTGCCTAAGGCAGTTCAAAGCCACTAGAAAAAGGAACAGATTTAATTCACTCTGCCAGTGGCCCATTTGGAACCTCAACAGTGGCCTGCTTCAGGAATGGGCCATCTGGTTGCTGCAGTCCAAGAGCTATTGCAGCCAGATCATCTGGACAGCACTCCTTCTGGGCCATCTGCTTCAGCCTTTAAGATTATTACTCTTGGGAGATTATCACATGGGAGGAAAGCGTCCTTCTCCCATCCTTAATTCATATTATTAGCGCAATCAGGGATCACACGCCTGTGTGTGTATTCCATCCTTCTCCCATCCAAAAACAGTAATGGACCCAACATTAGGTATTAACGGGAACTCCTGGGATATGTGTGCAGAGGTATGATAATCTTCCCCCCAATCTCATGATTATACAAATTTAGCATGGGAGGAGGATGTTTTCCTCTCCCATGTGATAATCTCCTAAATCTACTTCCTCAGATGCATCCTCATGCATCTAAGGAAGTAGACCAATTATGAAAGCTCATGTTACAACTTCTTTTGCACAGTTAGTCTTAAAGATGCTGCAAGATCCCTTTAAATACTGATATCCGAAGCTAAAATGGCTATGTCTGAATTCTATCCTGATAGAGCCAAGTTCTCCTTGGCTGCTGGAATGTACTGGCAGTTTCACCAATGTCCATAAAGCCCTTTATGTTCTTTAAAAAAAAAATAAGGAATTCTATCCTGATAGAGCCAAGTTCTCCTTGGGTGCTGGAATAAACTGGCAGTTTCATCAATGTTCATAAAGCCCACCTTTGCAGTACATGAAATGTTACTAAAACTCTTGAGGATGAAGAAGAAGAGAAGGGAAGCTGTTCATGTGTTTGTTCCTTCCTAACAAAAACCAGCAGAGGCCCTTAAGAATGCTGACCATGGTGGTACATGCCTTGGTTACATCCCATTTGGATCACTGCAATGTGCTCTATGGGAGGTTGCTTTTGAAAAGTGCTCAGAAACTTCAGCTGGGCCAAAGAGCTTCTGCCAGGTTGCTAATTGTAGCTGGCTACAGGGTATACACAACTCCCTTGTTGTGACAATTGTGACAATTCAAAGTGCTGGTTTTGACATATAAAATCCTATATGGCTTGGGACCATATATCCCTGTATGAACCCACCAAAGTATTGAGATAATCAAGAGAGGCCCTTCTCTCTGTCCCACCACCCTCTCAGGTGTGTTTGGTGAGAACAAGAGAGAGAGCCTTTTCAGTGGCTGCTCCCAAGCTTTGGAACTCCCTCCTTGGGGAGGCTAGGATGGCTCCATCCCTACTATTCTTTTGGTGGCAGATAAAGACATTCTTGTGCTAGCAGGCCTTTGGAAATTGATAACCGCTGGGAATGTTGTGCTATTTAACATTTGAAGTTTGTATTTTTAACAAATTCTATTTTCATTCATAACTGTTTTAACTTTTAAAATGGTTTGTTTTTAAAATTTTATATGCTGTACACTGTGGTGGGACAGAGAGAAGGGCCTCTCCCGATGATCTCAATGTTTTAAATCTGCTGTTCACCACCTTGAGTCCCTATTGGGAGAAAAGCAAGATAATAACAATAACAATAACAATAAATGTACCTTTTTATTTTAACCTTGAAGCAATAAGACTCACTGTCTACAAAACTGAAGATATTTCCCACATGCTGAGCACTAGCTAAATGAGTCATCTTGGTTCTCATGAAATCACTGATCTCAGTAGGAAAAGAGTTGTGCTTATAAAACTGTTAGTAAAATACCTTTTCAACTTTGACTACAGTACATTTAGACCACCTGATGGCCAGAAAAAGAACTGGTTATTCACCTTCAGTATTGACATGCTGTTTGTGACTGTTCATCACTTGATGGCTACATCATCAAAGGATGACTTGCATGTGTGAATTGCTTAGTACAAGTGCAACACCAGAGATGGAAGTTGGATATCACTTCTTAGGGTTCAAACAAGGCTCCTTACAGGGGCTGATTCACATAATCAGATAGACCCCAGTTCTACATTAGACTATTTGCAACTCTGAGGGCCCCTGTAAAACTAAAGATTCTAACCTGGGACTCATTTACACTACAGATTAATAGCACTCTTAATTGGCATGGTTCCATCCATTGGAAGTTTAGGAAGGAACATTTAGAATTCTTTGCCAGAGCCCTCCAGTGTCTCAAAAAACAGCAACCCTAGGATTCCATAAAATGGAATAATAGTGCTATAATTCTTACTGCGAATAGGCCCCAGCTGGGGAAAGAAAGATTTTGCAAGAGTCAATAAGGTGCCAGGGCTACAATCTGAAGCTTTAGATTTTGCACCAAAGCAAAGCTATCATAACTTCCAGGCACTGAAATATTGTCAGACACCAGTCTCATTTCATTAGGTCCTTCTGGACAGGGAAGGCTGTCTGAACAACAAGCTCCTTCTCATTCTAGTGTGTTTCTAGTGCCACCAAAAGAATAGTAGGGATGGAGCCATCCTGGCCTCCCCAAGGAGGGAGTTCCAAAGCCTGGGAGCAGCCACTGAAAAGGCTCTCTCTCTTGTTCTCACCAAACACCTGAGAGGGTGGTGGGACAGAGAGAAGGGCCTCTCTTGATTATGTTCTGTCTGAACAACAAGCTCCTTCTCATTCTAGTGTGTTTCCATATGTTCTTCATGACAGATCAGACCCAAAATGAGTTAGGAGATGAGTGGGGAGCCAGGGAGTTGGAACTGAGGAACAGACACAAATCAGAAGCAAGAAGCACACCTAGCAGGTTTCATTTTATCCTAAACATCTAGGTTAAGCAATAATTTCACTGGTCAACAAGTCACTGTCTCATCTAATAGTAATTTTTGTAATATGTTAATTATGCTTAGAATGAAGTAATACTTTTGTCTGACAGATCTTAACTTAATTGATTTTATTAATTGCCTGAAAGAAGGGGAAGGGATGAGATAAACTGAAATTTGTTTACCTTCTTAACGCTTACTATGGATGTATAGACTTCTGTCATGAACATCTTAACTGCCCCCCCACAAAAAAAAAATAGCAAAAGTAATCCTTTATAGCAGTGACTCTGGTGGAAGGGAAAGGGTCCAGAATTCACTGTTGTTATACACTGACAGAACTGCCATCATAACTGTCTATGCCTGGCCAGGAGGGGAAGGGGGAAAATATGCAAACAGAAAATGAAAGAGTGGAATAAAAATACAACCAATGTCATGGAACTGCTGCTGAATACTGTAGTTGGTATGATGTCAGTATAAAATGCTCAGCCACTTTTGTTTTGTTTTTGTTTTTTCCATTGGGCAGAAGCTCCAAAACCCTGATTGTTATACGGTAGTTATTCTTTTCTGAGCCTATTCTGTAACATTTCCAGCTCAGCAGGTAACTGTCTGAAATGAATATATTTAAAAAGTAATATCCAAACCTGTACTGAACAATCTTAATACAGCTGATGTAAAAATATACATACAGTATCATTATACATCTATAGTTATTTTAATGACTTTCTTAATGATCCCAAGCACAGTATTTGCATTTTTCACTGCTGCGCTGCACTGAGCTGGTGCTCCTCATAAGTTTTCTGTTATTACTCCAAGACTTCTTTCCTGAGTGGCTACACTCAATTTAGAGCCTATCAGCATATTCATGATGTTAAAGGATTTTTGTCTCTATATGCATTGGGTGTATGTATGCATTCATGTCGCCTGCCAACTTACGACAACCTCATGAATTTCATAAGGTTTTCTTAGGCAAGGAATACTCAGTGGTTTTGTCAGTTCCTTTCCCTGAAATATAGCCCACAGTACCTGGTATTCATTGACAGTCTCCTGTCCAAGTACTAACTAGGACTAACCCTGCTTAGGTTCCAAGATCAGAGGGGATCTGGTGCCTTTAGGGTATTTAAGCTCTCTGTATGCCTTACTTTCCACTTACTTCAATGCAACTCGTCTGTAGTTCTGATATGTCATCCCCAAATTATAGAGGGATCATTTTGAAACATTTCATAGTCTCTTTGGTTAGTGTTATTCTCTGATGGATACACTTTCTGTAGAGTTTTAAGTCCCTGAATATTTTCCATGGCATCCAAAAATTTGTCTACAATCTTAGATTGCTCACAAAGGGAGTGAGCAATTTAAACCATCTGAGAAATATTAGTTTAGAACATATTTATTCAATATGACTGGATGTAAAATTATGTAAAGTGGAAGATATAATGGCAAAACTTTATAGAATTACAAACCTTTGTGGCTTGTTTACTTTTTTAGAGATATAGTGTACATGGGTGTGGAATAACTGCAGTCAGAATCTCATATGGCTGTGAAGCTAGTTCACAAATGCCTCTCAAGTTATCATTGTTGTCTAGAGGTATGCATGCCAAACTAAGAATAATTTCAATTTTCACTTTTTTATCTCCTGTCTCCCTGCATTGTGTCATATGACACATGTTGCAGCTATATAAATCTTTGGCATTTGTATCTAAAGGCCTGTCTTCTAATAAACTGGAGTCTCAACTTCACACATTTGTAATGTATATTTAAATAGTAGCATCACATTTTGGAAGAAGCTCTGTTAAGTACAAATAGATTGGTATCTCTGGTTTGGAACAGTATGCTGTTGATACTAGATTCTTCTGATGCCAGCAGTAGGGTGAGAATTTAGGTCTTGGTTCAGTTGACTCATATTTAGTGAGCAAAGGAACCCTTTCAAGCATATACTTGCTTGTTACAATGGTAACTATTTTTAAAAAATCTGTATCTCTTAGTGCATATTACCTAGGCATATGTTTTTGTGATATCTAATAGAGTGGGGTTCAAACTGTTTATCTCTAGCCTGTAAACCTGGATTTTAACTAGCTCAGTTCACTGACACCCATTGGATAAACCATCTACCATCCAAGCATAGAATCATAGAATCATGAGCTGGAAAAGACCATAAGGGCCATCCAGTCCAACCCCCCCCCCCCCCACCATGCAGGAATACATAATCAAAGCACTCCCAAGAGATGACCATCCAGCCTCTCTTTAAAAGCCTCCAAAGAAGAAGACTCCACTAACATCCAAGGGAACATGTTCCACTGTCAAACATCTCTTAGTGTCAGGAAGTTCTTCCTAATGTACAGTCAGCACTCCATATCAGAAGGGGGTGGGTTGTTCCCACCCTTGCCCCCCCCCCCATGGATATGAAATGTCATGGGATCTCATGGCCATATAACTATATGGACAGCGGTGTGTGTTGACATGGCTGTGTGCACATGGCAATTGACTTCTATGGGGCAGGGCTAGCCACGGACGCTCCAAACCATGGGTAGCTAACCTGCTGATATGGAGGCCTGTGGAGAAACACAGGCAGAATAGAATGGGGCAACCAATAGGAATTAGGCTTGAAAAAGGTGGGAGCTGTTTTCGTATAAAAGGAGGAGGAGGTAGTGATATTGAGAGGGTGTGTTAAGCCTGCTGAGGCAGAAGATAGGATCCTGAGGGATTTACAGCCATGAAAGCAGTAACAGAAAACTACCTGTGGAATAGTTGAGGTTTAGGTTCCCAGATAGGGAAGAATAATTTTTTTTAAAAAAAAGGACAAAGGAAGTCCAAGGAAATCAGTTTAAAGAGTTAATTTCCTTGAGTAGTGGAGAGCTAGTGAAAAGAAGGCTCAGATCCACAGTAGTTCTGAAGAACTGTGACTTGTGTATAGGGTCTAGGAGTCACAGGACTCATAATCCTAATGAATTAGCTATAAGGAATGTGTGTGTAAACAAATATAATACCAGTAAAGTGTAACTGAAGTTATTGAAAGAACTGAAACATCATCTTGTAACCAATAAAAAAATAGCCATTTTGTAACCACAAGCATTAAGAACCAGTACTAAGAAAAGTAATATCATAAGTTTTGGTTGTAAATAAAACCTATTTTCTTCTTGTTCACAACCTAGTGGCCTGCAGTGATTATTTAGTAACATCAATATAAACACATTACCAAATATCTAGCCTTTATACTCCTTTATACAGGCAGCGATAATAATGGTATTAAACCAAACTAGAATGGATTTGGGTTTTGGGTTTTTGTATCATATAATTTTTATAAATTAATTTAACTTCTGTTCTGTAGGTTCCCATTATATCTTATGATTATTTACTCTTGGGAATCAGATTTCATGATACTGGATATGTATGGAAGACTGATGGTTAGAATTCACAGTAAATACAGTTTAGACTAATGAATCTTTATTGTATAATCACTGCCAATTTCATCTAGAAACAGGAATATAAGCATTGTGTGCAACCACTAGCTCCATGCATGAGGGAGAGTGAGACGAAGGGAATGAGGAGAAAGAAACTAAAACCATCCTTAAGAATCTTAGCAAGAAAGACATAAAGGGAATACACCAGTAACCTTAACAATTATTTTCCCCTGAAAGTACATAATCCTTAGGGTAGGCATTGTTAAATTCCCACATATGAAAGCACCTACAGCTCTTTATGCCAATTAACCTCTTTCACATGCTTAATGCATAGACTTCAGGAGCAGGAAAAGGGGGCAATGCAACTCCCCCAATCTATTCTTATTGTAGACATGGGGAACTTATATTACTACAACACACAGCAGAAAGCCCAGCACTTATCCTTCTGAAAGACAAAACACTATAACCTCATGAATGGATTGAGGAAGATATTGTAAATGTATATATAGTTTATAAAGTATATCTAAATATGTGACTGTACAATAAAACCATTTATGACCAGTTGTTGGTGTCACAAAAAAGACATATAGTACACAATATGGTTATGCAATTACAAACATAGGACAATTGATTCCACAGTCATGAAATGTACTTATATATGAGTCCAGATATAATTTACAAAAAAATCAGAAGACAATAATGCATAAATGATATAAGCAACTCAGATAGGATGATGACTGTATGAAGACATCCATTCCCAGGATATTTAAACTAAACTTTTGACCTGATTGGTTGTCTTCAACTTGTTTTCTTCAGTCAATATTGTGGTAGTCATTATTTTTCACAAGGACTGCATTTATAAATAACTGACACATAAAAAGTTCAAAAATCCTAAAGGAACCTTTCCACACTTCTAGGTCACTGCACAGTTTCAGTGTCAGGTAAACTGGAAATCTACACTTACCATATTCTTCGCCATATAAGACGCTCTGGCATATAAGATGCACCCAATTTTAAAGGAGGAAAATCTAAGAAAAAAAGATTCTTAACCAAATACAATCATACCTCTACATACTAATGCTTCTTCTTATGAATTTTTCGACTTACAAAAGGCGCCTCAGCGAAAGGCCACGGCTGGAAGGAGGCCTCCTTCCAGCCACGGCCTCGGCTGTTCCTCAGGATGGTCCTGGAAGCGAAGGAATCCTCCGCTTCCAGGGGCAGCCGATGTTGAAATTGATGTTGATGGATGTGGTGTAAACAGTCCATAGAACCAAACATCAAAACCTGGAACTTCCAGCAAGCTTCTTTTATTGTAAAACAGCAAAAGCAAAAACAAATAAGAATAAAAATAAGAATAAGAATAGCTTCACTTTAGCCAGAAGGCTAAACAGGAACAATGTCTAACTGCTACATGATTCAAGATTGATTAGTAGCAGCAACAGGAGAATATTTTAATTAGTTCATTACAGCTCAAAAGCTAAAAAGCAAGTGAGTAGCTTTCTAATTCTCAGCTCTCATCCCCCCAATTCTCCACCCTTTTGGGTGTAGCCTTTACAGACTGA
>CM034703.1:292461518-292484560 GCA_020142125.1 Phrynosoma platyrhinos
GGGTGGTACTGTGCAGGCATGCCAGACCCAGAGCCCAGAGGCAGGAAGGGAAAGGAAGCAAGTAGAGGCTTGGAGCAGCAAGGAGGCTTTCTTGTGTCCCGGTATGTGTGTGGTGATGCTGCATGCATGGTGGGACTTTTTTGCTTTCTTGGAACTGCCCTTCCCTCCAGCTCCACCCCCACTTAGAAATGCTTGTGTGGGGGGAAATCCTTTCTTAAGGTCCAGAGTCCCTCTTTCCTCTAAGTTGCATACTAATGGGCTGGCGCTCCCCTTTCCTCCATTTCCCTCCCCTATAAAAATGGGTGTGTGTGTTTGAAAAGGGAAGCATATGGGCTCTGGAAAACAAATAGTGAAGTCCAGGAAATAAAATTTTCAAATAAATCCATTAGCAGCACAGTGAGAAACCTTCTTTCTTTTTCTCTCCTATATGAAAATACCTGCTCCCTTCTTTGGCAGATAATATTGAATTTCTCAAGAAATCTGTGTTGTTGCATCTGAAACAACTTCTAAATGCTGCTTAAAACACATTGAATGCAGTTTCATTAAGAAAAGGTTGACTTTTATTGGAAGTAAATAGTTACGTCTCCGCCCCATTGTTCTCTCTTATTTAGAATTCCCCTGTTGTGTCTAAAATACTATATCCTGAAATCTAGAAAGCATATCCAGGAGTAGATGGGTTGGCTACACTGCAAACAATAACATCCAAAATCCACAAAATAGTGATACTTTCTCCTGTTTGATTTTGAACACCTTTGCCCAATGAAGAAGCCACAGTTGAGCTTCAAAAGCTTGCTTCATCTATTTTGTGTATTTTGGTTTGCCAATAAAGGTATCACTGTTTTTGGATTTTGGATGTTATTGTGCTTTGCTGTATGGGCTGGCCAGCACAGCAATCCCTGGATATGATTCCTAGAGTAGGAATCCATCTTAAAGCTTTTTGGGAGCTTTCCTCCCTCCCTCCCCCCTCATAGAAATGGAGGACGGACCCACCTTTGCTAAGTTCTCTTCCAAGTGGCTAGAATTCAGAGACATATGTTTAATTTGCATTACAGACATAATGCAGTTCAATACTGTTTTGACTGCCATGGCTCAATTCTATGGAAATCTGAGATTTGTAGTTTTGTGAGCTATGCAGCCTCTCTCAGGGAGCTCTGGTATGACAACAAACTACAAACCCCAGAATTCCATAGCATTGAGCCATGGCAGTTAAAACGGTGTCAAGCTGCATTAATTCTGCAGTGCAGATTCAACCATAATCATGTTAGTCTGGAATATCAGTATGCTAAGGGATCTTCTAACACCTTTGAGACTGTGTAAAAAAAGTTGTACCATAAGCTTTCGTAGACTTGCATCTGAGGTTTTGTGGAAGAGAATTATGGCAAACAAATGGCAAGAAATTTATTTTGTACACCATTCTGGGACAGAACAGAGGGAGGCCGAATGGAAAGCTGCACAGGAAGCAAGCTGTATCTGTCCAGTCTGAGAGGCAAGAGACCTAGTATGGCTTCTCCAGCTTTGCCTCAGAGCAAATAGACCCTGTCCTCCTCTTGCTCCCTCCCCTCTTTGGACACCAAAATACTTGCCATAGCTTCCCCCTTCAAGGAGCTCAAGGAGGAAAGCTTCTTCAGGTAAGAAAGACACTGGCTGGTTGCAAGGCAAAAGGGAAGGGAGGGGGCAGGTGCACACCCTTCTTTCCTTTTTGCCTTGGCTAGCTAGGTCAAGCCAGCTAGCCAAAGCAGAAGGGAAGGGGGCAAGCTCTTCCTTTATTCCCCCTTGCATTAGAGTACCCAGGCAGCCATGCAGCCCTTCCTTCCTCAGCTGGAAATCCTGCTGAACTTGCCTGCCCACCCACCCTCTTCTCCAAGCACCCCATTTGAGCAGCGTTGTTCCTTCCATAGAGGGACCTTCCTCTTTCACTTTCCCAAGCAACTCTCCAGCCTCACCTTCCTTCCCACAAATACAAACTTTGGAGCTCCAGTTTTGACACATGATGACCCTAAGAAGAACCTATCATGGGGTTTTCTTGAAAAGGTTTCTTCAGAGGGAGTTTGCCATTGTCTTCTAGAGTTTGGCTTCCTTCATCTTACACTCTGAATGCTAAATTGTTTCTTCATTTTTTATGATACGACAGAAAGGGATGGGCAGGGGGACTCCATCCACTGAGCAAAAGAAGGGAGTGGGAACTGGATTCAGTCCCAATCTCAATTCCATATCACTAGTAAACAGTTTATAGGTAAGGTTACAGTGGGTTTTTAAAAATCCATGCATACATCAACTGTTATTAATGCTCTTTGTTAGACTGGGGTCATATTGAACACAATACTAGTTTATACAAGATAACTGCCTGCTGAGATTCTCTCTCACCCCGGGGCTTTACAATCAAAAGAAAGCATGAACATGTCACATGGTACAGTTTCACTATAGTTAAAAAGCAGTTATATAATTTTTGAATGGGCAGTTTTCTTCTGATTAATCTTATTCTTTATCAGTTATTTATGACATATTTTTTGCTTCAAGCACATGAAAACTATTGTCTGTACCTTGTTTTGGCTACTGTGCCCTCCTCCCATTTGGGAAGTATCAGGGCTTATGTCGGGCTTTATAACCTACTTCTCTTAAATGGTATCAGCAACTTTTGGCACCATCAGTGACACTATTTTCTTTGAGAGAGAGAGAGAGAGAGAGAAATTTCCCTATGAAAAAACTTCAATTCATTTGAAATCATGGCATATATCTAGTATATATTTAAATCAAGCTTTCCATGTGGAAAGAAAAAAAAAACAATTTCTATACATATTTTTGCACAAAGCACAAATTGCCCTTAAAGAAGTTCTTCTGTTTGGTCAAGTGGGAGCTGAGCTCTTTTAAAAAACCTGGCCACTGTTGTAGAGACAAAGCTCTTTGTGAAGGCTTCGCACCCTCTGAAATATCTTGTTCTTGTCATAGATCAACATCAGATTGTGGACTAGGTGGATGATGCCTTTAACTGATTTGGTAGTTCATGTGTTCCAGACCTTTCTTGGAAATTGGGCCTGAACAGACTGCCAAAAATAATCCAGTTTGAGACCACTTTAACTGTCCTGGCTCAGTGCTAGGAAATTATAGAAACTGTAGTTTATTGTGGCACTAGAGCTCTCTGACAGAGAAGACACAATGCCTCAGAAAAAAAAACTGCAATTTCCATGATTCCCTAGCATTGAGCTAGGACAGTTAAAGTGGTCTCAAGCTGGATTATTTCTGGCAGTCTGCAAAGGCCCTTACTGAAGGCACTGTACATCAGCCCATGCTTTGCAAAGCACTCCAGAAACCCCCAAAGATAATGAATATGTAAGATTTCTTTCACTATTACCATTCCTACATCCATATGGCACTTGGACTCCCAGATGGTTTTTTACTTTATCCTTTTATTGACTTTGATGGAATGCTCCCCTTTTTGTCTCAAGGCCAGTGTTGTACTGGTAAATTTTAAAATGCAGGCCCTCATCATGTGAGTCCCTATGGAGACACACTTAAGAGTCTAAAAATACACGTGTGTGTGTGTGTGTGTGTGTGTATGTTTTAAAGATAATAGTTTTCATCTCTACCAGGAGGAGGAGGAGGCCTTTTGTAAAGCTACTCTTGTTCACCAAACCACATATTCCAAATACTTGCAATAGGAATAACTCACAAAAACAATATTGTTTCCAGGAAAATCCATTGTCTTTCATAGCTACTGTGGGGATAAACTTGGAGAGAGCAGGGGAGCACAAGGGGCTGGCACAGATGAGACCATGAGATCATACTGACAGTGCATCTAAACTGTAGAAATAATGCAGTTTGCCACCACTTTAACTGCCATGACTCCATCCTACATCCTGGGATAGTTTGTGAGGCAGAGGAAAAGACCTTATAAAACAACAAATCCAAGGAATCCATAGGATGGAGCTACAGCACTTAAAGTGGTGGCAAACTGCATTATTTCTACAGTCTAGATGAACCCTTAGTCCCTAACAATTAAAAAAATCCAGAGTTTTGGCCTTATGAGCCCTAGCTCTAGTAAACCACTACCTAAGCCTGATCCCACAGCAACCTCCCTGGTCTTTTCTTTAACAGATCTTTTCATACCATCTCTCAGCAGTAGCAGTGGAAGAACTCTGTAGCTCAATCCAACACTTCATCACACCTTGGGTAAACTTGTAAGTAAGACATAAGTTTATTATCTATCACAATTGCCTTACCATGAGATGAAACAAGGCTAAGGAAAGAGCCATGTACTATGCATGCATTTGAGAAAGTAGGCAGTGGCGTTACTAGGGGTTGAAGTGCTGTGGACCACACCAGGTGACACCCCAGAAGAGGGGTGACACCCGGTCAGACCCTCCTCCCACATGGCAGCAGCCAATGGGGTGGCAAGGGCTAATTGGGCATTTGTGAAAGGGCTGGTGCTCTTTCTCCTATTTCTTAGTGAGTGAGTAAGAGAAAGGGAGGGAGGGAGGGATTCTTGAGGAAGAGGAGGGATAAAGAAGGCATTCCCCTGTTCACCACCAAGAGCAGCCATGAAAGAAAGGAGGAAGGCAGGAGGCCATGACTGGTGACAATGTGGGCAGCAAGGAGTACCACAGGCTCTGAAGACCCCTCAACCACTGCCACCATGACAAGGACCGATCTGCCCTCCTGTCAGCGCGAGGCCAACACTTGGACTCCCCCTCCTCTTTTCCCTCAAAAGAGTGGACTTTTCCTGGCTTCTCCTGGCTTCAGGAGGAGGCCAGGGATGGTCTACTCACAAGTAAAGTGCAGTGGTGCTTTATTTGTGATTAGACTGCCACTGCACTGGGAAGGAGAAAAGGTGAGTGCGCCCTTTTGATGAGTGCACCAGGTGACCCCAGGGGTGGCAACACCACTGGAAGTAGGCTCAAGTCTACAAAATGTCATGCTACCAAAATGTCTTACTATTTCAGTCTCAAAGGTGCTACAAGATCTCTTTGCATACTGGGTCTGTTACATTATTACATTTAAGGGCAAGTCAGTTTAGTTACACACTTGCAGCAAAGAATAAGGAAGGAAGTATGTGTGGTATGGATCTATTTCCTTCAGCCACTACCTTAGGAGACTTTTGAGAACCTTTAACAATTTATACCTGCTGTCTTGTTTGCCCTTGCTGTCTCTTTGTGGCAGACTACCATTTGGATGGAAGGTATCAAATGAGGTGGGCAATGAGGCATGGACAGGAATATCTTGGGTCAATGCAGCCTTGGGATTCTTTGTTGCTTTTGTCTATCAAATATTTAAGAAAAAAATTATTATAAAAATGAATCAAGCACTGTAAGCAGAGAAGCTGTCTGGCAGGTGCATGGGTGGAATATTACAAAAGAAAGAGCAGTAAAAAGAAACAACTGACCATCAAATTATGTTTCAGCTTCTTTTGCAGAGCATTGGGAAAATGTAATTGGCAGTTTCTAATCATGTTTCTGGGAATGGAACACATGATGAATTGCAAATTCTGAGAAAAACTTTGAGAGCTGACAGTGCAGTAAACAGGAGGCACCAGTCCCCAAACTGGCTATTGAAGACTCAGGGTGTCTACAGACTGAATGGGCTCATGGGATGGCAGTGGACGTCCCAAGAACATAGACTTTCCCTTATCTCAACTGTCTTGTCCCAAGAACATAGACTTTCCCTTATCTCTGCCACATTTTATACCCTTAAAACAGCTCAATTCATTTCTGGCAACAGATAGGAAACACAGTGGGAGGGAGTTTTGATATTTTGTTTCACTGAACTTTTCTTTCTTTCTTATTTGAAAAACAGGATCTTCCATATCAGCTCCAAAGGGAAATTTGTTCTCAAAAGAACAGAGTGATCATCCATAGGGTGCCATCTGTTGAGATTGACTTCCGGGCAGTTAACAACAAAACAACATCTTATGTAATATTGGAGTATGTAGTTTGGTAAGATACTAGAGCTCTCTGGCTGAGATTTCAAAATACCTCCTCTTAAACTGCAAATCCTAATATTCCATGACAGTTAAAGTGGAACCATAGCATTATAAGTGTAGTGCAAAAGGGCTCCAGATGAGTTTACAACATTATATTTCAGTGTACTACCTGATGACTGTCCCAGTATCTTCCTAAAGGTGGAGAGAAAATGCAGTTTACAGGTTGTGGACTATGATCTTGCACAATCTCTTGTCCCATTTCTGATGTCCTGGAAGCAGTCTTGAAGTAGACCTTGGCTATCATCAACTTTCTCTCTCAGAATATCTCATTGGTCCAAAACAGGTAGTTCCATAAGCATGTACAGACAGCATCAGCAGCAACACGTGTGTATGTGTGTACGCGCATGCACACACACACACACAAAGCTATTCTTCCCTTTCATTAGTAGGGACTTAATTGTGATAGTTAAATTCTTCAAAACACTTCTGAAATCTTCAACTATCAAAATATATTGTTTTCCAACAATTAGTGACCCTAAAAAGACATAAACCAACAATTCTGAGTTATTAGCAAGAAATCTTGGAGGGTTTTGCTTCAAAGATTATATAATTGCCTAAATTGAATTAAATCTGCTTGGTAAAGAAAGGGTTGGCCATTTCACCACAGGAATATCATTATGTGAAACAGATTTGAATATGTATGAAAGGGTAATGCATCTGAGCACAGCTATCAGTGACATCTTCTGTGCACATCCCACCAAGATGAATGTGGTGTGTGTATATATATATATTTCTGTTCAGTTGTATGAGCAGGAATAGAATTAGTAAGCTAATAGATAAAATAATTTTTATTTTTGAATTTGGTGGAAAAGAAGCTACTGCAGTATTTATTCCTTGCCAAGAACCTGGTATGAAACCTCACAAGAAGCAGTGAGATGTTTCTGCCAAAATAGAGAGAGCAGGGAAATTATAACCATTATACCAGATGCTAAAAGCTTGTCAAAGAATAGATTCAAATTGATGATGGTCTCAATTTCTGTTATTACTCTTGAAGGAAACCTAACACCCTAAAGGTATCTCATGCGTGGCATTTCATGTGATATTTAATTTTTTTATGAATTGAAAAAACCCAACAACAAAGAGAATTTGTACCATGCAGACTAAATGAAACACTCTTTTGGTTGAGGTGGAAAGAGTTTGCAGGTGTGAGCAAGCATGAAATGAAATTCTGCTAATGAGTTTCCATTTAGGAGCTAAATACATAATCAAATCATATTTTTTTACCTGACGTACAGAAGTGAGAAAATCAATTTATTCATCATAAATGTTACTCTGTGAATTGATGTTCTCAGTGTGTCTAAAACTGGCTACACTGAGTGAACAGTTCGATTTCATTTACGTTTATATGCTGATGCTAGCTGAATAATTTTCTTAGAAAGAATGCTATGTTTGTTCCTGAACTAAAAATTTTAAAAATTAAAATACATGTTCTTTTTAAATCAGTACACTCAAACACTCAATGCTAAAATCAGAGGCAGGTGGTGAAGAATGACAACAATAGGTCATCCTTCTTTAAATACCTCTGGGTCTGTTTGCAAATTCACAATATTAATATAGCTCTTCCTAAGTTCCCTCCCCTGCCCTGCTTTGATTAAAAAGCAGAGGTGCCAAAATGCAGGAAAAAAGACAAATTCTGAGCCAATCTTAGTAGCTTAGTAGTAGTAGTAGCTTCATTTATATACTGCTTCATACTGCGTGCTAATAGCCCCCAACAAGCTGGGTACTCATTTTAGCAATCTCAGAAGGATGTAAGCCTGAGTCAAGCCTGAGCCTTGGCTGGTATTGAACTCACAACCTTGTTGTTTGTGAGTGAGTGGCTGCAGTACAGGCATTTAACCACCATACCACCAGGGCTCCTTAGACTAATCCATAATAGTTTACTCATGAGAAGAGGTCATAACTTAAGAGCAAAGTGCATTTATGTAGATGGTACTATGTCTAGCCTTTGGGTTGTGTCAAGTTTGCCCATTCTACCAGCAAATCACATATCAGTGGGTCAGACTTATGTTTAGATGATAGGACTTTACCCTCATCCCCTTTGCACTGCAGCCCAACAGACATACTCAAAATCTGTTCTGCTGGATTGTGGAATCATTCAGAAAAATTTAGGAGACTGTAGGGAGGAGGTGAGGTTTGGAAAGTCTAGCTATGTCAGTAGTTGTCAAGTCACATGGATTTGGATATCACTCTTTGGTATCTATGTTAGGGATGCAAATCTCCATCCTTCCAGGGAAGAACAAATAATTTCTACAGTATTCTCCTTGTTTAGATGAGAACAGAAAGATTTCTGCACATTTCCCAGTTGCTATTCATGCTTTGGAAAGCTACTCATGCTTTGGAAAGCATTTGTCTGTGCACAAATACATTTTTTGCCTGGGTAGAAATCACATTTTCTCCACAGCAAACACAGGTTCTGAACAGAAATCTACATTGTTTTTTTTACGCAGAAAAAAAATGTTTTTTGCACAGCAATAATTTTCTGTTCAGAAATACACATGATTTCTCTGTATAAATCTATATGGTTATCACAGATGCAGAGTGAGATAGCATTTCAAAGAGTCTTCACTTCCTTGAAAGATTCCAGTTCTTTATTTTTCATTATGGTTTCTGTTGTGTGCCTTCAAACAATTTCTGATTTATGGTGACCCTAAGGCAAACTTATCACAGGGTTTATTGGCAAGATCTGTTCAAAGGGGTTTGCTTTTACCTTCTTCTTAGGCTGACAGTGTGTGACTAGACCAAAATCATCCAGTGGACTTCCATGGCAGAGCGGGGATCTGAATCCTTGTCTCCAGCATCGTAGTGTTATGAGTTATGATCCATAAGTATTAATATTAGGCTATGATGCATAAGGTAGGAAAGCTGTCTGTTGCCAGTGTCTGCAGAAATTGTTTTAAAAGCGTACTGGACAGATAGGGCTGCTGTGGCCTGGACCCTGTCCATTTCTGAGGAGTGGGGAAAGCCAAGCCTTATTCTAAAGTGCAAACTGGAAATTCTCTTATCCCCTCCTTGCTAAAAAGGAAATATTTCCATTTATGAGAGCTATCACGCTTAACTGCCTTGTCTATTTCCACTGAAAGGAGACATGCCAAAGTGGCTCAGACTGGTACACCTACACCCACCCACCCATTATGAGGTATTGTGCAGCTTTCAGAGAGGTTAAGCAACCTATATAGATTTGAAAGAGGGTAAATATCTATATTTGATTGGTTTGTGTCTTGTGTACACAGTCCATTGTCTCTACTGGCCAGACCACTTAACAGTCATTATCAGGACCTGAAGGGCACGTTTACCTCTGCCCTTTGCAAGTACATGCTTTTTGTTTTGTTTTATGAATGTTTTTTAACAACATTGAGGTCATGTTTTACCCCACCCAGAGGTGCTCTCTTCATTTAGGAGATAGTCCCCAAGTTAGAAAGAGGTTAAATACAGAGACACACAGAGAGAGTCTCTCTCTGAGTGTCTCTCTCTGAGACCTGCCTTTTGCTTCTCCAATCTCCAGTCATCTTCACAATCGGAGAGTGAGATAACCCATGTGTGTGTTTTAGTCTGTAATCCCTTGAATTTAGCTCTAGCCCCCTTAGATTGGTTAATGGTAATGTAAAGGTCTTCCCTGTTGACAAGGTTGTCAAGTCGTGTCCCACCATAGGGGGCAGAGCTCATCTCCATTACTAAGCCAAAGAGCCAGCAATGTCCGAGGACTACTCTGTGATCATGTGGCCAGCATGATTGCACAGAATGCTCTTTACCTTCCCACCGAAGTGGTCCCTATTTATCTACTTGCATTTGCATGCTTTTGAACTGCTAGGTTGGCAGAAGCTGGGACTAGTGACAGGAGCTTACCCCATCATGCAGCACCCGGGCCTCGAACTTCCAACCTGCTGATCTTGCAATCAACAGAATCATCTGAGTCAGTGTCAGAGTCAGAGTCAGATTGGTTAGGAGTAGAGTTTTTAGCTCCCATACCATGTTCTGCCTCTTTTACTTTGAAAAACAGCTTACACTGTTCCAATGGGTTCTGCTCTTTTTCTGTCTTTTTAATAAAGAAATAATTGTTTTTACTCCAAAATCAGTGTGTACCTTTTTCTCACTTGGAGTCACTCTGGTTTTTATAACCTTCAGCCTTTAAGGTCCTGCAGAGAATTAGTGCCTAAAAGAGCTCCACCACCACCCCAAACCAGTTAAACTAATGCACTGCTCTTAACAATAGTCCAGTGCCCAGACCACTACACCACAGTGGCTGATATAAAATTTATTTTGCACAAAACTCCTGTTTGTATGAAAAACTAGCATTTTTCCCTTTGCGCATGCGCACACACACACACACACACACAGAGAGACACAGGAAGCACAGTAAAAAAGACTTTCTCTGCAATAATTACATTTGGCTTTATTGTATACAGCATTTCACAGAAATACACAAAAATCACTGCAAAAATACAAAAAATATTTATGATCAATAGTAACAAAACAGTTGTCTCACAGCAGCTTATATCAAGGGTTTTATCCCACTTTTTTCACTTTCCACATGAGGACGAATCAAGTCAGAATTTACATCCTTAGTTCATAGTATTAAAATTAATGGGAGTTTTGTCATTTCATCCAATGCAAGTGGCCCAAAATGAACAGATCATCATTCCATTAAAAATGAAATGTCTGACCTGCACAAGGATAACCAGAACTATTCCAAATAGGTGTCTTGAATAATAATTGCTGATGATTGAGAAAGGAAGCATTCAATCAAGGAAAGCAGTTGCTATTTTTTCCATGTCAGTCCTGCAGGTTAGGAATGCTTATCAAATAACTGTTTTCCAAGCATCTCCCTGCATTTAGACACTCTCTGTTACCAGAAATGTATGCTAGACTAGACCTCCTAACACGCTTATGGAGTGCAAACAAAAAGAGATGTAAAGGCATTAAATTATTTCTTTATGGCTAAAATAATATTTTTAAAAGCTATATTTTTTCTATGGTCATGTCTGTTATTCACTGCTGAAGGAAGTGGGTTGTTGTTGATATTGCTGTTGTTTGAAGGGTTTTTAAAAATTGGGTGAATGGTTATTTTTCAGAGATTTTAATTTAAATTTATTTTTAAAAGTATTTCTTTGCTGAACAGGGGTGCTGATATGCTTCTACATGAAGCAGAGAGGGGGAAATTAAGCATTTTTAATGTGGATTAGTATATGAAAACAGACACCTTGAGTCCTATGCTGGGAGATAAATAAATAAATAAATAGGGTTTTTTTAAGATCATATGTAAATGAATATGATTTAGCTGGTTCATAAAATTTAAGCTATAATCTAGCTATGGTTTCTTCAACTGGGTAACAGCTTGCCAGAAGTTAAAATTGCTTGATACTAGCTTCTGTTGTGATGTAATGAGGTAAAGATCCCACATTTTATGTTCTTTTGAGTGGTCTAACTTCAAAACACATCCTTATTAAACCAATATGGGACTACCTGATTTGTACCATCACAAGGAAGGAAATTCTGAAGCTCCTTACATTTATAACTTCTCTTTTTTTTGTTCTTCCATCACTGTCTAGAACATGCAGGTGTTTTAGACCCGGATTCAAGAAGATATCTCAAAACTGATAGTGGATATGACAACTATTATGTAGCTCATTGAGATGGAAAAGAAAGATTTCATGCTGGGTAGGCATTTGTCACGTCTGATGGATGCATCTATCTCTGCTGTGACAATGTCCCTATTATTTTTAAGTCATGAAGGGCAAAGGAAATGAGAGAAGCCCACTTTCTGCAAGAAAAGTACTTCTTGTGGAAGCTGGTAAGGAGGGGCATTTAAAAGTTCTTCATTTACATAAATAAATAAAGCTGAATCATTTCTACAAGAATTTTTTTTGTCAGGCAGACCGACATAGATATTGAAGAAGAAGAACCACAAACAGCACAGCCTTATTTCCCATTACCATGTCCAAATGCAAGAGCTGGTCAGTGAAGAAAGCAGATAAGAGGAAAATAAATTCTTTTGAGATGTGGTGCTGGAGAAGAGTGCTGAGGATACCATAGACAGTCAAAAAGACAAACAAGTGGACTCTTGAACACAGAAATTTCTGTGGAAGCCAAGATGATCAAATTTAGGCTGTCATACTTTGTCCACATCATGAGAAAGCATGATTCATTAGAAAAGCTAATAATGCTGGGAAAGATGGAAGGCAGTGGAAAGAGAGGGAGACAGCATGCCAGTGAATTTGGATTAGCTGAAGATTTTCCCTGATTAAAAATAATAGGGACATTGCCACAACAGAGATGATGTATTAGTCATGTTCTGTATACAATCTTATCTCTGTGAAGAAGCAACTCCCTTTCTTAGAGGCCCCTAGCCTGGTTTTCCATACTTTAGTTTCTGTAAATTTGAGAAGATGAAGGTGCTTCTGGCAACTTCTCATCTGAATCTGGGAAGGGTGTTGGTACAGCTACTACCTCTAACTTGGATTGCATAGGAAAAAGGTATGAAAGGCTCTCTCCCTAGGTGAAAACAAACAATTCCCATTCAACTGCCACTCAGAGCATTAGGTTTTGGGGTACAACAACAACGATAGATCCTGAAAAGGCCAAGGCATTTTCCTGAATGTGCTGTGTGCTGGTGTCAAGTTAGAAATGTGCTGCCAGTTTCTGCCTGTTTTTTGTATTTTGGGTTTACACTGTACTTGGATACAGTACTCGAATGTAAGTCCTAAAGAAGATTTTCTTATACTTGGCAGGTGACTTGATTTCTGTGTTGTTTTTTCCCCCCAATGATTAAAATGTAGACTAGGTTTTGCTCTTAATGTCTATATAATCTATAAAGAAGTTCTGAATCGCCTCTCTTCTAGTTAAGTATGACAAAACAGAATGGATAAAATCCCAAGGAAAAATGATATGATTATAGAATATGATTACAGACTGTAACTGAATCCATTGCAAAAGACAACCCCTCAAATATCTCCCATCTACCAGTGTTCTGATATAAACCTGTATTTTGTAACATAATTTTAATGTATCTATATATTTTCAGCAAGTGTATTAACCACGTTATAGAAGAGATAGGCTCCCTCACTGGCTGCCAGCAATCCCACTTGGAAAACTGCAAGTGAAATGTCTTGAATATGAACATACAAATGACTTATAGCTTCACAGAGAAATATTTTAGCAACATCATCTTCAATCAAGGGAGGTCAAAGAGTATATATGCATTCTAGATGTGTTCTCAGTGTGATTTACTTTGATATTGGCATCATAAGACAGTATAAATGTGAAAAAATAATAATGAAGGTTTATATCACCACAAAAATGTCAAGTGCATGCTCATATAAATCACAGCTTTATATTAGCAGCTGCCTAGTTTGGCTGTAATTCTATTTTAATAACAGTTTTGGTCATTGGAAATATAATTTTTAATGTTTTGCTTTGTCTGTCAAAATATTTCTTTGGAAAAAGAATTCCATGGTAGCAGAGAATATTCTGAGCTGACATATTCTGAGAGCTCTGTATCTGATCATCAGTTGATGTAATTTGGTTCTTCACCAAAAGCTTCCATGCAAGAATAGTGAGTTCAGATACCATTCCATTCAGTAAGATAGTCTGTTGAATCAGAAGTATAAATCATCTCCAGCAGAAGTTAAGACTTCCAGCATTCTTAAATTTTGCCTACCTTTCCAATTGATAACATTTACTTGAAGTCTGTTGAATCAGAAGTATAAATCATCTCCAGCAGAAGTTAAGACTTCCAGCATTCTTAAACTTTGCCTACCTTTCCAATTGATAACATTTACTTGAAGCTGTTTTGAACCTTGCATTGTTTATCCTTTATCCAGAAGTACTGCTTTGTGAAGACCATGGAATGATACAGTAAGTGGGGATATCTTGCACCAGTCCTGAACCAAGGTGATCTAGGCTTCTTAGTTCCTATTTATTTATTTTATATCCACCTTTCTCCCAAGATGGGATTCAAGGCAGCTGAATCCCAAAGGGATTCCAGGGGGTGGAATCCAAGGTGGCTGAATTCCTAACGATTTGATTTCCTATTGTTTCTAACAACCAAATTATACATAGAGGAGGGGCTGAAGTTGAGATGTAGAGCAAAGGTATGCACATCATCCTATATTCAATCTTTGATAGGTTCACTTATCAAGTAACAAGTGAGTTGAAAGACAGTCTCTGTCTGAGACCTAGAGTGCTATTGTCAAATAGACAATGCACTGCTAGCCGGATAAATAGCCTGATTCGCTTTATGAATAAGAAAGTAAATCTAGTAAATATCCCATTTTGAGAACTGCTTCACAATATAAAAATGATGTGTACTATGTGAAGTCGTAGGCTTTCATGGCCGGCATCCATAGTTTTTTGTGGGTTTTTCGGGCTGTGTGGCCATGTTCTAGAAGAGTTTCTTTCTGACGTTTCGCCAGCATGTGTACTATGCTTTCTGTCTGTTCCCCCAATTAATCCTCTCTCACACAACAAGCAATTGTGCATAAATAAATAGTATATACTCAGTGGATTACAGACCTGCTCCATTTGCACAGCAGGTACAACTCCAAATTCACGACTAACTTAACTTGCTGAATAAAGAGCTTAAGGTGTCAATAAAGAAACAGGAATCTCTCATTAGTATTTTATCGTACTCCTGTTTTTCTTCTCCTGAAGAGGGAGATAAACTGCAGTTCTCAGCAAAAGAAGAGTAATTGGAAGAAACGTTAATAAATGGACCATGTTTTTCTTAGGGGTTATCATTCATCAGTTTCGTAGGAGTGGCTCTCTCCTGTAATCTCAAATGGGCTGAAATTAATTAAAAGTGACTACTTGGACTGAAGCCCATTTCTGGCCCATTGGAATTAATGAGACACAGTTGACTTAATAAATCTAGCCATGTAATGTATTGAAAGAAAATATTTTATTTTATTGCTATCACATATATTATGCTGTTGTTTGCCACAGCCCTATCAGGTAGGGGAACATTATTATCCCAGTATTTCAGATGTGGGGAGAACAATGGCCATGGAAGTAAAAGAAAAGGCAACATTCTAGCCAAGAATGTTCTAATTTGTAGCTCAAAATCTCAATTGTTAGACTACTGATTGCAGCAAGCCATTGCAGGTAAAACAAATCAAATGTTAATTTGCTTTCAGAATTGCCAAAATTGCCCCCCAAAAAACACCTGGCATGGTAATCCTGTATCACTTTCAGGTTACTGAAGATATGCATCTGATGAACCCAGATGGTGCTGAGTATTGTTGCTGTAATACATATTTACAGAAAAAGATTTCTCCAGAATTTGGTATAAGTTTGGTTTAAGATCTTACCATGAATGTCCCAATCAAAAGTCATTATTTTAATTGAAATGGACACAAATTCATGTCATAAAGGTAGTGAAGTGTAATGAAGCTTCTTGCAAAGTTTGTTGGGATGTGGTCCTCCCCACCCCAGGGTTGTTATAGATGTTTATTGTCTCCACTATTTATAATGTTCATCTAAGCAACCATTTCACCTCATCTGTAGGGAATGCAATGAAGCTCACAGAAGATGTTGGGACTTGATTTCCTCTTCCCTACTATTCTTTTTCACAGTCCTCAAACTAACATGATTACTTCTCTGGAACCTAATTATTGGCCTCATTCCCACTTACAAATAAATCAGTTTGTGATCCGAATTGATGGATCGGTTCGACAGCGGAGTGTGGTACACACAACATTTGCCCCAATCACATTTTCTTATTGTAAAATAACCCACTTGTCATTCACATTGACTAATGAATCAATTCAAAATGATGCCTCTTCAGCCAGCCAGCAAATTTAAAGGGCAAATTTAAATCAATTCCTATCTGTTCACACTTGCGCTGAATCAATTTATTGCAAAAGACACAGGAAAAAATGAGCGTCAAGAAGACATGCGTTAAATGTGTCTAGCACAGTTAAATGGGTCTAGCTTCAGCTATTCGGCTCAAGTGTGAACCAAGGTCATTTAAACCACTTCAAACCAGTTATCAAACCAGTTTATAACGTAGTGGGAATGAGGCCAACATCTCTGTTCTCCTTATTTTCTCCCCATATACAGATCACTATCATCTAATATAGTACTAAATAGCAGAACCAGACTGTGTTCTAGATACTAGTATCATTTTTTGTGATAGTGGAGCCTAATACCATTTGTGAGAACCTCATGGATTTCACTGAAGACATGGAATCCCAAGCCAGTCACAACAAGGCAACCTCTACTTGAATGCTGACATTACTCAACACAATCAGTTTAAGAGACTACAGAAAGCCCTGGTGGCACAGTGGTTAAATGCCTGTACTGCAGCCACAAGGTTGTGAGGGCTCAGGCTAGACTCAGGCCTGCATCCTTCTGAGGTCACTAAAATGAGTACCCAACTGTTGGGGGGGAAATGAGCTTAAAGTTGTAAACCGCTTAGACATCCCATAGCGTGATATGAAGCAGTATATAAGTGAAGCTGTTTTACCATACATGACTACACCTCCTAGATCAAGCCAGTAGACATTTGGGCAGTGGAGTAAGCACTGTTTACAGAAAGTGTCCATCCTCTTTCAGTCCTCAGGAACAAACACTCAAAAGTCTTAACACTGGTGAACATGGGCAAAATTCCAAATAAAGCACATAAACTCTACATCCCCAGCCCAAGCCCAGTGTGGGCAGATGCTATGAGGGTAGCAAAGGACTGAGCTAGGAAAAGCTGAGAAAAGTGAGCTCCCCACCCTTCCTTGTTTACCATTGTTAGTGGACATCCTCCATTTTTATTATATATTTTAGCCATGTGGAGTTCCCTATGACCCCAGCCTGACCCTTGGGAGATGGCAGCCATAATCCCCTAGATGTAAGGTCAGGCAAGCAAGCTGAAATTGCTTAAGACCACTAGAAATTTCCTGGACAGGCAGGTTTTGGGAGTTGCCCTTGGGAATATCCCATTATATTGGAAAAGATACCTAATGGTGTTTGTTTGTCTTAGTCTCACACTTAATGGGACAG
This sequence comes from Phrynosoma platyrhinos, assembly GCA_020142125.1. NCBI lineage: Eukaryota > Metazoa > Chordata > Lepidosauria > Squamata > Phrynosomatidae > Phrynosoma > Phrynosoma platyrhinos. Next base: position 292,478,476 of record CM034703.1, read on the forward strand.
TGATCAGATTTGATTGCACCCCTTTCTCTAGCTTCCTTTCCTTGATAGTTTTGAAACCAAATGCATTGTTTAGACTATGCCCAGACTTAAGTAAATAATAGTAAACCCATCAAGCCTTTGCCCACCTTTTGTTTGACTCATGGCTAGAAGGCAGAAATCACCCTTAAAAAAAACCCTGGATTTTAGCAGACCTCATGCTACCTTGGAAGTGCATGCTGAATCTCTGTTGGTCTGCACTCTGAAATGGTTCCCGCAACCACCTCTCTTGCTGGTCATGCCCCTTCCACGGAACCCATCTGCATTCGCCAGAAGCCCAGAGGAGTCTCTCGGGTATGAGTATATCTCCCTCTATCCTGGTTTCCCTCTTTGCCTTCCCCACTTATTCTTCTAGTGTGTGGGTGTGTGTGCTGCATTTGGATGTTTGCTTATTTTTGTCAAATAAATATTTTAGACTTTAATTGAAGTTTGGTCCGTTTCAGTGTCATTCCCTGCCAGAACTTTTACATGTCTGGTAGACAATTGAATAAGGTCTCAGAAGTGATGTTGGGCGCTTCCCTCTCATGTTTGAGCTAATTATAAATTCCCCAAATTTAGGTCTTGGTTCCCAACACCATACCACTCTATCTACCTTAATGTTCTGGGTGGCCAAAAGTTTTACAATAAGTAGCTTGGTATACTTCATACCTGGGAAGCTGCCACCAGAAGAGTCTAGAATCTTGATGAATGGATGAAATAAAAGGCAAAGAGAACATTGTGCTTTGTTCCCCTATTCTCCCAGAATGGTTTGTGCATCTCTGTTATTCCACATTGTAACTTTTACTATTATAGTGGTCACATCTTGCTCCCCCAAAACATCTCTTCTGTAATGCCAACCAGCCTCTTCACAGATCTGAGAAATTACAGACTAGTTAGTGAATACAAGACAGTATTCTAGATTGGAATAAATGTGTACAGGGACAAAATAATACTTATGTCACAACTTTAAAATCAACCTGCAGGGATTTTAAAAAGAGTTTCTCCAAAGCTTATGCCTGGTAGCTGTTGGTTTACAGCAGAGGTAGGTAACCTTTCCCCTTTAAGGGCCGAGGGACTTCAGCGCCCAGAAGCCTCAGCCATGTTGGGCAATAGTCCCATGTTAGCCAATAGCTCCTGGGATTCTGGGAGCTGAAGTCCCTCGGCCCTTAAAGGAGAAAGGTTGCCTAGCCCTGGTTTACAGAGTAGAAAGCACAGCATTACAGTCGCCCCTCCATTTTTGTGTGGGATCCATACCGGACCACCACCAGCCCTGGTGAAAACAGAAAACTGCAAATATTTAAGCCCATAGGCTTGAATGGTAGTGTGCACCCATGGGCACATGTGGGCACCTGACACAGGCATGTGCTCCATTTTGTCCCCCTCCGTTTGCTGCCTGTGAACAGGCGAGGGACACAAACTTCAAGTCCACGAAAATGTACCTTAATATTTTTTAAAACAGATAATTTATATGTCAACTGTATGTAAACATGTGTCTGAAGGTGCAACTGAGAAAAGTATTTCTCCAAAGTTATTAGAGTTAAGATGTCAATTTGTAATTGTCTTAATTATCATGTTTTCTTTGTTGTGATTTTATATTGATTTTAACAAGTGTAGTTTAATAATTTTTATGAGGGAGGGTGGGGTTTTGGGGTTTTAGTTTGTACTCTTGATGTAATTTTAGCTGTTGTGAGCTGCCCCGATTGTTTTTACAGAGGGGCGGGGTATAAATAAATTTTATTATTATTAAGATAGGTTCATATGGAATTGCATGGTCATTCAAATGGACCAAAGCCATATAGGGCATTATAGGTCATAACATCACTTTGAATTGTACCTGGAAAAGGACTAGAACCAGTGGCTGTTGTAACAAGTGAGTCTTATTCCCTGTTACATGCCCCAGTTAACAATCTAACTGTAGTTCTTGGAACCATCTGAAGTTTCTGAACATTCTGCAAAGGCAAGCCCAAATAAAGCATGTTACAATAATCTAAGTGGGATGTAACTAAGACCTTCATCACCATGGCCAAGTCAAGTATCCCATAGAGCAGGCATTGTTTTAATTGTACAAATGCACTTGTAACCATAGCCAAAATCTGAGCATCCAGCTTCAAGAATGAGTCCAGGAATATATCCAAATTCTGAACCTGCATTTTCAGAGGAAGTGCAACCCCATTCAGCACAGAATCAGTCCATACTCCTTGATTTGCCTTGTAGCTGATCAGCAGCACCTCTGTCTTGTCTGGATTGAGCTTTGATTTGTTCGCTCTCATCCAATATAACGGTTGCTTTAAGCACTGATTTAGAAATGAAACAGTTTTCATGGATTGAAGTGAAAAAAAAAGCTAGAGTTGAGCATCATCAGCAAACTAATAACACCATACTGATGTCACTGAGGTCCAAAACTCCAGAAAACTATCCCAGCAATTCAATGTATAAGTTAAATAGCAAGTGGGAGGGGGGGACAGAACCCTGTGGGACCTTACAGGGGTTGAACAAGAATCCTCCAAAATCATCTTCTCAGTTCACCCCTGCAGGTAGGAATGGAACCACTGTAAAGCAGTGCTTCCAAGTCTCATCCCCACAAGGCATCCCAGAGGAATACCACAGTCAGTATCCAAAGCCAATGAGAGGTCCAGCAGAACCAACAGGGACACACTTTCCCTATGCAGCTCCTGGAGATCATTCATTAAGGTGACCTAGGCCTGAAACAGATAGCCAGATGAGGGCAGCTTCTGACCACTCTGGGGGCATGACATTTACATGACGCATGCTCTGGAGCACCCAGAAGCTGCTCTAGGGCTGAGACCTCCTAAGGTGGTCCAAAACCAGCCCCAGAAGGAGCTGATCTTTCACACTCCTATTTGGGGAGGAGGTCCCCTCTTGGCCATGGCATATGTTTGCCATGTCCCTGGGGCAACTGAGCTGGGAGCAGCTTCTAGCCGTTCCCACCTGCCCATCAGCTTCAACCCCAAACTGTTTCTTTTCCATAATTGATATTCTATAATGTTCCATAACTAATTGAAATATATCTAGATAATCCATTTCATCCAGTAGCTACTGGAGCAAGGCCACCACACACTCAAGTCTCTTTCCTAGGAATGGAATATTTGAAGATGGCCAGTAAATATTCAGTAAAATAAGATTCAAGGATGCCCTTTTCAATATTAACAAAACAAATCCTTGAAGCTAGTCCACTAGGTATTTACATGTGGCCATCATCTTGGTCAACCAATAAATCTTCCCTGGTGTTTTTTACCTGTTGTTGTGTGCCTTCAAGTCATTTCAGATTTATGGTGGCACAATGCCATAGGCAACACTATCACAGGGTTTTCTTGGCAAGATTTGTTCAGAGGGTGTTTGCCCTTGCCATGCTTTTAGGCTGAGAGAATGTGACTTGCCTAAGGTCACCCAATGGGCTTCCATGGCATAGCTAAGATACAAATCTGGGTCTCCGGGTTGTCCTCCAATGCTTAAATCATTACATCACACTAGATCTTTTATTTTTTAATACCTACCAACTAAACTTTGCCTACCTCTGTTAGAAGTCCAGCCATAGTTGACATGATTCTTAGATGTTATCATGAGAAAACTTTAGTCTAAATTAAATAAAATGGTCAGAAGAAGTGGATCTCCCTGCAGATTACCTCTGTTACTGACTTAAGCCGAGAACCACATGAGTATTAAATAAATAAATGCTTTGATACTTAGTATTGCAATACAGAACCTTGCTATGTCACCATCTTAGGAACTTGCCTGATGAATGAATACTTGTGTGGAAAAGGATGTGTGTCATAGATAAACATAGGAAGCTGAATTACATTGAGTTAGACTATTGTTCCATCTAGCCCACTAACTGGTAGTGGCTGTCCAAGATATCAGACAGAATTTTTTTCCCAACCCTACCCACAGATGATGGGATTCAACCTGATCCATTTTACATACAAAGCATGAGCTGTACTATGAGCTATGACCCTTCTCAGTATCACAACTTAATTCAGAAGGCATATACTTGCAATTTATCAGTTGTACACAATTCGATTGGGGCCATTCTGTCATCTTGTTTTTATGGAGAACAAATGACTTCTTCCAAGATGAGTGACAACCACAGCAAACAGAATGGGATAAAAAGAAGAATTGTAATTTGTAAATATCATATCCACTTTGGGGTGCCATGTGAAATGAAGAAATAAGTACTTTCTTCATTTAGAGCAAAAACTATGGACTGATAACATATTGGTCTAAATCTTTTCATTGCAGGTTGTAAATAACATTCTTATCTTTAAATGAAGAATGAAACATCCTGTGCACCCAGAGATAAGTGATTGATCTGGTATATTCATTTGATTTACAGGCACAGAAATTCATATACCACTCTCAGTGTCACTTGTAGAGAGGTGTGTAACCCACATATTTTGATAATTACAAAGTCATAAAGAAGAGGAGCTCAACCTGCCTATTATTCTTTGATCTCTATAGCTACTTTCAGAGAACTTCAAGAATGCCTGTCAGTGTTTATCTTTTGTTGGATAGAACGGATGAGAAATTGTATTCTGAAACAGGACATTATCCAGGCAAAGTAAAAAAACTGCATTAGTAATAGCAATAATTTGTTTCTCTTTTAATTCATTTCTATGCATGTTCTATTGGTTCAGATCATGTCAGTAACATTTACAACAGAATTAATTATGCATATGATGCTGCACCTTATCATTTGGAATCCTTTTTTTAAAAAAAATTGTAAAAAAAACCCCACACACACATAAACTCCCAGAAAACATTGTGCATATCAGCTCTGCAGACCTCTATTTTATATTCAATTCCTTGCTCGTCTTTATAACCAAGGAGCTAGTAGCAACTTTCCTTTGGTGCAGTTAAATATGATTGCAAAGATATATCTTTCTAAAGCCAGTCTTTAGAAAATGACAACCTGTTGTTGAGCAGCATTAAGAGATTAACAAGAAGAAGGGCACAATAGTGCAGAGGAGACATACAAAAATGGTGATAAGGACAGATTCCAGAATGGTCCTGGGTAACTGAACTGAAGCTACAGGCTGAGATTTTAAAAGTCTGGGGTTGCCCTGAAGCAAAAAAGTTATGTTTCAGCCAGGAAAAGAATCTGTCACCCTATCTTGAAGGGGTGGAAGAAGGAAGAAAATTCCTGGACAAACAGCATTAAACATGACAGAACTTCAGCCTCAAGGAGGCATAATTACATTGTAACATGTTTTGTAACAAGAATGATAAAAGGAAATGCACATAATCTCATGATAAAGCACAGCCCAAAGGACAAGGAGATATTAGTTTTCCAAGCTTCCCTGCCCTGGTCTAATTCAGAAGATCATGTTTGCACATGCACAAAGGACAGCTGTTGTGTTATGTGCAGAGATCCAACATAAAACTGGTGTCTGAATCCACCCATTTTCCTATTCACAGCATAATACTAACCAACCAAGATGTCTGAGTCAACACTAGTTCTACCTCTCAACTGTAGAAATAATGCAGCTTGACAACACTTTAACTGCTGTGGCTGCATCCTACAGAATCCTGGTATTTGTAGTCTTGTAAGGCACCCACACTTTTTGACAATGAAGGCTAAAAACTCTGTAAAACTACACATCCCAGGATTCCACAGGATGAAGCTACACTTAAAGTGATGTCAAAATGTGTTATTTCTACTGTGTAGATTCCTCCTGGGTCAAGTAAATTGAAACCCCTTTTGGCCTAGGGTGTTGGAAATCATTTAGGACTACCCTGGTAGCATAACCTACACCCCTCTCACTGGATGCAGGGCTTCATAATTAATATCTAGTACTGAGCATGTTTTCAGAGGTCACAATGACCTGTGGAAACTAGGACACATGTAAGGAGTCATGCTGACCTGAAGACATATGAGAGACTTAGATAGGACTTTTAAAAATGCTAAATTGGTTTGCTGATTACTCTGACTTCCTCCCAGGCTCTCTGCATTTTCTCTCACAATGGAGACAAAGGGAGTCCCACTGGAAAAGCAGTCAAAGACTATGGGGGGATGTAGACGAGGGCGTCGGAGACGCCCTGGTCCGGACCGCCG
>CM034703.1:292514733-292527380 GCA_020142125.1 Phrynosoma platyrhinos
GAGGAGGGAGCTAGCTTGTTTTCTGCTGCTCCAGAAAATAGGACTCGGTACAACAGATGCAAGCTACAGAAAAAAAGATTCCACCTCAAAATTAGGAGGAACTTCCTGACAGTGAGAGCTGTTTGACAGGGTGTGGTGGAGTCTCCTTCTTTGGAGGTCTTTGAACAGAAGCTGGATGGTCATCTGTCGGGGATGGTTTGATTTTGAGTTCCTGCATGACAGGGGGGTTGGACTGGATGGCCCTTGTGGTCTCTTCCCACTCTATGATTATATGTTGCACCCTTCATTGCCGTAGCATATGAATAAAAATATTTTCTTTGTTTAGTGTACATATTTTCAGTCACACATTCATGTATATTCATAATTTAACATTTTATAAGGCAATAACATTCAAATTAGAACAGTCTTAATTAAGCAAATTCAACATTTTACTCAACACATGTGTAAATTTTACACATAAAAACCTTGGGAGGAGGGATCAGGACTTCTGAGTCTTGTGCCCCCCCCCTTGAGTAATTCTCATGCCTCCCCTGGGGGGCACCCAGCATTTGAAAACCACTAAATTAGATAATTTTAATTTACAACATTTACATCTATCCCAGTCTGTCTAGCTGCTTACCCTGTTTCCTTAAGTACAATGGACCCCTGGTATCTGCTGGGGTTTGGGTCTAGGACCCCCATGGACAACAAAATCTGTGGATGCTCAGTACAGTAAAATGGTGCCTCTTATATAAAATGGCAAAATGAAGGTTTGCTTTTTGGAATTTATATACAGTTATATATATTACTATTTTCAATCCGTGGATGGTTGAAACCACTCTTAGTGAAAACTAGTTGGAAAATAAAGCTGTTCAAGAGAAAAGCATCAACTATTGCTAACTGCATGTAGTATTTAATAAGAGATAGTTCTGTTCTAACTCAGAAAGGAGCCATTTTGAATTTTAACCTGAAACCCAGTGACGATTGCTTTGATCCTGATTTAATTATCAAATTACACTGGATATTCCAGAATAACTTTATATGCAGAAACATATAAAGTCTGGAGGCACAAACTGTCCCATGAACCAAAATGGAAATGTACTTTATTGTTAAGACGTCTGATTTGTCACATTGTTGAAAAACCACCCTGTTGAAGATATGAGTACAGATTTCTTAAATACAAATGAACAAAATATGAAGAGAGGAGCAGTCACTTAAAAACTTAAAAGCAGCACCAGTGACTCTGCTACAGCATCACTGCCAAATTATGACTCTCTCTTCCCCTTATGTTATCTCCGACTTCAGATCACCAAAACCAAGTGTACAGTTGTCCCACCCCATTCATGGACTTCAAGTCTGTGGTCTTGCTATTCGCGGGGAGGGGCAAGCGCCTATGTTTAAAATGGCCACATGTGTGCCATTTGTTTCAATGGGGCTCCAATATTAGCAACCCGCCATTTTGCAGGGGGGTCTGGAACGGATCCCCCCCCGAAGTGGGAGGGGCAACTGTACATGGCTTCCTTCAACAGAACATCAAAGAACAGAGTCCCTAAAGTAATAAAGGTAAATTTATGACACTTCATTCCCTCTCTTTATCCTTTTCCTTCCAGAACAATATCCCCAGAAACCATTCCTGCTCGTTACTAGAAGAATAATTATTTCTACCACCCTCTTTCTCTGCCCTAATTCTTTTTTGTATCATGTCTGCTGTGCTGTGAGCCTGAGAATACTGATTCTTGTTTTTTGATCTCTTTATAACACCTAGAATATTATGCATTTTTCAACTATTAATAATTAGAAAATTATTCTGAACTACCTGTTATGTTCAGAATATATTAACACGCAAATAAGAAGCATTTTTCTTCTCACTGCCCAGTTTCTCCTAAGCCCTCCTCATTTATGTCATCACCGACGCCATTATTCTATTTTTCTGCAACTCCAGTCATAAGATGTAGCCGTGAATTATGCTCTTTCCATAGCACTGCTCCCTCAAGGGTCTTGTTCAACTAGAAATCTATTTAGGGAGACAGTAGGATCTCAGTGGGAAAAAAAGGTTAAAAAAAAAGTAAAAGTAACATTTCTTATGAAGTATGATTCATGTCTTGGTGAGCCAACTATCATAGATTCTTGCTTTGAGGAAGACACTTTTGCTAGTATAGTAAGTGTATACTTATACATGCTGAGATATTTTAGCATGTCCTATTACACTTCCCAATCTGTCTGTGCCATTGTGGGTGTAATAAGTATCCCTCCCCTCTTTGGAAGCTCTGCACACACTCTTGATTGCATATTTGCTATTAGTGTAGCCAAGCAAGCTCTCATTTTCTCTTGGATTACATGGGAATGATTGATTGGTATGACTAGTGCTATTAGCTAAAAAGAGAAAATATTAATCCATGGAAAAGAGCTACCATTTTTATGAAACATGTAAAACCAAATTATTATGCAAATAATAGAAATGCTAGAAGTGAGTTTCTCCAAAAGTGAGTACATGGGGGGGAAGTATTTTTAAAAAACAAAATAAAAAACAACTAACCAAATACATTAGGTTTGTATTTATGATGGCTGAACAGAAGAGATTTGAGTGTTATGTTGAATAACCAATGAAAACAATTTGAATAGAGGACAGAAAATTTTCACAAAGTATTGTGTGGTCTTAGTTTACTTTCCTAGTTTGTTAGCTATCATTAAGCCAGAATTGGGATGATGGCTTAATACAAGCCCAGATCTTTGTATCAAAGGCAAGAACAGAGTAAAATAGAGGAGTTTTCAGTCCTGATGTTTCTTCTCAACTGGTTTTAGTATCCTGGAATAATTGTCTATATATGATGCTTTTCAGAGAGAGAGAAAAACCAGAAAATGATATAATCATCATGATGTTTTTAGATTCTATGTTAGCATCATACACTAGGGCAAACACAAAGGTATAGTGCTCTTTAGGCATATGCTAAACACAACAAAGGGAGAGAGAAAAGTGTCTAATATTCAAGGAAGTCTTTATTTGATCAATTTTCAGACGCTACAACTGGGGTGGATATAATGTAACCTACCAAATGCTGGACTGCAACTCTAAGCATTCTCTACTGCTGGCTACACTGGCACCTAGATGATTGTATGATTTCCATCCAACTCCAGAGAAAAACTAAAAAAGTTTTCATTGTAACTAAGATGATACAGATTATGGAGGTTTTTTTTTTTTTAATGAAAATCAACATAATCAACAAATATGTTGTGCTTACCATGTACCTAAAGCAGGAGTAGGCAACCTTTTTGAGCTGGGGGCCGGGTTGCTGTCCCTCAGACAATTGGGGGGCCGAAGCACCAAAAATAAATAAATAAATATAAAAATATTTTTTTAAAAAAATTAAAAATATATGTATGCAGCCCCAGAAAAGCCATGGCAAAACCCCTGTGGAGATTTTGCCAAGAAAACCCCAAGAACAAGTAATAACAACAATAATCAATATCATCATAGCAGGCAGCGGTGGCGACGGTGGCAGGCCTGGCCTGGGGCCAGGCCAAAGGCTTTGGGGGGCCGCATCGGCCCCCGGGCCTTAGGTTGCCTACCCCTGCACTAAAACATGGTTAATCTGTCTTTCTAATATATATAAAATAATGTTTCGCAGTATTAATATAATAAGATTCAGATTTTTTTCTTCATTAAAACATCAATGCAAAAAACCAGTTTAAACAAAAAAAAGTTTTTTAAGTCTCTTTCCCCACCATCACCCTGGTACCTGACACTGTCTGATGATAATTTTGTTATTGTTTGTTGCTGTTAATTGCCTTCAAGTTGACTTCAACTCATGGCAGCCCTGTGAATGAGATGCCTTCAAGACTTCCTATCCTGTACCTCTCTTTTCAGGTCCTGCAAGCTATCCATCTGGTTTGCCTTCTTCCTTTGTTTCCACTGCCTTCTACCTTTTCTGGTATCATTTGTCTTTTCCCTTGAGTCATGCCTTCTTGTGATGTGGCTGAAGTATGACAGCTTCAATTTAGTCATCCTGGATTCCAGGGAAAGTATGGGCATGAATTGTGCTAGGACCCCCTTGTTTGTCTTTTTGTCTGTCCAGGGGTATCCTAGCACTCTTCTCCAGCACAACATCTCAAATGAGTTGATGTTGTTTCTATTGGCTTTCTCACTGACCGACTCTCACACCCATAACTGGTAATCGGGAATACAATTGTTAAATCACTTAAATGGTTTGGATTCATCTATTTGGAGTTGGTATGTGGGAGATTCAGCGTCAGAGAAGAAAATTGAACTTGAATAGTAGCCTCAGTGTTTACAGACTTGGGCTCCACTGTGCAGCCCACTATATACAATGACATCCTAGTTTTGTTTCTAGAAGGAAGGGGTTGCCATCTTCCTTGTTTTTCTATGAAAATAAGTTTTTAAAAATCCCAAAAACTAATGCAGTGCATACAAACTGTAAGAAAGTAATGACAGTGATGTTGGTGTTCCCTAGCTGTCATGAATCCAAACTGAATACTTGCAGACAGAGGGCTTCAGACTCTTGAGTTCTCTATCCTTGGATTTAATCTCTAGGAGACTCTTTACAATTGCTATTGGCACTAAAAACCAAAAATTTCCTAGATGCAGAGGGTAAGCCTGACTCCTATAGTACTATGTCATAAGACTGCATTGAATTAATGTCTTAATTCAGGTCATTTGAAAAGATAAACATTATAAGTAGAAGTGGAATATTATTTGAATATTTGTTTTTAATTTGATATTTCAGATGTGTGTATAGGTTTAACATCTGCTTTTGTATAGCGTGCAGGGAGTGCCATGTCTTCATTGGTCACTGTTTATCTTTTGGATGTGTGAAGAAACAGAAATAGATGGTCTTCTCAATTTTTTTCCCCATTGTGCCACTGCAGTAAAATGAGTCATCACTGTTCACGGGCTTTAGGCTCCCTCAGCCAAAATGCAGCACAGTTCGGCTGCTGCTGCTTTCTTTTCTTGTAAAAATAAGTGAAACGAAACAGAACTACCATAAAATAGATTTTCAAGAATGATCGCCTAGTGTTAAAAATAAGTGGCAACATATTTTAAAATGTTTCATAGACTAATAGATCAAACAGAAGGGAAAGATAAAGTTTAAAACATAAATAAGAAAAGTATTGTCTGTGAAAATATAACTGGCACAGCTTGATGAAGTATCTGTGAAACAGGTGAAAGGTGGTGATAATGATGAAGCGCACAGTGTTAGTATATTTTCATATCCAAGTGTTTGTTTTACATTCATGGATATCGTAATTCTAGCAGGATAGGGAAGGAAACACCATTTTAGATTTTAGTTTTTAAAACCAAAGTTTTTATATTGGATTGGTTGCAGAGATAATCCATTCTGGGAAAGAAAGGGCTCCTTCTGTTGTTAAACATGGCAGGGAAATGACAAGGGGACAATCTTCAGTGATGTCCATTTCAGTCTCCTGCACTGCCCTACATGCTGCCCTCCAGAACAGTTTTACAAGAGGCAGAAGGAGCAGGAGATGTTAAGACTGCCTCATTACCTGTTTCCTCAGCAAGACTGAAACTCCTTAAAATGCTAATCAGGATCCAATCCGTTGTTCTATATGTAGATTGTGCTATAATAGAGCAATATGGTTCATATGTATAGTTTCAAGAATGGCAAAGCAAGGTTGAATTGTATTTTGTCATCTTGATTCACAAAATCTCTTGAGAATAATAATAATAATAACAACAACAACAACAACAATAATAATTCTTTATTAAAATTTTTTACAGTCCACACACCTCATATGCGGGCTTGCCATATGCGGACTTTAGGTCATAGAGACAGCAAGCCGGCAAGGGTGGGTGGGGGAATGCCGCACATTAAAATCAACGGGACTTGGGGTCCCATGGTTTTTTCATATGTACAATCACAGCTACAGGATTTCCTACAGTGTGGTGTATTAGAGGTCATCATGAAACATGGGTGGCCCCTTTTTAAAAAAAAACAATTTTGGCTGTTGTTTTTTCCAGCCCCCCCCCCCCAACTCTTGCAGTACCACCCTGAGGTCTTCTGATAGAAAGGGTAGGGATATACAGTGGGCCCTCTATATATGTGGGATCCGTTCTGGGGAAAGGAAAAAAAAAAAACAGCCAAAATTGTGAACTGGAGAGTGACAGTGGCTTCAAGTGTTGGTGATAGGACTACACTTTCTAGTGTAGCTCTGTCCACCATTTTTTTTTTTTTGACCTCTAATACACCACACTGTAAGAAATCCTGTAGCTGTGATTGTACTCTAGTGGAATGAAATATTTGTAAAATAATTTACCTATTTGCGTGACCTGTTTATATAAGGACATGTTTATATAATTGACTATAAGGACAAAGGACTTGTTTATATAATTGACTCTACTGCATGGGCTCAGGATGCAGGAAACAATATGAATCACAATTAAACAAATCTTTACGCATTTCGTAGTATTTCTCCTAACGCTATTTTCTTGGTTTCATCATCATGGGCACTATGGGGTTTTCCTCTTGTGGCACCAGTACATTGGAGTACATTGGACTCAATAGTAGTGTGCTTGGTTCCACAGCTGGTTACTTTTTGGTGAGCTGCCATGCTTTTCTGTGGCTATTTTTCAGTATGACTATTTGAGTGCTGCTCATTACCACTTTGCAGAAGTTACAGGTTTGGACACAGAATAGTCATGCTTGCAATAGAAAACTGAAAAAAGTGGAAAAAATAAGTTTGACTAACAAGTCCCTTTGGTTTTAGTGGGTTTACTCTAAGCATGGCTCAGACAAGATTGAACCTTCCATTATATATGAAGGTAAACAGTTGATAATGATGAACCACAGTATGTATTCTGTAAGAAAACTGAAAACGATATGAAAAGCAACACTTTGAGAACATGAGAGGAGCTACAAAGACACATATAGTTGCCACTATAACAGGACAGGATAAGGTTAGAAAGGTTTATATAAATAGACAAACTAAGTACGTTTAGAAATACAGGTATAAGTAAACTTATCTCTCTCCCTATTGCTTAACATTAGCTAGAACACAATAATTCCCTCCCCACCCTTTTCTCAAAATAATATTTTTAAAAATGCAAGAACCTTCAAGTAGCCAGGGGTGGATTTTTATGTAGAAGGAATGTGAAATGTTCATTTGCTGTACAGGCTCTGAATTAGTTGATTTTAAGTTTGTGTTTTGCTCAGTATCTGTCTCGTTGATTTCATGAATGAGTTGACTGGCATACTCACTAAGTGCTAATTTTCTACTCACAATCATTCCTTTCAAAATAGCTTCATAGATAAGAAGACCTGGAAGTTTATTTTTCTTAGAATCATTACATGTAATGCAGGAGTGCACAGCTTTTAACCAAAGGTGTTTTACACACCTGCATAGCCTTCCTTTACCTACCTTTCAGCAGCTCACTGATCTTTTATGCTTTTTAACAGCTGCAGGAAAAACTATTATTCAACACGTATAGTTTTCCCAAGGAAAGGAATTCAACAGAGTTTGAAGCATCTAAAATTGAAGCATCTTTCTTGAAGCATTTAAAATTGCCCAATTTTACTCATGTAAAACATTAGATTTCAACCAGCTTGATTTTTAAAAAGTTTTCTTTTTCTTCTTTTTCACTTGTTAGCAGAGAGTGAGGAAGAGGATGACATTGAAATGGAAGTCGAAGATCAAGACAGCAAGGAGACTGAAAAGCCAAACACCATTAATTTTGATACGAGTCTGCCAACTTCACACATGGTATATATATTGTATTCTTGCTCTTTCCTAGATAATTGCTGTTTCTTTTTGTAGGAATTTTGTTTTATGTTTTAAATTTAAATGATCTGGGACAAACAGGGTCAGTTTGGATGGTACAGCAAACCAGGAATTTGCAGGAACCTGCTTTGTCTGTTACAAATATTGCAGCATACAATTCCTCTGGCTAGCCTTGACTTCCCTAACCTTGTCATTACCTTTTATTTACTTTTGTCTTAGCTATAGCTTTGCAGTAGATATCTAGAACTGCTACTTCTTGAACCCCAAATCGTGTTGATAGCATGTGAAATCAGCAGGCAGTCTTTACATAAATAGAGATTAAAGGCCTGGAAATATAATTGTCTCAAAGCACACTGGATGTTAAAGTAAAACAAACAACATATCTGCATGCTAACTAGCAACACATTCTATACTAAACATTTTGAATATACAGGTTGAGTATCCCTTATCCCAAAATTGAAAGTACTCCAAAATCCAAAATTTCTTCAGCTACAACACAAGTAGCATAGTACATAACTACTGTATCTGAGACTGGAAAGACATGCGAGGATCTGTGAAATGGTGGGAATCCTCACCATTTTACAGATCCTCAGTCACTCAACAGCCTCATTATCTATATGCAAATACAGGTATTCCAAAATCTGAAAACAATCTGAAATATGAGACACTTCTAGTCCCAGGCATTTCAGATAAGGAGTACTGTATTAGCATAATCACAGATAGTTAGAATTAAAACTATGTGGTTGGATCAAAATGACAACTGAAACACTATAATTTGATCTATAGTGTTTTACCTTTTTAAAATGGGATTGGTTTTTTCAGCTGATGCTATAGACATTAAGATGAAGAGTGATACTGTTACTCTGCAGCAACCATGAGAGCTGTTATATAACAGTGTACTTATTAGAGATTGATGTCTACTTTTTCACTAGCATTCTTGCAAATATGGAAACCGCTAGTGCCCGTTCTTGATTCTCAGGATCTAACCCATTTTATTACCTTTATTTTTGTGTTTATAAATCATGAACAAGTCCAACAATGTTTTTCTGCTGAATTGTCACCTTTTTAATTTTGGAAAGTATTTAGGATCAGATATGGAAGAATTTCATGGAAGAACCGTCCATGATGATGATAGTTGTCAAACAATTCCAGTCTTGCCCCACGTGATGGTAATGTTGATTCCTGGACAAACACTGCCTCTTCAGCTCTTTCGTCCTCAAGAGGTTAGCATGGTGCGGAACCTAATACAGAAAGACAGAACATTTGCTGTTCTGGCGTACAGGTAAATACTTAAGTGGATTTGTAGTTCTATGGAATTCTTTAGTAACAATTAATACAGTGCTAGAGAATGTAGTATTACATTGATTGAACACACAGAACTGATTGGCTTCAACTCTTTTGAGGGCTGCAGCTCACATTCGGTGCTCCCTCTCAGGAGTTGTCCCATTTACTTAAATATTAAACATTTAGTGAGGCTGGATGGATAAAACATTGACAGACACTAAAATAAATGAGGAAGCTTCTGTTTTGCAGATCATTTAAGCAACTGAACCTTTTGCGAATTTTTTCCTTGTAATAAAAATTTTGCCGATTGTATTCAACACAGTTTATCCTTACATTTCAAAGAAATATAAAATCACAGTAAATAAGATAATAGTGTACACTTTGTGTTTAAATCATACATTTTGACAGTCTGCTTGTGGGTTTCTTTTTATGTGGCATAGAGAAAATAAAAATTAATGCTATGGGGAGTTGACAGATTATTAATGTCAGTATGTAATTCTAAAATGAGCTGTAAGGTAGATGGCACAGTTTTCTAAAGTGTTCTGTTTTTTTCTGCAGCAATATACTTGAAAGGGAAGCACATTTTGGAACAACAGCTGAAATTTATGCCTACAGAGAAGAACAAGAGTATGGAATTGAAACAGTCAAAGTAAAAGCAGTGGGAAGACAGAGGTTTAAAGTGCTTGAAATACGAACTCAAGCAGATGGGTAAGTAAGTACAGGAGAAATGGTGTTGTTGAACACGGGAACCTGTTAACCACCAACAGATTTTTATTCTTTTCTCAATATGAAACCCTCAAATGTAATCTGCTTTAATTGCATTTTCCAAGATGGTGTTGCAGAAATACAAGGTCTTAAGGTCACTGAATGTGTCTTGTGCAATTACTTTGCTGCTGCAATTGACACAGAGACACTCTGCACTGCATTCAAAGAAGTAAGTTTATATCCATGAAGGCTCATGTGAAAATAAAAACCAGTTACTCTTAAAAGTGCTGCCACATTTCTTTTTCCCCCTTCCCCTTCTTTTTTATACTAAATAATAAAGGCATTTAATAATAATTGAATGGTGTTTTTTCATATGGCATTTCTCCATACCTGATTAATACCACAGTCCACTTGGCTTGTGACAAACTGGAGTGAAAAGAGGTGGGCAGAACTTCGCTCAGGATCTGCTTGGTAGATTTCTTGGTTATTTGCAGTAGATAGCCTGAAATTAAACAACGGAGGGGAAAAATTTTTGGCAATCAGGAGAAGTAAGTTATTAGAGCCACAAGGTCTGCCAAAGAAAGACAAGTGCAAAATGGTGGCTGAGAATTAAGAACAGGGTGCCTGTGAGCATGTACTCAGCCTAGGAATTTATTTTTGGTTTTTGAATTGAGCTCACACTTGTATTTTCCCTTCAAGCTATTTCAATTTCAGTAGCCCATTTATTTTAATAAGCCTTTTAGTTGTTGTTGTTAAAGAAATGGAAGCAAGAAGCTCTTGCCAATCTACTGCAGATTGGTGGAATCTGCAGATGTACCTTCTCACCACCCACAATTTAACAACAGCAGCAACAAGAAGTACCATCATATCTGCTGAATTACACTGCTGGGATAGAGGAAAACTAGTGCAAGGGGGCAATAGGAGTGGATCTCCATATATTTAAGCTGTGAGTTGAATTCAAAACTGAAAACACGTTATTGGGCAGAGGGACCTTTCTTAATTGTAAGAATACTCCCCCTCCAATTCTGTTTTAACTCTGGCCTCTAACAGACCTTGAATTTTCGGGTGTATGTGGGTATGTGTGTGTGTACGTGTATGTATATATATCTCAAAGCAGATCACGCAGCCTGCCTATTAGAGACTAGGGTCCAAAACACACTCCAGAAATAATCCGTTTTAATTTCCCTGGCTCAATGATATGGAATTCTAGGAACAGTAGTTTTGAGAGACATTTAGCCACCTCTGTCAGGGAGCCACAATAAACTGCAGTTCCCAGGATTCTCTAGCACAGGCAGCTAAAGTCTCAAACTGGATTATTTCTGCGGTGTGTTTTGGTTCTAGATCACATTAAAGGCTAGATCACTTTAAAGTTTACAGTGTCTTCACCTGCACTGATCTGAGTGGCTTCTATGTTGAAACCCTATTTTAATTATTTTAACAATTTAATTTAATTAATTTAACATATAAAACTGTACTGTTTCAGTTAAGCTTTGGTGCCCATGTACCTGCCTGCCCAGTAGCTTAGGGAAAATGTCCAGCAGATATTTCTGAGATCGGTCAAGAAATAGTCAGTAGCCACATAGTGGGGATAATGATGAGGGACATTACTTAATGTGTTCTAAAATATGTTGCCTATGCCATCCTGAAGGATCAGAACATATAACAGTAGTTTAAAAAAATTATATGTAATTTAAAAGATGGCAGTAAGCTATACTTTAGATCAGGGGTAGGCAACCTTTCCCCTTTAAGGACCGAGGGACTTCAGCTCCCAGAAGCCTCAGCCATATTGGCCAATAGTCCCATGTTGGCCAATAGCTCCTGGGATTCTGGGAGCTGAAGTCCCTCAGCCCTTAAAGGGGAAAGGTTGCCTACCCCTGCTTTAGATGGTGTAAATGCAGAGGACAAAACTTGCCCAGATAAAGATAGTGATGGATGAACAATTATTTGATGTATATGCTGCAGCTATCTTGCCTCCTGAATGCTAGCTACCAATGTTACTATCTTACGTTGTTAAAATCTGTTTTGTATGGCAGAGACAGATGGTCAGGTCCCAGACCATGAGCTTAGTAATGAAAAGTGGGAGTCCTGTTTATGTATATCTAATCTTTGCAGTTCTGTCATGCTGAAACGATAGACAGGCAGAAGGACCTAACCCTTGTCCCTTCCAAGGCAGGGACTATATAATGTGTGACCGAACCCAACGGGTGCCCAGCAATGGCTCCTCTTCATCCTGGAGAGAAGTGACCGGTGGTGTGCCACAGGGTTCTGTCCTGGGTCCAGTGTTATTCAACATTTTTATCAATGACTTAGATGAAAGAATAGAATTTGCTTTTCAAATTTGCAGATGACACCAGATTAGGAGGAATAGCTAATACCCCACAGGACAGGATGAAAATTCAAAATGACTTTAATAGATTAGAAAGCTAGGCCAAAGCTAACAAAATGAATTTCAACATGAAGAAATGTAAGGTACTGCACTTAGGGCAAAAAAAAAAAAAAAAATTGAAATGGATAGATATAAGATGGGGGACACCTGGATTAACGAGACTATGTATGAAAGGGATCTAGGAGTTCTAGTAGACCACAAGTTGAACATGAGTCAACAGTGTGAGGCAGCAACTAAAAAGGCCAATGCGATTTTAGGCTGCATCGATAGAAGTATAGTATCTAGATCAAGGGAAGTAATAGTGCCACTGTATTCTGCTTTGGTCAAGTCTCACCTGGAATACTGTGTCCAGTTCTGGGTACCACAATTCAAAAAGGATGTTGAAAAACAAGCGTGGCCAGAGGAGCATGATTAAAATGGTGAAGGGTCTGGAAACCATACCCTATGAGAAACGACTTAGGGAACTGGGTATTTTTAGCCTGGAGAAGAGACATTTAAAAGGTGATATGATAGCCCTGTTTAAATATTTGAAGGGATGTCA
>CM034703.1:292527480-292538834 GCA_020142125.1 Phrynosoma platyrhinos
TTGGAGGTCTTTAAGCAGAGGCTAGATGGCCATCTGTCAGGGATGCTTAGATTTTGAGTTCCTTCATGGCAGGGAGTTGGACTGGATGGCCCTTTTGGTCTCTTCCAACTCTATGATTTTATGATTCTATGATTCTCTGCCATGTGAAAAGGATTTTGGGTTGTATGAGTTAGTACAGGATGTGTTGATATCTAAAATTAAAGCAGCTCTAAAATTTTGCAATATATATGAACAACAAAGGAGTATTTTTCTTTTCTTTTTTACAGCAGTTTTAAGAACTGCATTGCTACTTCTGCCAGAACTAATGATGTGTTTTGCATGAGGGATTTCATTTGGGCAAATGTTAAAACAGATTTATTCTACATCTGTTTTCAGGCCCTGGAGACTTAGAAGATGAACAATAATAAAATATTTATATTGAAAATGATATATGAGTCATGTACTTGGAAAATATGATACATAGTAACAGAATATGTAGTTAACTTAGAAATAAGAGTGAACACTATCCTCAAATTTAATATATCAAACTTGGGGTGCAGGGAGTCCGTGCAATTTTAAGATTAATGACTACCTGTGATCCTTAGCTGTAGCTAACTCATACAGTAGAGATAGACTATGTTAGAGAAAGTGCAGGTTGTTTCGTTATTCATTATAAGACAGGTGTTCTCCCTTGATTGCTTTTGGCCTACTGGAAGAAATTAGTATTCAATGCTGTCTTAAATTCAGACAGTGTATTCAGCTGTCAGATCTCTTCCGACAGGTCATTCCACAGTCTAGGGGCAGCTAAAGAAAAAGTTCTCTGACAGTTGCCAGCCTAGTCCTGGCTGACTGGAGTAAATGTCTGCCAGAGGAACTGAGTGTATGGGGTGGATTATATGGGAGGAGAAGATCCTTGTAGGTAACCTGGCCCCAAATCATGGCCCTTTAAAGGCAATAACCAACACTTTGTACCTTGCCCAGAAACTAGCTGGCAGCCAATGGAGCGATTTTAATATTGGTGTAGTGTGATGATCACTCCTGGATGTACCCATAATCAATCTGGCTGTCATGTTTTGAACTAATTTAAGTTTCTGAGCTTGGTACAGTTAGCCCAATGTACAGTGCATTGCAAAAGTCCAACCTGAGCTTGCTAGCACATGCACTACCATTTTTAGATCCTCCAGCTCTAGGTAAGGGCACAGCTGGCATATCGACCAAAGCTGATAGTAAGCATTCCTGGCTGTCACATTTATCTGAGCTGTCATTTGGAGCAGTGGATCCAAACTGTAAACATTTTCATGAGTGTAACCCTGTCCAGGACTTGACACACTTCCCAATCCAGGTTAGGGCCTCAGCAATAAGCAGCTCTGCCTTGTCTGGATTCAGCTTCAATTTGTTTTTCCTCATCCAGCCCACTACCTCCTCCAGGCATTCATTCAGAGGAGACACACTGTCCTTAGCTTAGGCTGTGTTTGAAGGCATGGAGAAATATATTTGGGTGTATCAGTGTACTGATAGCACCCTGACACATGCCTTTGGATGATCTGTCCCTGCAGTTTCATGTAGATGCTGAATAGCATTGGAATAAAAATGTAGCTATGGATATTCTTAGGGTGTTTTACAGTCTGAAATATAAAATTAAGAAATAAAATTAGCTGTCATATTGAAAAGTTAAAACTTTAATCACATTTATTAAACTTCAGAACAAAGAACTTGAACATTCAGTTATAAATTTGAATACATGCCATATTGTAGCAGAAAAATGGGACAGAGAGACACCACGGACTGAAGGGAAGAGAGCTTATTCTGAAAAAAAAAAAAATTATGCTAGCGGACTCAACAGGAAAAAGCTTTCCAAAAATGCTGAGCTCCAATTTAAGCAAAATGAGAATCTTATATAGTGATCTTAGAGGCATATAGGAAGACCACTCCCTCTTCCCTCTCTGGTTCAGTTAGTTTCACAATATTGAGCACTTTTTGCTAAGCAGACATTGTTTTCAAAACATAGGAGTCTTATGTAGAAAATGTTTACAGTACAAGATGACTGCGGCCTTATCAATGCAACCTTGATAGCAGTACAGAGCACAGTGTTAAGAGAAACAAATAGACAGACAGAAGAATTTCCAAAGTCTCATCTAGAGTCCTAGTTGATTATCTAGTCTGACCCTGAATCATAAGAAATCATGGACAGTCATTTTAAAATACAGTTTTCAGGCAATTGGCTACTAAAGTATTTTAAAAAATGGTTGGCTTGGCTTTAGGAACATTTTCTTAAGCTTGATCTAACTGCATTATAAGTAAGAAGTGTGAAGTTTTCTGCATTTCTGACCTTTTAATGTTTGTGTTTATTTTTAATAAGATCTCAGTATATCCATATCTAGTCATAGATGTGACTGTACATGGAGTTGTTTTTTTTGTTTTTTGCAGAAGTATGTTTGAATAGGAACTTGGTTAGATATGAAGTGGCTCTGAATGTTTAAGATGTTCTTAAGCCCCCAGGAAGCATTAAACTGGTATGAATGAAACAGCTGCATGTTCTTCTATCCTTTTACAGTGTTTTGTCTTGAATTTAGGTGTTTGAACACAAGATGGCAGCACACATTAATAACAGCACATGTGTGTGTGTCATGAAATACTTTGTAACAATAAAAATATCATTTTGTCCTTTAGATATTAATGACATTTCTCAAGCCCATGGTAAGAGGGAACAAATGCATCCAATAAAAAAGATTTATTGAGAAGGAAAAATGGTGTCTTGGTCATCTTTGAAATATAGTCTTCATTTTATTTCTTGTATTGAAAACTTTTATAATACAGGCTGCATATCCCTTATCAGGAATTCTGAAATACTCCAAAAATCAAAACTTTTTTATGGGTGGCTGACATAAATTCCAAAAAGCAACCGTGTTTTTGCCATTTTATATAAGGGACACATTTTGCTATCCTTTGTATTTAAAGGGACTTGAATATCCACGGATTTTGGTATGCACGGGGGGGGGGGGGGGGGGTCCTGGAACCAAACACCAATGGATACCAAAGGCTCACTGTATCCATTCAGTTACAAAAGTACAATCACTAATTTTAAACATATATGCACTTTACTGAAGTGTAAAGCGGGCAGGTGGAGAGAAAAAAGAAATTTAGCAGCATGAAAAAAACATTTATATTTAGCGTGAGCATTCATGACTATCAGTTCACTTCTTCAGAGGCATTGCAGTGTTATTAAAGCCTCAGGTTATTAATCATGTTTACCAGTTGTGGGGAATATGAGAAACAAGCCGATTTTGTTGTTGTTGTGTGCCTTCAAGTTGTTTCTAACTTATGGTGACCCTAAGGAACCCATTGTTGAGTTTTCTTGGCAAGTTTCTTCAGGGCGGAGTTGCCATTGCTATCCTCTGGGGCTGAGAGATTGTTACATGCCCAAGGTCCCCCAGTGGGTTTACATGGCTATAATGTGATTCAAACTCTTGTCTTCAGAGTCATAGTCCAACACTGAAATCACTACACCAGAATGTCCACAAAAGCTCATGCTGAATTATATATCATTTAGTCTTAAAAGGTGCTGCTACATTTGCTTCTCATTCCTTTTTCTCTTTTTATGCTGCAACAGACTAACACTGTTATTCTTTGAAAATTCAATAATGTGATTAATGTATTTTTCCCATTTTGGTTAATCATTTTTGCATTATTTTCTGTTTAAGCATCCAGCTTTAAATTGCACATTTTAAAAACTTCATTGAAAAAGTTCAAAATATATACCTTTCAGTATGATTTATCAGTGTATAAATCAGGGTGGGGGTAGTCTTTTTCAGTAGTGTGTGGGAAATGTTTTGACTTTGAGACACAACATGGTGTCTTCTGGATTTAAAGCTTATTTAGGGGTTTAATAGCAGGAGCACTGGGTTTCACATCCTTCCAGTAGACGTGATTTTGCTTGGGCAACTCAGGGCCTGCCAGAAATAATCCAGCTTAAGATCACTTTAACTGTCCTGGCTAAATGCTAGGGAATCATGGGAAGTATAGTTTTTCTGAGACATTGAGCCTTCTCTGTCAGAGAGCTCTGGTGCCACAATAAACTACAATTCCCAAGATTCTCTAGCACTGAACCAGGGCAGTTAAAGGGTCTCAAGCTGGATCACTTCTGGTAGTCTGTTCAGGCCCTCACATATTTAATACAGCACAGAACAAAGGTGTGTGGGGGGGTGTATGTTTATGCATGCTCCTTCAAGTTGCCTATCAATTTATGATGACCCTGTGAATTTTTCTTAGGCAAGGAATATTCAGAGGCGGTTTTTCCAGTTCCTTTTTCTGGCCTGAAACAGACAGGCAAAATGATGCGGTTTACCACTTTGTTCGGGGTGTAGCATTTAGATGACGCATGCCCCAAACGTGGCAGAAAACCACTTCAACTGAAAAGAACCAAGCCCGAAAGGAGCAATAAAATACTGCTCCTTTTGCCGGCCCAGTTCAAAGCCACAGTGGCAGCCTAAATCAGCCCTGCTGTGGTTTTTTTTAACTCATCTATTTCGGGTCTCTGAAATACAGCCTACAGCATTTACTATTTGTTGGTGGTCTACCATTCAAGTATTAACCAGAGCTTACTCTGCTTAGCTTTTAAGATCAGACATGATCTGGTGCCAGAGTATTTAGGCCCATTATGAACAAAGATCTGCTACCAATAATTGCTACAATAAGAAAAAAACATTTAAAAAATCAAATAAAAATCTAAACTTGGAATGTCTTTTTGCTGAGATAGATTCCCATATATTCTTCAGTTCCTAAATACTTTATTATTTGTTTGTTTGTGTATGTGTGTGTACATATATGCGCACACATACACATAGAGTCACATACAGTCTTTTCCTTTCCATTAAAAATATTCAAGGAAGCTAACAAAGATGATTAAAAGCAAAGTGCTAAAGAAATTAAAATTAAGTCAACTAAAAATTAAAATCATCATAATAAACATTGAAACAGTTTTTAAACGGCTGGTTTGAAGAGATGGGTCCTTGCATCCTTTGTAAAAGGAATTAATGTGCCACTTTTTTGGATATGTATTCTGTCACTTCTGGTTTTGAGCCAGAACTAATCACATAGCCCTTTCTGGTTTACCTGTACTGTTTTGCAACTAAATTCAATTTCATGTGGCTGGATATTGTCTGTAGAATATTTAATACCAAAAATAGCTGGACAAAGCAAGTGTTGAAGCACATATCTATGATAGCAAAATGTTTTGCCTGAGGCTTGAAATTATTTGACTTTAGTATCTTTCCCACTTTAAAAGAACAAGCTCACATTCAACTTTGGGCTAACTAAAGCATGATCATAGAACTTCTGGGCTTAACTAGTGCTGGGGAGAAAACAACACAATAGGAAGGAATTTATAAGATGAAAAAATAAAGATGCGAAATAGATATTTTGAAAATCCACTGAAATAGCTTGAAATGTTTTATGTAGTGCTCTTTTCAGTGATCTTATTTAGGGATGGATAAAAGCCATATTTTCATACTCCATAGAAGCCAAATGGGTGCAGTTTTCACACTGAACATGCAATCTTTTTTTTATCAGAATACAGCAGGCAAAAGTGCAAATCCTTCCTGAGCGAGTGCTGCCTTCAACAATGTCAGCAGTGCAGCTGGAGTCTCACAGCAGATGCCACCTATTTCCTTCTTCCAAGCCTGCAGCATGGCAGGATCAACATACACATCAATGGCGGCAGAAATATCAAAAGGTCAGAAGCTAATTGTATTTTTTTAGAAAAAAAAATTGGTATGACATTTCAAAAATCAATATAAATTCCATCTGTATATCTCTTTTTAAAGGAAGACATCTGAAATGGGAGGATGTCTGTCAAAACCATGCTGTTGCTGCAGATTATTTGTATTGCTTATCATTTCAGCACAGTGGGCAGCTACACATTTTGTACTAGATAAATCACAGCTGATTCTATTAATGTTTGGCTGCTTTTTCAAAGGAGGTCTTTATATGAATATGAAAAAGAAGGGAGGAAGACTAAGTTAGAGGCTGAAGTTAAAAGTGTGTAAATATGCTAGGCTCCCTGCATTCATAACACCCTAAAGGCAGGTGTAATCATTGGGAGAAATACAGAATTGATCTTGAGTGTCTTCTATCATATATAGTAAATTCATTCTCCTAGTTTTACTTCTCAGGTACCCAAATAGCACCATCCCTGAACAAGAGAGAGACATCAGTAGGCTTGGGAAAATGTTGGGATTTGCAAGAGTACAAAAGAAAAACTAGAAAATCTGATGGTAGTGGCAGTGGCGGCAGCATCAACCCCCTGAATAATTAATGTGGCCATGGAATGCTTTCAGTAGGAGGGGAGGGGGGAATTAGGGAATTTCCAGTTTGCAGTTTAGAATAAGGTTTGGCTTTTTCCAAGATGGATAGAGGGTTCAGGCTACCATCAGCTCTATCTGTCCAGTATGCTTTCTTAACATTTTAAGCAGACTTTGGCAACAGACAGCTTCCTTGTCTTATATATATTTATAGAACATAATGTGTACCAACAGAACCACAATTAGAATATAGTTGATCTGTAGATGAGTGTGCTGTCTTTGGGGCACGAGAGTAGTATTGATTACTTTCGGGATCATGTCATCCCCATGATTATATCAGTTGAACCACATAACCAGAGCTTGATAGAATTCCCAGAATCCAGCCAGCCAGCATAGCCTTTGAGATATTTAGGGAGTTATAGTCCAAAAAGTAGTTTTCCCAAGCTGTGTACCACTGTAGACGTTGTACGACTGTAGACAGTATGATCCATTCCAGAAACAAAGAGAGATACTTTAAGTGGATTAAAGCAAGAAGGTTTCATTTGATATTTGGGTTTATCAAGATAGAAACTTCAGTCTTGTAGTGTCTTCAGAACGTAGAGATGGGGAACATACGGCTCTCCCAGATATTATTGGGCTACAATTTTCAAAACTTTTCATCATCAGCTATACTGAATAGTGCTGTGCTACCTAGGCAATTGCAGACTAATTCTGAAAGGTGCTATGGTCCCCATTTTGCTCCATCAGTCGGTAATTGTATTTTATTTAGGGATATGCATGTTCATTACATTAAAGTGTCTTTATTCTCATGTTTATCAGGAGGTTCTTTCTTGTGTTTCATATTTTGTTCTTTGATGATAATACACTGAAATAAATAGTAACACTAATGCAGATTAATTGGGATTGGGGAATTACCAGATGAAAGATTTTGGAATAAGATAATTTTTTAAGAGGTGTGCTGTCTTATCTCTGGGACTCCTAAGAACAGCATTCACAATTTCATCCCCTCCTATAGAGTGGAGCCAAGTGAACCTAACCTCTTGGCTTACTAGGGAGCAAAGGACAGAGGCAGCCTGGATCTCAAACGAAATATCTTTTTGTGTTAATGGAGTTTAAATTTTATTTACTGAACTTTAAGACTCTTTGTCTCCTGGAGCCCAAGTGTCCAAAAGAGAGGAATGGCCTCTGCATGTATAGATAGGCCTCCATGACATCTTAACTGAGAAAAGCAATGACAACAACATCTTGACAAAATGTAGACCTATTACTCTAACATTGTCATATTTTTTCTTTTTCTTGTATGATTTTTTATATCTTTGATGAAGTAACCAATGGAACTTCAAAAGCTTACATCCATTTTTTGTATTTTTGCATTTTGATTGGCCCAATAAAGGTATCACTGTCTTGTAGATTTTGGATGCAGGGAGCTGACAGCAATTAAACAAGTAGAGGAGAAAATAGAGTATTAATGGTCAAAGACTTGGAGGAACCTGACCAAACGTGCTCAAGCCCATTGAAAACCCTATGCCATGGCAATGGTAGTGGTAAAGAAACTATACTTTTCTGCCACTATTGCATCTGCACAATGTCATCCAGCAGATCTCTTTCAAGTAGTCAGGGGCCTTTTACTCCCTGGCCCACAAGAAGATAACATAGACCATTTTACAGCTCACCATGATAAATTTGCAAGACACTTTGCAGACAAAATTGCTTGGATCTGCCAGACTTGGATGATGTAGTTGATGCAGGTCCATTGGATGTAATCTTGGCACCTGCTTGTTCTGTATTACTGGGCATTTTTCAGTTTGTGCAGTCTGAAGATGTGGACAGGATGTTTGGAGACGCAAGATCCACCACATGTATACTGGATCCTTGTCTTTCCTGAATTTTGAAAGCAGTTAGAGTAGTGTGAAGAAGTCCCTGAATCCCACCATGCTCAAGAATTACAGGCCAGTCTTCAAAATTCCTTTCTTAAACAGCATCCTTGAAGGTGTGGCTACCTACCTCCAGAGATTCCTGAATGAAGTAGATTATCTAGATCCATTTCCGTCAGACGTTAAGCCTGATTATGGGACAAAGACAGCTTGAATTACCTACACAGGGGATTAGACAAGGGGAGTATATTTCTGTTGGTTCTTCTGGACCTCTTATCTGCTTTCAGGAACAGTTACTGTGCTATCCTTCTGGATTGCCATTCTGGGATGGGACTTGGGTAGGGTTACCATTTGTCCCGAAAAACTGAGACTTTCATGATTTTTCGGCTTGCTGGGAGTGTCGGGGCCGGTTGAAGCTCCATGTACCAAGTCCCAGAGTCCTGCTCCAATTGTACAGGGCTTTGGGGAACTCGGGAGCAATGGTTGTCTCTCCCAGACGTAGCCTCTCCTTCGCAGGGGGCCCTGGGATGGAAAGTGGCCAGAGAGCAATTGCAGGAGGCGGGCTTCCTGCGCCTCCCAACTCTATTGGACAGGCCCAGGAGGAGCTTTTGGGCAGTGCAGGGAAAGCAGAGAGAGAGAGAGATTTTGGCAGCGAAGGCAAGCTGGCAAGCAGCCCTTGGAGAGGCCCAGGGCCTGGCAAGGACCCTCTAGGGTGCAAGGGGTTAAGACCGCCACCACTGCCTTTCCTGTGCTTTTGAGGTGCTGGCAGGCAGCCCTTGGAGAGGCCTGAGGGCCTCATAAGGACTCGAGGGGCTTAAGGCCTCCCCCGCTGCGCATTCTTGTTTGGCACCACTGTAATTGCCACGGCTGTATGCTATGAAATTATGGGGAATGTCATTTTGTTTTGGCACCAGAGTAGAGCTCCAGCCATTGAGCTGGGCCGTGGCAATTAAAATGGTGTCAACTCAAACCAGATTACTTACACAACCTAAAGTGAACCTATCATGGGGTTTTCTTAAGATTTGTTTGCCATTGCTTTCCTCTGAGGCTAAGTGAATGTGACTTGACCAAAGTCACCCAGTGGGTTTCCATGGCCAAGTAGGGATTTGAACCCTGGTCTCATAGTCCCAACATTCAAACCACGCTGGCTCATGGATGCACATAAACCTAGGACCCCTTAAATTAATCCAACATAAAATTAATATTTCAGAATTTTAAAATGCATAGTTTAAGAATAGATTGGTAGAGATAGGTCTTTAATACTGTTGTTATACTGGCTGAATGAAACAGGGGCTTAATTTTCTGAGAGAGAGACAGATGACAGGGAAGGAGATTTTGGATTTGGACTTCTGAAACAAACAAACAACTGAAATATACAATAAAGCCATGTTAAATGTCAAATTTGGTGTGTGTGTGTGTTGAGTTTTTTGAGGGGTGGGTTGTTGATAGTATGTCACATTGGCTGTAGGGGAGGATCTACATTTCAGCCTTCCATCCAGGAAGAATGTCAGAATCTCCTCCATTTTGATCATGACTAAGAAGCATG
This sequence comes from Phrynosoma platyrhinos, assembly GCA_020142125.1. Taxonomy (NCBI): domain Eukaryota; kingdom Metazoa; phylum Chordata; class Lepidosauria; order Squamata; family Phrynosomatidae; genus Phrynosoma; species Phrynosoma platyrhinos. Next base: position 292,537,179 of record CM034703.1, read on the forward strand.
CATTACTATTAATGGGTTTTTTAAATTTATTGATGTTTTTGGCTTTTAGTTGGTTGCGTCCTCCATTTTTCTTGAATGTCCTACATTTTGTCCTGGTTTTGTGGAAAAGAATTATGGCAACTCTAGACTTGGGGGCATTGTTATGCAGTGGTTCCAATCCTTCCTCCAGGGGAAAATGTAGAAAATGATACTGGGTGATTCCTCTGGCTCAGTTTTGGTCCCTTTTAACAGACTTGTAAAACTGCTGAGATAGGCCATCTGTAGTTCGGAGATTCGGTTGTGCCAGTAAACAAGTCACACCCAATCTCCTTTCCATCTGATTCCAAGGAAGTGTCTCAGTAATTTTTTCGTTGTATTTAAAATTGTATTAGGTTTTTCTGATTCTTTTGGTGAGCTACTTTAGATCCCACTCTAGGAGAAAAGAAGCATATAAATGGAAGGAATATATTAATTAATAAATAGTTGTTAATCTTTTAAAAATATTTTTGTTTTGCAGCGCAAATTCCACTGTGCCAGTTTGACTTCGTGGCCATCTTGGCTGTATTCATTATATGATGCTGTAAGTATTACCGTATATCAGGCCTGCACAACTTGGCAGTAGGTAGGGATCAAAATTAAAATAGGCTAAATGTCTTTGGGCTGCAGATAGGTTTAATTAATAATATTAATTAATTAATAATACTAATTAATGTTAATTATAAATTACTTAATATTAATAATATTAAGTAGAATTAATTAATATTAATTCCTTCTTCTTCTCCTCCTCCTCCTCCTCCTTTGCTTGGCCCTCTCTTCAGGAGAAAGCTGAGTAGCAGGCGAGCCTTTCCTGTCCTTCTCTTCTTCTCAGGAGAAGGCCGAGTGATGGTGGAGCCTTGAGGGGTGAATGTTTGCCCCTCTTCCTCCTCTGCCACCCAGCCTTCTCAGGAGAAAGGAGCTTTGCAGGGTGAGTGTTCCTCCACCACCTGGCCTTCTCAAGAGAAAGCCAGGTGGCAGAGGAGCATTGCAGGGTGAGTATTTGCCCTTCCTCCTCCTCCTCTGTATGGCCCTCTCCTCAGGAGGAAGCTGAGTGGCAGAGGAACTTTGAAGTTGTTCCACATTCTTACAGGCTGCCCAAAATCCTTTGGCAGGCTGCATGTGGACCCTGAGCCATATGTTGTGCAGGCCTGCCGTATATGCTTGACTATAAGTCATCCTCATGTATAAGTCGAGGGCACGTTTTGGGGCAAAAATTGTGGATTTTGATATGACCCATGGATAAGTCGAGAGTAATACTTAGGAGCATGTAAGAAAGGATTTAAAGGATGAATTAAAGGAAAATAGTGCTAAAGAACTTCCAAAATTCCAGCAGGCATAACTGTTTTTGCTCACACTAAAGGCTGGATGGATGAGAGACTAGAGGTGAGGGGAAGTGCTTTCAAGACAGATCACACTCTTTCTTTTCACCAGGGGATGGTTCCTTTTTTAAAAAATAAAGTACAGAACTTACATTGACCCGTAGATAAGTCAATTTGGGGTCAATTTTTGGACTAAAATTTCTAGACTTATGCATGAGTAATACAGTAATAAGGTTTGGTACTGACTTGTTACAAGTTAGGTAAGAAATCAAGTCTCAAAATAAGTGTGCATATTTCTGTGATTAGGACTGTTCTTTCCCCC
>CM034703.1:292538927-292567881 GCA_020142125.1 Phrynosoma platyrhinos
CCCCCCCCCCCCCCCATACATAGATATAACTTTTACAAATCAGTACATATGTATATCTCAAGAGGATTTCTTGGTTGAGGGCCATGCTGTCTTTCTGTAGACAAATAATTGGAGCACACAAAACATGTAATTTGTCTGTATTTGATGAAAACTAACTTCTATCTGTTTCAGGCTTGGTCTGTTCAAGGACCCATTTGTTTGTCTTCTTGACTGCCCATGGTATCCTCAGCACTTTTCTTCTGCACCACATCTCAGCTGTTAGCTTTCTTCACTGTCCACTCTCACATCTGTACATGGTGATAGTTAATACAGTGGCTTGGATGATCTTCACTTTAGTGTTCAGAATTATATCTTTACACTTCAGTATCTTCAGTTCTTTCATAGCTGCTGTTCCCAATCCTAGTCTTCTCCTGATTTTTTGATTGCATTCTCCATTCTGATCAATATTTGATCCTAGGTATGGGAACTCTTTTACAATTTCAATTTTCTCATTATCTAGGATTAATTCTTGTAAATCTTCTGTGATCATTATTTTTGTTTCCTTAATGTTCAGCATTAGGCCTACCTTGGCATTTTCCTCCTTGACCTTTTTCAGTAATTGCTCCAGGCCTTTGTTGGTTTCTGCTAGTAGTATTGTGTTATCCACTTATCTTATGTTGTTAATGTTCCTTTCTCTGATTTTCACTCCTCCTGACTCTGAGTCTAAGAATACTCTGCATACAATATTTTCTGCATACAGGTTGAATAGATAGGGTGATAGTATGCAGCCTTGCCTGTTCCCTTTGCCAGTATTCCATTTCTCCATATTCAGTTCTGATGGCAGGCTTTTGTCCTGAGTACAAGTCAGGATTGCCAAATGTTGTGGCACTCCCATTTCTTTGAGATCATGCCATAGCTTTTCTGATCTTTTTGTGCAATGAAATACTTTGCTGTAGTCAGTAAAGCACATGCAGATTTTCTTTTGGAATAGCCTGATGCACTCTGTTGTCAGACATATGTTTGCAGTGTGATTCCTAGTGCCTTTCCTTTCCTGAAACCAGCTTGTATCGCTGGGATTTTTTGCTCCATGTATGGTAGGAGTCTGCTGTAGAATTTTGAGCATGACTTTACTTGCATATGAAATTAGTGCATTGGTTCTGTAATTATTGCACTCTTTTATGTCTCCTTTTTATGCGGATGGGAATGTATATTGATTGCTTCCAATATGTGGGCTGCTGCTTTGTTTTCCGTATTTGTTGGCATATTTGAGTTGGAACTGTGCTTGACTCTGTCTCTGTGGATTACAGCAGTTCTATTGGAATGTTATCTGTTCCTGGTGTTTTATTCTACCCACTTGTTTTGAGTGCAGCTTTCACTTTTCAGAATGTGGGGTTTATCTTCGTACGTCTCCTCTTCCTGGGTATCATTAATCCTTTCAAATTTTTATATAGCTCTTCTGTATTGTCTCCATCGTTATAGACTGTTTAATGATCTGCTCTAGAATCTAGAGTTCAGGAGAAGCTGCTTCTAGAATAGGCAATAAGGGTCTTCATCATTTCTTGTTAGGAAAAAAAAGCCTTTTCTGGGCCTAAAACTTCCAGGAAAAGGGATAAAAGGGGGGAAAGGGTTTAAAAAAACAAACCTGCCCCCAAACTTGCTGGGGGCATCTGCGTGCAAAACTGTGGATGTTTGTAAGTAATTCCTTTCAAAAAATTCTGGAAGGGCAAAAAATAATAATAATAATAATAATAGCCCTGGAGTGGAATACATATGCCCCTCCCCCAATCCCTGGTACAGAGGTACTAAAATGTTTATATTCCCTTCACACACATTCCAGACATACAGGTATGCCAGTGACAAAATGGAGAAATAGCCCATGTGACTTCATGACTGCCTCCTTGTGTTTATTTGGAAAGGGTCTGAACCATCTGTATTTCTTGTTTGTCCACTGAAATAGCATTAACTTACATTTGCACACCATGTAGTAGCCGTGTCATCATTCATTACACTTTAATTTTAATGAAATGTAACTATTAATGATGTGGATAAGTATCATTCTTCTATTTTTTAAAAAAAAAAATCTTATTCTTTTCTATAAAGAAAAAGAAGTTTTTATGTTTAAATTAGGTTTTTCTTCTAACACAAGGAAACCTTGATGGAACGAGTCAAGCTGCAGTTGCATGAATGGGATGAAAATCTTAAAGATGAGTCACTTCCATCAAATCCTATAGGTACTTTAAAATATTTATTCCTTGATAGTCATCCAGCTTGTGTGCTTTTCTGTCTTGTTTCTTTATCAGTGCTGGCAAATCTGTTTTCACAGGGAAAGGTTAAATATACTTGATATAATAGGTTAAGGCCTATGAAGCATAGCTGCATTCTAGCAGCAAATGGTTTGGAGAATTGTAGATGGCATGTATGCATGCCCCTGTGTTCCCTCCTCTATGCTTGACCCCCATCTATGCTTTCTCTTCTACCTCTCACTTAAAATAACACATCATTGTCTTTCCACAGTTTGACATCAGAACCAGCACACTTCAGTTTGAATAACCCTTTATATGGATTGTAAATCAAGTTCAAACCATTGTCTGGAGAACTGAAAAATGTGCTAGCTCAGGACAACCAATATTGTAGTGTATATTGGTTACTGTCATAGTATGCCCCTTGACTCTTTTTTCCTTTAAAATTGTGGACTACTATTTTATATAGCCCTTAGTGTGGTTCATCATATTGCAAGCCACTTGAAATGACTTTGTGCATAACAGCTGCTCCATACATTTTTAAAATTAACATTTTTTAAATATAGATTGCCACTGTCATGAGGAGTCCCCATACCAGCAGGCATTAGAACATTTTTATGACACTGCAGATCTGAAAACATTCATGAGAGAAAGAAATGCCATCAACCTCTTTGCTGCTCTTTGTATGACATTTCTTTCTGCTTGTCCCAATTTCCTATTTGGGCAGTGCAGCCTGAGATAGATGTCCAAAAATAGCACTACTGAAAAGTGGCAAGCTTCTCTTTTTAATGTTTCAGGTATATCATGCATGGTTCACCATGCTGCTAGTGCTATAATAGGACACAAACTGCAGTGAAGCTAAATTTAACTTTACAAGGATAGTCTTATCTGCTCAAAAACATGTTGGAAAAGTAGCCTATTTTTTCTAGATGAATTAATACAGGAAAATTTACTGTTAGATTGTGACTGTTGGACCCTTTAGTGCTAACACACTGATAATTTGATATTAATAAAATAAGATGTATCTGACTCCCCTTCCTTTGCCTTTTGAGTATTAAAATAAATCCCCCCCCCTCCAGATTTTTCATACAGGGTGGCTGCTTGTTTGCCTATTGATGATGCACTACGAATTCAGCTGCTTAAAATTGGTAGTGCTGTTCAGCGACTGCGATGTGAACTAGATATCATGAACAAAGTGAGTATACAGAACTTGACTAAATCAGATCATAGTTATTGGGATATATGTTTGACTGAATGCAGTGGTTTGGTATTTGCCATTGTGCTCACAGGAAGTGAATTGCTTTTTTTCTCACTGGTATTTGCTTTATTACTGTTTACAGTGTACATCCCTCTGCTGTAAGCATTGTCAAGATACAGAAATAACAACTAAAAATGAAATATTCAGGTGAGCTTTTAATGGGTTCATACTTATTGTGAGGATAAAAATAGGTGTCTGTGTGTGAATTCCTTTGAATAAAGGTGGGAAATAAATAATCATACTGTGCATCTTTTTGTTATTAAGCAACAGTTCTAACATTTGTACACTCCAATAGGATGTTGTTTGATGAAAACTGACATTTTAGCTAGAGAATGAAGCCCAAACAAGTTTACATATGTTATGCTTGTATTCATATGTCTATAAAATACATTTTATTTTAGATATATATTTATGCACACATGCACAGACCTATATATGCACATATTTACAGTAATTTTATATATTAATTTAACACATTTATTACTGCAAGACTGCAGGTGTTTCACATTAGGAGGCTCTAATTTGTAGATAAGAAAATTGTGCAGCTATTTACATTATGTTCAAATTACTTTATTCTACTTGTAGAAGTTTTCGCTGAAGCATTGTAGCAGAAGGCAACTAACCTAGGACGTGGTTGTTTGATAGTTTGGTGCTGTGGACAGCAAAATGGTGGTGGGGGGGGGTCTAGTCTCCTCCCAGTGCTTACTCCACACTTGGAAGTTCCCATTGATTTTGTCCTCCAAAATAATAGTGTCAAATTTTCAAGCAGTGCCTGAGTTTTTCATTAAAATTATGGATGTGAGAATTGTTTGCAATCTGTTTCTTAAGATACAAAAACTCTTGGGCCTCTCTTCATTTTTACAACCTTATTTCCATTACAGCTTATCCCTCTGTGGACCTATGGCTGCGTATGTGAATCCTCATGGATATGTGCATGAGACCCTTACTGTGTACAAAGCCTGCAACCTGAATCTGACTGGCAGGTCCTCCACAGAGCACAGCTGGTTTCCTGGGTAAAATAGCTTTTGTCTCATTAAAATATGCCATTTTCTTTAATTGAAGCAAGACATGTGCATAACTCTCAGATGTCTAAAAATATCAGTAGGAAATCAGGAAGGAAAAAAAAGTGCAATCTCCAGAATGCTGAGAGAGCAGGCAAAAGAAAGACACATATTGCAAAGATATCTTGACCAGATCAACAAGACATGTATTCCAGACCTGTTTCAAAGCTCTTCCTGATTGAAACATTTCTTTAATTTGTGCACCCCATGCCTGTTTTCGAATACAGCCAATTCCAGTATCTGTGGTGGATGCCCCCCTTCATGCTACTAGGTTATTAATGTTCAGGGGTTTTCCTCTAGCAGAAGACCTTGCTACACAGAAATGTAGAGAGGTTTCTAAGGAAACCTTTTGAATACCTGTAAATGTATTTAGTAATCTGTATTTTGAAAGGCACCACTATAATTTTAGTTCCTTCTGATTCACAGTCTTAGTATGATAATATGATGAAGATGCATGCATATGAATCCTCTTATTGAGGTACTGTGGTTTTGCTACTTTGAATTCTAGTGATGTTAAGGGACTATTTTAAAGATGTTTTCTTACTGGGTTATGATGCGCATGGTCACTCTTAAAACTAACGTGATGCTGTCTGCTTCTAGGTATGCATGGACTATAGCCCAGTGCAGGATCTGTGGAAGCCATATGGGATGGAAGTTCACTGCAACAAAGAAAGATATGTCGCCTCAAAAATTCTGGGGGTTGACTCGATCTGCCCTGCTGCCAAGAATTCCAGAAAAAGAGAACGAATCTGGTCAAGAAAGATCACTACTGCTTTGTCTGTGATTTGGTATCCTTACTTTGGATGAACTCGAAGCTGTCATTGTCTCTTAAGAAATCTATTAAGATCTTATATAAAAAGATCAGGATATTTGAACTTTGTGCAGAGAAAAGATACTATTATTTCCACAGGCCTTGAAATGTTTAATATTTTGAATTTGGACTTTTGAAAGAAGAAGGCAAAGACTAACAAAAGCAGATGATTTTCAGATTATCTGGCAAAGACTGATTTGGACAGTGCAGATTCCATCTGATCTGTAATACTGAAAGAAGATGCATACTATTGTTGAGATAAAAATGTTTGCTAGAAATGAAGACTGCATAACTCGACTTGTGTATAATTGTAGATACAAACCATTGCCCACTGTTTTAAGATACTTGCCTGTAGACTGTTGTGAAGTTATATGAGAGTTTCTGTTTTCTAACTGTATGAAATCGCTTACAGATATTTGTTTGTATTTAAACAAGCCTTAAAAGAGAAAGAGGCCTAAACCTCCTATAGGGGCTGATGTGATAAGGGTGAGACAACAAGCACTGAAGCCTGCTGCTAAAATAATTATTATATGCAATTTCTTGTAAAGAATCCCAAAATAACTTTGGTCTTTGTTTATCAGTTTTCATTCCATTTGGCATATTCTGACGTTTTAAAAATGGAAGCATAAGTTATTCATAGAAGCCAACAACACCGTTATAAATTATGTGATTTTCTTCATTTATAACTTTGCTACACTTCTTTCAATCATATTTCAAATCTTTGCACTTAATCTTCTAAATCATCTGAAATATTATGCACCTTTTGACCTTACTAAGGTTCTGAGTTCCTCATAATATTTTGTATTGGAACATAACAGTCCTGCCAGGTTTTGTAATTTCCTGTCTTAGATTACAGACTTTGATGCAGTTGTCACTTACTCTTTAAACAAGAATTGATGCTACTTGAAGAAGATTGTTTTTAAGAGGCATTGCCTGTGTTCCAGAAAGGGGTACCAAAAAGGGCATAAACATATTTTGTTTCCCTGTCTTGTTTTCCCAGAATGCACTTTGACAAACAAAATCTGCAAATAGCAGCCTTCTTTTACATGTATTTTACATATATATATTTTCCAGAGTCCATTTCTCTCACTCTTTTGTTCTGACTAAATTGTAGAAATGCTGTTATATGATGGCTAATTACCTTGTTGATTTTTTTTAATTGCTAAAATATTTTAGCAATTTTGTAAATAACCAGCATATTTACCTACCAAGTGAGAGGTGGCTTTAAAATAACAAGCATCCAGCTTTAGAGATACTGCTATGGCTTCTGTTACTCTACATTTGAAAGCTTTATGCAGATAGTAAGTTACATTAGATACCGAAGGGATGTTAGGAACTCTTTAAGTGCTAGTTAGGCAAGAACAGGCAATCCTGTGATCAGGATTAGTTTCTTGAAGTCTTCTACCTCTGTGGTACTGTTTTTAAAAATATCATCCCACTTGCAATTAAACTACCTTTGTTTTGTGCTGCAACTTGGTCTCTCTGCTGAGCTATTAAAAGCAATACTAGCTGAAACCTCATTTTGAAAAGAGTGAGATGTGAATCATTTTATTAGACAGAGCATTTGGGATTTTTCCTTTTGATTTCCTCAAAAAGTAGCTTTCAGTATAAAGTACTGTTGTGAAAGCACAGAATTGGGGTGATGAATTTGTAATAAAATGATTCAAGATATCAGAAAACTCTTTTCCTAACTAATACAATGTTGTGGCCTCAGTTTTTCAAGGAGCTGGACTCCTAAAACTGCTGATCTACTATGGGACAAGACTGCATGAGAAATTAGTATGTGGAAAGTGAGGAATAAGTTTTAGGAATGTGGCGTAATGCTATTGTATGACCTAATCCATACATGTTAAAACTGTGTTCTTTAAGCTCTTTTGTGGCAAATGTTTTAACTAGTCCCTGTGAATGGCACTGTCTCCTTACCTCTAATCATGGAACTGGTCTGACTCATATATTTCTTTATTCCAGCACAAATGAAAGTTATTGATGACATGGATTTCTTTTTTTTTAATGGATCTCTTCCTTAACTCTTGATTCATTTTTATCCTGCCATAGAGAATAAACATTCCTCTCTGGTATATGTTGTATGATTGAAGAGGTCTGTACTTTATTTTAGTTTATTTTTTGCAAATGCTCAGATGTGTACACATAACTTTTAAGTGTACAAAGCACAATACGCATGTCAAGACCTATTCCTGACCTTGCATTTCATAGCGGCGAGGGAAAGAAGCACTAGATACATCCTTCATTAATATCAACCATGTTTTTGTAAAGGCCTGTTTCCAATAAATAGAGATTGTATGACACAGTGCTTGATAAACTGTCCCCAGGATATTTGGCTAGATTCGTTATGCAGTTGCCTCAAAATAAAATAGATGCAATGACGATGAGTGTGAAAAATGGCTATTTTTGTAAAGGTACAGATGTGTGTAATCCTAATCAGTGGAGAATGTCACAGTACAATCAAGATCAGCAAGAACTAAATGTTTCACCAATTTCATTAGATGTTGACTATTGTTTTTTCCTTCTGTCCCAGCTGATGCAATGAGTTTGAAATTATCAAACCCTTATTTCTTTCTAACTCTTACACTAATATGATTTCAAGTAATGCAAAAAGCCCAACATATTCTGTTGTGCAAATGGCTATGAGCCCTGAATTAAGAATTCCTTATGTAGAGGTTATGCTTTATAGTTCCCATATAAACCGTTAATGCTTTTTGGTGTTGGTTCACTTTTTATGCTTAATATTCAATGTGGTTTTGTTCAGATAACAGATGAAAAGAGAAATACTCAAGAAATCATGGTGAATGATTTAGCAGTTAAACAAATAATGAAAAACCATACTCAGTGTATCCATCTTAATGCTAAATATTATAAAATTAAATACATCAGAGACGTTCTTTAAGCTATTCTGAAGATAGTACAAACATAGCTAGGTGGTGTCTCTCATTTCCATGCACAAACAAGCAGTACAGAGTGTTTTTCTTATGCTTGTGCAAGTGCATTTTAAGTTTGCCTACTAGTTCTATTTAGTAATTTTGTTTCTGCGTTCTTTGTTCAGTACAGTGATAATTTTTATCCGACTGATGTTCAAATTATTTTGTGAGAGCTGCAGTAAGAAAACATGCTGTGCTTGTAATTGCTCCTTTGTTTGCCTTTTTTTTAGGGGGCAGTGTTCAATTGGGAAAATGTTTATTAAGAATAATGCACACAAGTAGGCACACACACCTTTACTACATTTAAACACAAGGCTCAGTTTAAGCCAATGATATAGAAGGAAGCAGAAGGGAGATGGTTTCTGGTTTTTAATTCATTGTGTCATACAGCCATACTTACTAAATAATTTTCATACCTACAGATAAATAATTGATGTGGTAGACTTTACTCTTCATGGTTAAATTATACAATCTAGGGGAACAGCCACTCTCCTTAACTTACTTAATTTAAAATTACTTAATTTTTAGCATTTCCTTGATTTGGTTTGCTTGACAGATTGGCTGTTTTTTAGAACCCCAAACTAAGCCAGCCTTGCTGTCCCAAATAATTATTAATTCTGCTATTTGAAACTGCTGTTATGACCATGAAATTATCACTATCCTAATTGCAAACCATGTCAGGTACATGGATGCATTTAGTCTGCATTTTTAAATCATTTGAATCTACATTTGACTCTTTATTAAAATAGCGATTACAACTGTGCCCACTAATGATCCCTGCCTTGTATATAATCCTTCTGTTAATTCACCACATAAGCAGCATTCTGGAAGATCACATTAAGAGTGTAATTAACACATTTTCTTTCATTTTGTTTTTCTTTCATTTTTCATGATCATTAAGTCTGTTTGCAAAAATTAGTCATTTCCTGCTTACTGTATATACTCATGCCTTCAGGTTGACCTTGACTCATGGTGACCTTGTAAACCCCGAACCCTCTATCTCTCTGGTCAGTTCCTGTAGGCTCAGGCCCATGATCTCCACTGATTTAGTCTATCCATCTGGCATACAATCTTTCTCTCTTTCTACTGCCCTTTATCTATAGGAATGTAGGATTGAAGTTCTGCAAGCATTCTGAGCTTAGATGTTACACCCTACATTCAGTGACAGTTAGGAATATCTAAAGTTTCTTGTTTATTCATTGAAAGTATCTATTAGTCTCCCTCTCTCTCTCTCTCTTTTTTTTTTTTTTGCATAATATGATCCTTGAAGTGTACAGTTAATATAGTTTTAAAAATCTGTACTAAAAGCCATTTTTAAAATACCAGATAGAATAGTTTTGGCTGCCTCATGGGAACCTAACAAGGATGGTGTCAGCCTGAGATGCTTTAGGAGGGTGTTACATAGTTAAGGTGCTCCTCCAGCAAAAATCTTGGGTATTCATTAGCATCAGAAATTTTGGACAGGTTCATCTGGGTGGAAGCGGCCTCTCAGATATTCTGGCCCCAAGCCATTTAGTTGTTTGTTTTTTATGTGACACTACAAAATTTTACTCAGTATATTTGAGTTTGCTGGAACATTGATCTTTTCCTTTTTTGTGTGTGATACAGGGATTCTTCCCTATTCTTTCCATTTTATTTTGTGATGGCAAATTTTTTGTTAAAGAATACTCAGGATCACATTTACTTTGTTAACTGAAGCTTATTTGTATCAATTTACAGATGAATTACAGAAAATTTCAAAATTTTGAATCATTGTGCATTTGCATATAATGGACACTTTGTGTCTTTTAGCTTCTGTTTTCTGTTCCATAGTAAGACTTTTTTTAAGCTCATGCAAGAGAAGTATAATACCACACTCTGCAACATATTTGGTAGCATTTATCATAGCTTATAGCAGGGGTAGGCAAGCTTTTTGAGCCGGGGGCTGGTCCCCGGAAGTCATCCGTTCCAGTGGGCTGAGGGGGGGAGAATGGTGGCGCGTGCGCTCATGCGCGCGCACACAACCCCTACCACGCGCACAACCCCCGCTGCCGCACTCGAACCCCCGCGCGTGCTGCTGCCGCCGCTGCCAGTGCCGCCACCACTGCTGCGCACGCTGCCGCAGCTGCCTTCGCACATGTCGCAGCCACCATTTTGATTTCCAAAATGGCGGCTGCGACGTGTTTGCACATGCGCAAGAGTACTGCACATGCGCAAATGAGTCACGGCTGCCATTTTGGAGAACAAAATGGCGGCTGCAACTCATTTGCGCATGCGGAGTATTCCTGTGCATGCGCAAACATGTCGCAGCCACCATTTTGGAGATCAAAATGGTGGTCGCAGCGCACATGGCTGCGCAGTGACCAAAACGCGCGGCGGTGGTGACATGCAGTGGGAGGGGTCCGCCTGAGCTGGTAAGCGCGGGGCCCTGGGCCGGAACTGGCCCATGGGCCGTAGGTTGCCGGCCCCTGGCTTATAGGAATGGTCAGCCAGCAGAGTCAAGTTAGGAAGACTTGCCACAACACTAAAGCTACTGAAACTGTTTTGGATGCCTGAATTTCATCTGCACAGAAAGTGCAGAGATGGTAATTTTCTGCTGTAGTTTAAACAATGATCTAAAGTTTTAAATTTTAGGGCAGAACAGATGGGCACTACAGTCTTGGATACTCTGGCGCCTTTCAAAGAGCTGTTGAGTGGTAAATGGGGGGGGCTGCAGTTGGAAATAGTTGGGGAGCTGTACATCCCTATTGATGGTACAACATTAATTGGAGGGGAGTAGCAATTATATGGCTGCTGCTTGTAAGCTTTATATGTTTTCTTCTGATTTATAACTGGCATTTTTTTCACAGTACACACACAAACCTGTCTACCTTAAATTGGTTTATAATAACTAATCCTATAAATCTGCACCATAAGAGGAATGGATACTCTTCTAGTAGTGATGTATAGAGTAAAAGCAATGAAAAAGCATCAACTTAACCTCCCACTGCCAGATGTTCTTCATGGACAAATCAGCTTTGGCTATCTTTCTAAAAACCAACAATAGAGAGCATTAGCACTCTTCATGTAGTTTTGGTCAAGAGAATGCCTGAACCATCCTGGCTACCTTGATAACCTGACTACCATTTAAAACAAGATTCTGACTGCATTTTTGTGCTCATCTTCAATTTATGCTGGATTCTACTCTTACTTGAGCAAGAAAATCTAGCGTATATATCCCATTGCGATTAGGCTGATACTCTTGAACATCATGAATTTGTTGAAAATGTACTACATTTTTGGCTTCTAGGTTGTAGAATGAACTAAAGGAAATTCCAAAATCACCATCTGTCAAAAACATGGCTGCTCATAAAGTCTTGCTTTATTTGCCCAGTGTATGGCATTAGATGTATTTTAGATTAAAATGAAAGTAAGCAGTCTATAAACCCAAGAGATGTTTGAATTGGTGTGTTGCACACCATGTTGCTTACAGACTGTGGGTCTTGCTGCAAACACTTGTCAATTTTGTTTTCAGCACATTCTACAACACTATCAGTTGCTGTGAGGGAGTCCATATTGCACAGAAGAAGTGTCACTACATTAGGTTTCAAAAAGAAAAATTTTCTTAGTGGTTTTTTTAAGGGCTCCCCTACTTGTAAATACAGAAAAGGCACATTCATTAGTCATTGTCTGTGAATCTTATGCTAGGAGCAAATATATAATTTATCAGTGTGGAAGTACTGAATTCTTATATCCAGTCAGTGGCTCAGATCCTGAGTCTTAGTAACAACCTTTTAATTTTAGTCAGGAACAGCAGGAACACAATTCAGTTTTCTGACAACCAGAATACCTTGCACATGGAGAAAAGTGCCATAGGCATCAGGACAGCATACAGAACATCCCATTTTTGGAATTGGAACATTGTATTTCTGGTATAAGAGCCCGTGTGGTAGCAGTTTGAGTGTTGGACTCTGGAGACCATGGTCTAACCAAGCCCCCATTCTCAGAGGAAATGCCTCTGGGACCCATCAGAGCAGATATGGAAGGCACAGGAAAGCAAGAGGGAATAACAACTCAAGATAGAATACACTATTTCCAAAGCATCTTTTGTGAAGTTTGGGATTGTCCAACTGTCAGTGTTAGAAGAAAAGGCCATCAATGCTGATTTCTTCACAAATAACCAGAAGTGTCTTTCAGGATTGTTCTAATTACAGCAATGCACCAAAGCAAACAAGTTTAAAGGATGCAAAATACCTATTAATCAAATGTATAGAAAATTAGGTCCTCCTGAATTGAGAGGTAGGAGAGGCTTGCTCTCTATCCTAGCTTCCCAAAATTTATATTTAAACACATGTCAAACCAGTAGATAAGATAAATAATATCTGAAATATTTAAGAGATTAAAAAAAATGACAGCAAAGGAAGAAAGTTGCTCAGATCCCCAATCAATAGCACTTTGGAAAAGGAAGATCATGCATACTACTGTACTTCAGATGAGAATGACATGGCATCAAGTAAAGCGAAGAGGGAGAAAGGAAGAAAAAATGGATTGGGCAGTAAACTTAAAATGAGGACATGAAAAAAGTTTGTAAAACCATTAAGAAAACAGGCACTAGCAAAATTGTAAACTAGCACTGTAGAAGTAGAATAAACTGCAAGCTCAACATTAAAAGGCTAAATATTGGGAAATGAAAGGAAGAAAAGAGGCAAGAGATAAACTGGAGGAGAAGGAAAGTTCTCCAACATGAAACTCTTAAGGTGGAAGTATTCAAAGACCTTGCAAATGAAACTGGAAGAGATGAAGAGAGTGGAGATGGTATACTGAGGCTATCAGAAACCAAGAAATATAAAGGAGGGATGCCCTTTAAACTGATAGTTTGGCTTGAGCATAAAATAAGTACTGTAACTACTGTAGAATGGCTGCAAGGCCTCTGTGAAGAACTAAAGATTTGTGTACCCGACACTGGTATAATAAACACACAAGATGAAGAGAAATCCCAAGAGAAGAGAAAGCAGAACGGAAAAGAGAGTGCTGTCTAATGAAATCGACTTGACAATTCCCCGTAAGGGCCAGGGACGTTATGCTAATTCACTTTCACTACAAGGGAGGCTGGGAGTCCCTGATAATCACACTGTGTGCTGTACTATATTTCTAGTTTGGAACAATATTTCTAGTATCCATATTTCTAGTCTGGAAAGACATTTAATAATTGAACTGCTGAAATGTGTTTTGAAATATGACCAGTGGGAGGGATTCAGTTTCAAGTACTCTTGGTCTTTTTTGGAGCCCACAATGGTACAGCTTTTTTGAAGAGACCCAGAGGCAAGTTGGCCTCAGCAACAAATGTTGGGCAGTGAGGGATGGGAGGGAGAGCAGCAGGGAGAGGTGGAGATGTGAAGGGTATGCAAACTACCCTTGCAAACATTTGCAAGCAGAATAACTTTAGCAGACACAACCTTCTCACTTTGTTTATATTTATTGACCTTCTGTATCCACAGATTCTTTATCCGTGGATTTAAAATCAAACCTAATGGACACCTTAAATATAATTTCTTTTAAAGTTAGTAGTCTGGGATTTCCAGCAAAGTGACAATGCATAATTAAAGCCAACAAGTAAAACTATTATGCTTCAGGAAACACATATAAGAAATACACACACAGAGAGACCATAAGTCAGAAATAACTTGAAGGCACACAGCAACAAAAAATTTTGAGAAGGGAAAAAGAGAGGAAGATATAGCTAAGGCATAGAAATCATGAAAGAATAGCTTCCAAAGGAAAGGAAGCTTTGGAAAGAGATGATAGCCCAGGTATAGGTGACTCCCTTATCTAGCTACTGGTTTCCAAGGAAAAAGCAACCCAAGGACATTTTTGGCTGAAGTGCTGATGATAACATGCAGCCAACTATTCCAGTACCTTTGACACAAGCATGTTAATGGAAATCCTGCTTTAGATTACGATACCTGTTCATGTCATACTCAGCATGCTGCAATTTCTGGTAAATATCTGGGAAAGGACAGACTACAAATTGGTTTAGTATTCTTCTTCCTTTGGAGTTAAGCATATGCTATAGTTTCCCCTCTTAAATTGGCTTTACATGCATCCCATTCAATAGCATGTGAGTAGCTAGTACCCTCATTATTATCAAAATAATCTTTAGTTCAGAGGCCATTTGAATTTGAAACTTTTCATCATAAAGCAGAGAAATAGTCAAACACCAAACTGAAGAAGGCTTGGAAATATAAGTAAAGCTAACAGTACAACCCATTGGATTGTGGTCTGAAGCACAGATCTTGTAAATACAGGAAGAATTTGTGTACAAGTTTTGAAACATACTACTTTCATACTACTGCTACAATTAAGGGGATGCCGTCAAAGTACAAGATTATTATTTAAACCACATGGGTCCACCAAAAGCTCCATGAGGACTGAAAAGCTACGTGTATTCCCCATTACCATCTAGGGATGTGACAACTGGATAGTGAAGAAAGCCAGTAGGAACAAAATCATCTCATTTGAAATGTGCTGCTGGAGAAAAGTACTGAGAATACCATGGACGGCCAAGAAGACAAATGAGTTCTAGAACAGATCAAGTCTGAACTCTCTCTGGAAGCAAAGATGACTAAATTGAGGCTGTTGTACTTTGGCCACATCATAAGAAAAAAATAG
This sequence comes from Phrynosoma platyrhinos, assembly GCA_020142125.1. Lineage (NCBI taxonomy): Eukaryota > Metazoa > Chordata > Lepidosauria > Squamata > Phrynosomatidae > Phrynosoma > Phrynosoma platyrhinos. Next base: position 292,553,840 of record CM034703.1, read on the forward strand.
TCATTAGAATAGACAATAATGCTAGGAAAGGTAGAAGACAGCAGAAAGAGATGGAGACCACATGCTAGATGGGTGGACTCAAACAGAAAGGACTTGAGGAGAACAGTGGAGGACAGGGAGTCCTGGAGGTATCTCATCCAAAGAGTTGCCATGAGTCAAAGTCAACTCAAGGGCAATTAACAACAATAACAATTCAGAGATCCTTCCTATATAAACAGTTTTCTTAAATGGTAAAGGAAGTCTCTACTGAAGTGACACACCACTGATATCTGTGCCTCTCATGATTATACAGTTAGGAACAGCCTCTCTGATAAATGTTGGAGTGCTAATATTGTTTGGAGCCTTGAGTTGCTGTGAAATTGGTTTTTAATCTTCACCTTGCTAAAGGCAAACTAGTGAGGTACTTTTGAGATCACACAGTACTTATTTACAACATGTCTCTCATGTAAATTCTGTACATGGGCCACCATCAAACATGATGTTCTAGAAGAGTAGTTCCCAAACTCTGGTCTTCCAGATGTTTTGGACTTCATCTTGCAGAGTTCCTGACTGCTGGCCAAACTGGCTGGAGCCTCTCAGAACTGAAGTCCAAAACTCCAGGGGAATCAAACTTTGGGGATCACTGTTCTAGGAGCTTTTATTGTGAGACTTTTAAATGTCAACCAGCCTTGTGTTCTTATTTTGATTCCAGTTGCCTGTTTGTATTTTGAATCCATGAAATGTGGTCTAAAGGAGAGAAAGGCAGGGGCTAATTTACCACAGTTTATGTGATTAATAAAAATAAAAATATATTTTAAAAATTCACCTGAACCTGAACAATGGAAGTAACAATCCTTAAGCTGTCATTTCAGCTGTGATTATAAGCAGATACTATTGTTCCTCTCCATCCCTTTTCCTGTCTCATTTAGATTGTAAGCATGAATTAACTATTTGTAAGCTATTCTGGAAGCCTTTTGGTTAAGGCCTGGAAATATTATAAATAAATATTTTGCATGCTTATGTATTACATGAATGTGCAATACATGGTAGTCATTAGGATGAATTTGACATGATAATTTTTGACAAGGGAAAAATGTTAGAATTTTATTTTATTGTTGGCAATGCTTCTGTTCTCCATGGAAACATTTCTGTTTGAAGGCAATCTTGCATACTTACATCTGCTTTGCAGTTTTCTAGTGTAGTTTTATTTTATGACAAAGCAGTCATATATGTCATCTGATACATTTACAAGTAACCTTTACCTTGTATAATTAGCAGGGGTATCCAGTTGAATTCAAAGCTATCTCATTTTCTCAACTGAATATACAGATAAACTAGCACCTAATTTCTAACATGTGCTATATTTTGAATTGTGCAATGGTTGAAAGGCCAACAAATCCATCAACTGATGCATGCCTGTAAACAAAATCTGGGGAAGTTGCATTTATGGACTTCCATGGTCCTAGAGGTCTAAAGCCAATTGCTATTACCATCAAGAGTTACTGCTGAATGGTAAAGCAACACTTCTTTTAATCCAGAATCTGCTCTAGCTGGCAAAAGTAATTTGATTTAGCCTGGACTCTCCAGCCTACAGAGGTTGGAAGAGTTACCTTTTGAACTGTCAGTTTTAGAATCACTCAGTTATCATGGATTAATCTTTTTTAAACTTTGTCTATGAATTGGTGGTTGGTAAGGGAAGGACTAGGTTTCCTGTTCCCATGACTGATTCTTATGACTCCCTCCTAAATCTACTCATTACATAACATCCCTTCCATATGCTTTCTAATCACACTTTGAGTATCACAGCTGGTGGTAACATCACACAAACCAAATTTCTATGTAGTCATTTCTGATGAACTTCTCCATGAATGCAAAAAGGACACCACAGTGAAGTGAATGGTGTTTCAGGACTTGGAATAACAGCATTGAAGAGATTATCAATTAATCCAGTTCTGATCGGTGGGGAAGCTCCTCACTCCAGAAACGGTAAAGAATGAATGAAATTATATGAAATATAATTACTTTTATATAGTGCCACCTAGTGGAAAAAAGTCATTATCCAGGCTTGAAATGAACCTACTGTATATACCTGTGATGGTGAACCTATGGCACATGTGCCAGAGATGGCACATGAAGCCATTTTCCCTGGCATGTGGAGGGAGGGGATGTTATGTAAGAGGTGGATGCCTGTTCATCTTCTTCCCCCCCCCCCCCCAAGCTTTCAGCTGTCTCTCGAGAGGTAGCTGAAGGACCAGGAGGGTGGGGGAAGAGGTCCTGCCCTGGACGTCCCATCCCCAGAGGGTGGAAGGCCTTTTAGTTTGGGCACTCAGCCCCTAAAAGGTTCACCATCACTATACTCATGTAAAAGTCTAGAAATTTTAGTCAAAAATTGACCCCAAAAACCAATTGACTTATCCATGGGACAATGTAAGTACTTTAACCCTTATTTTTTTTTTTTAAAAAAAAGGAACCATCCTATGATGAAAGGCAAGAATGTAATCTTTCTTGAAAGCACTTGCACTCCCTCTATTCTCTCATCCATCCAGTCTTTAGTATTATAGTTTTAGTATTATAGTTTAGCATTATGATTGTGTTGTGTGAAAGGGTCCCTTGAGTGCTATACCAGGAAGGGGCAGAGCAGGTGCTAGGTATGGACAGGATCCAAAGAGGAATGGCTGCTAACAGTGGGCAGCACCAGAAACAGGGGGGGGGGGGGGAGTAATCCTCCTTGTCACTGGAGATCCTCCCGTTTCTCTTGTTGGGGAGGGGGGGGTAACCAGGAAACCCTATGCCACTATGGAGAGGGCAGTTCCAAGGGCTATCATGAGGAGGGAGAAAGATTTGCCTGCAGATGTTGAGTTCCATGGCGTCACTAGGGTTAGTGTCACCAGTGTGGTAACTCCTGGTGTCACCCCGTCATATTTTCCCATACCACACCCTACAGAATTCTTAGTAATATTCTTGCAGGTCCAACTCTAGGGCAGCTAAAAACAAATTTCTAATTTTCAGCCACAGTGTTCTAAAGCAGGGGTAGGCAACCTTTCCCCTTTAAGGGCTGAGGGACTTCAGCTCCCAGAATCCCAGGAACTATTGGCTAACATGGGACTATTGGCCAACATGGCTGAGGCTTCTAGGTGCTGAAGTCCCTCGGCTCTTAAAGGGGAAAGGTTGCCTACCCCTGCTCTAAAGCCTCCTCCAATTTTAAATTCAAAATTCCAAAGGATGTTGCCATGATCAGAGAATCACAGAGTTGAGAGACCACAAGGGCCATCCAGTCAAACGAGCTGCCATCCAATCAAATAATAATTAAAGTGGAATCATAGTACAATAACTGGGCAGTGTGAGAGGGCATATGGTGACTTAACAATGATAAAACAAAACAAAACAAAACAAATGGATAGTTTTTTGTGGGTTTTTTGGACTGTGTGGCCATGTTCTGGAAGAGTTTTTTTCTGACATTTCGCTGGCATCTTCAGAGAATACTGGAATGGAAGAGAGTGGGTCTATATATACCAGGGGTAGGCAACCTTTTTGAGCTGGGGGTTGCTGTCCCTCAGACAATTGGGGGGCCCGAAGCACCATAAATAAATAAATAAATAAATAATTTAAAACAAAAAATAAATAAATATGCATGCACACTCTCTCAGCCCCAGAAAAGCCATGGCAAAACCCCTGTGGATATTTTGCCAAGAAAACCCCAAGACCAAGTAATAACAACAATAATCAATATCATCATAGCAGGTGGCGGCGGCGGCAGAACTGGCCTGGGGCCAGTCCAAAGGCCTCGGGGGGCCGCATCTGGCCCCTGGGCCTTAGGTTGCCTACCCCTAATATATACTATGAGACCCTGGATAAGAAGGAGTGATTCCCATGTAAACTGTGTATTGTTCTGTTGTTAATGGAATGGCTTCAGGGTGGAAGGATATGCAATCAAGGCTATTGTCTGCTATTATCTGCTGGGAAAACCCCTAACCCTGTTTGGTTTCCCATTTGCATTTGCTGCGTGCTGATTTTCTTATTTTGTAGGACTGGTAGCCAAACCTTGTTTACTTTAAGGGTTTCTTCTTTCCTGTTAAAGTTATCCAAATGTTTGTGAATTTTGATGGCTTCCCTGTGCATTCTGACCCGATAGTTGTTGGCATGGTCCAGAATTTCAGTGTTTTCAAACAGCATTTTATGCCCAGGATGGTTTATAATGTGTTCTGCTACTGCTGATTTTTCTGGCTGGCCCAGTCTGCAGTGTCCCTCATGTTCCTTGACTCATGTTAGGACACTGCGTTTGGTGGTCCCTATGTAACTTGTCCGCAGCTGCATGGTATGCGGTAAACACCTGCGGCTGTGAGAGGGTGTCTCCTGTCCTTCGCTGAGCACAGCATTTGTTGGATTTTCTTGGTTGGTTTGTAAACCATTTGGAGGTTTACAACAACAGGTCTATTAACAACAGAACAATACCTATTCAACACAGAATACACAGTTTACATGGGAATTACTCCTCCCTACCCAGGGTCTCACAGTATATATAGACCCACTCTCTTCCATTCCAGTATTCTCTGAAGATGCCAGCCACAGATGCTGGCAAAACATCAGAAAGAAACTCTTCCAGAACATAGCCACACAGCCCGAAAAACCCACAAAAAACTATGGATGCCGGCCATGAAAGTCTACGACTTCACAAAACAAATGGAATTGACATTAAAAAGATCAGGACACCACTAAAACCCCTGCAACCACTCAGTTAAATGCTGCTTCCATAGCAACCCGGCTTAATTGCTAAAGGACTCTCTGAATAAAAAATGGTGGAGGGAACCAGTGAGATGTGTAAAAATCTCATCAATTTGCAAACTGTTTAGAATTTTAATAAATATGCTGTATGTTGAAGAGCACAAAGGGGGAAGCGAGGTAATACTGCCTGTTCTATCAGTCATAATAATCCAATTTGTAATGACAAGAAAGCCAGATTGGTTGGTTTTTAGTTTATTTATTAGCAGAATATATTACAAGGATGAGGGTAAAATGAAAGTCGGTGATGCTTACATAGTGTTTAATAGGTTAAGAAAGATTGTTCACTTAATGGACAATAAAAGGGAAGTATTACCTGGCCATGGAACACAGGAATTAATAGAGCAAACTTGCTTCCATTTTTTAATGGCCCCCTTTCAGTCACCCATTCTCTGCTACAATATTTTGCCTACATGAGAAATTCTTATTCTGAAAGTCACATGAAGAAGTATCTTAGCAAATATGAAAAAAACAAAGGCCTGAAAGAAAAAGTAGAAAGGAAGAAAAAAGCAGTCAAGAGGAAGAGTAAAAGGCACATCCAATACAGTTTAAGAACAAAACAGTAGGTGTATTACTGGAATGGTCAACAAGTGAGCTATGTAGCTAATGAAAAAGGGAGCCAAAAAGTCAGAAAAATAAAAGATGGGTTGGGTTAGGAGGCACTTGAATGCGTGTTATTCATCTATTTGAGAATTGGTGAGGTGCTGATTTCTACTGAAAATTAGGTCATTGTAGAATCATTTTCGATCTGAAGCTGGAATCCTAAACCTAGAGTATTTATTTTGCTGTACATGCCACTGAACTAAATAAAATTACACTGAATCTCCCCGGAACTTTAGACCACAAGATAAAGACACCCTAAAAATGATTTTAAAAAATTGTTCCCACAATCAAAAAGTTGTGTTTGGTAAGTCATCACATCTTGAATTTAACACCAGAACAGTTCAGTAAAATATAATCACATACTGCAAATATACAAGAACTTGCTTGCAAGTATTTTATGTTTTTATTGTAAAAAACACAAACAAAGTCCATATTGGTTTCAAGGGATTTTGGTACTACATGCCATTTTGAACAAGAGTAGTAAAATATTTTACACATGGAGTCTCATACAATTTCACTCTCTAAATTATTTTATATTGTATTTCCCTCATTTCTCTTATCCCTTCTTTACATAACTTAAGAGTTCTTCTTTCTCCATTCTGTATCCACTCCTTTTCCACTGATCCCGTAACTCTTGCAACAGTGCCCCAATTTCCCTCATTTCTTTTATCCCTTCTTTACATAACTTAAGAGTTCTTCTTTCTCCATTCTGTATCCACTCCTTTTCCACCGATCCCGTAACTCTTGCAACAGTGCCCCAATTTCTTTCCCAGATGAAATTCCTATTTTCCTTATGTCATGGCCACTCACAGGAAAAGTAGGAACAGACCATTGTTGCATTTCATGCAGAAGATCTTCTTCCCCTTGGTATTTCAGAAGCTCACAGATTCTAGATGTTGCATCAACTTCCCTTGACTTCACAAAACAATAACAACCAGAAAAAAACAAACACATCACAACAATCTGAAGACACAAACTATCTTTGTGCACACAACACACATAACTTAAAAGCTATGAGTTTCAGTGGGGAGTGGAGGTACATAATAAATAAATAAATGTTATTAAGTTAATATAATTTAGGATCCAGATTTGGACACTCTCTTCTCTTCTCAGCAGTCACTGAATTACGGCAACTTGAAGCTATATATGATATTCTGAACCTAATGGTAAAACCACTAGACACAGCGTAGTGGAGTGGTAAGTAGGATTTGTAGACTGACTGTCTTGGGGGTTAATCCCACTAGAGAACACTCTTCAAAGGTCTGTACTATTCCTGGGAAGGAGAAGCAACTCATTTTAGGATAAGTTTCACTGACCAACAAATCTCTGCTTCAGGTAGTGGTTTCATTATGGGGCAAAACAGACTGCCCCGAAGGGGTGGCGTCAAGCCGCCCCCATCAAAGATAGACTGGGGCTGCGCCAACCTCTCCTTTTAAGATAAAATTTTTCATTACCATCCATCAACTTTCTAGTTTAAAACTTTATGTGCTTTTCTCAGGAGATTATGGCCAAAATTCTGTTCAATGTTGGTAGAATGTAAAATTCTGAGTGCTACTGGAATAGATTATCCGGGCTCGGGAATTCCACCTCGGGAATTCCCCCTCCTCAGGCGAGCCCCATGACTGCCATATATGTATGTGCTTTATTAGTATTTTAACTGTTGTTTTAATTCTGTAACTTGATTTAATAACTTTTTAAGGGGGGAGGGGAGTATACTGTTTTACTTTGTATGATGTTTTAATGTGTTAACTGCCCTGATTGGTTCACCAAAGGGAGGTATATAAATAAATTTTATTATGATTATGATTATACTTCCAAGCATGGAAAGAGGTAAAACTGCCAGTGTAACGCCCCAATAGGATTTTGGCCAATGGCAGCAAAGACATATATAATAAAAAGCTGAACAAGGGCTAGGAATTATCCAGATGTCATTCTGGTGGAACAATTATGTAAAATGTTCAATCTAAAGCAGGGGTGCAAGATCATACTTACATCTATAATGAAGTCTTGATATGGCTTAAGTGGTTCTGCAGTATCGGTAGCTTTGACCAAGTCTCTCCTATGCTTCAGTAAAAACAGTCCCAGATTTTTTTCATCTTTTGAAATTTTCAGCCTTAAATCCAGTTTCGTGATGTCATCTGGAACCTTTAACAGTGATGTTAGAACGGTCATTGGTTTTGGAAAGAGATTCTGAACATTTTTACAGACTGTGTCAAACTCCTGTAAGTTCCCATTAATAGGCAATCCTGAGAACACACACAAAAAAGGAACGTGAGAACAGTATAACCAAAAAAACCAGATGGCTAGCACCAGATGTATCCTGTCAATTAAACCAGAGATGAAGAATATGTGGCCTTCCAAGCAATGTTAAGACACCAATGCCCATTAGCATTAGCCAGAATAACCAATGGAAGTCACAGACTAACAATATCTAAAGAATCATACATTTCCTGTCCTTACACAAATGAACTTACTAACAATACTGTGTTCTGAGCTGTAGCCAAAATACCACAGCTAACAGGATCACAGGAGGAATTGCACCTTGAGTGCAAACCCACAACTAGCCACTTTGTACCAGAGCTGGGACCAGAGCTACTGCTTGGCACAATTGCATCAGTGTTGGCCAATAACCAAGCTAACAATAGAGGTTTCCAAGGGGTGTGAGTTAAATCTAGTGGGCAAAATCTAAGCTGATGCACTTTACCTATGTAGTTGGCTACATCAAGTTCATACATCAGACAAATGAGATGATTAGCATGTTTCCCAACAAGGATCTTCTTCAACTCCATCCAAATCCTCTCGCCTGATATCCCAGCCAGGCCTTTGGCATTTCCTTTGATAGCTTCTAGAGTTTGGGGTTCATGGTCACCAGGCTTTTCTGCTATCCTTCCATAAAACCTACAAGAAGAAGAAAATCTCAGTAGCCAGAGCAAAGATGTCTCTTTTGCAAATGTACTTTGGAAAACCGATTGCCTTCATTCTGAAAATGCAGACATTTGATATGCAAGTGCTGCAACTGGATACTGACTAACATGAAAAGTGTAACATAGAACAATTTGGGCACTGTGTTTGAACACACTGTCCATATGAGCATCACCATCAGAGAGGTGAATGAGGAAACAGTGCTATAGTAAACTATGTAACAATCTGCCCATGTAGTGTCAGATCATGCCCTTCAGAAATGGAAAACTGCTACCTGAAGTATCGTAGAATTCTTAAATAATCTTCTTGTATTCTCTGGTTCGCATGTCCCACAAATCGGACTTTCTTGCTTTTTAAATCATCATAACCATTGAAATAGTCATAAAGTGTGCCATCCAAACCTATAAAGCAAATACAAACAGTTCAACAAAAATAACTTAAGGGCTTTGCAGACAGGCCGCCCCGGGAAATGGAGGATCAGGGCTGAGGTTGCCCCACGCCTCGGCCCAATCCACCCTTCTGGTGCCTGGGAAAGGAGTGCCAAAATGTCACTCCTTTCTCAAGCAGCAAAAAGAGCAGCTGCCGACGTGCAGCTCTTCTGCATTTGTTCCAGTGCAGCACATGAAGATGCTGCGCCGGGAGGATGTATTCAGGGTGCGCACCATGCATAACAGCGCATGCCCTGATGACATCCTTGGGGAGGGGTTGAGGCAGCCACCGTGCAGCTGTCCCTCTCCTTCCCTGCCTCCAAGACAGCACTTTGCGCCATCTGTAGAGGCTCTTAGGTCATTTTAAAAGGATAGGTTCTGATGCCACATTTATCTTTAACATTTGAACAAAGCAAGCATATCTGGATCCAGTTCAAGATTCAGGAAATCCATTCAAGGTGTTCTTTTTAACCTTTGAAGCCCTAAATGGTATGAGACCTGGCTACTGAAAGAACCACCTGTATCATTATGAACCTGTTTCAGATATTATGTGTTCTTTGAGAATATCATCCCCTGTAGAGAGGTACTTCATGGGTGTGACTTTATCCTGTGTTCCTCCCAGATTGATGTTAATGGAAAGATTACTAGTGACATCTGATATGCAGATTAATTGATGTTAATATCTGACAACTGAGATTATCTACAAGGATTACTTGTTAAAGTCAGTGAAATAAATCATGACCAAGGTCTGAAAATGAATCTTAAGGAAACCACATTCATGGTTATTAGCAAAAAGATCAAGAAACATTTAAAGATCCAAAAGTGTGCATTGACAAATATAAATATCTTAGAATATCTTAGAATCTGGCTGAATGAGCAGTGTGATCATAATCATGCAGTAACAAATAGACTAGAGATCAGTCAGAGTATTTTTTTAAGAGAAAACAATGAAAACAGTCAGAATTTAAAGCAGAATTGTCATGCTAGTTTAAGAGGTTACCTAAGAACATAGAATTAATTGTGAGATCTCTTCTCTCAGCATCTTTTTCCCAGTCAGTTGTGAATTCCACTTCTGCATGCCTCCCATCAGTAATCAGATCAATCCTAAGTGTGGTAATTTCAAAGTTCTGCTCATGAAGCTGTAAGGGAATTTTCAATGATCTTAATTCATTTTGGGAAAATTAGCATTTCTCCCCATATGGAAAAAAAACTAAATTATGTATGCTATGTTAGACTGTAAGACAATGCATATATAAACACAAACTCACACTATTTTGTGATACTATGAAGGGAAAGTGTCTCTAACCTCTTTCTTTCCTCACTGTAAAACTTTCCTATATGAAGAACCTTTGTGAGTTTTCCTCTCCTGGTCGCTACATTTATTCCTCTCTTTGCATGAGTAGTGACTAATGTTCTTAGCAAATGTACCACAGTTATGTCAAAAACACATACAGTAGCACAGCCTTCCCTAACTTGGCTTCATTCAAGTGTTGGATTACAACTCCAATCACCCCAGTGTGACAGTCCCTTGAGACAGCAACAGGAGCTGTAGTCTAATACATCTTGCAGCATGCAGTACAAAATAACTGCAGCTATCCCGTGCTTTGGCACAATTTACTTCTACTATTTTGTTGCAAGAGAGCCAGCATGGTGTAGTGGTTTGTGCTGGACTGTGACTCTGGAGATCAGGGTTTGAATCCCTGCTCGGCCACAGAAACCCCTTGGATGGTCTCAGGCAAGTTATGCTCTCTCAGCACCAACAGAAGGCCATGGCAAACCCTCTCTGAACAAATCTTGCCAAGAAAATCCTTTGTGTCACCATAAGTCAGAAATGACTTGAAGGCATGCAACAACTACAACAATTTTGCTGCAAGGAGGAGGTAGCCAAGCTCTGGAGAGACAAGAAGGGCTAACTCACTGACAACAGATCTGCTGACAGATGCCTGCTGCTCAAACTGTACAGTACTTGACTGCTGAAGGATTTTTAAAAAACCCTTTAAAGATCATGGATGGAGACTGACAGTAGGCTGAACTCAGCTGTTTATTTAACAACGCAGTACTAGGAGAAGTCTGGCTTGGTGGCCCAGAGTTCCAACCTAAACAAGCACTTAAATCAGCTTTACATTAAATTCTTATAAAAACATCCAGTGGCAGCAATTGATCAACAAATGGCTATGACATACATGTAAACTCACTAATAAGAAGTGATAATTATTTCTAAACTATGTATGCCATTATGTTCTTTGTATCTTTGTTTGTATGTGTATGCGTTCAAGCTGTTATCCCAGCAGAACTTGTCAAGTTATTTTGGAACATGGCTCAGAATGTTTTTTACATGTTTTAACATGAAATCACAAAGGGTTTACAACACTCTCTATATTTAAGCAAACTGGTTTTCTTCAACATGATTTCACCTCATTTAGGCCTTAAGGTCACTTTCTGATTTCTCTCCCTTACTGCTCATAGGCCATTGGTTCCCAAATGGTGAGTTCCCAGATTCTGTTGGACCACCATTCCTAGATTCCTTGTCACTGGCCATTCTGGCTGAGAGTTTGAGAAACTGAACTTCCAACATCCTCTGGGGACCCAAGATTAAGAAACACTAATCAAGGCCAATCCTCCCAGTATCCTCTAGATGGTAGAGAACACATCCATGATTCCCCAAGCCATGCTAGCTGAGGAATGCTGGTACAAGTAGTTCCATATTTTGGGTTGAGGGAAGCTTCTCTACACCGTTTGCCAGACACTTCCTGCTGATAACTGTTTCTCTCATGACAAGGGAGCATCTACATAAGCCCTGGAAAGTGCTAATCCCCAACAGAGTGCATTTGTGTTAATACAAAACATTTGTGCTAACAAAGGTACATAAATGTGTCTTAGGGCACCTCCTGAGTTTGAAACAGTGCTAGATCTTTTTACCCTGGCAGTAATGGTTCCATGTTTTTCTCCTCTATTGTTGATCATACGGACACCTGCAGCCTGGAACATCTCCTTCATCTGCATAGGTGTTGCAGTGGTGGCAAAGTCAACATCCTGTGGCTTCATTCCACTAAGTAAGTCCCTCACAGCACCTCCTGCTATTCTTAGTTCATAATTTGCTGTATCAAATAGTTCTAGTGGGAAGACGGGAAAAATAAGTAATTACACAGAAAACACAGAACTGTCAACAAATTCTTACATGATCTCAAATTGCCTCTCAATGCATACACTTCTTTTGTCCTACAAATTGATGCAATTTTACTAGGGCAATTAATAAATGAAAGAAGCCAAGATGGAAAAAAATAATTATTGCATGATGACTGAAAGACCCAATCCTACCATTAAGTGGAGCAAGGAAGCTGCCTCTGGCAGCAGATTTTGTGATTCATCAAAGAGCATAAAATTGTTAGCGATCTAATTTTTCATGATTGTATTTTTACTGCAATAGTTGGTGAGAGGCACTTGTAGGATTTCCTGCATCGTGTGCCAAAATAACTTGGCTGGCTCTGAATACTTTTGACGGGGTGGGTGGAGTGCAACAAGATGAATTAAGTTGACCCTGATGACTATGAGATACACTTTAATATTTACACTTCCATTCAGCAGTTCAGATTTTTCCTGTGTGATGAATGCTCCATATTCACCTGAATATCCCATTTATTTTTATGATATTTAATCCTAAACTCCCTTCTCATAGGAGGTATATAGCTGTACAGATCTCAAGGCTGCTTATGACATGTTACATCTTGGCATTATTAAATCAACTAATTACCTAAATGACCTCAGAGGCAGCCAAATAATCCCCAAAATATTTTAGAAGAATATCACATATCTGCAAACTTTCCCCCCAGTTTATTACCACAACTAAGGCTATCACAGCTTAAGCTTCAATTAAGTAGAATGAAACTTGCTTTCACAAAATGCAAAGTATCGGATGTCAAAGCTGCACTATACAGTCAGCCCTCCCCATTTGGATCTTTGACTATGGAGGATTTGATTATTTGAGGATTTGATTAATGTTTTTTCTAAGAATTTCAACTCTGCTGGAAACTGACTGTACAGTTGTGCTGGAGGACTTAGAGATTGCTGGAGAAAATGCTTCTCTAGGCATTTGTACGTCTTCCAGCATAATTCTATGGTTAACGTCTGCTAAATGTTGACCAGAGTTGCGCTGGAGGACTTAGAGAATAAAAAAAAGTTGTTCCACTTTTTCTACTGTCCTTTGCCCCTAACCCCAGCAAATGTGGAGGGCCCATAGTTCTTCAGACTGTGCCTTCTGGCGCTTATTTTTAATAATAAAAATCTATATTCCTTCTCAGTTGATAAAATATTTAAGACAGGGAATAACCCAGTATCTCTCTGGTAAGACTAACAAAAGGGTAACATTTGACTCTCCACACAAAATGGAAAGCCAGTACAATAGGTTAACTTGGACAACCTGAAACTTCCATTCTATATTCAGATACACACTTTTATAGGTATATGGGTGTTTTTTTGCACCCAAATACAAACAGAAATGCATTAGGGCCTTGCAGACTGCTAGAAATAGTGCAAATTGAGTCCACTTTAACTGCTCTCCTCAGTGCTAGGTATCGGATGCTAGGGAATCATGGAAATTGTATTTTTTTTTTCTGAGACATTGAGCCTTCTCTGTCAGAGAGCTCTGGTGCCACAATAAACTACAGTTCCCATGATTCTCTAGCACTGAGTCAGGGCAGTTAAAGTGGACTGAATTTGCACTATTTCTAGCAGTCTGCAAAAGCCCATAGCCATGTTAGTCTGTAGAATCAGTATGTAAAGAATCATTATTGTAGCTCTTTTGAGACTAACTGAAAGAAACTGGCAGCATGAGCTTTCGTAGACCTCAGTCTACTTCCTCAGATGCATTATAACTTCAATATATCAGACAAATCTACAGTTCCTGAACACATTTACATGTCTCTTCGAAAACCAGAAATAATTTACTTCAGCAGTGAAGGGCTTCTTTATACTCCCCACTCTGTCAATGCAGTGAGGCGTATATTCCAATTTATGCTGATGCATCCTCACATGTAAGCATTTTTCTGCTGAAGTTTCCCCTGTTGTAGCAAAATTTGGTATCTTCAAATCCAGAAAACATATTCAGGGATAGCTGTGCTGGCCATGCAGAAATATACAGTCGCCACTCTGTTCTTGCAGACTTGAGGTCCACGGTTTTGAATATTCATGGAGGAACAACCGCTGTTAAAATCAATGGGGTGCCCCTCTGTAGGCGTGTGCTCACAAGGGCGCACCCCATTCTAGGTTATGGGATTTGAATATTGTCGAGTCTCCCCTTTCGCGCGGGGGAGGGGTGGTGGAGGAACGGATCCT
>CM034703.1:292598569-292608759 GCA_020142125.1 Phrynosoma platyrhinos
AGTGGTTAAATGCCAGTACTGCAGCCACAACATTGTGAATTCGATCCTAGGGTGTCCAGGGTTGACTCAGCCTTCCATTCTTTCAGAGGTCAGTAAAATGAGTACCCAGCTTGTTGGGGGCAATAGGCTTAAACATTGTAAACCGCTTAGAGACTGCTTAGTCCAGTATGACATGGTATAGAAATGTAAATGCTATTGCTGCTACAATTAAAGGTTTTACATAAAATCTCTTCTACCACTGTAACAGTACAAAACAGCTATACAGTTGTCCCTCCATATTCATGGGGGTTAGGGGCACAAGACCCCTGTGAATGTGAAAAAAAATGTGAATAATTCCCACCCACCCTCGGAAGCCAGTTGAAGGGAGGGGTGGACGGGGGAAGAGGAGCAGAAGCGCATACTCCTTTCCCTCCCACCCTCTAACTGGCTCCCCATCCTTGGGTTAAGGCAGCTATCTGTCCTGGAAAGCTATGCGTCCTGGCAAGTGCACCCTTCTCAGCTGCTCCCTCGGTCCTGGGCTTTTTTCCTCTGAAGGGGAAGAGTCTGGGAGGAGTCTAGTAATTACATGCACAGAGGCCTTGAACTCATGAATAATCAAAACCGTGAATGTCAAAGCTGCAAATGTCAAGGGACAACTGTATTTCCTTAGGCTAAGCAGGGTGTGTCATGCTCACTCTCTAACCATATGGAATACATTATAGTAATTAGTACAAGAATGATTGGGAGTGTACACCCGTACAGGTGCTAAAGTCAAGCTTTGCCCTCGGGTGCTATATTTTGTCTAATTTGGACTTGATCCTCACAGAGCCATTGGTAATTAATTCCACAGGCCTGCAATGAATTTTTCCCACCAATATTGTAGTTCTTTTTAATGTATTTTTGAGTGCTGAATTCAAAAAACACAATAAAAATGTCATATCACATTTTTCCAGAAATTCCATATTTTTATCAATTCAGTTAGTACTCAACTTTGATTAAGTGCAGACACTGATGTTTCAGTGCAATCTCTTCCAGTACTTTTGAATGGATTTTTATGTTTCATATCAGTGAATTGAAGTGCTTTGATAGTCTATTAGAAGACTAACCTTTTAGTTTTTGTAGAATAATTTTATCTTTAACTCTTACTCTTTGTAAGATAATTCTTTGCAGGATTATTTCATTCAACTTATATGTGATGGAGCAAATCTGAGGTAATTTTTAGATTTAAAACACCAAATTCCTATAAAAACTATATTCATTTTTAACATTGTTTTTATGACCCTCAGTTTTGCAGGTCTCAGTTCTTGTAAAGATGTGAAGGATATTTTAATGCCACTGGAACCATGCAAAGAACAAAGTTAACTAGGTAGTCACTCTAATTCTTTACATATTTACTAGCAAGCAATGTCTCTGATTTTAACAGTAGATTTTACCAAGGGTACTTTGGATCACAGTTCAAGTGAACTGGTTCAACTCAAGTTTCTAATCCATTATTCAATTTACATTTTCACATCTAATTAACCTGTTGAATAGTAAATTCAATGCTACGAGATATCATCAGTATCTTGCCATAATGACAAGTTACTAGATTCTTTACTGCCCATTACCTACTTTGTATCCTTTCACCTCAGATTCATTATTCTGTGCTTTTACTTGATCCCAGTTCAGTATAATCTTCGAGTCTGATGAATTCCATATAATGTTTCCAGGAGGCTGACTTGGTGCTAAATTTAAAACATTAGAAATGGAATGTTATTAATTAGCAAGGTTTTCTTTGTTGAATCACTCTATACTTTCTGTGGAGCTTTGAACTCCTTTATTTGATAAGTTAATGAGCTGTTGGACAAACATGTATATTCAAAGTCATTAGTAGATATGATCTGAATAAGTGCTGCATATGAAAAAGAGAACTGGATGGCAATTCAATATGCAGGTGACTAGCAGGAGGCCCTGCTGTAACCACAAAGATAAATATTTGTTTCCTATCCAGCTAGTTTCCATTTTGTGAACCTTGATTAATAAAATCATGGAAACAGCTAACATTTGAATGGGGCACTTGCAAAACAAAATGGGCTAAGTCATGATAATATGAAAGAAGCACTCCCTTAACACTCACGTGGCTTTTTGGTTGTTACATTGACTACAGCACTGGAAGGTCCCATCCCTGCTGTGTTGTAAGCTTTGACAGCCAAGTGATACAATGCATTGCCCTTCAAGTTGCTGATTTTTGCAAATGTCTGGTTGGTCATGGTTTTCATTCTTCCAGCCTGCTCTTCCTTATCACCATGTTTCCAGTATCTAACCTGCAGAAATAAAATACACGTTTTCTTACTCGAACTCCCCAACTGAGTGGTTGTATTCTTTCCTTTACTCTGTTATACTGTTAGTTGCTTTAAGTCCTATTCCTGGATTAAAAACACACTATACATCTAATAAGTAAATAAACAAACAGCTGAAAATACACTCTGGGAGAACATCATACATGCCCACTACAGACTATTAGACTTGTACTGTCAAAACTATATCTGATAAAATTGCAAGTCTTTCCTAAAGCTATTGTTCCAGCTTTCTATCATCAAGAATTCACTTCTTTTATTTCCTTCTTCTCTCTTCTCTTATATGTTATTTAAATAGTAAACAAACTCCTTGGGGACAATTCTGTTTTAGGCCAATCATGTCCGATAGCTTAATTATTTGATGTTTCTTGACATTAGCAGTCTCAGCCTTATGACTTTCACAGAATCTTGTGGATCATGAATGTCCAGAGTTGCACCTGTTAAAACTAGTGGTCAACTGAGCTATTAGGATATTTTTTAGAACAAAGGGACAAGGTACTATTTTTAATGAAATAATACAGCTTTATTATTACCTTTATTATGGCAAAATATTTCTGTAAGTCTTGAGGTGACTTTACTATGGGAAAAAAAAGATCTACGGTGACTTAGTCCAAGAAGAGATAATCTTTTTAGGACTTTTGTTTTAGTACCTCTCCATAAATCTTACCATTGCCTTCATTTCAGGAAGTTACAGCCATCCAGAATAGTCCCTCCATGCATGAAACCAGCAGTCAACACATCTGACCACTGCAGCAATCTTTATGAAGGTCAAGTTTATAGTCTTTAACATTCCACTTAAGTGCTTTGATTACAGGAAACTGTTGCATCCATAGTCTCACAGGGGAGGACAATCCTCTTGCAAAAGCAATTTTCCATTTTAATTTCTAGTTCTATATTTTTTTAAAACTGCTACTAAACTTTGGGGGAGTGGGATGTTCACTGTGTATGTGAGAGGGTGGTTCACAGTTAAAACACAATATACAGCAAGTTTGCTGTGGCCCAATAGCTGTGTGTTGAGTATTTCTAATCTGTTTATGCTGATGTTATTTGTGAATTTTGCAATTAGTTGCCCCTTTTGCACAAAGTAATAAGAATGACAATCACATCTGAAAGCCCACTGACATGGGCAGTTTGACACCACTTTAACTGCTATGGCTCAATGCTCAGAGCTCACTGACAGAGAAGGCTAAATAGCTCACAAAACTACAGATCCTAGATTTCCATAGCATTGAGCCATGACAGCTAAAGCAGTGCATTATTTTTGTTGTGCAGATGCAGCCTATTTCAGGTGAAACATAATATGATGGACACAGGAGCTGGAGTTCACTCATTCTACAAAAGCTCATGCTACAAACTTCTTTCTTTCTTTCTTTCTTTCCTTCCTTCTTTTTGCAGTTAGTCTCAAAGGTGCTACAAAATCTCTATCCAGAAATTAATGTATTGCAGTCCTTGGAATGGTGGGAAGGGGGCTTCAAGAAAGGGAAGATGAGATGAAAAGCAGTTGGCAGTTAAACAGTCAGTTAGTGAAGGTTCAGAATAGCTAGAGAAGTAATGACAATACAATAAATGAAGTTTTGGTTCAGGCAGAGGATGAATAGTAATGTAGTTTACACCCAATAGAGAAAGGATGCACATATAGGGAGCTGAGAAGAGTTTGGTTTTTAACCAAGTAGGTGTTAGGGAACATAATGAGTACAGTGAGCATATTATACATCAAGTGAGTTACATGGTGGTTTGATCCCCTGGAGAAAGGAGGGGAGCAGCTTGGAGTTCAAGGAAAGATATAATGGTGACACATAGGGGGGTTGCAGACTGTGAAAAATAGTGTGAATTCAGTCCACTTTTAGGGTTAGGGTTAAGGTTAGGGAATCATGGGAACTGAATTTTATTGTGGCACTAGAGTTCTCTGACAAAGAAGGTTCAATGTCTC
This sequence comes from Phrynosoma platyrhinos, assembly GCA_020142125.1. Classification (NCBI taxonomy): domain Eukaryota; kingdom Metazoa; phylum Chordata; class Lepidosauria; order Squamata; family Phrynosomatidae; genus Phrynosoma; species Phrynosoma platyrhinos. The sequence continues at coordinate 292,602,815 of CM034703.1, forward strand.
AGAAAAATAACAATTCCCATGATTCCCTAGCACTAACCCTAACCCTAAAAGTGGACTGAATTCACACTATTTTTCACAGTCTGCAACCCCCCATAGTGACTCAAACTAGTTAGCTAGCCTGGTTTTGTTTATGCCATAGAATAAGCTTGCAATATATTTTGGTTAACTTGAGCTAACTCTATCCGGGGACTTCCTACATCCCAAGCTTGCCCCATCAGAGACAAAAGGACACAAACATGCCCTGTCAATTTTGTCCTTTCCCGCTTCAATATAATCCTGAGATTGGAGGGGGAGAAGAGATAAGGGTGGCAGGCAGAAGCTCTGGGGAAACAGTAAAGTGAGTGGGCTTTATCCCACTTAGGGGGGTTGCAGACTGTCAAAAATAGTGTGAATTCAGTCCACTTTTAGGGTTAGGGTTAGTGCTAGGGAATCATGGGAATTGTTATTTTTCTGAGACATTGAACCTTCTTTGTCAGAGAACTCTAGTGCCACAATAAAATTCAGTTCAAATGATTCCCTAACCTTAACCCTAACCCTAAAAGTGGACTGAATTCACACTATTTTTGACAGTCTGCAACCCCCCATAGTTATGAACAGTGTGAGTTATAAGGCTAATAGTGCCTTTTATACTCTTACCTCATAGCCCTGTATTCTTCCTTTGCTCTGCATTTCTGGTGACATGGACCAAAATACTTCTACTTCTGAAGCTGAAAGGCTTTTGGCAAAGATGCTGGTTGGAGCTCTGTTGGGCTCTTAAAATAAGTAACAATGGTTTGGTAGTAAGTTCATGTTAATGGCCACATTCCTTCTTGATCACAACACTTTGGAACACAGTGTAAAAGCTAGTAGTGTAGTTAATAGCTACCAAAATACTATAATGCTAACACAGAAATATACTGTTATTGCCTTCTCCAACTTGGTATCTTCCTCTTACAGTTCCCCTCATCCAACAGCCAATGTAGCTAGCTAGAATAAGAGGGGTGGTGATCCATCACATTTGGGGAGCACCCAGCTGGAGAAGGCTGTATTATTACAGACTCTTTTAACAGATTTAAACTCAGTATACCATGCTTACTACTGGGCATATTGCCAACCCTAATAGAACTAACATTGTGCCATTAAATGTCCGAATTAAAATTTCAATTTACAAAAATGTTCTGACTTAAGAACAATCTAATATAACCTGTTCTTTAAATTAATGCTCTCATTCTTCCTGATGCACATTATCAAAGATCATATCATCATGATTAATATGCATTTACATGAGATTGGATTCTAAAATTGGGTACATGCCATTTATTACAGGCAGGTCTGGACAGCAGCTAAATATGCTAAAATAATATTGATACAAGGCCATTTCATAAACAGCCATCAGATCAAATCAAGACCTTACCTTCATCAGCTGAATAAACAATTGTGACATGGCTGAAAGGACCTTCTCCTTTGTTGTTGTACACACCCACTTTGACTTCATACGGTGAAAATGGTGGTAGACTCTCATTCCGAAACACATATTTGGAGGCATCTGGAGACACCACTACTGTTTGCATCCAACTTAATGTGCCACGTGGACGAAAAGCAACCACATAACCAAATCCGCCTCCATTCTGTAACTCTTCAGGAACTGTCTGTAACAAGAGAAGAAGCATGGAAGCAGCCTAACATGTACAATGAATGTACAAAAAAAAGCATATTTGAGAAATGACTGGATCTATATAGTCTCATTTCAGAACACCCTGGCAAAGGAAATAAACACTTAACTGAAAATCCCATGTACGGCTGTTAAGAGGGGTTTTTTTTTATGGTTCACTTCCTTAAATGGCTAGTCCTAAAACAAAATGTCTTAAAAGGAACCAACTGTAGCCTCAAATATCATGGACAGCTCCAGGTAATGATCCAGGAAGAAATGTCTGGCTTGTCCTCTTCAAGTTAGCTTCAAAATCTAGAAAATTCTAATAAATATTGGTCAGGATCCAGATCATATAAGGGATATATATGCTCATGCAAGAAAGAACTTCACATGCTGTTGGGATTTTATTTTCTGCTTTTGCTACAGCAGTTCCCACTTCCATAGATTTATTGTTGGTGGTGTTGTGTGTCTTTAAGTTGTTTCCAGTTTATGGCGATTCTCAAGTGAATCAATTACAGGATCTTCTTGGCAAGATTTATTTAGGGGAGATATGCCACTCTTTTCCTCTGAAGTTGAGAGTATGTGATGGCCCCAAGGCCACCCAGTGGGTTTCCATGGACAAGTTGGTGGTTCAAATCCTGGTCTTCAGAGTCATACTCCAATGCTCAGACCACTAGACCATAATGGCTCTTGCCCTTCCTTAGATATGAGTCATAAATATGATTGAGAATTCTACCTGTTCCCTACCTGTGTGGTAAGAGAAAGAAACAGCTTGGGCAACTTGGTGTGGGATTTGTGTCAAAATGTAGCCCATAAGCATAAACGAGTCTTCTAAAAGCCTCTTTGCAGAGCTTGAAAACAAGCTTCTGGATTTTTAGCAGACAACATCATAATTTAGAAAACCCCACGCTTGTGTTTTTTTCAGACCTCTCCCTTCATATAGTTTTCTTCTCCTTTTGACAGTTTTCAAGCTGCCTACATTGAGGAAACACACCTATTGCACTCTTCATAGCACAGGGTGCCATGATTTTGAAAAAAGGTTAGCAACTGTGTGGGTATCTCCCTGTCCCTGCACCACTGAATTCTTCAGCAAAGCACTTAAACGTCCATTAATTTTGCATCAACACCTATTTCTTCTTTTTAAAGGCAGCAGAGCATAAGCACCTGTAGCTGCTCAAATCACTGTTCAGATCACAAAGACTCTGCAAGGTTTTAACCAGTGTTCCCCTCTGCTCCCTTGTGTATCATTTATACCTTATCAGACAGAGCACGTAGTTAGTTTTGATGCAAAGGGCATGACCTAATTTAACTATGCTGCGAACTCCAACATGACAGGGAGCGCATGTGGAAGTGTGATGCAGAGTAGCAGGCAAATGCTGTCTGATGCCAGAAGCAGTCCCTTCACATTTAGGTCACTAGTGCACATCCTCCAATTATCCACTCTCAGTAAAGAAGCCAAAGACAGGAAAAGCCTCATTGTGTGGAACATCATTAGTTAGAATGCTACTTAAGGGCATTTTTACATTCCATTGAAGCCACCTAGAATAGCCTATGCTTAGGTGCTTTTTAAAATATAGAAATACAGCTGCTTCTTGTGGATTTGAGGGTGGTACTGTGGCATCCATGGCCATTATTAAAAAGATATACATCATACTTATTGCAGATTATGGGTTAAAAATTTAACGTTATTTTGTAATTGTTATATGTTTTAATGATTTAGTTGTTGTTGTATGTGTTCAAATCATTTCTGACTTATGGCAACCCTAAGGTGACCTGTCATGGGGTTTTCTTGGCACTTCTCTTCAGAGGGGGTTTGTCACTGCTTGCCTCTGAGGCTGGCAGAGTATGACTTGCCCAAAGTCATCCAGTGGGTTTACGTGGCCAAGCCAGGATTTGAACATTTTATACTCTATTTAATCATTTGAACGGGTTGATTTTAACTGCGTTTTAAAATTTTATTGTTTTTAGCTGAATACTTTTGTGAGCCACCTTGGGTCCTACTCCAGGGGGCATATAAAATAAATTAAAAATAAAATTCTGGACAATAGTTTTAGTACTTTCAAATAGGTTTTTTGGGGTGTGTGAGTGGAAGGAATTAAGTGGAAATAATGAGCTCTAACAAGATTTGAATTCAGCATATTACGCAATGAGGCAAATAGTAAAAGACAAAAATGTGGCTTTTCTTTGTAAGTCTCAGGAAGCTGAAGAAATAGCAGTGTGTCTAATGGAGATGAGTCTTTCCATGGTCTCTAGTGTGTAGTGCCTACACTGTAAGGATCAATGCATTTTCACTTTGTTAAGTTCGGATACCATGGGCTCATCCTCTGCTCAATCAGTTTATATTTAAAGTAAACATCATGGGGTTTGCAGGCCTAAGTTCCCATAACAATCTGAATGATAGCTATGTCCCAGTTTGTGTGTCCTGAAATGTCTTCTGATGTATGGAAAACACATGAAGGGTTGAATTCAGCATACTGAGCAATGAGGCAAATACTAACCCTCCCCCCCCCACTAATGTTGTAATGTTCTTTTAGCTAGAGGGTGGAAAACGTGTTAGAAACAGGAATCCTTTATTTTCTAAACCACTTATTATTCTACATGTTCCTGTCCAAAGTAGATTAAAAAGGAAAAGAAATTCCTAGTCTTTTGTGAGTTTATACCCATTCTCTTCCATTCCAGTATTCTCTGAAGATGCCAGCCACAGATGCTGGCAAAACATCAGAAAGAACATGGCCACAAAGCCCAAAAAACCCACAAAAAACTATAGATGCTGGCCATGAAAGCCTAGCTGGCTGCTTCTTCACCCACACAGAGAAATAATTATCTTAAGAGTCCTGGATTTCCTTATTGTCTAGTGCTAGAGGAAAAGGGGAGCTGGGGCAGAAACATAGTAATTATAAACAAATTATAAACAAAGGTAGTACAGTTGCTGAGCCGTAAAGCTTGCTGTGTAAGAATAAAGAAGAGCTTCATTATGAAATTTGGATAACTGAAGGATATGGGTATTTGGATCCACAGATTAGTCAAGTGGTCAGGCTGGTTTGACTAAAAATAGGGCTATCCTCAGTCTTTAGCTTCAGCATGCTCCTCACCATGTTTCATGGCAGTGTATTTGGATATCAAGGATGTCATCATCATTTTTGTTTCCCATACTCAAAAGGTGGGAGAGGTAGGAAATGGCAATCATTTAACAAACTGTTCATCCTTTGATAAATAGCTATCTGATGCAATGTCTTCGATATTGCACCTGACAGGTATGACATTAAAAACAGCAAATGTATCCCTTCCCAAATTCACACATCACTTACCTCCCAAGTTATCACCAACTCAGACTTAGTACCACCACCTCCACTGACATTAGCTGGAGTGACTTCAGGAACTGAAGAATAAAAGACAAATATTGCAGTTACTGTTTTCAAACTGAGGACACCTAATTTACCTCTGTTTGAAGCATGTACAGGGGAGATATTTGATGACTTGTGATTTTTTTTAGGTACGTTAACAAACATTTCAAAAAAGCGTTTTTACAGTAGACTGATAATACAGTTGGCCCTCCATACTTGCGGATTTGACTTTTGCAGATTTGATTATTTGCGGTTTTGATTAATATGTTCTCTCTAGGAATCTCTGGATCCTCTAGCACAACATTGCCAGATACTGACCATAGAGTTGTGCTGGAGAACTTAGAGGTTCCTACAGAAAACACTTTCCTAGGCATTTGTAGGTCCTCCAGCATGATTCTATGATCAACTTCTGGCAGATGTTGACCATAGAGTTTCACTGGAGGACCTGAAGATTCCTTTGGTAAAAAGAATAGTGTTTTTTTTTATTTGCAGTTTTCCACATTCATGGGGGTTCTTCCCCTCTAACCCTAGCAAATGTGGAGGGACCACTGAACTTGCACAATCTTGTAATTTTTATTCCTCTCAAATTTGAATTTAAAACAAATTTAAAACAAAATTTAAAATTAACAGTTCCAAATATTTGAAATAAACATTTTTCCTGGAGTGGTTTAGGAAATTCACTAATATGGGCTTATATCTTATAGTGCATATGCACATAAACCATAAAGCTTAGTTAGCAGTAGCCAGTTCAGTGAATTCTTCATACCTTCTGTTTTTCTTGCAAATATGAAAGAACATCCAGAAAAATCTAGACAAAACTGAGGTACTTACAGTAAGGGCCCCCAAACCAGGTATTGGGTTGCAACCTCCAGTCCTGGACGGGGTCACACTCTCCTCTAAGGACTGTGTTCGCAGTGTGGGGATGCTCCTAGACTCGTCGCTTCACATGACAGATCAGGTGAATGCAACAG
>CM034703.1:292622926-292651528 GCA_020142125.1 Phrynosoma platyrhinos
TAAATGTAGGGGTGAAGCAGACGGCTGAAAAAGAGCAGCCTCTGCTGCTCTGGTCACGATTGGGCTGGGACTGAGGTGACTGCACAGCCCGCTCCCAAAATGGGCCACCACTGCAGGTCCCAAACTGCACTGTCCAGGAGTCACTTTTAGTGCCTATACAGATAGCGCTTTGCACCGTCTTGGAGGCAGGGAAGGGGAGGGGTAGCCACACAGCGGGTGCCCCAATCCCTTCCTGAGAATGTCATTACGGTGTGTGCCATTACGCACAGTGCATGCAGTCAAGACATCCTCCCAGCACAGCGTCTTAATGTGCTGTGCCGGAAGGGACGCAGAAGAGCCGCACAGTGCCTCTTCGGGCGCCCTATATGCCACCTGTGAAAGGAGCAGCGTTTTGGCTCTCCTTTCCCAGGCGGCAAAAGGGAGGATTGGGGCCGACGTGTCTGGCAGCCTCGGCCTTGATCCTCCGTTTCCTGGAGTGGCCCAAGGCCGCCTGTCTGCATCCCCCCTTAACTGACTCCTTTTTAATCCAGTCCTTTGGATCAGAGCACAGCCTCGACATGGTTTCCAGCCATTTTGGGGCTATGCGTAATATAAACACCACACCCTCAAAGTGTCTGGAAGCCGGTTTATTTGACTCGTGTGTTTTGGGCCATTGTCTCTCATGCTGAAATTTAAGCAGAGAGTGATTTCATATGATATCATAAACATGGTCACCAGAAAAATGCCTAGAGCTAGGTTAGAGAAAACTGACTCTGTGTCATTAAAAGATTCAATATTCGAAACATCTAGCCAGATTTTAGATTTGAACAAATGTGTATCAGAAATCAGTGAGAATATAGACACGAAATTGGGCTCATTAAGATTAAAGATTACAGGACAAGTAAGGACCTTTACAGACTGCCAGAAATAATGCAGCTTGAGACCACTTTAATTGTCCTGGCTCAGTGCTAGGGAATCGTGGGAACTGTAGTTTATTGTGGCACCAGTGCTCCTTGACAGAGAAGGCTCAATGTCTCAGGAAAAAAATCATGTAAAGAGCTTGCTAAAAGTTCAGAGATCACTGCCTCAGTTCAGAATCTCAGAATGACTGCACACAAACATGAACAAGCGATCTCTGATAATTTGAAGGGAATGGACATTTTATAGCAGGATTTGGAAAAGGATTGATGATTAAGTTAAAATCAAAGGAAACAGGTCGAGAGCTATTCCAGAAGAGCTAACTGATTTAAAGCAGACAATCCCCCTCTGCAGACCAGGGCGTTTGGGACGCCCTGGTCTGGAGCGCCGCGGGGCTATGGCAGCCCCACCGCGGCGCTCCTAGAGCGACCCTGAAAGGAGCTCCAAATTGGCGCTCCTTTCATAAGTCAGAGAAAGGGCGCCCTAAAAGCGGCGGGCGCCCTTTCTCTGACTTATCCCCCGCAGCGCGTCCAGATGCTGCGGGAGGAGGTCGCCCTGAACGCGCCAGCCGTCCGGTGGCCCGGAAGTGTTCAGGGCGACCTCAGGAAGAGGAAGGGCCGCCGCGCGTGCGGTGGCCCCTCCTCTTCCTGGCCTCGGAGACGGCTCAATAAGCCGTCTGCCGAGGCCCAATATTAAAAGGAGGATCTTATAAGCAGCTCTGGTGAAGGACTGGTCAAGAAGATTGAAGCAATCTAGAGACAAAACTCTTGTTTAAGCAGAGCAGAAAAAACTTCCAAGAGATGTGATAAATTCATTTCACACTCAAAAGCATCAGAGATTAAATATAAGAAAATAATGTAACATACTAAGGAACAGAAAAACCTTCTTTGTTTTTGTGTTAATCTGTTTCTGACAAGTGGAGAATTCTGAGAGAAAATTATTTGGACAATGTAATTAAGAAGATGTAAAAATCCTTACTCTAGAAAAGTGCTAGGGAACTGATTTTCATAAACCTGTTCCTGTAATAAAGCACACCAATTCACTTAGTACATTCACATCAGTAATCTTAAAAAGTACTAATTTACTCCTGTAGTATATTGCTTAACTTTCATACTGCCTGTACTTCAGTTCACAGGAAAATAAACTGAACTGGCAATAAGGTAGACAGTATTTTATTACTGAAATTACTGTCATGTAAACTTTTAACCTGAGAGAGTGGGTGTGAGACATTTCATAACAGCTCACATGACAAATAACAAATGTCATGAATTTATAACTATTTGTAGAAACATATTTTCTACAATTTTTCATCGTGCGCATCCTAATACTCAGCACTCATAGTGAATAGCCTTGTGGGATTACTAATATTAATACTTACCCCTCCAACTCTTTCAAAGTGATCCCCATCTTTTTCAAAGTCTATCAGGTGTCCATTAAATGACCAAGTAAACATAATATCTAGCGGATGATCATGAGAAACCTGGCAAGGAAGAAGAATACTTTCACCAGCAGTGACATCCATGCTGGTAGGTGCCACCATAAACCGTGTTGGATCTGTAAACAAAAACACAAAAGCAAATCATTATTACATTACTTAGTTAGAACACAGGATATAATGGTTCATGACCCTAAATGCACCAGATCCCATCTGATTTTGGAAGCTAAACAGGATCAGTCCTGGTTAGTACTTGGATGGGAGTTGTTGTTGTTAGCTGCTCGAGTCAACCTCAATTCATGGCGACCCTGTGGATGAAGCATCTCCAAGCCCCCTATCCTCCACTGCTCTGCCATCTGATGTGCGGTTTTTGTCTCTTTCTACTACCCTTCCTAGCATTATTGTCTTTTCTAATGAGTCATGTCTTCTCATGATGTGGCCAAACTACAACAGCCTCAATTTAATCATCTTGACTTACAGGCTAAGGGCCTTTGCAGACTGCCAGAAATAGTGCAAATTGAGTCCACTTTAACTGCTCTGGCTCAGTGCTAGGGAATCATGGGAACTGTAGTTTATTGTGGCACCAGAGCTCTCTGACAGAGAAGGCTCAATGTCTCAGAAAAAAATACAATTCCCATGATTCCCTAGCACTGAGTCAGAGAAGTTAAAGTGGCCTCAATTTGCATTATTTCTAGCAGTCTGCAAAGGCCCAAAGGGCCTAAGCAGATGGCGCAAAGCGCCGTTTTTGAGGCCAGGAAGGGGAGGGACAGCCTCACGCTGGGCACCCCAACCCCTTCTCGAATACGTCGTTGGAGCGCCCGTCGCTCTGCACGGCCGGTACTCCAACTACACACTTCTGCTGCAGCGTGCGCACACGCTGCAGTGGAAAAGGCGCCAAAGGTGTGCCAGAAGCCTTTTGCGGCGCACCTTCAGAGTCTTGCGGAAGGAGCGCTATTTTAGCGCTCCTTACTGGGACTGGGACGCGGCACATTGGGGCTGAAGAGTGCGGATACCTTGGCCCCGATCCGTAGCTTCCTGAGGTGTCCCCGTGCCGCCCGTCTGCTTCCCCCCTAAGTTGGCTTGATCTGTTCAAGGACCCATTTGTTTGTCTTTTGGGCTGCCCATGGTATTCTCAGCAATCTTCCCCATTATGATAGCTCAAAAGTGTTGATTTTCTTTTACTGTCCAACTCTCACATCTGTACATGGTGATGGGGAATACGATGGGTTGGACAACCCTAAACTTAGTGCTTAGTTGTATATCTTTACTCAGGATTTTTTCTTTCATCAATGCCTTTCCCATTCCTAGTTTCTTTTTATTTCTAGACTACAGTCTCTTTTCTGATTAAAGTTTGATCCAAGGTACAAGAAAACTATTTTGATTTCTTCATTGTCTGGGTTGACTCTATGTAGCTCTTCCATGGTCACTGTTTTTGTTTGATACCTTGGATGGGAGACTGGCAATTAATAGTAGATGCTTCAGGCTGTATATTAGAGGAAGGAACTGGCAAAACCACCTCTGAGTATTCCTTGTCTAAGGTCCAAAAACACATTGCAGAAATAATCCAGTTTCAGACCGCTTTAACTCCTCTGGCTAGGGAATTCTGGCAACTATAGTTCTGTGAGACATTTAGCCTTCTCTGTCACAAAGCTCTGGCGCCACAATAAACTACAGGATATCCTAGCACTGAACCAGGGCAGTTAAAACGATCTCAAACTGGATTATTTCTGCAGTGTGTTTTGGACCTAAGAAAACCCTATGAAATTCATGTGGTTGCCATAAATTGACAGGTGACGAATAGCAGCTTCATTTATATATTGCTTCATACTGTGTTATGCAGTCTCTAAGCGGTTTACAACGGTAAGCTCACTGCCCCCCAACAGCTGGGTACTCATTTTAGCGACTTCAGAAGGATGCAAGCCTGAGTCAAGCCTGAGCCCTGGCTGGTATTGAACTTACAACATTGCAGTTTGTGAGTGAGTGGCTGCAGTACAGGCATTTAACCACTGCACCATCATACACATATACACACAATAGTACACAGCTTTCTGGACATGATGAGGATGGGTCAACATAATAACCTCTTAAGATTGATTTAAAATATGGAAGGAATTCAGTAGGAATACTTTGCATACTTTAGTTTATTACAGAAGCAAGTTCGGTAGTAAACTATTTAACTTTTGCACTGTCAACTAAAGTGCGAAATAAAGTAAATTGATATATTCGACAGTGCAGAAGTAGCATTTCATTGGACTGAGGTTAAGCTGGAGTAATTTGCTACTATTCAATTGAATTCAATTCAATAATAACAGCACAACCAGAAAATGGAATGTGAGTAGTTATTTCAATTCCTGTATTACATGTTTTTCCTTTCTTTATAAATATAATAGTATCAGCATTCAGTGGTCAAATCCTGAAACACACCTGTACCTATACCAGCAAAAAAGGCAACTTGTATAGTGGTACTTTAGAATTGAATGGCATGATTCAGCCAAATTGATTCAGCCAAACCTTTAAATTCTGTTGCTTTCCACATGAGAATTAATGGAATTAAGCTCTCTTCCACTGGAATGGATGTAGAAGTGATTTACTTTTATTGGTTGATACCACAACAGGTTTATTGTGACAAGTTTTGTAATCATTATGGGATGTATGAGATATACTAAAAAGTTGATATATCTACCCACCAAAGAGCCAAGAAAATAACACTTCAGGAGTACATACTTTATTTCTACTGATAACATAGAGAAATAAAATAAAATAAAATAAAAATTTAAAAATAAAAAATATATATGCATGCACACTCTCTCAGCCCCAGAAAAGCCATGGCAAAACCCCTGTGGAGATTTTGCCAAGAAAACCCCAAGAACAAGTAATAACAACAATAATCAATATTATCATGGCGGGCGGCGAGGGGCAGCGGGGGGCCGCATCCAGCCCCTGGGCCTTAGGTTACCTACCACTGCCCTAGACTGAAGGAGCCCAACCACGATGGATCCAAGGTGAGCACATCATGTAGGTACCTGAAAGGTCACGTCTGCACCTACAACAATTTGCAGATCAAAAGAGCCAGGCTTAGGAGTTGCAAAGCAGGACATTCGCACCTAGGAGATTTATGAGTACCAGTCAGGATGTCTCTGGATGAAGATGAGATAACGTTAACATCCCATCTCCTCTCCTTGGAAATTATTTACTTCAAAGAGTAGTAATCTGGAATCCTTTGATAAACAAATATAAACTATTCACCTCAGGCTAGGTTTAAGGGTATAAAAGATCCCCAAAATCTCAGGCACATTGAGTCTGGCTAGATTTCATGGTGACACTGCGTCCTGGCTCTCTCCGTTGTCCTTTCCTTTTTATAATGGTTGAGTCTATCCATCTTCGATCATTGTTGCAGCAGCCTCCTTCAGGTAATTATCACCATTAGAAAGCCTTCTGTTTCCTCTACAAGCTAACTACTTTATTCCTGAGTTCTTGTGTGTATGATTGAATGGTAGAGTCTTTGTATGTTTGAATTCCCAAATAAATCACAGTTCATTGGAAAGCTTTGTCTCTGTCAGTCTATTCCTTAGCCACCTCTGTAAATATAGGATAAAATATCCCATTGAAGACTTGGACTTTAGTAATTCCCCAAATTCAATTCCTTCTTACAAAACAGTTTTCTTATTGTATTGCTAGCTTATATATTATATTATGTATTAATGCATACCCTTACCCACAAACATCCTAATGTGTTAGAAATATTACAATATATCTTCATATTCTTCACCACTATCTACAATAGAGCAAACCAAGTAAGAGTCATACGATGCCATTTAGCAAAACTTAAATGTCTCACTGATATAATTGATGGATTTCTACAAAGGAGTTAATGTTAAATGTCTTCTCTAAAAACCTAAAACAGACCACACCTGTCATAGGTTTCTCCACAAAAAGCTTTGGGAATTCATTTACTTGGATTATTCATTCATTTTATTAATTTTAAACATTTCTTTCTTGCTATCAGACACATAGTCAAGGAAACATGAAGCTGACAATAAGCTAATTAGGTGTCAAGTGGAAAAATACCTTATTAACAATGAACTTTTTTTTTTAAAAAATAAGTAGTTTAATTGTTCATTCATCATTTGTGTCTCAAATGGCAGCTCCATGCTGAGTTCTCCCTTCTGCAATGTATTATTTGCCTCTTGAGCTGGTGAAAATCCTTCTACCCCTGCTAGCAACAGCCAATGATGTATAATGGGAAGGCACAGCGTAACTACATGAAGATATGAGACAAATTCTATTGTACATTTCAATGGGATATCTCTCTGACACATGTTTTCAGAACTAACATACATTTTTGATGTGAGATAAAGGAGACACCTGAACATATCTGAGGTCCTCAGTAGTCATCTGTCACATTTTTTTTGTATCATAGCTCAGAATAACTGTTTCTAGATCTGTAGTAGTTTGATCAGCTTGTGTCATTTCTGAACATTCCCCTTCTGTGATTTTCCCATTCTAATAGGTTCCAATTGTTTCACTGCCATCTCGTTTGGACAGAATGCTTTGCATAATTTCAGATAAAACCAGGGCCTTTTCAGTCTTGGAGGGAGCAGTCCAAGCACTGGAACAATTTGCCTGTCTGAACCAATTCTACCAAGGGCTAAAAACTGATTACACATAATTTACTGAGTTTTACTGTATTTACAAATGAACAACAGGGAGCAGAGGAACGATGGAACTCAAGAGGAACTCATGGCTCCATTCAAGCTAAGCAAAGTTTTAAGGGCAAGTCTTTAGATGAATTCCAGGTGATTCACAGTAACCTCTTCATAATTTGCTGTGTCGCTTTGGGTGAGTAAATTAATTGCTGTGTTCCTGAGTTTCTTCAGCAGCCCAAGGAAGCAGCATTTGTCTGCCTGACACAATTTAATGAGGTGCAGTTAGCAAACGTGAATAAAGTAGTAAGCTTCTCTAATGAATTAAAAAAACAAAAAAAACACCCAGAAACTGTGTAGTTTGGCCTCACAGTAGAGAAGTTCAGAATTCAACATTCTGCCCAACTGTTTATCCCATCTCATGGATTTTGGATGTAGTTCTTTTGTTATTAGAGACTGATTTTTGTCTTTTATCACCACTTGCCCCACACTTTTTAACAAGTTCAAGTAGACATTATGGGTCCTGCAGACTGGCCCAAAGCCTCTGGAATTTGGCAGGTGTTACAGCTACAGTTACTGGGTCTTTCTTGTTATGATAGTTTTCCTTGTCCAAGTTTTTTTTTCCTTGTGACTTTAGACCAGGGGTAGGCAACCTTTTTGAGCCAGGGGCCGGATTGCTGTCCCTCAGACAATTGGGGGGCTGAAGCACCATAAACAAACAAACAAACAATTTTTTTTAAAAAAATATGCATGCACACTTTCTCAGCCCCAGAAAAGCCATGGCAAAACCCCTGTGGAGATTTTGCCAAGAAAACCCCAAGAACAAGTATTAACAACAATAATCAATATCATCATGGCAGGCGGCGGTGGCGGCAGCGGCCCCCGGGCCTTAGGTTGCCTACCCCTGCTTTAGACAATCACTAACAACTTTTAGTTGCAGGGTGTGTTTTTTCCTCTCTCCTGGGAATTTCAGACACAGGCCAGGATAAATCTCACACATTTGTATCCATTTTCTCAGTTTCTCAAGCCTTAAGTGGGAGAAAAGATCAGATGAAACACACGCATACATGCATGCAGATTGAGGATAGCACTTATTGTTGTGAAATGCCACCAAGCTGACTTCGTCTTATGGCAATCCTATGAATCAGAGGCCCCCAAGTCACCCTGTGATCAACAGCTCTGCTCAGATCTTGCAGACTTAGGGCTATGGCTTCCTTGATTATGGGCCTTTGCAGACTGCTAGAAATAGTGCAAATTGAGTCCACTTTAAGGGTTAGGGTTAGGGAATCATGGGAACTGTATTTTATTGCGGCACCAGAGCTCTCTGACAGAGAAGGCTCAATGTCTCAGAAAAAAAAATTCCCATGACTCCCTAGCACAAACCCTAACCCTTAAAGTGGACTCAATTTGCACTGTTTCTGGCATTCTGCAAAGGCCCTGAGTCTATCCATCTGTATTGTGGTCTTCCAATTTTCCTATCACCGTACCAAGAAACCTTACCAAGCATTATTGTCTTTTCTAAGGAATCATGTCTTCTAATGATATTGCCCAAAGTATAATACTCCCAGTTTAGTAATCTTGGCTTCTAGGGAGAGTTCAGGCTAAGTTTACTCTAGGACCCATTTATGTGTCTTTTTAGCAGTCCACATTTTCCATTGAACTTTTCTCAAACACCACATCTCACATGAGTTGACTTTCTTCCTATCAGCTTTCTTCACTTTCCAGCTTTCATATCCATACACAGAAACTGGAAATATGATGGCATGGACAATGGTGACTTTAGTATTAATGATATATCTATAGACTTCAGGATCTTGTCTAGCTCTTTCATAGCTGCTCTTCCTGATCCTAATAGCACTACATTCTGTTATAATTAGCAACAACCCAGGGCTCAAATTCCAGTACATTTGGGATATTCTGGACCTCAAACAACCCTTACAAGCCATGAAATCCTGAAACAGAAGTCCCAGAACTATTGGGCAGTCTAGAGGCACTCTATGTTAAATGCATAGTGTTGGGGAAGCCTAACTTTCTTTTACTTGCAGGTAAAGCTTGTGAGGAAGCATTCTTGATTAGGGCCCGTTCACAATGCACACCATAGCATACCGTAGTGCTATGATTTAACTTTAATTGGCATGACAACAGTCTGTTGGATCCAGAATTTGCAGTGTAGAAAGAGGTATTTAGAATTCTCAGCCAAAGAATTCTAGTGTTTCCACCAAAATGCATACTCCAGGATTCCACACGATGCACACGATGCAGCCATGGCAACTGAAATGGAATCATAATGCTATAATTGTGTAGTGTGAAAGCCCTTCCCATCATGTGGGGAGTAGGTTTAAATTTTCTCTCTAGCCATTTCCCCTCAAAACTTGCTTTCCTCATGCATGGGTGAAAAAAGGTAATTCATAATGACTGTAGATAAATTTTAGTTAAACCCAAAGAAATCACCAATACACAACATATTAAAGAAGGTATATTCACATATTATTGTTTTTGGCTCATTGTAATTCTTTCACAGTTTATACATATCTAGTTGAAACATGTTGTCATTTTCTTCATCATAATAATTTTACAAGCCAAATTTAGATATGACTTAACATATGAACATCCACAGGATGGTTGGTCCGTTAGATCCCCTTCCCCAAATATACTGCAAATGAAATAGATTAATTTTTTTTTAAAAAAACCCCAAAAAAATCAGAATGTGCTTTTTTGTTCATAGTGCCTGTGGTGCACTTGCTTGTGTGCTTTTTAAAATGGTTTCCTGGTTTAGCATAGATAATTTGTCTCCACAGCTTTCAAACTTTTGCTGTTTTTTCTCTCTGCTCCAAACGATAATATTATGAAGAAAGATTGCAAGCACTGGTTGAACCTCACTATCTTAGCAGCCTTCACCTAAGGCATCACTTCCATGGGCAGGAGGCTGTGTGAAAGCACTTTCTTGTTATTCACCACAAATGACTAGGTTCCTGTTTAAACTTGAACTACAAAGCCCTTCAAATATAACATCACCACACCAGAATGTTGATGTTGCACATGTGAAGATATACATGATCTGACTTTGAAAATCACCATGCCTAGATAAGGAGCAGGTGACAGGAGATGAAGCCACTTTTTCCCCCATTCAGAAAGACCGGCAGCATCCTTCAACTTTCTATCATTTGCTATAGGTTAAGTCTCCCTTATTCCAAACACCAAAACCTTTTTCATGGGTGGCTGAGTTAGTGATACTTTTGCTGTCTGATGGTTCAATGTACACAAACTTTGTTTCATGCACAAAATTATTTAAAAATATTGTATAAAGGCTATGTGTATAAGGTGTATATGAAACAAATGAATTTTACATTTGGACTTGCGTGCCACCTCCAAGATATCTCCTTATGTAAATACAGGCAAATACAAGTATTCCAAAACAAATAAATAAATACATCTAAAAAACTTTTAATCCCAAGCTTTTCAGATAAAGGAGACTTGATTTGTACTTAGAAATGAAACAAGATTTAAAAAAAATCCATCAGGTAATCTTTCAAGAACAAGACCAACTGGGGGGTTGCAGACTGCCAGAAATAGTGCAAATTGAGTCCACTTTTAGGGTTAGGGTTAGTGCTAGGGAATCATGGGAATTGTTTTTTTTCTGCGACATTGAGCCTTCTCTGTCAGAGAGCTCTGGTGCCACAATAAAATACAGTTGCCATGATTCCCTAACCCTAACCCTAACCCTAAAAGTGGACTCAATTTGCACTATTTCTGGCAGTCTGCAACCTGTGTTTCCTAGTTAAATCTCCATACTTATGAGTTAGAAAAATGGATAATTAGGGGAGGGGGTCTACCCCTCCCTGGGCAGTCAGTGGGGCTGGGGCTTTAGTCCTCTCTTGTTCCTCTCTCAGGATTCCTCTCCATTCATTACAGGTGTCATTACTAATTTACCTGCATATCTATATGGCCTTGTCTGAATGGGAATCATGACAGGAAGACCATGCCAATGCTCACAGAAATCATACAGACTTTGTAGGATTCCGTCCTAAACCAGAGAAACCAAAATAGTGCATGTTGGCAGTGCCTATCTAGCTTCTTCAGGATCTTTTTTACAACTGGATTACTTTTTTTCTGGAAAAAAATAAAACACCTTTCATGAATGAGTTTTGAACATCCACTTGAACTCAACAAATGCCCAATGTCTGCAAAGGCATCCATTTTTAAAACCCATTAATGTTTTATTGAAGCCAGGCAGGGATATAGGTTGACATATTGCATTTCTATGAGTGGCTGAAACAACCTGATGAAAAATGACACCCAAGTGTAACTCTGATGAAACTTTTTCTAGCCATATTCATCTCGAGGTTAAGCCTTCTGCAAAGCAATTTACAAATCACCCCCAAGGAGAAAGCTTACCAATCTGTTTTCAAGGACTTGAAAAAGTGAAAATATTTATTTAATGACCTTACTGTAGCAACAAAGTGCAGCGAAGAAGCCAAGTAAGGGTAGCCAAGTGGCAATCAGACATACATTATTTGCATGGTAAAGATCCATAGTGAGAAATGTCTTTTTAATTATGGAGTCTGCTTTCACTGAACCCAATATTGTTCTGGCTGTCTTCCATATTCTAAGGCTGGTTAGAAATATCAATCAAGGATTTTTTTTTTTTAAAGGAGCCTTCCGTGAAATTATAAATTGGTGCAACACGCCTTGATCATCCACTTAGATAATACTACAGCATTACTGGCCAGACTTCAGGCTTGTAAGATCTTCTTTGCTTTTTATTAGAACTTCAAATTCTGCCAGCCAAAGCTAATGGTACAATAATAGCCCTGTGGCAAGCACTGACTTAAAGAATCGAGTGCCTCTCACCTCATGGCCAGATAATAGAACTTCCATTATCTATTTAAACAACAAACACACCTTTCTATATGACATCTTAATTATTTTGATCTAATTATTTCTAAAATTAAAACTTTTAGTTGCTCCTTGTGAGAATGGAAATTCCTACCTTGTTGTTGTTGTGTACCTTCCACTCATTTACAACCTACAGAGAACCTAAAGTGATCCTATCACAGGGTTTTTCCAGCAGGATTTGTTCAGAGGAGGTTTGATATTATCCTCCTCTTAGGCTGAGTGTGTGTGACTGGTCCAAGGTCATCTATTAACATAGCAACAGCATTACATTTCTATACTGCTTAATAGTGAACTCAGCACTTTCTAAGCAGTTTACAATATGTAAGCCAGTTGCCCCCAACAAGCTGGGTACTCATTTTACTGACCTACGAAAGGATGGAAGGCTGAGTCAGCCTTGGAGCCCTGGGATCCAACCCACAACCTTGTGGCTGCAGTACTACCATTTAACTACTGCGCATCCAGGGATCCTAATGGACTTCTCTGGCTGAATAAGGATTGAAATCATGGTATCTTAGAGTGCTAGTCCAGCACACGAACCACTGCACTACACCGTCTCTTGTGCCTATCTATGCAAAAAATAAAATAAAATAAAATAAAATAAATTCAAAGAACTATTCAGGGATCTTGATCTTCCTCCATTCCTTCACCACTACTCTGTTGATCCAGCATATTCAAAAAGATCTTTGGGTGGGTGGAAGGTTGACTTCCAATTTAATTACACACTGAACACCTTAAAGACACTTTTGACAGCACTATTGGTATACATTATCTTTTGAGAATATTCTTCATTTGGAGGACTCAAGGCATTCTACTGGTCCAAAGGAATTTGAATACATAATTTAAACCAACCATTTTTCCCCCTTTTCTTTTCACTTTCACATAGACATTTGCTGGAAATCCTCCTTCTATCTCCCAGCTATCAGAAATCATCAATACAGTCACCCCATTTTCGTGGACTTGAAGCCTGCAGTCCATGCTTTACACAGACCAGCAAGAGAGGAGACTTAAAATGGCATGAGCGCCTGCCCACCGGAGTGCGTGTCCATTCAAGCCTATTTGTGGAGTGGTGGTGGAACGAATCCCCCACAAAAACAAAGGGGCGACTCTATAACCAAAGAGGGGGACCCCCACCAAATACCCCTTTCCATGTCCTCCTCCTTCACAAGTGGCAATCCTGGCAAGTGGGATTGGACAGGCAGATGTAGTTATAATCTAACAAATTGTAATTTAAGCAGTCCTTGCAGCTGGCAGAGTGGCATCCCACCTGTTTCTAATGATGATGAGGTGCAGAGCATGTTTTCACAATTGGTTACCTTGGGATGCCAACTCCTTTGTTCATTTCAGTCTTTAAAATAAATATTCCAGAAGCAAACTGAAAGGAAGTCAATAGCTCCTGGCTAAATTAGAAAGGCTTGATTTATCTACTTTTCAGCATGAATACATTATTGTGTGTGTGTGTATATATATCTTCACGTCACCTGTCAACTTATGGCAACTCCATGAATTTCATAGGGTTTTCTTAGGCAAGAATATATCCAAACAATAATAGTCTGGTTAGGCAGACATGAATGGCATTGCAAGTAATCCCAAAGTCAACAAAGCTATGTGTGGTTGAACTACCCTGGAATTCCTCGTACACATTGGCAAAATGTTGTTTTAGAACAGTAAGCAGGAAGGACCAAACTCCTGACTGTACAGTTAAGTTTATTGTTTGTGTGTGTGTGTGTGTGTATGCATGCATATATAAATATGCGTACTTCACTTCACTGGTTGCCCATTAGTTTCTCGGCCCAGTATAAGGTGTTGGTTATCAACTTTAAAGCCCTAAATGGCTTGCGTCCAATCTATCTTTGGGACTGCCTCCTCCCGTATAATCCACCCCGCACACTTAGGTCCCTGGGAGGAATTTGTTGCAGCCGATAAAAACTAGATTGTCTGCAACCATCCAGAGGACCTTTTCAGCTACCGCTCCCAGATTATGGAATGGCCTGCTGGATGAGATCCATCATATTACCACCTTAGACAGCTTTAAAAAGGCTGTTAAGACGGATCTCTTCCAACAGGACTTTCTTGAATAGATATCCCAGCCATCAAAAACAGCCATCCTGCTCATCCCTGATTCAGCTGTAGCTACTGTTATTTGTTTCTTTGTTTTTTATGTTATTATTTTAAATGCATTTTAAATCATCATTATTTCATTGTATTTTAAGTGGTGGGTGGGATTGTGGGATATGGACATATATTTTATAGTTGTAAGCCACCCTGGCTGTGTTATGCAGAGGGATGAGATGATAATAATAATAATAATAATAATAATAATAATAATAATAATAATAATAATAATAATGTGAATCCTTAGAAAAATACCTACCTATGAAGCTTCTCTTGCAAGATATATTACACACATCACATTCTATTCATGCTAGTAATTCCTTAGTTTTTATTGATAAGAATAAACATGCCAAAACAACAGAATAATGAAAACACTCTCTTCATTATGTAGCCTACAAATAAATAGATTGAGCAGAGGATCTGACACTTCTATTCTTGAAGAGCCTGGTTAGAACTCTTAACTCTAGGTGTCACTGGAAGATCAGGAGAGTTTTATTTCTGCCTGTCAGCAGTTTCCTGTACCGCAGCTCTAAGAAGCAGTGCTTCTGACTAAGCACAGGGTTATTGTTCTGCATGGCAACAAAAACTGTAACAGGGAGTCTGCAGGCTGCATTTTAATCTTAAGATCTTCTTAAGATCTTCTTTCTAGCAGACAGCTTCTTAGTGTAGCAGATAGTAAACAAACAGGTTCCTTCAGCAGTAAAAGTGAAATTTATCTGCTGCTCTATACAGAGAAATGTACACAATAAAAGAAAGAGATAATATTGCCTTTGTAGTTTCTGGACTGTTGGATTGCGTGATGCATAGGCTTCCTTCACTTCTTTCTCAACACACCTGGGCACTGCCCAAGTCAAGATAATGGTCAGTACCTGTATCTATTCCCCACACTCATGCTTCATTCAATGCATTTTCAGTCAAGTTATTACATCAGGAGTTTAAGAGTTGTTCCTAAAGACATTATAAGAAGGGATATATATTAACTAATCTCTGCAAATCTCACATTTATCTGGACAGAGCTGCAGCACTGTTGGAAGCCTGCTGTGGGACACAGCCCTGAAGGAAGCCTGTCTTAGTGATGCTTGCTGTCTTTGCCCATTCACCTGCAAAGTGAGAGCCTATAACCAGTGAGTGAGTGTAAGCATGCATCCTCCTCGTGCCTTGCATTCTTCCTTTGGCAAATAGGTAATGGCTATGTATACTTTTGACCCAGAGAAAAGGCTAGGAGAGGAAAAGTCCCAAGAAGAAGAGAAGGATGAACTGGAAGTGGGGATGAGAGGGAAGGGCTGCTCAGATCATCCTGTCCAAAGATCCCTCTGAGAAACAAACAAAATCTGTGGCTGCCATTGTATTCTGCATCTTTATAGGTATATTCAAACTTCACAGGGCAGGTTGTTCTTTCACTGTCCCTTCTATTCTGGTACTTTATAAGGGCTATGGAGAGGGGGCAAAAATTTCATGACAGTTCTGACATTCTGGCTGTTGCATTAAAGAAAGCAACTCTTGTATCCTTACACTCACTAACTGCTAGATTGCATGCTTGTTGGCTTCCTGTTTTGTTTTGCTTTACTGCCTGCCTGCATCTCCTCTAAACTACATCAATTTTTCTCTTCCCATGTTCTCGTCCATTAGGCCACGTATTCACTTATGTACAAATATTAGTAGGCAAAGCTACTTTATGTTTTACAAAGACTAAAATTATTTATTTTCTCTGCTAGACCCTCTGTATGTGTGTGCATGTGTGGATGTGGGACTGGTTATGGTACAGCTTCTGCCTTGCCAATTTGATTACTCTGCTAGAGAGATCCACTACTGTGTCTCATATTTCACAACAGGTTGAATACACTAAATCACAGCACTTTAATCACTCTAGTTTATAAGTGAGTGGTAAGCTTTGTAGTGACAGTTCCTTTCTCTTGAAACACAGCAGCAAATGAAAGTGGGTGCAGAAACAGTTCTATTTGGACATGTTTACTAGGTTTATTTTGGAAAGGATTCCCCCCCACCCCACTCCCAAAGTTAAAAGAGTTAGAATGGGTGACATTTGCTACTAGTATGAATGTTGCAGTTGTCACAAAGCTGTAATGAATTTTTTAGAATTACAAGCCACCCAGCTGCATAAGTCTGTGAGTAACAAATTATCCAATTTGAAAACAAAAACCACCCTGCTTTTATATTGATTGTGTGGTCTATTAAGATGCATTGTTTAGAATAAGCAGCTCTTCATTGTCTTATTTGCTTGTTGTAGATCATGCAGTGCCGTGTTCTGTCATGTTAATCTAGAATACTTGACACAGTGGGACACTATCTGTTGTGCACTGAAACCAAGTACCAGAAAATAAATCACAGCCTGACAGTCAGAAGGCAGATCCCTTGTTTTTTTAACCAGGCCTTCAAATAAAATATTAAAAAGCTGCATATGAAAAGAGTGAATGAAGAAGCAAAGCCAGAGAAAGAAAGAACTGGGCAACTTCAGAGAACCTCAAGGATCCAACAGTGAAGTTACTGTAGAATTTTAAGATATGAAATATACTATCAAGACATGAACCGCTTCTTGGTTTGTAACCTGCCTTACTACAAAGAGAATTTTGATTTATTTCAATCCCCACTGCCAGTTAATTATCCCAACAAGAATACATCCATGGAATCACTAGAACCTGCACAAATGATAATTTATCAACTTCCCATTTATGTAATGGATATACATTAGTTGGGACTAACTTTTATATTGTGTCTGCATGGGCCAGCATATTCCAGAAGCCCAGGATATTCTGCCTTCAAAGATGCCTCAAAGTCCTGGGCACTGCAGAGCAATGCTGGGCAGTTGTTTGTATGCACATCCTGCTGTGTCACTTGCTACTGCAAGTCTCTACCTCTAAGACTGAAAATGAGGTACCCAGCACCAATCACATCACTAGGTGCCTTGTTCTGACCTCAGAGGGAGTGACTTATGCCAGTGGCAGCAGGTGGCGCAGTGGGTTGCATTGTAACAGCTTCCTGGTGTGGCTCCGGAGGACTCTGGATTTTCTGGGATGATCCAGATCAAAAGATGACTTTTAAAAAATTGGTCTAATAGTGGTATAACATGGTGTTGTAAGCATTGTTTTAATATAAACCTCCTCTGTGGGTCCCCTGTCATGGCTCTAAACCAGAAAAGCCCAACCGCCATGGATCCAAGTGAGGACCTCACATAGGCATCTGCCTCTACAATGAATTAGTGGATCAAAAGGCCTGGGTTAGGAGCTGCAAAGCAGGACATTCACACCCTCTGAATTCCGGAGACAGAGATTTACAACCAAGATGTGTCCGGCTAAGGATGAGATAACATCAACACCTCATCTCCCCTCTTTGAAAATTGTCTACTTCAAAGATAACCTATCTGGAATCCTTTGACAATAATCAATCTTCAACCCAGGCTATTTTCAGCCTATATTAAGACCTCCAAATCTGTTCTGTAATCTGTACTTACTATTTTTGGAAGGAAAGGGGGGATTTCATGCTCTCCCTGAAATTCCTAACCAATCTCCCCCGGCTTCCTCCATCGCAATTTCACTCCATATGCAATTGAGTCCATCTTCTACAAGGAGAGTAGAATTTCTAGGTAACTATTTTGTGGGTGAAACCATTCTTACAGATTCCATGTATCTTCTGTGTGTATGTGTGTGTTTGCTTGTTGATTTATTTTTTTATCCCTTAATAAAAGTACAATTCTTTGGAAGAATGCTGTCTCTGTGAAGGTTCTCTCCCCTCCCTGTACACATTGGGTTTCGATCCTGCTTACTAATTTAAAAAATTCCCCAAGGTCAAGTTCTTATTACAATGTCTTTGGCGCTGAACTGACTGTACATCATCCAGATGAATCAGGGATTAGGCCCTGCATCTCTGGACTGATAGCCATGAGGATGGGGGAAAGATGTGTTATTTGCCCCATGCAGACATGGCCTTAGATTTAGGCAGTAAATATTACATTTACAATTGCAGATTTGTATTCAAATAAGCAATAGCAATAACAAGTACATTTCTATACCACTTATCAGTACACTTAAGCACTCCCTAAGTGGTTTACAAAGTGTAAGCTAATTGCCCCAACAAGCTGGGTACTCATTTTAGCAACGTCGGAAGGAGGGAAGCCTGAATCCCTGGCTGGCATTGAACTCACAACCTTATGGTTTGTGAGAGAGTGGCTGCAGTACAGCTATTTAACCACTGCATCACCAAGGCTCTTCATTGTGCCACTCAGAACATATATGGGGCATGCTAAGAGGACAGTGAAACCCAGGGTATCTGTCACAAACAACCCACCAAAGATATATATATCTTTGATATTGATTTTCCAGACTAACATAGCTAGGTCTTTGAATTCTGTAGCATCCAAGTTTGTTTTCAGAAAATAACCTGTTCTTACTCAGGTTATCCAATACCACTGATCCCTGCCCTAAACACTTCTAACTGGAATCAGCATTCCCAACACATAGCAAAGATGTTGGTTGTTGTTATTTTAACACAGAAGCAGAAAAAGGTTCAAGGATGGAAAGAATATGGTAAAAAAAATGACAAAGATTACTATAAATAGTATATTAAGGATGGCAAATAAATTATATTTTAGGGCAAAGTGATCATTTAAAAATGCTTAACACTGCCTGTAATGTTTGACAGTTTTGTGCTAACAATAAAATAAAATAGCTAGAGGCTGTGCAGATGCCTCATCCTCCTTTTTGCAACACTATCAATTTCCTCTTGTTAAAGAATTTTGTGCTGTTATCAAATATCAAATATTTTGTTAATAGAAGCTAACAGAATTGCTAAAATTGGCTATACTTCCAAATGTGCTGCAATAATGCATTGTAAGTATCTGTATGGCTAGAAGGAATAATAGCAAGTCCAAGTTAATTGTCAGGTGGGTATGGAGATGGAAAGAAGACCTGTCTCAGCAATTGGAAGAAAAAAAGGTATAACAGACACATTCTTCTGGATTATGCAAGATTTCAGAATTAAATATATGGAGAAACCTTTCAGCCACACATAAGGAAAGACAGAGCTATAGCTATGGTGTGTGTGTGTGTAGATTTGACATTGACAAAGTGCCTTCCCCTTCAGCTATTAGTTTAGCAGAGCCTGCAAAAATAGCTTTCTGAAATTCTGGACCATGCCAATAACTATCAGGTCAGAATGTTCAGAGAAGCCATCGAAATCCACAAACACTTGGACAACTTCAACAGGAAAGAAGAAACCCTAAAAGTCAACGTAGGGCCTAAGCAGACTGCCAGAAATAGTGCACATTAAATTGAGGCACTGCCCTGGCTCAGTGCTAGGGAATCATGGGAACTGTAATTTATTGTGGCACCAGAGCTCTCTGACAGAGAAGGATCAATGTCTCAGAAAAAAATGCAATTCCCATGACTCCCTAGCACTGAGCCAGGGCAGTGCCTCAATTTAATGTGCACTATTTCTGGCAGTCTGCTTAGGCCTAAAGTTTGGTTACCAATCCTGCAAAATAGGAAAATCAGCACTCAGAAAATGCAAATGGGAAACCACCAAGCATCAGGGGCTTTCCAAGCAGATAATGAACACCAATTACCAGACAATAATCCTCGTTTGCATATCCTCCTACCCTGAGGTCCTGCCATCAACACAGAACAATACCTAATCAACAAAAGAACAAAACACAGTTTACATGGGAATCACTCCTCCCTAGCCAGGATCTCACAGTGTGTGTGTGTGTGTGTGTGTGTGTGTGTGTGTGTGTATTATTTCTGCAGTGCGGATGCAGCCAATGTCACTGATATATATATATATATATATATATATATATATATATATATATATATATATATATATATATATATATATATATATATACATATACCCACTCTCTTCCATTCCAGCATTCTCTGAATATGCCAGCCACAGATGCTGGTGAAACGTCAGAAAGAAACTCTTCTAGAACATGGCCACATAGCCTGAAAAACCCACAAAAAAACTATAAAAATAGGTTTGTCTGTTTGCTCCTGTTGTCCTCTTTTGCATGTGCACTCTTGTCTCTGTTGGATTCTTTACCCTCTGAGGGTCTCGGTGACATTGGCTGCATCCGCACTGCAGAAATAATCCAGGTTGACACCATTTTAACTGCCATGGCTCAATGCTTTAGAATTCTGGGAATAGTAGTTTTGTGAGACGTTTAGCCTTCTCTGTCAGAGCTCTGGTGCCACAACAAGCTACAGTTCCCAGAATTCCATAGCATTGAGCCATGACAATTAAAGCAGTATCAACCTGAATTATTTCTGCAGTGAGGATGCAACCATTGTCATATGATGTAGTAGTATTGTAATGATCAACAATGGGCTGCGTAAACAATCCAGTAAGAAACTTCACTTACTGTGAATGTTGATTATAATCATGTTGCTAAATCTGATTTGCCACATAATGCTGGGGGTTGCAGACTGCCAGAAATAGTGCAAATTGAGTCCACTTTTAGGGTTAGGGTTAGGGAATCATGGGGACTGTATTTTATTGTGGCACCAGAGCTCTCTGACAGAGAAGGCTCAATGTCTCAGAACAAAAACAGTTCCCATGATTCCTTAGCACTAACCCTAAACCTAAAAGTGGACTCAATTTGCACTATTTCTGGCAGTCTTCAACCCCCCTTAGACTGTTTTTGTGGCCCCCAAGAAGACTCCACTAAATTTCTGCAGCAAATCATTAAAAGCCACTGAAGCAGAGCAGAACATGTTTGCTTTAAATGCATTTTCACTGTTTGTTGCTGAAATCTGCACTAGGGGCCCTGGTTGTGCAGTGGTTAAATGCTGTCCTGCAGCCACTCACTCATAGACCACAAGATTGCGAGTTCAGTACTAGTCAGGACTCAGGCTTGACTCAGGCCTGCATCCTTCCGAGATCGCTAAAATGAGTACCCAGCTGTTGGGGGGCAATGAGCTTACAGTTGTAAACCGCTTAGACACTCCACAGCGTGGTATGAAGTGGTATATAAATGAAGCTGCTTTGCTTCTTACTTAATGGCTTTTCTTTCTTTGTTGCTGAAATTTGACAGTGTGATTAGGCTCTGAATTTAAGCAGCAGAGCAGCAGTGGCCTGTGGCCTGCAATAGTCTAGGGGCATGACTGGCCAAAGTTATACATCTCTTTGCCTAGGACTAAGTAAGTGTCTAAGAATAGTAAACAGCTGCCACAAGAAACCACCAACAGTGAGAGACTCAAGAGTACCAAACAGAGTTCAAATAATTAAATATACCCTCAGTAAAAATAATTCTTTTGAATTCTTGAAAATAATTTCTTCAAATAATTATTTTTGCTGCAGAAAAGGCAATTTTCAACACTATTCTGATCCCTACGGAAATTTAAAGGAATACAATATTTAAAGCAGAATAAGCCTTCTCTTTTCACAGAGTGGCCTGTATAACAGAGAGCTGTATTTTCCTAACTTTCAGTATGTTTAGAATATACATTGATCAAAGAGATTTGAGTAATAGTGAGTTAAATAGCATTTGGAGATAAAATGGGAATATGTTCAATTGGCAAACACAGTGCAAAGGCAGTTTGTTTTGAGCTGCAGAGGGAGACTAAAATGCTACTTTAGAACATGTGTGTATGTGGCCATCTGTTCTGTGTAACACAACTAAAATCAGTATGGATGAGAGAATGATATTTGCTGGAATTAAAGTGCGAATGTTGCTTGTGCTGCTGCCTTATCTATATTTACATTTACTTGCAGCCATAGATGGGAAAATAAACATAGCTACATTTATATTCTACATATAAATGTAAATGTTCATAGTAGGTAAGGAAAATTAGTAACAGTGCAGTCTTATGCATGTCTACTCAGAAGTAATCCTCTCTTAATAAAAATTCACCGGTTGCAGACTGCTAGAAATAGTGCAAATTGAGTCCACTTTTAGGGTTAGGGTTAGGGAATCATGGGAACTGTAGTTTATTGTGGCACCAAAGCTCTCTGACAGAGAAGGCTCAATGTCTCAGAAAAAAAACACAATTCCCATGATTCCCTAGCACTAACCCTAACCCTAAAAGTGGACTCAATTTGCACTATTTCTGGCAGTCTGCAACCCCCCTTACTCCCAGGCATAGGATTACAGTTTATTAATTAGTGAAAGTTGAATGAGTGAGATTCTGTGATAATGTTGTGTTTAAAAACAAACCAGGCAATTTAAACTTCATATCTAGTCGCCTTCTTCCTTCCTCCACTTGCCTGCCTGGTCTTCTGCTGTTATCTGGCTCAGATGAAGGTGCAGAGTCTGGGTCCAGATGGTGCTTTGCCCAGTCCCCTTGCCTCTCTGGTGGTCCTCTTTGTCTGCTTGTGCAAATATATATATTTAAAAACCCATAAAACTGACATTCCCTTGCAAATACCTTCTTTCCATCTCTTTCTTAATGATGCCACTTCTAGTCACCATTCTGAAGAAGAAATGGAGGGGAAACAATATATTCTGGCATGCCTGGGTGCATGTGTGTCCCCCACAGTGGATTGGCAGTAGAAAATTCATCCCTTTTCCACAGTTGTCAAACACTTCTTTAAAAACATAATGCTATACAATTCAAAGGCAGAGCCATGCTAGTGTGGAAAATCAATATGCAAAGGTATCTTGCAGCACCTTTGAGATTAATGGAAAAATAGAAGTTGGTAGCAAGAGCTTTTGTAAACTTGAGCTTACTTCCTCAGATGCATTTGGTGATTTGAGGAAGTAGATTCAAGTCTATGAAAGCTCATGCTACTAACTTCTATCTTTCCATTAGTGCTGCAAGATCCCTTTGCATAATAATGTTATACAGTATAGTGGCCCTCTGTAGCCACAGATTCTGCATCCACAGATTCAAGCAACCATGGTTTGAAAATATTCACACACACATACATTAAAAAGGAAATATTGATTTTGCCATTTTGTATAAGGGACTCCATTTTACTACATGGTATGTAATGGGAATTGAGCATCCATGGATTTTTGTATCAGCTGGGGTCCTGGAACCAAACCTCGGCAGGTATTGAGAGCCCAATGTATACTGAGAAAAAAAAATACTTGCGCAGAAGGGATAGCAGGTGAAAAAATGTCAATAGGACCATATTTTGTTGTTTAGCATAGTTCCCACTTCTGCCCCTCAGTGTAGAAGCTTCAGTGAGACCATGAAGCAAATGGCTTGGGAAAAACGATTTGGCCTCATTGCCAAACTATGAACCAAATCAAAAGTAATGAATAAATTTGTACAGTACAGTATAGCTAGATGATACAGGAATAAAAAATTGTGACAAAATAGATACTGCCTCTGAGTAGAGTGAGGTAGTATTTTACAGTTATTTCCCCAGTCATAGGAGAGTCAGACGTTCAAAGTGATGCTTTGTTCTGTGCAATATTACCATGACAGGTAAAGGATATGGAGGAAGAAATAACAGTGTGGTATGATAATAGGTGGCATTGCACTGTAATGAGTCAATGACTTGAACCTTAAAGGGTCCCATAATTTATCAGAGACCAAGTATGATTTCTTCTGTATTTGATTAACTTTCTCTGTAAAGAGGGTGATCATTTCTATAATAACAGTAGATTATTCCTTCTTGAAAAGATGGATATTGGCTAATTTTAATCAATAGTCCATAAAGGATAGCACCTTGAATTCACTGGGTTATCCATAAAGTCTGTAACAGACACTGCAATGTTTTTTCATCATGCCAGTTTCATTTAAGACATCTCCAAAATGATGTGTGCTCTGTTTTGCTGCTAACAAAGCGAAACAGAAGAGTAAAACTGCATGCTTTGTTTTTATAGTATAATCAGGCAGCAGTGCAGTAGCTATAAAAGAGGAAATAAAAGTTTTGTCAAATGACAAATTTTATTGTCATTTCCAGACCCCATTTCATATGATTCTTTCTGTCACGTTTCCATGGAGAAAGTTTGATTTAATAAAACTGCAATGCATTCTACAAAATGGCAGTTAAAACAAAACGTTGCATGGTTGTTGTGAAAAACCAAGCACTTCCTTTTATCTAGAGCTGATAGGCTTTCATTTATTTGGATTTTATGATGCTCTCTATTAGCATCCTTTCCTGGCACTCTCTGTTGCCAATCCATTTCCAAATTTGTTGCAGGTTCAAATTAACTTCCATTTATTATTTAGTCATACCAAGAACACTTGCAGGATTAGTGTCTTGTGATTGAAGGTCTTTCTTATTTGCTGGAACTGATGTTTTACAAACAAAAAAATCAATAACAACAATCAACAATAAAACAAAACCAGCATAACATTCATATAACAAAATATGGGTACTCGTAAGGAGAATGAAATTACAAAATAAATAGTCTTTAGTCTCAAAAATGTTAATCTTGTGGCTCGGTATGAAAATATCTTTCCAATGACTGAAATGATGGATTCAAATGCTGTATATTATTGTTAGCATAATCAATTAGAGGAACCATTTCTCAATAAGTGAGGGTCTGCGTCCCTGTAGTGGTTTGACCATTGGACTATGCATCTGGAGACCAGGGTTCAATTCCCAGCTTGCTCATGGAACCCACTGGGTGACTGTGGGTAAGTCACACTCTCTCACCCTCAGAAGATGGCAGTGACAAACCCGCTCTGAAGAAACTTGTCAAGAAAACCCTATAAGAGGTTCACCATATGTCAAAAATGACTTGGAGGCACACAACAACAACAACATTTCTCAATAAAGCTTTTGTGCTCTTCAGCTTTTCCAAACCATTCTTAATAGCAGAACAAAAACAATTTCAAAATGAAAAATGTGTCTTTTTAAAGACATACATTTGGTCAGTATGTTTGGCTAAAGTAGGACAAAAGGACAACACAGTTGTGTTCAGATTTGTTGATATTACAGTGGCATCCTAATGGAACGTTGCTCTGCCCTAGGTGCACAAAATATGAGGGTACAATGTTGGCGCCTCACAATGAGGCATCAGAAAAGGGAAGCAGATTTCGGGTGCCAGGAACAGGAGCTGGGCAGGAAACGCTCTCTGTCTGCATCAAGCCAAGCCTGTCTCATCTCCGTTCCCCATAGAATTTCCTTGAGCAAGGCAGAAAAAGAGAGGGACTGTGGGTGGGCAGATGCCATTTCCTTTTGAAAATGAAACTGCTCATCCTTAAAGAAGTAGCCCTGCTACTCTGTGGCTACAGAAGGGAAAAGGAAGGTGGAGGAAAAAAAGGAATCTAGCAACCCTTTTAAATCTAATTTCTTTAAAAAATAAATAGCCAAAAAAGTCTAATTTCTAATTTTAGAATGAACATTTGTGGATATCAGTCTACTTTCTCAGACGCAAGGGCTGAAGAAGTGGATATCCACAAAAGCGCATGCTAAAATATAAATAAGTTAGTCTTTAAGAGACTATAGATTATCTCCCCTCACTTTCCTTCTCTTTTGTCTTCAAATGTTAGTTTCAATTTTCCTTCTTCAGTACCATTTCTTCTTTGCACAATGGTGAGTCCAATGGAGATTTTCCAGAGTCTGGGAGAGGATATTAAGGGTTCATATTGTAAGGTTCCCATATGAACAGACTGGCCAGATTAAATCCAGATTCTAGGCATTGTGTCCGGTACATGTTAGGATCCTTAGCTGGCCCAAAGTCTAAGTTTTTATTTTAAAAAAGAAAGTCTCTAGCATATCTGGAAGGAGAGCTAGACTGGAGAAAAGGAGAGCCCCTAGGGGAAAAGAGCTTGCTTTTGCTAGAAAGAGCAGAGCTCTTTCCTACACACACACACACACACACACATATATATATATATATATATATAGAGAGAGAGAGAGAGAGAGAGAGAGCTATCATAAGCGTACCAGCACACAGGGCAAAGGCATGACAATCATTCCAGAAAAAATGTAAGCTCTATTATATTTTCCCCAGGCTTCTTGAGAGCTTAATTAGATGCTCCCAGATGGAAAGGAGACGACAGGAAGATAGATGAATCAATGCTCATTGAGGAAGAGTAGATGTTTACTGTGGGTTTTAGATTTCTTGTACGTAATTTCAAAGAAATGAAATTATTTAGGAAGGGCTAATTCCACATTCCCTCATTTTTAATGTATGGTATGGTCTTCTGAACTTTACTCTGACACATGAACCCCTAAGTTAAATGGGTCTTTAAAGTAAATATGAGTTATACATTTGTATTTATCAAGTGGTGTTAATGGAGAAACAGGTGTGCTACACTGGATTGTTACTTGCATTGAACATACCCAAAGGAAAATAGATTTTTCAGGGATGTAGTCAAGGAGCAGGTTAGGGGAAGTGGGTGAGGGGGAGAAGTGGCCTTGGTCCATAAAAGCAATCTTACTTTGACCAGGATACCTGTCCGGAAAACAAACCACATTGAGTGTATCTACCTAAGCCTGAAGACAAGGGATAGTCCAGGGATTCTGTTGGTATACCGTCCACCTTGTTGTCTAACAGACTCTCTAGCCGAGCTGACACAACTGGCCTTAGAGCTGGTGTTGGAGTTGCCTTTTAGTCTTGGGTGACTTCAACATCCCACTTGAGGCTGGTTTACTAAATTTAACAGGTGCAGCTTGGGAGTTCATGGCTTCCATGACAAACATGGGCCTATCCCAATTAGTTTCTGGCCCTACACATTGTGCAGGCTGTACCCTTGATGTGGTTTTTAGTACGGAACATATACATCCATGGGTGGAGGTAGCTCACATCACCACATTGTCATGGATGGATCATTTCCTGGTCAAGGTTGGACTAAAAGCCACTATTCAACCCCTCGGGGGTGGAGGGCCTATTAGAATGGTCCACCCTCAAAAGCTTATGGAACCTATTAGGTTCCAGAAAGCCCTAGAGGGTTTAATGGATGGTGACGCCAGTGATTCTGTCAAGGTCTTAGTCAGTACCTGGAATAGAGATCTTACCAAGGCTATAGACACAATCATTCCTAAGCGTTCTTTCCATCTCTCTTCAAATTGGAAACCGTGGTACACGAAAGACCTTAGAAATATGAAGTGGGCTGGACAAACGACTAGAGCACCGCTGGTGGAA
This sequence comes from Phrynosoma platyrhinos, assembly GCA_020142125.1. NCBI lineage: Eukaryota > Metazoa > Chordata > Lepidosauria > Squamata > Phrynosomatidae > Phrynosoma > Phrynosoma platyrhinos. The sequence continues at coordinate 292,649,913 of CM034703.1, forward strand.
GACTCAACTTTCATCTGACAAGACACGGCATAGGAACTTTCTTCGTTTCTATAGAGTGGCACTGGATGCAGCGAACAATTCTTCTCCTCTGCACACATTGCGTCTGTGTGGTAAGGGAGCTTACTCAGGTGCCCGCCACCCAGAACCCATTATCAGAATCTACAGTAGCCTGCTGTGATGCATTGAACAACTATTTCGTAGATAAAATCTCTCAGATAAGAGCCAACTTGGATGCTGGCATTATTGCAGAAGTGATAGGAGCGGCATCCAGCAACTCCGTGAACAATGTTAAACTGGATAAGTTCAAGAGAAGATGGAGAAATTCTAACAGGGGACAGAGATAAGGCAGAACTACTCAACACCTCCTTTGCCTCAGTCTTCTGACAAAAGGAAAAGGGTGTTCAACCTGAAGAAAATGGAGCAGAGGACACAGATGGGGAAATGCAGCACAGAATAAGTAAAGAGGAAGTAGAGGAATACCTGGTTACCCTAAGTGAATTTAAGAACCTTCTCTGTCAGAGAGCTCTGGTGCCACAATAAAGTACAGTTCCCATGATTCCCTAGCAATGAGCAAAGACAGTTAAAGTGGACTCAAGCTGCATTATTTCTGGCAGTCTATAAAGGTCCTAAGTCTCCAGTACCAGATGAACTACATCCAAGGATATTAAAAGAACTGGCAAACGTAATCTCAGAGCCACTGGCAATTATCTTTGAGAGCTCCTGGAGAATAGAAGTGCCAGCAGACTGGAAGAGGGCAAACATTGTCCCCACCTTCAAAAAGGGGAAAAAAGAGGATCCCAACAACTATCGCCCACTTAGTCTGACATCAATGCTGGAAAAGATTCTAGAACAGTTCATTAAACAGAGAATATGAATGTGAACATTTAGAAGGGAATGCCATAATCACTAAAAGTCAACATGGGTTTCTCAAAAACAAGTCATGCAAGACTAATCTGATCTCTTTTTTTGATAAAATTACCAGCTTGGTAGATGAAGGGAACACAGTAGACATAGCATATCTTGATTTCAGTAAGGCTTTTGACAAGGTCCCCCACGATATTTTGAAAACAAGATAGTAAAATGTGGGCTAGACAATACAACTGTTAGGTGGATTAGTAACTGGTTGACTGACCAAACCCAAAGGGTGCTCACCAATGGCTCCTCTTCATCCTGGAGAGAAGTGACCAGTGGGGTGCCACAGGGTTCTGTCCTGGGCCCAGAGTTCTTCAACATCTTTATCAATGACTTGGATGAAATAATAGGGGGCAGGCTTACCAAATTTGCAGATAACACCAAATTAGGAGGAATGGCTAATATCCCAGAGGACAAGATGAAAATTCAAAATGATCTTAATTGATTAGAAAGCTGGGGCAAAGCTAACAAAATGAATTTCAACACAAAGAAATGTAAGGTACTGCACTTAGAGCAAAATAAATAAATAAATGAAATGCATAGATATAAGATGGGGAACAACTGGCTTAACAAGACTACGTGTGAAAGGGATCTAGAAGTCCTAGTGGACCACAAGTTGAACATGAGTCAACAGTGTGATGCCACAGCTAAATTGCAGGCCAATGCAATTTTAGGCTGCATTAGTAGAAGTATAGTATCTAGAT
>CM034703.1:292702751-292728948 GCA_020142125.1 Phrynosoma platyrhinos
CAGGGGCAGCCCAGAAAAGAGCCGTGACTGCGGCTCAAAGGCCGCTTTTCCACCACCAAAAGGAGGGACCCTTGCAGCCTCTCCTTTCGGGGATGGAAAAGCCGGGGATCAATCTCCTTTGAGCCGAAAGTCACAGCTGTTTTCTGGGTTGCCCCTGCCATGTCAAGGCTTTTTTCTGGGTTGCCCCTTAATGGCCGCATGTCATCAGAAATGGCTACGCGTGTCAGAAATGGCTATGCATGTCATAGGTTTGCCATCACGGGTTTCATGCTTCATTTCTAGGATCTAGGCTGGAGCAACCACAAATATTTATGTGCAGCAGTGAGTGTAACTCCCATGTGTGGGAAGTAGTGAAACCACATGTAAACCAACTCATGAAGATATATAGTTTTCAGGTGGTGTGTATGTTTTGCTATGCAACCTCTGTTGGACTGACTGCTTCCTGTCATGAAAAGGAAGTGGGAACAATTTGCTTAAAGATCTACACAGCACTTGAAAGTGGGGGGAGTCACGTGCCTTTCCTCCATTTCAGAGATAGAATATCATTTATTCTATCATTTATGATAGAATATCATTTATGATAAAATATCATTTATGACAGAAAAATGCTCTTAAAAGACAATCTATGGGAAGAACTGGCCTTGTATAATTAGCAACTGTGAACCACAATCACTCAGAAGAGCGATTCAGTTTTGTACAAGGTAAATTGCATAGAAAACTCAGAGGTAAATGGAATCTTGTGTGATTGGGAGGAAGGTGGCTTTGGGAATGCACCACAGCCACAGGAGAAGAACAAAGTTAAAATAAAATAAAACTTCAGGAGGTCTTTATAATTGCCAATCACACTGAGCTGCATTTAGCCTATTGCATTTGAAAAATGGGCAATTAGATTTTTTTCATCTCACTAGTTCATAGTTAATTCTTAATATTAATCTCATACAGAATGTTAAATGCACTTCATTCAAAGAAGCAAATTGCTGCCTACAACCTATTTCTAGTATTCTCACCAGGGACCCTGGAGCCAAGTCTGGAATAGGCATGAGCTAGATTTTTGGAAGGTTACAAATGCTATTAACTACCATAAAATAAATGCATAATTTGCTCTACTAAAAGGGAGTTTTAGAGCAATTTCCTTTGCATTTAGAGCTGTCCAAATGAACATGCTTCATAACAGCATTTATTTATATCTGTATACATAAGAAAGCTAAGTTTGATCATCATATGAACTTTCCCCCTGAAGAACAATTTCAAATTTTCAAAGCAGGCATAAAACTGAAGGAGTTTCATCTTGAAAGAGCTGAGGGGAAGTATTTATATTAATTAATTATTTTCATGTAATTATAAGACTATTGAGGTCAAATGTGAGCATAAAAATATATCCAAGTTATCAAGGAGAACAAAAATAACTGCTAAGATACAGTTCTTACATGTTACTGATAACAAAGTTAAAAACATGTTTGGAAACCCCAAAAGAAAAAAAAAAATGATCCTGTGACTGGGGTGAGAAAAGGCAAGGTAGAACAGAATAGCCCTGTTACCTTTGCTCAGACATTGCACTATGCAAATTAAAAGAAAGCAATCAAATTTTAAGGGAATCGGCTTTAAATCACTTTCTAACAATCCTTCATGGGGTCCTATTGCCCTGTTTAAACTGGTTGAGGACTAGTCTGTAGAACCCAGCTTACTAGTTCTACACAGCAGATATTATTGGAAACAATAGCAAAAGTAAAAGTTATGGCAGTAACACCAACAAAGACAGGAAACAATAGTTTTTGAGACATAGGCTAAGTCCATTTAGTAAAAGAAACATTTTTTTGACCTCCACTGGCCAAAGTTGTCCTGGACATTGGAGGGTTAAATAATAATCTCTACAGCAAGCTAATACCTGTCTAAGGGGGGAAGCAGACGGAAGCGTCGGAGACGCTGCTGGATGGAGCGCCGCAGGACTGCAGCCTCTGCACCGCGGCGCTCCTGCAGCGTCCCTAAAAGGAGCTCCAAATTGGCGCTCCTTTTAGAAGTCAGGGAAAGTGCGCCCTAAACACGTAGGGTGCACTTTCCCTGACTTTTCCGCCGCAGCGCATGCGGTCGCTGCGGCGGGAGGTTGTCCCCGGAGCGCCGGCCGTGTGGAGGGCCGGCGGCTCCGAGGACGACCTCAGGAAGAGGAAGGGGTGCCGCGCATGCGGCTGCCCCTTCTCTTCCTTGCCTCGGAGACGGCTCAATAAGCCGTCTGCCGAGGCCCACAGATACTTTTATTTGGCATCAGTATATGATTAACATTTGGGTAAATCTCAGTGACAAAGAAGCAAAACAGTCTTGGTATCAAAGGAAGATATTTATCTCTCTGTGTACGCATATGCCCACAAGACACCAGTTGACTTACACTGACCCCGTGGATTTCATAATTTTTTTCTTAGGCAAGGAATACTCAGAGGTGCTTTGCCATTGCCTTTCTCTGAAATATAGCTTACAGCACCTAGTATTCCCTATTGGTCTCTCATATGTCATAACCCAGCCTGATCCTGATTAGCTTCCAAGATCAGATGGGATTTGGTACCTTCAGGGTATTTAGTTTGATAAGAGATTTCTAACACAAGCCATTTTGGCTTGAAAGTAAAAATAAATTGTGTATTGAAGGACACAGAGCAAAAGCTGAATGCAGTTGTAAGAGCTCCAGCATAATACTTCTATCAGAAGATAATAGTAGCTGAAGGTTTTATGGCGATTATCAAGGGTAAAACATGGATATTTCAGTATCTCAACAATGCGTTAAGCATTAGTACTTCCTCTCCTAAACTTATATATGCTATATACATGTGTTCTGGCCCCAATAGTTCCTTTTTTCCCGAAGAGAAAGTTCATTTCAAATGATGATCTCAGAGCACTTTACTTAATTCTCTTTTGTCTGTCTAAAGTCCATTGAGATAATTTAGATATCATTAAACTTGTTTCTACACAGTAATAATTGCAACTAAAGGCACCAAGAGGCTGACAGCATTCCTGAAGGCTATTTAAAAAGGTCACACAGAGAAGACGACAGTTATGTTATGAAACCTCCATTTTCTCTATCCGTTTTCACAAGTCTGCCACTGAAAAGACAAGTTCTGGGAGGTGATATAAGAACACACAATCATTAACACTAAAAATCTTTTGGAATTTAAGAGTCTTTTTAAATTAGAAGAAATATAAAGCACACACATTTCTCTTCTTAGTGCTGACATAAACTGTTTTTATGCCCATTTTGTGAGATTAGAACATAAGCAGTATGTGCATTCTCAGCTTATTTGTTCTAGCTGATGCCATCTGAATAGAAACCCAGAGGCACAATCTTAGAGAAAAGAAGCCATTTTTTCTTGGTTTCAACAAAAACTGCCCATTGTAAAAAGACAGATTACTCACTTGTAATTGATATTTACACAGTTCTTAAATATCTAAAGAAACATAGAAAACCATCAGAGAACAAAACATGAAACACTCATCACAAACATCATAAAAGCAGAATTAGAAAAAGTCTTCAGAAATGTTTCCTTCCTATATGATCCCTCACCCCACACATACACACTTTTTCCTTAAGGCATATAATTATTGCCTTGCATTTAAAACTCATTACATGAATTTCTCAGAGCTTAGCTTTGAATGTAAAATCATTTTCTTCTTGTTCTAATATGAAAAGAGCTCAGAAAATAATTCACAACTCTGTCCTACAAAATGGTTATGATTTATATAATCACTCCCTTTGGATGTTCTGTACATTGTGTTCATGTGCATGTTTGAGCATAATCTCTTATGCATGTGCACAATCTAAAAAAAAGGAAGTCAGATGTTCATGCTAGACTTCTATCTTTTGTGCAGCTACACTCAACGTGTGTGCTTCCATAAGCAGATACTTTATACACTTGTCCCTCCCCATTTGCAGACTTGGAGTCCGTGGTCTTGCCCGTTGGTGGGCGGCAAGTGGGGATGGACAAAATCGTGTGTGCACCCATGGCACACACACAGCACTGCGTGCAGGAGCATGCAGCCATTAAAACAAAGGGGACCCCAATATTGGTGATTTTCCCGATTCGCAGTGTGTGTGTGTCCAGAATGGATCCCCTGTGAATCAGAAGGGACAACTGTATACCATGTTACTCCTTGCAACCTCTTCCAAATTACTATATAGCAAAATGATAGATGGCACTACAGAGTTTCCTAGTACCTGTTAAATAACATTCATGCAATAGATAAGAAAATGCATACAATAGCTTTGAAAGTCACTTTCTCTTGCATCCCATTCAAAGAACATATAACACCCAGAAAACCTAGTTCAGGGGTCAGCAATCTACGGCCTGCGGACCGGTTCCGGCCCGGGCCCCCACGCTTACTGGCCCCCCTGACCCCTGTCCCAGCTGCCTGCCACTGCCGCTGCGAGTTTTGGGCGCTGTGCGGCTATGCGTGTCGCACCCGCCATTTTGTTTTCCAAAATGGAGGCCGCGACGTGTTTGCACATGCACAGCAGTACTGCGCATGCGTAAACGTGTCGCGGCCACCATTTTGGAAACAAAATGGCAGGCGCGGTGCGCGTGGCGGCGGCTGCGGCAATGCGTGTGGAGGCAGTGGTGGCAGCGGCAGCGCGAGCACGCACACTGCCATTCCCCCCCTGGCCCACCGGAAGGGAGCTGTTCTGCGGACCAGCCCCCGCCTGGAAAAGGTTGCCTACCCCTGGCCTAGTTGTTTGTTTTTTAAAAAATATTTTCTCCTTTCACAGATCTGTGTAGTACAGAGGCTAAAATTGGCAGTATTGATGCAGAATATTCCAAATTCAAATTATGTGATCTGCCATTAGCTTGGGTATGATGCCTGTATGATCAGCTGTAGCCCAGGGAGAAATGTTTGAAGTTCCACCTGCTCCAGGCTGGCTGTTGATAGCCAGTTCTCCTTTATCATGTCTAATTTGGATCTCAGGCTCAAACAACCTGTGATGATAAAAGAAATGTTGGTGGAATGCAGCAAGGGACATAAATTGTATGGAGCAGTTTCTCAATGTTATCAAGGGGCAGTTATGACTTTACTATGTAGGGGAGCTGGCACAGTGAGCAATGCACAATGAGGATGATGCACAACAAGACCAATGAGCATTGGTAAACCAGCTAGGAAGTACTGATGTGCATAGGTAGAGTGCCATGTTCTTTGGGACACACTTGTTGATCACCTAACATACTCTTCCCAGTTCACTAACAGGATTTCTTAGCTCCTCTGCTATGCAGCTAAGTATATGTAAAGTTATACAGTCATTCCCCCTCATTCGTGGGGGATCTGTTCCGGACCCCCCCTGTGAAATAGAAAAAAATGCAGATATTCAAGCCTCATTGAATATAATGCTGGCACAATCCTGCACACAGCCCTACATATGCATCATGGACATGCACATAATTTTGTACCTCCTGGCTTTATGTCCAGAGAAACTCAAAACTGCAAACGGGAAGTCTGCGAATGGGGAGGGACAACTGTATAACAAAACTTTTAAAAATGTTTTTTTTAATAAAAGAATTCTCAATTGCAATCTGCAATAGAGAATTCTTTTTTTAAAACAAAGTTTTACCTTTGTTGAAGATAGAACCCTCAAATAGTAAAGTCCCAGTCTATTAGCTTCCTCTGTAGGATTCCCTATTTAGACACCATCTGCATTGTAGCAATAATTTAGTTTGACATCACTTTAACTGGCATGTCTGAATGCTATGTAATTCTGGGAACTGAATTGTTATGGCTCCACAGCTGTCTGACAGAGAAGGCTAAATGTTTCACAAAACTATAATTTCCAGAATTCCATGGCAGTTAAAGTGGTGTCAGACTGAAGTGTGGATGCAGCCTTGGACAGCTATGTGTATTACTTGAGTTGTAAATCACCTCACTCACATTACTTTCCCCTCCCACTCTCTGGGCTCTAGCACAATTCAATGATTTCCAACTGCTTCTATATCCTGGATATGTTAGAGGAGCAAAACAGCAACAACCCAAAACAATCCAACAAAACAATAACTAAATAGAGCATGTCCAGCTTCACAAATTAAATTCATTTTAAAATTTACTCTAAAAATCATAACATCTTCATGGTGCAGAAAGAAAAAATAAGTTTGCTTCTGCTGTCCTGATGCTAAACACATTTACTTGGGCGTAAGTACCAGGGCTATGGATTCAGAGTTGTAGAGCTGGAAGACACTTTGGGTGAAGTTGGGAGTTGGTTGAAAGGTACTGGGTCCCCATGATGATGACAGCCCAGATCTAGATGCCAGAAGACTTTGGGCCATCCTGGAGGGAGGGCCACCTCAACCCTTCCCTGAAGATGTCCTGATGCTGTATGCTGTTACACATGGTACATGGCATCAGGACGTCCTTCCGGCGCAGTCTTTTGATGCACTGTGCTGGAAGGGGTGCCAAAGAGCTCCTTTCCAGGCCGGCAAAAGGGAGGATCGAGGCTGCACTGTCCGGCAGCCTCGGCCTCGATCCTCCACTTCCCAGGGTGGCCCAGGGCTGCCTGTCTGCATGCCCCCTTTGCTTCTGAATCCATCTCCTGCTCTTCTTGGGGTGGTCATTTAAGAGACCTGTGAGTAGTGAGCCTTGAACCCCAAGATCCAGTCTTGGCTGCCCTATTGACTATTGTCATTTAGTTTCAGCCACTTATAAGGATAATAAATGTGGGCCATCAGATTATTGTAAGAATTATGATTATCTATACAGTATATACTCTTGTATAAGTCTAAAATTTTAGTCAGGAATTGACCCAAAAAAAAACAAAACTCAGCTAGCTTATCCACAGGTCAGTGTCAGTACTGTACTTGAACTCCTCTTTTAAAATGAGCCATCCCCTGGTAAAGGGCAAGAGCATAATCTGTCCTGAGAACACTATTCAAAATTTATCATTGCATTGTTGTGTTGATTCCTATGACAATCCATTACCCCTAAAAACAAACAATGACTCTTTGCATTCCAGTATCCTGGGTAGTACTGATTTCTCTTTTTAATTTTTTTCTTTAAAAAAAACCATTGTCACAGAGCTATACAATTAAAAAACTGGTGGCTTAGCAGTTAAGATGCTGACTCTGATGACTGGAAGATCAACAGGTTGGTAATTTGAGGCCCAAGTAACATGTGATGATGGAGGGAACTCCCATCACTAGTCCCAGCTTTTGCCAATGTAGCAGTTTGAAAGCATGTAAAAGCACAAGTAGATAAATAGGTACTACTGCAGTCGGAAAGTAACAAATCCCAATAAATCTGTGCAGTCCTGCTGGCCACATGACATCGGCGTCATCTTTAATGATGCTGGCTCTTCGGCTTAGTAACAGAGATGAGCACTCCCCCTACAGTCAGACACAACTTGACAACCTTGTCAAAGGGGAAACTTTATCTTTACCTTACTTGCAATAGAAAAAAATAACAAAAATTATCAACATACTACCACAATATAATAATAGGAAGATCTCAGCCAAAAGACAACAATGGAGAAGAAGAAAAAAGAGCTGGCATCAAGAGTCTAAAGCCTACTGAAATATCTTCAGTTGCCTCCAAAAGGGAGTGAGGCTATATGAACCTGCCTTGGAAGAGAGTTCCCAATCCATCTTGAAGAGAAAGGGTGGGCAAAATATGTCCAGTGTTAGGGAAGAAAAATTCATAAGATAATCAGAAACAAATCCACTCATCTCCATCCAAGGTGAAAACAGCACTTTGAATTGGGTCCAGACAGATTTGGGAAAGTAAATCTTGGATGTATTTGGTGGAAGAGGACATTCATAAGCAATTGTGCTGACAGGTATAGTAAGATGGATCATCAATTCAGAGTTCCCATAATCAGCATGAAGCTCAATAGGAGTGCTTCATGGTTACCTGGAAAGACCTCAAGTTTAAGCAAAAAGCTGTTGGAATCAGTAACGTCTCTTCAGACCATATTAGAACAAAAGTCTATGTATCCAGCATGGAGTTCCACAGTGGCAACCGTGGTTTATAGGAATTTCATAAGCAGGACATGAATGCAATAGCATCATTTTGCTTTTGTTCCCCACAGTTCCATTGATACTGGCAGAGTATCAGGAATCATATGTACTGATGAACTTTTTCTATTACATCAATGAAAAAGTTTATGATTTGGTGTTCATTCTGCCTTCTCTAAATATAATACTGAAAGTTGTTATTAATGGATAACACGCCTGCAAAATTGGGGATTATACAAACTTTTAAAAAATGTACAGTGTGCCCTTCCTATGGGGAATCCATTCTGGACACACAAACACACACACGCACACACACCGCATAAGGCAAATAATGCAGGACCTCAGGTCCCATTTGCTTTAATGAGTGTGCACTGCTGTGCGTGGTGTGCGTGTCATGGGTGTGCCTCATTCACTCTACCAGGGCTCGCCATCTGTGTGACCTGGAGTCCGTGTATGGTGAGCCAGCGTATGACGCAGGTGCACTGTATTCTGGTTTTATAGGGATTTGGCATTCTAAATCCAAAAATGAACACAGATTTGCTCTATCATGTACAATTTTTCCCCACATCATGCTTTGACTTTTCTATGTTGTAATATGTGACTGAATGAAATGATCTTGCAAAGAGTAACAAAGAGGTTAAAGCAGGGGTAGGCAACCTAAGGCCTGGGGGCTGGATGTAGCCCTTTGAGGCCTTTGGACCGGCCCCAGGCCGGTCCTGCCTCTGCCCCCCCCCGCTGCCCGCCCGCCCTGATGATATTGATTATTGTTATTACTTGTTCTTGGAGGTTTTTTTTTGGCAAAACCTCCACAGGGATTTTGCCATGGCTTTTCTGGGGCTGAGAGAGTGCGCATGCATCATTTTTTAATTTTTTTAAAATTATATTTATTTATTTATTTATTTATTTATTTATTTATATATTTATTTATTTATATATTGTGCTTTGCCCCCCCAATTGTCTGAGGGACAGCAACCTGGCCTCCGGCTCAAAAATGTTGCCTACCCCTGGGATAAAGTCTTCTAAACAGCATTTCAAAATACTTTAATGGCAAATATAAAAGACAAAAATCCATTCAAAAGCACTAAAAGAAATTGGACTGGTACATCAGTGTCCACACTAAATTGAAGACATGTGAAAAACCAATAAAAAACACATTTTTATTGTGTTTGTCAAATCCAGAACCCAAAAATAGAATTAAAAGAGTTTCAATTCTGAAAAATGCTTTTTCATTGTAGGCCTATGATAATGAATGCATTTGTCATAAGAAATTATAATTAATCATTTCTTAACCAGAGAATGGCAGATCTCCAATTGATTACTTTCATCATCAGTGTGTGATCTTATTTTTATATGCTTTGCCAACATAAAGTATGTGTGGTTACCTTTCCCTCCAATCCAAAAAATTCAGTTAGGTGCCTGTTGTTCAAAATTCTCTCCTGCTGTATAGCATACAATATAGGGAGGCATTTGACTTTTTGAAAAAATGAATTTGCATTTACTACATGTGCTTTCAAATATTGATTGTGTCTGAGAAATGGCAATATTAAAAAAGAGTTTATGTTTCTAGTCCAAATCTCTTATTCCTATGACAATGCTATTAATGTGGAGTGTTGCAATGGCTAGTTACTCATACCAGCTGTGGAAGACAGCTTAGCAAAACTCAGATTAAATAAGGTGATACTAGGTCAAATATTCAAACTTCACAGAATTTGTCAGCAAAGAACATAGAGAAACTACATTTCAAGCTTCAGGTTTTTCTTTGCTTTTATCATAGTAAGCATTCCATTTTTTTAAAGGTGGCATCTGGAAGACAGCTTGAATCAAGTATCCTTAATATAGTGTGTGTGCCTTCAAGTCATTTATGACTTACAGCTACCATAAGGCAAACCTATCATATGCTTTTCCTAGCAGAGTTTATTCAGACGAAGTTTGTCTTTGCCCTCCTCTGAGGCTGAGAAGTGTGACTTGCCCAGGGGCATAAAGTAGGTTTTCCACAGCTGAACAGGGATTCGAATCAGTAACTTACTACACCAGGCTGGCTCCTTAATACTGCTCTGCAAAAGCTTAGATTCAGACTATGGAAGGTCTCCAAGGGAAAGGAATGATCTTGTAACTCAGTTAAAGTCCTCTATGTCAGCTCTCACTATAGGGACTAAAACCATGAAAAGGTTGACAAAAATTTCAGTTGAGCTATAATTGATCTTTCCCTAATCTGATTCTTTGTGGTTCATATTACCCATAAGCAGACTTCCTTTTGCTAAGGGATGGCTTGGAGAAACCTCACCCTTCATCCACTCACCCTTAGAAAAGCAATACTTGGCTGTATGCATTCACTCTTGAAACCTGCTCCAGTCTGAACATTCATTCCAAATTCCAAGCTTCTGTAGTCATGGAGGCTAAGATTAGTGGTTTCAGAACTGATATCAGAAATTCTTAAGAAGCTAATCTAGTGCCAGGAGCTACCTTTTTTATGGTGAGGCCTGGAAAAATGTCCATGTAATGGAAGTAACTCCATCTATAATTTTATGTCCCATTAAAGAACCAGAGATGATTCAGATAGGCTAAAAAATTAAATTGGTTCCACACAGAATCAGCTGAGGTGTCTCAAAATATAATTTTGATTGTGTATTTACATGGGCATGTGTATTTAGTTGGTGGGACATTTCTTCTCTTTGTTCGATCAATATAGGGAGGCATTTGACTTGCCTCAAAAATGATATCCCCAACTGCAATGTTTCCTTGTTTAGATATGGATGCCATCTCTCTAAATTCATTATCAGGGATATCATGACATTTTATACATCATCAAACAATGAATGCCTTAAACAAAATGGGATAGAACAATTCTTGAAAAAGAAGCATTAAAATAAAACTCAGCAAAAAATAAACAGGCAGAAAGCTTAGGAATTTTACATTTTAGGATCTTTGATTCTGGCAAGTATCAGAGTCGAGTGCTAAAGAAGCATCTTCTGGGAGAGAGTGCAAAATGTGAGGGACCACCAGTGACCAGGGCTTTTTCCTTGGTACTCACGACTACAATCCATGGGAGGGAAACCTCAAAAAGGGACCATAGCCCCTTATACAACTCAATTCAAGTTTATCTCAGTCTCACCACCTTTGCAGGGACTTTTGGCAAAGACTCAGGAGAGAGCCTTCTTGGTTGGTGCTCCCAGGACTGGGACCTCCCTTCCATGGGAGGCTCAGCTGATCCCCTCCCTGCTCTCTTTTCACCTTTAGCAACTGAAGAAATGTTTATTCAGGCAGGCTGTTAAAATGTAATCATGGAGCAGTAGTGTGTGTGTGAAATGGTGTGCAGTATTGTAATTTTTTTACTTGCAATTGTGTTTTAAATGTTTTTAAACTGTTTCTAACCATGTTTGTAAGATAATATTGTGCTTTAATTCTTTTTTAACTTTTGTGAATTAATATTTTAGCTTAATCTTTTAAAATTATTGTAACTGCCTTGAATCCAATCTCAGGGGATTTGTTTGCAAGGCAGAAATGGGTGGCTGGTGGGCTCCCTAGATATGCAAATATTCCAATAGCTAATCATCATCATCATCATCATCATCATTCTAAATCTGATTGTTTTTTAGTTTGTCTATATTCATTAGGTAGTATATGCCTGTGGCACATCTTGATCCTAGACCAAAGGTCAATGCCAGTGGTTCTCAACTTCTCATCTTCCAGATGTTTTGAATGTCACTTATTCATCCAGCATAACAAGTGATGAAGTATTCTGGGAATTGAAATCAAACCATACGGAGCCCCTGAGGTTGAGAACAACTGTCTTAAACTTCCATGTTAGTCAGCGACATGTGTACACTTAACTGTCAGGAACTGTCAGATGTGATGAAAATTATCAGGACATGGATCATTGAAGGCTGGTTATCTTTGTCCAGTTGGAGTACCAGGCTAAGTTGGCAAAAATATTCCACAGAAAAAAACCCTGCACTACTAGTGATGGTCTAAGATGCATTCCCAGTTTGTTGATGCTAAACTAGGGGTAGGCAACCTTTCCCCTTTATGGGCCGAGGGACTTCAGCTCCCAGAATCCCAGGAGCTATTGGCCAACATGGGACTATTGGCCAACATGGCTGAGGCTTCTGGGAGCTGAAGTCCCTCAGCCCTTAAAGGGGAAAGGTTGCCTACGCCTGAAGCTCATTCATTTCTCCTAGTAGGCCAATAGCTCCTAGGATTCTGGGAGCTAAAGTCACTTGGCCCTTAAAGGGGAAAGATTGCCTACCCCTGATGTACACACATGTACATCTCAAGGCATTATTTAACTTTCACATTTCCAGTTTTTGTATATGGATGGACTACACTTAAATGAAATTACAGCACAATCCTATACATGTTTACTCAGAGGTAAGACTCACATTGTGCATAGTAGAATTGCAACCTTCTTTTATATGACAGCCAGTGTGGCATAGTGGTTTGAGTATTGGACTACAACTCTGGAAACCAGGATTTGATTCTCTGCTTGGCCATGAAACCCACTGGGTGAACTTGGGCATATCACATGCTCTCAGCCTCAGGGGAAGGCAATGGCAAACTGTCTCTGAACAAAGCTTGCCAAGAAAAAGTCTTAGGGTAGCATAAGTTGGAAGTGACTTGAAGGCACACAACAACAACAACAACAACTTATACGTTGTTCTGCTCGAAAATAAGTAGATTGTCACATTATTGTTTCAAAAGCTGAAACAAACTAAAAATTTTCTATGTGTTTATGTTCAAGAACAAAGATAAATGAAGCAATACCAGTTCAAACTTCGGAAAGCAATTTGCATTAGCTCATCTCTCATTTTACCAAGACAGGATATAATGATGAAAATGACATTTTTTATGATTTGGTTATATTTCTGCAGGAAAGAAGTGAAACAACTAAGACTTGAATTTTAGAAAGAAAACTAATACAGAACAATGATCCTATTAGAATCTAAGTCATTAGTGTTCTTTTCGATAGTGTTATGACTCCCCCTCAAAAAAAAGGTCCATGTGAAATATGTCAATATAATCCCATTATTTGCATAGATTTAGAATTAGCATATAACACCCCCATTAGTTTTTTCTGATTGTTTTCTTCCAGAAAGCAATGGGAAATAACACTTTATGAAAAAGGAAATGTTTTATTCCTCATATGGTGGAGTACTACCGGTATATTAGTATTGTTATAACCTTAAAAAAGCAATTATTCCCTCCTGTCTCAAAAAAGACAAATTATCAGACAAGAGTCAGAGGATTAAAACAGGAACAAAGTTTTATTTTTGATTTTGCAAAATCAAAGAATTATTAGTATGGAGTGTTACTCAGATCAATCCTAGTAAAGAAATGACAGACCCTTTGGCTCTTATAGATGCACAAACAGAGCTATAGTGCTTGTCACTACAATGGGATCCAACGAGAATGTCTACTTTCTTCCATTATATATGTCATTAAAGAATGAAAAGGAAAACAGAACACATATCATGTCATCAATCAAATCAACAACAATCTTCTAGTAAAGAAGAGGTGTGCTTTGATTGTGAATTCCAGCATTGCAGGGGGTTGGACTGGACGGCCCTTGTGGTCTCTTCCAACTCTATGATTCTATGAAAGAAACCTAATCTGATCTAAACATTCCATAGATAACTGTAGAAATGCCTGTTTCTCATGGGACCAGCATAATGGAATTTTTTTTATTGGCATCTACTTTCTCATAGTTAAACAATAGAATTTTTTCTCTGCTAGTTAAATAGGCTTCTTTGAGAATTAGCAACATTAAGGAATCATTTTCTAATTTCAATCTCTAGCACTATCAGTATAGGGCAGCTATCCCTCTTGTTCCATGTATTTGAAAGCACTCTACCCTGCTATGGAGAACAAACCAAGATCAATACATTGTTAGTAGACTGGATATGGTTCACTCACCAAGAAAGAGAGAAAGAACAACAAAATGTGTTTAGAAACTCAATGATAAAAAATTGGAGAAAATTTAATATATTTTGGAACCACAAATATCCTACCTGACTCCAAAGATTAATATTATTGGTTTGCAAAGAACTAGGAAGATACGGTACTAACCTATTTGGCTTAGGTAAAACATAAGAGATTTTTCCCCTGAGGTTGTTATCTCCTGTGTTGTGAAATACAATTCTTCATTTCTGTTATTTTCAATACCTGCAGATAAGAAGCTGTATCCAGAAAATCACTATAAAGCTGCTTCATTTATATACAATTTCGTACCATGCTATGCAGTCTCTAAGTGGTTTACAACTGTAAGCTCATTGCCCCCAACAGTTGGGTACTCATTTTAGTGACCTCAGAAAGATGCAAGCCTGAGTCAAGCCTGAGCCTGGCTGGTATTGAACTCACAACCTTGTGGTTTGTGAGTGAGTGGCTGCAGTGCAGGCATTTAACCATCACACCACCAGGAAATATATCTATACTGGTGATAGGATTAGTTATCAAAGGTACACAGACTATTATCCAATTTAGGGTATAGTGGAAAATGAAATTACAACTGAACAGTGGGAATACATGTTTTCAAACTCTGCTGTGTACTGCATATGACTTACAAGAATATATACAAGAGCTTTTCAAGAGTACTGTGGAATACTTTGGACACTTCAAGCCAACCTGTCAACTTATGGTGACCCCATGCATTTCATAGGGTTTTCTTAGGCAGGGAATACT
The DNA here is from genome assembly GCA_020142125.1 of Phrynosoma platyrhinos. Lineage (NCBI taxonomy): Eukaryota > Metazoa > Chordata > Lepidosauria > Squamata > Phrynosomatidae > Phrynosoma > Phrynosoma platyrhinos. The sequence continues at coordinate 292,717,391 of CM034703.1, forward strand.
CAGAGGAAGTTTGCCATTGCCTTCCTCTCAAATGTAGCCTACCGCATCTGATATTCCTTGGTGGTCTCCCATCTAAGTACTAACCATGGATAGCCTGTCTAGCTTTCAAGGTCAGATGGGATCTGATGCCTTTAGTGTATTTTGTAAATAAGATGATGAAAATCCCTAAACACAGAAAATGTAGTGAAATGGCACAGGTCAATGGATGGGTCTGAGTTTATAGAGAGTATAAAATCACATGCTTATTGTGAGATCATTGGCCATGCAAAACAGGCTTGTAAGTCACAAACTAAGAGCAAAATCTGTTTCATGGCCCAGCCTATTTAGTATGAGGACTTTAAATATTTATGAGGCTCATAGCCTCTGTTTCCCCAAATCATTTCTTGCCTTCATAGTAAGAGAAGTAAAATGAGCATGCTCCCCCCCAATAATCAGGCTGCCAAAATAAAACAAACCTACAAGGTTGTCTACCTATTGGATTTTATTTCTAAGTCATCGAGACTGTAAACAGATGGAGCTTAAGGCAGATAGAGAATTTTAAGCTTGCTAGTACTACACTGTAATGGGTGGGGAAAATATCCAGAATCAGTAATAGCAACCAATGTATCTAGGTCAAACCATCTTGTAAAATAGAGTGTAACAAGGAGATCTTTATATAGGAACTTGGTAATCATAATAACAGATGTTGTGATTAAACAGCCTTTGAATGGTGTTTAATAGTTTACCTTTGCAGACTTTGCTACAAGTTTTTTTCAAAGTCAAAGAAAACAAATGTGTGTGTGTGTGTGTGTGCACATGCTGTACAGGGTACAAAACAGTCAGTTCTAATAGTATAAACTCTGCAGATGGAGCAATAATGGGAGAAACATGAAGAAAGGGTTCTTTGGCATGTGTATTCTAAACCTTTATTATTTTATGAAAACGAATTGGCTTTCAGGAGATGAAGCAATAATTTTGATGGCAAAGGAGATAACTGACAGCAAATTCTAGGGCTCAATAGAATGTGATGTTAGGAGGAGAGCAATGAATGACAACATTGAGAAAAGTCTTAGTATATGGTCTTGGCATTTCTTCCATTTAATGCCCAGTGGGATATTCTAAAAATGAAGTCGATATTTTTCTCTTGCTTGCACGTGCACAAAGACATTCTATTTGAAGCTAAGTCTGCTTTTATATACAGATTTTTTTTTTTGCAGGCCATAAATCACTAAATTTGCAGGGTATGAAAATGAAACTATATCAGACATGATCATTAATTTCTTTGTGTACAATTACCATAATGAAATAGTGTGTCATTCCACAGAAAGAGATCAGGAATTCTGTCTATTTCTAGTCCATATCACCTTGATATCCATTAACTTTTAAATCCATTTTTGTTATATTTCTGCATTTTAAAAAATGCACAAAACTTTGAATTTAAATATATATCTTTAAAAACCATTTTCTTCCATAATATGCATTTATGAAAGCTGTGTGTATGTGCTGTGTGCCTTCAAGTCACTTCCGATGTATGGTGTCCATCCCTAAGAAGACCCTATCCTGGGGTTTTCTTGGCAAGTTTTGTTCAGAAGAGCTTTGACATTTGCCTTCTCCTGAGGTTGAGAGAATGTGACTTGCCCAAGGTCACACAGTGGGTTTTATGGCTGAGCTGGGAATCAAACCCTGGTCTCTGAAAGCTACCTTCCTTTAAAATATGCTTTTAAAATATATTTTAAAATATAAAACATATTTTGATCCAATAGGTACACTAGACTGTTTATGAAAGCCAATGGATAATTAATTTGCAATTACAGTACCATATTAGTTTGGAAGGGGTTGATCAGATTAGTTCATATATGAATTCAGATTTTCCCCAAAGTATCTTTACTCGAAGACAGACTTACCGAATAAGCTAAGATAGTCACTTAATAAATCAAAGTGCAAACTACTCATCCTTAAGATATATTCTTTAAATCTCTTTCTCTATAGACACATGTTCTAAAAGTTAAAAGTAATAAGAGACCTGGTAAGAGGCATGAGATCCAGGTTCTTTTCCTGATATTAACATAAAGAATCCATTAAGGGAAATACAAATGGCCAATCTCCATATGTAAAAAAGAAAGAAGAAGAAAAACAATATTAAAATAAGAAATTTGTCACCAGATCTAATGATAAGAAGGTGGGGAGAACCAGGCTTAAATCACGGAAAAGCAAAATATAAAGAAAGGTCAACAACAGAAGAATCTGAACAGAGAGTGTTCATTTTTTAAAAGGAAGAGAATTCTGTAGCTGAGAAGAAGATGCTGACACTTTCTATATATTTTTGACACCATTGCACAAGAGCACTACTCTAGAAAGACTCCCCGAATTAAGTGTAGATTGTTATATTGTATATATGTTCTATAGTACCTATTTCCATTTTATGGCTGTACAAGATTGATGGAGTACAATGATCCTTCTTGCTCCTGTCTGAACCTTTCACAGAAATACAAGCTGTAGGAAGAGTCCTAATATGAGATGCTGCTTTACAGCAGTGGGAAATAAAACACAATTTTTGTTCTGGGAAACGAAAAAAAAAGAGAGTTTAATTCAAGCAGGAAAAAGCTGAAGTCCTTTACAGCTTGGGTCTTACACATGTTTGCTATCACTTTCTCTAGCATTAAATATATGGGATGCTAGAATCAATAGTGAGCTATTGGAGAGAAACCATAACTCAGTCACAAGTTTTGCACAAAAAAGAAGTTCCAGGTTCAATATATGGCATAAGCAATTTATCAGAGGCTTCCTGAGAGTCCATAGAAGTGCTGCTTGTCAGAGCAGACCAGGAATGGGGAAAGTGTGGGCTACAGGAGATTATTTATTTAGGGAATTTATATTCCACCTTTCTCCCAAAGTGGGATTCAAAATGGGAAACATGCTTCCTCAAGGCTGTTGCAGCTTCAAAGGGTCCCCAACTCTCTTCAAAATGGGCTTGAAATTAGGGCAAAAATGTTGAATAGCTCTACCAAAGCATATAGGGATGTTACTTCCATGACAATGTGTTTGGAAGGCTTTTTACAGACCTACACATTTTTTAAAGTGTTAGATAGTACTTTATTTCAAGCAAGAAGTGACTTACTTCTTACTTGCCATCTGGGGTGGGGGTGGCGGAGGGGGAGGGGGAGCCAGGTTCTCAAATGCAGCAAAATGGCAAAACAGCCAAAATAGCACTTCCCAGATATTTTGTTATTGAGCAGTTCTTGGGAGGGGTGTGTGAAAAAAAGTTGATCTCCCAATGGGAGTGGTGAGAGCATAACTGTAAGTGGTGTGGCCTCCCAGGGATCTGGGGTAGCAATGCAGCTCTACAATCCCATACAGGATGAGATGAAGAATAGGTAAAGGTAAAGGTATTTTCCATTGACAAAGTTGTCCAGTTGTGTCTGACGATAGGGGGTGGTGCTCATCTCTGTTACTAAGCTGAAGAGTCAGCATTGTCAGAGACCACTCTGTGATCATGTGGCCAGCATGATTGCACAGAACGCTGTTTACCTTTCCTACAAAATGGTACCTATTTATCTACTTGCATTTGCATGCTTTTGAACTGCTAGGTTGGTAGAAGCTGGGACTAGTGATGGGAGCTCACCCCATCATGCAGCCCTTGGGCCTCAAACCTGCTGATCTTGCAATCAACAGAATCAGTGTCTTAACCACTTGAGCCACTGCATTCCATGAGATGAAGAATAGCTGCTGGGATAAATGGATATAGAATCTGATTGATTAGCAGGAGATGTTTCTTGTTTCTCTGGAAATATTTGGAAGGCTTTTTACAGACCCACGCATTTTTTTTAAAGTTCCAGATAGTCCCTTTATTTCAAGCAATAAGTGACTAATGTGCTGAATGAAAAAGGCAGCTGGCTCTAGTGGCACATTAGAGGCAATGGTAAAGGAAAGAGACTGAGGAAAGGAACAGATTTTTTAAAAAAATTCTTTATTAACTTTAAAAAACAAAAAAACAAAAACAGAAATCCTGGATTGTCATGGGGATTACGATGACAGTTCTGTCATCGTAGTTATGACTAACCATGAGTCTCCGAACTCACTTTTGCAGCAGAAAACTGAAGTGTTTCTGAGGTGCCAGCAATCAGGGTCCTAGGAAATGCCATGATCTCCAGCATGTTCCTGATCATGGGGTGCCCTCAGAGTCCTGCCACAATTGCCTCTCCATGGGTATCCTGCAACTGGGAGTATACTGCAGACATAATTTCCTAGCAACCTGATTTCTAGCATTTTGGAAATGCTCTGGTCTGGATCTTGCCAGGCAGTGAAGGTAGTTTGTGTGGGGTGGGTGAGTCACATTTGGTTGCCTCACAACTGTAAACGTTAATCCCTAGAAGTTACAATATCATGAACCCAGTTTGCAAATTGTAACTGCTGAGCAGGATGCTAGCCATCATTTTAAAAAAGGTGTTGCTTTTTAACTGAAATGTACTTATTTCTTTATTTAAAACTTATTTATTCATTAACAAAGAGAGAGAAAAGGAAAATTCCCATTTTTGACAGAGATCCTGGTAGAAACCACTGTTATAATTCACACATATGCTACATTCCTGCATTTAACCAGTGCAGCACACATTGATTAGTTTTACATAAAATAATGCTTGATCCCATCGCAGATTGAGTATGCTAGACCAAGGTACTACCTGCTTGGTGATGCTTATCATGCATTAATAATTATAGTTTGCCAATCTCCAGTCAGAGAGAAATGGGAAAGTACTCTGCATAATTAATCATTAACACCACCATGCGCCATCATGTTCCTGCCAAAGTCTGCAGATATTTTAAAACACAGCTCTGAAAAGTGAAACGTTAGCTTGTTCTTATGCCACAGTAAAAGCACCACTTCCTTCTATGAGCAATTAAAATGTCCAGAGACTTGTACAACTGAATACATTTTTAAGAGCCAGATCTCAGAAACCAAAAATAATAGCTTCACATCATTAGGCTATGGGAAATATTAGGCTCTTAATTTATATATATATCCCACATTAATCCATCCATTTAATTCTCATTCTACAGGTCTCTTGTTACAAGGAAGCATTTTCCTCTGCACTTAATAATAGGGCTAGCATATTCATAACAGGAAGTTTAGAAAATTACTAATAAATCATCTATACTGTAAATTAGTTGAATTGAGCTCAGAATGACTGAAGCAATGACAGATCTTTGATGTTGTTGCTACGTGCCTTCAAGTAAACTTCAAACTCAAGTGATCCTAGTATGGGGGTTTCTTGGCAATAGCTCTTCAAGGTGGTTTGGCATTGCCTTTATTGAAAGATAGCCTAAAGTATTTGGTAATTCCTCGTGATCTGCTTTCCAAGTACTAACTAGCTTTTCAGATCAGATGGGATATAGTGCCTACTGTGGGGAAAAGATCACACACAGAAATTAAGCTGCCATTCTGATGACTTAACTTCTGCCCAATACCAAAAGAAGATGATACAGCAGAAATAAAAAAAAAATGAAAGTATTTGAAAGGAGATGCATGTTTTTATAATTAATTAATATCCCACCTACCTCCCAGTACAGAGACTCAAGGTGGCTAACAAATTTAAAACACTTTGAGTTATAACAGTATAAAACATTAACAATACAAAGTTTAAAAAACCATTAAACAATTAAAAAATTAAAAACATTACATTATTAAAATTGAAAACTCTTTAGAACAAAAGCAAAACAGCACCCATATCAATAAGCAAAGGCCTGGTGGCATAAAAATGTTTTTATCTGTCGTCGAAAAGAAAGCAAAGATGATGCCATCCTGGCCTCTCTAGGGAGGGAGCTCCAGAGCTTGGGCGCAGCCACAGAGAAGGCCCTCTCTATTGTTCCCACTAAACATGCCTGAGAGGGTGATGGGACAGAGAGAAAGGCCTCTCCGGGTGATCTCAATAATCTGGGGGGGCTCATAGTGGGAGTTACAGTCCTTCAAATAGCCCAAGCTGTAACATGGTAACTCCAGAGATCATATGAGCATCTACAATAGAGTCGAAGGCTTTCACAGCCAGCATCCATAATTTTCTGTGGATTTTTTGGGCTGTGTGGCCGTGTTCTGGAAAAATTATTCCTGATGTTTTGCGTGTAACTGTGAATGGCAAAACTAACTATAATAGAGATTGCCTACTTCAGATCCATCCAGCAAAGATTTGGACAGCAAATAGCAAGAGAATCCTGTTAATTCTATTAATGCATTCTATTAATTACAATGTTCTAAGGCTGAATTAATAACATTGTAATTATATGAATTCACTTTTATGTAAAGGCACTAGGGAGGCGAGCCTTTTCAGACTGCCAGAAATAGTGCAAATTGAGTCCACTTTTAGGGTTAGGGCTAGGGAATCATGGGAATTTTTTTTCTGAGACATTGAGCCTTCTCTGTCAGAGAGCTCTGGTGCCACAATAAAATACAATTCCCATGATTCCCTAACCCTAACTCTAACCCTTAAAGTGGACTCAATTTGCACTATTTCTAGCAGTCTGCAAAGGCCCAAAGTAGGCTTTTTAGGGAGTAGCACAGAAATGTAGCTATACCTTCAAACAGCCACAGCCTTATAAACCTTTTTTCTTATCCATTAACAGAATAATCAGTAATCACAAAGACGAACACATACCTATGATAATCTTTCAAAAGAAAACATAGCCCTAAATAATTTTCAGGAATAAACCTGCTGACAAAGAGGGTGCTATTGTAGTATTTAACACTGCAGATTACATAGCCAACTGCAGAAGGCCAAAGACAATCAATGGCTAAAAAAAACCAAACTCTTGCACAAAGACATCAGCACAGAATGCAGTGTTCATATTATTAAAATATTAAGACCCTACAAACAAGGAACTACTTAAAGTAAAACAACTAATTTTCTTATAAATTCAAATCATAATGCAGGACATTATTATATTTTACTAAAAATTCACAAAGCCAAGCAACCAGATGCCCTATTTTTTCAAGGAATAATATAGAAACAGATACTATACTTACTTAAACGTACAGAATATGGTAAACAAAACAAAACAAAACATCATTTTTCATACAGAACTGAGTTTTTAAATAAAGTTTCAATTTGATAATACAATACTGGTTACACTGAAGTTACATTCCTTACATTGGCATACTTCAACGGATGGGATTCATGTTTTATATATGAATTTCTTAACACCAGGAGTTCAAATCTTCTTCCCACAGATGTTATTACCAATTTAATGAAGCTAGTCTTCATTTGAAATAATTTTCCATTCAGTGCAGATAATTACTACAGGGTATAGTAATGGGTACTCCCATGGTTCCTTGTTATATAAATCTGTTCATAAGCAAAAGGTAAGGTAACATCCTTAAAGAGACCAGTGGCAAACCTTTTATATGACAATGCACTGAATATATCTTTATGTTCTGGATGAGGGGAACATAATGCTTGGGGAAGTATATATCAGTTCAGTCCAGCTAGTTACCAAGTTTACATGTAGCAACAAAACTGAACATCCACATAGCCCTTTTCTTGTTGCCCTCTGAACCACTGAAAATCACAAATTATTACTGAGCTTCAATAACTAATGACCATACTTACCTAGACTGGAGATCCTGGCATGTAAATATGTTAAAAGAACTATTAAATATAGCTTGAATTGCATGCCTGTAACACTGAAGAAAATTACTGTAAAAGGACCAACAAAACATAAGCAACAACTGCTTCCAAGAGAATATTCTTCTGATATAATCAACCTCAAGAAAGCATTCATCATTTTGAGAAAAAAGAAAAAAAAATCTCTACACAGGACATGTGCTGAACAACAGTCAACAACCTATTTCATTTGTGGCAGATTTATATCCAGTATCTGCTAACTACTATGTTGGGTGGAAGGTACTATATGGTAGTTAGGGAAAGCTATCCATTGATAGAAAGTTTTGAACCTTTTGTGACAACCATTAGCAAGCCTCCTGTTACAGTTTTCCATCAGCCACCAAATTTATAGAGACAGCTGGTCACCAGTCAGCACTGTTTTGATTCCAAGCACTGCATCATCAATATGTACGTCAAGAAGACAGTTCTTTTTAAGGAGCATAGTGAACAATAGATATGCAATCCTGATCAGGAAGCTTGAGCATCCATTGTCTAGATATTTAACTTGGAACACAACAGCCACTCTGTTTTATCTGGGTTTGGAAATGCCATCTCTTTCAAGCACTTTGGAAAAAGGGGGGAATTCTGAATCCACAGACCTTAATACCACACGGTCTGAGAGGATAATAAATATTATCTAAAGCATTTTCTGATACTTTTTTAAAAAAGTTATTGTTGTTGTGTGTGTATGTGTGTGTGTGTGTGTAGAGAGAGGGAGAAAGGAAGAGAGAGAGGAAAAGATGAATTCAATTCTTTTGGGGTCCAGAACAAACTTGACATAAGTGCCATTTTTCTTTCAATCACCTATATAGATCAATCGATAGCAGCATCTCTTGAAAGTAAACACTAGATGTTGTTATGCAAAGGGTTATTATGGAGAAGTGTAGCATATGCTTTTGTAGATATATTATCTAAAGCATTTTGCTGATACTTTTTTTAAAAAGTTGTTGTTGTTGTTGTTGTTTTGTGTGTGTGTGTGTGTGTGTGTGTGTGTGTGTGTGTAGAGAGAGGGAGAAAGGAAGAGAGAGAGGAAAAGATGAATTCAATTCTTTTGGGGTCCAGAACAAACTTGACACAATTGCTGTTTTTCTTTTAATCACCTATATATATATCAATCGATAGCAGCATCTCTTGAAAGTAAACACTAGATGTTGTTATGCAAAGGGTTATTATGGAGAAGTGTAGCATATGCTTTTGTAGATTGAGTCTAGATCATTGGATGCAGAAATACACTCGGTCTATGAAAGGTTATGCTCCTAACCTCTTTCACTCAAAGGTGCTACAATATACTTTTATGTATATTTATGATCCAGACTAATACAGCTATGTCTTTGACTCTTATTGGACAACAATGTTCCTGAAACTCCAGAAACTGATTCTGAGATCCATATCAGTGGCTATGAGGGACAGCTTTTTATTTCCAGAGCTGAATTTGCAACTTATATTTAAATCTGTTCCATGGCAATACATCTATTTACCTGCTGGAGTGTGGCTTCTAAGTTTTACTTTGATGCAGTTATGACTCCAAGAGAGATTTCCATTATTATGGAGATGAAATACCATTAATGACTGCAATAACATAATTGTACCCCAGGGCAAAATTCCTAATAATGCAAATGTATAGCTTTCAAGCACCAATAAGAGACAGCTTCAAGGCAGGTTGTTCATTAAGGGTGAGCATACAGTAGCTCTGCTTCGTAAGAAGGATAAGAAACCTAAAGCAATAAAATTCTCTTTTCAAGACTAGCTCTGCCTCCTGGGCAAGCATCTAACATCACATTTGGTTCTGCTTCACTGTCTGTAGACACCTCTAGTGCAAGATTCCCAGCAGCACAGCAAGATTCATGCTATTCCTTTCTTGAGACAGTCAATCCAAATGTGAACCTCTACTACATATATCCCAACTTAGCTCCTATATTCTGAATAGGATTTACTCCTAAGCATGCAAAGGATGGAATCACAGAGGTGTCTTTTATTTTTTTTCTCAAATAGTACTTGCCATGAAAGACACTGATGGCTGCAAAGCAACTGAATGAACAATACAAGGATGCTTGTGTTACCATATAACCACTGTTTTGTGGTAATGATCACTATGAAGAGAGTTCATTTTCACTGTTTGTTCTTTTAAAATTTCATTTCCTTCTGGCTCACCTATGACCCACTTCCCCACATGTGTATAATAATCTGCCAACCAAGGAAACACTTCATTCATCTAATGAGGTGAACAGTGTTGCTGAATCCTTATGCCAAAATTAAATATTCAAAGCATCACAAGACTCACCATTGCATGAATACAAAGCGTGCCACAAAAAACATGTTCTGTCAATTCAAGTGCACTGGTGCACATTTAGACATCCAGCTGAGACTATCAAATCCCCCATTTACTTTCAGCTGTCTGGTTTTTAATTAAACAAACTAGGAACCTTATATAGAATAGTTGAAATTATTCCCTCTTGTTGTGTTTACTGACATATCTAGCTGAAAGCAAACCAATCCAACCATCCTACTTTGGCTGCATCCAAAGTGATATCGCTAAACCAAATATGACAACTGCCCAAATAACTTTTAAATATTTCTATTTAGCAGGAAGCTCAAATTTTACATCAAATATAAATAATAAGTGGTGTGTGTCTTCAAGGTTTCCCTGAGATGATATATTTTGATAGCTATTTCCTTGAGGCTATGCAAAATAAAGTACTGCACTTCAAAATATGTGGAAATGAAAACAATATTAACAGAATATAGTGATTTTATGAATTAATGTTGTTGTTTTCTATCTTCTGGCTGTACATCTGCTCACATATATTTTCAAGCTGATTTCCGTGGAAGGCATCAAGAACATTAGTAGTCTTTTAATGTAAACAATAGTTATTACTGATCAGGTATTACCTCTCATTTTCTCTTAGGATCTCTTTTCCTTTCTTCCAAGAAAAGGTAGGCCTTGGGGAAGCTTTAGGCTTACACTCGATGGTTGCGTCACCACCAACTTTAATAAGAGTTAACCTTTTCAAGTAGTTTTTGGAAAAATCTGGACTCACAGCTGAAAGACAACATGGGAGAGGGCTTAGAGTCAATGAGAACCATCATCAAACTTTTTCTTTAAAAAATAGTGTCTAGCTAAATTTGCTTATTATTGATTATATTTCATAGTGCCCCCTCTGCATAACAACAGAACATAGCTAAATAAAACACATGAGCTACAAAGAAGCCTCTGCAAAGCTAGAAAGCACTTCTGGGCATGATGAGACTGTGATTTTTGCCAGTTCTCCTATCCAGCACAACCTCCTCTTCTGAAAAGCTATTCTTAAGAAGCAGAGGAACTGAAGAATTCTTTTAGAATCAGAGCTTGGAAAGTTACTTTTTGAAAGTATTTATGTTATAGTTCCAAATTCTCCCATAGCAGTTAGTTACTGTTATAGTTGCTATGTTTTAAAGGGAGCATATTATTTTCCCATTATCCACAACTGAAATGATTACCTAGTTGATCACTTTAAAAACAAACAGCCATCAGAATTTTACAAGTTTTGTGATACAAAACTGTAAGGCCACATCTCCCTGTAATTATGAAATTAAAGAAAACAGTTATACTTCAAAGCTATCCTTTGTTATGTTACATTCTTAATATAACTTAGGGATGTCTTACTGTTAAAAAGTGTAACTTGGGCAGGGGGATTGTATTTGGGCCTAAGAAGATGGACAGGATAGCATGAGTTAAGCCCTTCTATCCTGCCCCTGGTTCCCACCAATGTGGTCAGGCACCTCCAACACAGGCTGCGAAGGGGTCTTCTGATGGCAGAGGCAGGTAAGGGCCACATGGTGCCCTTTGGTGTGCTGGCTGTTGCTATGGAGTTTCAAGGAAGCTCTGTGGCAAACAGTGGGTCTTTTTGTCCCAGACTAAGGGCCTTGGCAGACGGCTAATTGAGCCGTCTC
>CM034703.1:292729245-292739858 GCA_020142125.1 Phrynosoma platyrhinos
CAGTCTGCTTCCCCCCTAAGGCACCTTTGGACTTGGATCAGTCTGGAATCACTGGATTGGCATCTGGTCTGGCTGGTCCTGGCCTGGGGCTAATGGCCTTCATCATCCATACAGGACAACGCCAGGCCAGGGGTAACACGGGCATTTTGGCCCATGTGTACAGGCCATTTGTTGTAGCCCAAACAACATATTTTTTTGTGACATATTAATGACCAAAAGGTCTATAAGGTGCTACAAGACTCTCTAAACACAACTCACTATTTATAATTACTTACATCCAAGTTAAGAAACAGATAGGGATAATAACTGAAAACCATAGTCCTATACCATCCACAAGAAGCAATGTGTTGCACTCATGGAGCTCCTTTAGGTCTAAATCAAACACCTTTGGATTTAAGTCTTTGAAAGCCTATGCTACCAACCTCTTGCTCCCAGTTAATCTCAAAGGTGATGAAAGATCCCTTGGCAAGTGATAACTCATATGTGTAAAACAACTAGCATAAACAAGGCCTTTTATATGAGATGATGAGAAGTGTGACTTGGGCTACATGTGATCCTGAGGCTGTTTTGGTGCCATTCATTCTTTCTAGACAGTCTGGAATATCACAGCAAACATTCTCTCCTAAATAGGCTACAGTCCCTCTACTATTTAACATTTTTAAAAAACCCTTCTTTTCAAAACCAGAAATGGACCTCAGGCCACTTTCTTTCTTGTTTTTACAGTCTGTGAGACCCCCTAGAGCAGGGGTAAGCAACCTTTCCCCTTTAACGCCCGAGGGACTTCAGCTCCCAGAAGCCTCAGCCATGTTGGCCAATAGCTCCTGGGATTCTGGGAGCTGAAGTCCCTCGGCCTTTAAAGGGGAAAGGTTGCCTACCCCTGCCCTAGAGGATCCTCAGGACAGAAAATTTGTCTCCTGACTTAGCCCAACTGCCCAACTCTGTTTTGTACATTTATGTCAGAAGAGCAGTGAATCCACTCCAGATTTTAGTCTGAATTTTACAGGAGCTGTGTCTTTCTATGTTGTGTTCCTTCAAATCATTTCCAACATATGGTGACCCCAAGGCAAACCTATCATGGCATATATTTTTTTTTGGGGGGGGGGGGTAGGATTTGTTCAAAGGATATTTGCCACTGGCTTCCTTTGGAGCTGGCAGAGTGTGACTTACCCAAGGTCACCCAGTGGGTTGCCACTGCCAAGTGGGGATTTGAACTTCTGGTCTCCCAGTGTTCCAGTCCAACAATCAAACCACTGTGCCACATAGGCTGTCTAAGGGAGCTATCCAAGGGGTTAAACTATTTGGGGAGAGTGGTAAGAACTTCAGATCATTCATACGAACCTCTGACTAAAGCCTAGAATGATTTCATTTCTCTACTGGCATGTGTGACACCAGTTGTATCATCTGACATCTCCACATAAAGTCTATATTTTTTTAACAATGACATTGACAATTATAGTTTGTATACATACAACTGACGGTGCTGCTACAGTGTATTAACAATGCACTTTGACACTACTTTAGGTGCTGTAGCATCTTCTTTGGAATTATAGGATATGCTTTATAAGATCTTTAGCCTTCTCTGCCAAAAAATGCTGATGCTGCACAATTCTGTAGAATGCAGCCATGGCAATTAAAGTGGTGTCAAACTGCATTATTTCTAGAGTGTGGATGCACCCTGAATATCAGTGAATAAGACTTTCAATGATGAGCTAACAAATCATCACAGGATTTACATGTATGCACATTTCAAAATGTAGTTTAGTACAGAGCAGGAGTGGGATTGGGCCATCCGTTCCCTCCCCATCCAGATCTTCCACATCTTGCTCCACTCTCCAAACTTCTTTGGTATATCCAACAGTTGCACAGCCCTCTGTGTTCCTCATCAATACCTGGTTAACATGAACATAGAGACACTTCATTGGCCATGGAAAACCACTGGGTGACCTTGGGCAAGTCACAGTTTCTTAGGCTCAGGGGAAGGCAAGAGCAAAAGGCCACTGAACAAATGTTGCCATGAAAACCCTGTGATAACTTCACTTTAGCTGGAAATGACTCAGATTGGCAAGTTTTCTCAAAATTGAGGAGTGGCCAGCACAATTGTAGGAATAGGAAATAGGGCCAACAAATTGGAAGCGATCAATATAGATCCCCAGCCACAAAAAGGGAGACACAAGAGACTGTGTCTATCTATCTATTTGAAATGATTTGAAATGATATTTGAAGGATTTGAAATGATCCTTGGAAAAGCTGGTGGTAAACTTGGGAGCATGTAACAAAGAATGTAAAGGATGAAGCAAAGGAAAACAATGCCAAAAATCTTTCAAAATTCCAGCAGGCATATATGTTTGTACTCACACTGAAGCCTGGATGCATGAAATAATAGGGGAGGGGGTCAGTGCTTCCAGGAAAGATTATACTCTTGCCTTTTACCAGGAGATGGTTCCTTTTTAAATAAGAGTTAAAGTACAGTACTTACACTGACCCATGGATAAGTTGACTCAGTTTTATAGGTCAATTTTTTGACAAAAATTTCTAGACGTATACATGAGTATATACAGTAATAATTTAAAATTTATCACAAATGCATAGAGATCAACTCTATTTTTCAGCACCTTCTCATGCTTATGCATAGTGTAAATGACCTATTTAACAATACAAAATTGCTTGGTAGACTGAAAACATATAGTTATTGATCATCCAATGGCAAACATGGGATTCTGGATAGTGGGAGAGAAGCATATTATATAAAAGCACTATAATTGAGCCTTCCCATTTCCTGCATTAAAAATCATCATTAAAAGACAGATGCATTACTAGACCATTTATCTGCTTAATCCAAAGTAGAATGAATTATTGTATGTGAATTCTAATTAAAACATAGCTTTTAAAAACACGGTGATTAAAGCAACCTTCTTGACATTACTGCATTTGCTGGACAGCAAGGTTTCAGCTTCATGACTGCCTTTTAATACATTTAGGACATATATGCAATTTATGTTCCATTTTAAGGGTTTTGGCACTTGTATAATATTTTGAGGAAGCAAAAGTATTTTTGCTTCATTCTGGTTGTTTTAATTGCTGTAGCTACAGAGAATGAAGGTTTCTGAGGCAATATTTTAAAAAGGTAGTATTTCAAAGTTCTTTAGTACCACCATCTACATGAAAAGAACTGGCTCTTCCTTCATCACTGTTTTTTGCTGTTGTTATTTGATAATCAGGTCAACTTTCCCTTATGGTGACCTTATAAATGAAAGAACTCCATGAGCCCTGGTCTTGCTCAGGTCTTGCAAACTTAGCCCCTTGGCTTCCATGATTGAATCAATTCTCCTGCTTTCCTCTTCTCTTACTGCCTTCCATGTTACCAAACATTATTATCTGTTCCAATGTATCCCATTGTTTCATGATATGTCCAAAGTACAATAATCCCAGTTTAGTCATTTTGGCTTCTGGTGAGACTTCAGGCTTGATTTGCTTGAGGACAAAGTTCATTTGTCTTTTTAGCATCCCATGGTATCTGCAGAACTCTTCACCAGCAAAACAATAGGTTGAACCCAGAGTTGCCCTTCCAGGAATGAAAGAGCTTCTTCAATTCATGGAAAAGCTTTTGATCCATTGGAGCCAATTTATAATGATTTTCCCTTCTCTCACATCTGGCCATCCAACCCTTTTTCCATATTACTGAAGAGTGTTCCATATTACTGAAGAGCACATTTTCAGTAGCACAATGAGCTTAGCAGGGTGAAGCTGCAATAATAATAATAATAATAATAATAATAATAATAATAATAATAATACTGTTAACTCCCATAAGAGAGGTTGCCCCATGAGTATTTCTTCAAATTAACTCACACATGTTATATGGGTAATTTCTCAAACAGTCCACAGATGATGAATAAATACTTTCTATTCAACCAGCCAGTTAACAAGGTTTCTCAACATTTTCTTCTCTTTATTAAGCCTCTTAATCAGGGATCAGGAATGGACATTGCCTTATAGCCAATGATGGTACTTCTGGGATTCTTTCATGCCTATTAGAATGTAGCATTGACTGTGTCAGGGAGTCCAGCTGCATCTGTACTTCATCTTCCTGGAATCAAACTGAGAAAGTTAGTGGGGATAAAACTGATGCTGCATTTCAGCTTGGATGAGAATAAAGTGACAGGAGCAACTAGCTTGTGTGTTCAGTTTTTCAAGACACACTGCAGCCTTTGCACACACTTTGTGAAACATTGTTTTAGATAATCTTAAACTGTCTTGTGTATCTACTTTTTTATATTCTATTACAGGCTACCAATGATAGCCCTAAATTTTACTCATAAATCTCTGGACAGAGAGCTGCAAAATACCTCAAATGTCACTGTCTAAGAGTGTCTTGTAGATGTAAACTCAGCAGGATTTTGTTCAGACCATGGGATGAAAGCAAAGACTGTTCGGAGAGAGCATGATCTTCAGTATGGTACATGACACTCTCAACAAATTCCAAGCATAAGATCTGATGGTTACAAGTCTGGAAATGAGTATGTACGTATTCATGGCAGAGTAAGGAGGTACATTATTAGTTGCAAAGTCAGTCTTCAGCAGATAGTTTCTGGCAGGTGTCATAGTTATCCAGGTTCATGTTGAGCAACTGAGCTGCTCTGCAACTTCCATCTGCACTCTGCTTTGTTGCAAGAATGTGTTGCTTAGGGGTGATCTCTTTATTCTACTGAAGAATAGAGTTTGCCACCTTCTCAGCTTCAGCTGCCAATCAGAGCACACTCTATGGTTCAAAGCTGTTTTTTTTTTTTTAAAATCTCTATAAAATAGAATTATGGAAACATGGAGATTAGAGGAATTGTTCTATTTTTCCTCACAGATGCACATATTAGAACAAGGGAAGGAAGCAGACTAATAATAAAGTATGCCTCTCAAAACAGTTGGCTAACCCTGATTTCTACTGATAATTTTATTGTGGTTCTGAGCGTGATTAGCCTTTCATTATGACAGTGCTAAAGGATCAACACTCCTGCTGCCAAGGTGGAAACAGGACAGCCAATGATAGATTAATGATGAGAGATATGAAGGAGGGGGGGAAAGCAAAACAAACAGCTACAGAAAGAGATGTAGAATCAAACTGAATATGCTTGAACTTCTTACACACTTTAAAAAACATTATTTTGTGAAGACTGCAGTCTTGCTGAAAGGTCAAACAGAGACACAGGGACAAAGATCATATAATGATGATGTGCATTTATCCAAAAAGAATGTCTGGGTTTTTTTTAAGTGATAGCCCTGCTCTCATGAACAGAATCCTGCTTTCACACATAGAA
This sequence comes from Phrynosoma platyrhinos, assembly GCA_020142125.1. Lineage (NCBI taxonomy): Eukaryota > Metazoa > Chordata > Lepidosauria > Squamata > Phrynosomatidae > Phrynosoma > Phrynosoma platyrhinos. The sequence continues at coordinate 292,734,555 of CM034703.1, forward strand.
AAGATTTCCCTCAATTCTTTGGGGGGGAAAGTTCCTTCAACTTATCAGTATCACATATTATAGAGAATGTCCAATAAATATATAGGGTGATCCCCAAACTCTTGTTCTGATGATTCTACTTATCTTACTTCTGTCAGTGGAACCAACAGGATGGTAAGCAAGTTTTGGACAAGAGAGCTTGTGAGCAGGGAGTGCTGCTTTGTTAGTGGATGTCTGCTATGGTAAAACTGGATTTAAGCTAGAGTTTTAAAAATGATCACAGAGAGTCTAACTGATGCCAGACAAAAAGAAAAGAACAAAAAAAGCAGCACAGATCAGTAGTGTTACTTTCTTTTCTTTTTTAAAAAAATGTTTCTTGATCAGGAAACAGCTTGTCTGCAAAAAACAAACAAACAAAAAAAAACAACAACTAGCAAACAAAAAAGCTGTGTTGGGGGGGTTTTTTTTTGCATTTATTTTTACAAGTAAACCTTTCCTTGATTAAAAAAACCCCACATTGTTCAAATCTGGGCAGTCTTTTTGTCCTTTTAATGTCTTTCTTTTTATAGAATTGTATATTAGCTATGATTTTCATGTCTTTATGCACAAGCTACATGATGTCTGAAAGTAAATGTTAGGACCAATAGAACCATCACTTATGCTTTTCAAGGTACATCTGAAGATGCAAAGGCTTTGATGGATTAAGTGCTTGTCCCTGATTTTGTTATGGTCATACATGGCTTTCTCTCCCTCTGCTCAATAACATATTTAAAAAACATATTCTTAGTGCTGTCACCTGGAAGAAATGTCATGCTTTACATCTTTTCAGTATTTAATACTTTCTTGTTTTCTTGCAATGGGAATGAAAACTAACTCAACTATCACATTTTCTATCATGACATGCAACTGATGGGAACATGCTATTTATTATTCAGAGAATTTGGGCTGGATGAGGGCCAATAAATTGAGGCTGAAGTCAGGGGCTCTGTGTATTGTTTGTTTGTGCATTGGATAAGTGACCTGTCCTGGATTGTGTTACACACACCCCAGGAGAACAGGTGCAAAATTTTCCTAAATCGATCTCCTCTCAAATGGAATCTGTAGCTGAGATTGCCTATGGCTACTTCAGCTCATCCATCAACTACAGCATTCTTGGACAGGAATAACCCAGCTGCAGTAGCTAATGCACTAGTAACTTCTCAATTAGCCCACTGTAATACTGTCTACATGGGGATTCCCTTGAATATGATGCAGCCACAGCAAGACAGTTGACCAGAGTACCATACAGGAAAACGTCACTCCAGTCTTGAAGGAATTGGACTGAGAAGTGAGGTCTGTTGGTGGGGCCTTCCTCTGTCTCCTATCAGCAGATACAATATAGTTTCAAAGGATATGGGCGAGGCCTATCTCTGGTGCAATTCCCTCCTCTTGGAGGTTAACTTCGTTTTGGCACAAAATTAAATATTTCTTTATGGAAGTCTTTAAGAGTGCCTGTGAATTTATTCCAAAATATAGAAGTACATGATTTTAAAATGTTCTAACACTAGCCTGTTAATTGTTTCATATGTTTTAAGAGTGCCTAAATTGTTTTAACCTGTCCTTTTTTGGACATTTCAGACTGCAGTGCCTAATGTCCCCATGGGCTTACTATGCAACCTCTGAAGTCATCCCCTCCCCCCCGGCACAGTCATTTTGTGCCTCATGGGAAGTGGGCAGGATCAGAGAAGCATCTGGCTATGTCCCCATAGTGGTGTTGAGACCTTTGGGGGACTTCAATCTCCGTATTGATGTAATTATTTTGCATCTGGTTATAGGGAGATAGCCAGATGCTTCTTTGATCCTGCCCATGAGACATAGAATACTAGAGGAGGTCATCAGAGGCTGTTCAGGGGAATGTTAATGCCTCAGCTTAGTGTAGGTCTATAGATGGAAATACTACCGTATGCTGAGACATGCAGGACTGCAGCCCTTACATATACTCTAGCCAGTCCAATATAAGGGAGAAAAACTAAAGGTGTTGATTTTATACTACAATTTAAAATTCTTAGGAGACTTGCGCAGTAGTTGCTGCATAGACCAAAGAATCTTTAATTGCTTTTTTTCAAAAGAACATTTTGAAAAAGTTAATATGCACAATAAATCTTGCCATTCTGAATCTTAATTTATTGAACTTCATTGTTCTTTTCTCCAGCAGTAGCACTAGACGTATGGGACTCTCCTCCATCTGTAAGCATCTATCCTTATTGATAAAAGTGACCAACAAAGAAAAATGTTCAGAAAATACCTTGAACCATCTTCTTTAGAAGAAATGGCAATTAAGCTATTGAACATTCTCTTTGAAACATCAAAAACAATATTATCTAATCACAAACTGTATCCATTCTTTTGGAAAAAGAAAACTTTCTATTGATTCCCAGGTTTGTTTCACATAAAAGCTTTCTTAAAGCAGCACAACTGAACATAACAATACTTCACAAGCTTCTGCTAAAAGCCAAAAGAATGATAGCACAGTAAAGAAAGCCAGGAATGGGGTCATTTTGAGTCCTTCTGATTTTTGAAGCATTTATATTTGATCTGAAGACATGATATTTGCAACAATTTTGTGCAGAATTATTCAGGAGTGGTTTACAAATAACTTCAATGTGTTTTGTTCTACATATGGGAAAGTGACAAACAAAGACTTGTACATATACAATAGGATTTAAATGTGTGCATGTGTTATACCAACACAATTGCAAGCACCCATTTCATAGCTGAAGTTTGCATACAACTGAAGCATGCAGGTCCTGATTTCTATGAAAATGTCTATGTACTATGTGCTACTGAGAGCCAGTGTGGTGTAGCGATTTGGGTGTTGGACTAAGACTCTGGAGACCAGGGTTTGAATCCCCACTCAGCCATGGAAACCCTCTGGATTATCTTGGGCAACTCACACTCTCTCAGCCTCAGAGGGTGGCAATGGCAAACCGCCTCTGAAGAAACTTGCCATGAAAACCCCATGATAAGTTTGCCTTGGGATTTCCATACATTGGAAATGACTTGAAGGCACACAACAACAACAACACTATGGAATTACAAGCCCAAGATTTGCATCTATGTCCCACTGCATATAACTCAAATTTGCCAGGGCAGCATGCAAAGCAACCTTCCTATGACATCTTGAACAATATGCCTGTAACTGGGCCATCTTAAGTAAAAAAAAAAAAAAAAGTAACAAATCTTTGTGAGAAAATGTTGGCTTTTTATCCCAGCATGCAGAATGATCACTATATTGCCAAGATCCAGATATAACAATTTCTTTCTCTCTCATGAGCACACAGACATACTCTCCTACGTGTTAGTGGAGAGCTTGGAAAATTTATTTTTTAGACTACAACATACAGAATCTTTCTGCCAGCAAGGGATTCTGGAGTTGCAATCCAAAAAGTAATGCTTCCAAGCCCTCTGTGAGTCTAGAAGACTCAGTGGTATATTTTAAGAAAGCTTAGGCAGAGACATCCTCAGTGCCATTAAAGTGGCTCACATGGAGTTGGGTTGCTGTGTGTCTTCAAGTAATTTTGGACTTAAGGAGATCCTATCACAGGATTTTCTTGGTAAGATTTGTTCAGAATGGGTTTGCCTTTGACTTCCTCATCCCTGTTATATAAAAGATTTTAGTAGTGGTATACTGCTAACACCTATTATGTGTCATGCACATGACAAAGCTCCACACAGTGCAACAGTGGTGCCACTAGTCCTAATCATACACCATATACCATAGTCTCCTTTTCCTCTCTGGGAAACACATGGACTTATGTAGTGGGTAACTTCATGTACCTAAATATCTACATTTGTGAACTTGATTGAATCTACATGTGTGGGTTTGATTTTGAGTTCCTGTGTGGCAGGGGGTTGGACTGGATGGCCCTTGTGGTCTCTTTCAACTCTATGATTCTAGGCAAGATGGAATCTGACACAAATGGGCATTTGACTTAGATTGAAGTCTACATGCAGAGACACCTCTACTGCAGATATCACACTCAACAGATGAATGTTAGATAGTGATGAAAGACTAATACACACCTTTAATTGATGGCATCACCTTCAGGTGTATTATGCATGAAGGGAGTTGAAGTTAAAATAAAGAACAGCTGGAACAAACTATCTATTACAACATAGAGTTGGCTCTCACCATTCGTGGACTTCCCATTCATGAGTTTCAGCATCCACAGATGGCAAGCCCTATTGTTCCCAATGGCGGTGCATGCTTGTTCAACCTGGGAGCAAGTCTTGGGAAGCATGAGTGGTGCCATCCTCTCCTCAGTTTCATCCCTACCCATCTGAGGTGAGTGATTTCTCCTCAGAATGCCCTCATGGTTTAATGGTTGCTGCTTGTGCTCCCTTGTCCTTTCCGCTTTCCCCTTCGCTTCCCCCCCAGCCTTGGTATGGGCTTTTACATGTGGAAGTGCTGTTGCCTCTGTCACCACTCATTTTCTCCAGAGGCAGCTGTCTTGGAAGAAGCCTGGGAGTCTCTGCCTTGGGGCCGCCTTTTCCCAACGCCCTGAAAGGGCCTGGCTAATAGGTGCCCCTGCCACCACTTTTTTGTGCCTTCCTCTCTTGTCTCTTTCCCTGCCTGGGAGTTCAGCTGACATGGCCTGGAAGCACAGCCCTGCCGTGCCACAGTCATCTTCCCTGGCTAGGAACAATGGAACTTCAGATCCTACGTTTTTTGTTGTCCATGGGCAGGGCGGCATGGAATGGATTCCCTGCGGACATGAAGGGCCAACTGTACTAATTATTTTAATTATTATCTATTTGATTAATAATATTCAGAAAATAAAACAACAAGGATATTGCATTCAAAGGCATACATTTGATTGGTCAATCTAAGTGGTGGCTAAGGTAAGAAATAATTTTATTAACTGTCATTTATATAAACTAATTATCACTAGTTGTCTGTGACAAACATCTCTTTGAAATAATTGTTCACGCCAATGTACTGTAGCATAGTATTTAATATTATTGTAAATTAAATAACAATTGTAGACATATGGCAAAATTTCCATAAAGAATTATGGCAGTGCACATATTTTCTTTCTATTATTTTTTATCTTCCTCAGAAACCCTTCTTACTACCAGTATATCTTTCATGCTTAAGGTCCTTACTGCTAGTGTAGCTCTAACCAATTAGAATCTTTGAGAACATTACATGACAGCTTGACAACTTCAAACCAATGGAGATTATCACACGGAGGATAAAACATTGTTGTACCGTCCTTTTCCAGTTCTTATAGTGTGATTGTGAGAAGATTTTCATATGACGTCACACCGATCCCATCATTGTCC
>CM034703.1:292739958-292751014 GCA_020142125.1 Phrynosoma platyrhinos
AATAACAGAGAGACTTCTTGAGAAATCCAGTATTATCTGCCAAAGGAGAGGGGGGCAGGTATTTTCACACAGGAGAGAAAAAGGTTTCTCATTGTGTTGCTAATGGACCTTTTTGCAAATTGTTTCTCCTAGACTTCACTGTTTGTCTGCCAGAGCCCATATATCCTCCCTTTTTTTCCAAACACATACACATTTTTATTGGGGAGGGAAATGGAGGAAAGGGGAGCACCAGCCCATTAGCATGCAAAGAGGAAAGAGGGACTCTGGACCTCAGGAAAGGATCCCCCCTTTTTCAAATACACACACAAGCATTTCTATGTGGGGGTGGAGCTGGAGTGAAGGGCAGCTCCAGTTCCAAGCAAGCAAAATGTTCTACTGTATCACCACAGGATACTTTCCAGGATACAAAAAAACCTCCTTGTTGCTCCAAGCCTTTGCTTGCCTCCTTTCTCTCCCCACCTCTGGGCTCTGGGTCTGGCATGCCTGCGCAGTACCACTCACAGTCTCAAGGGTGAGATCTGGATGAGTTTTTCCCCTGAGGTTTCACTCCTGTCTAAAGGAATCAGAGACATGCTACTTTTCAAACACTTCAATCCAGGTGTTTCATGGTTTTTCAGCAGCAATGGCAACCCTAATTGCAACCCCCACAATTTCCTGCTGCCCCTTTTCCCCCTCTTTGCACCCCCTGCTGCTCCTTTTCCCCCTCAGTGCCCCCCTATGGCTTTCCAATGTCCCCAGAGGACGGCTACTGCCCACTTTGGGGACCACTAGTATAGATGGATATGTATTTCATTTCAATTTGTTTTTAGTATTTGTCATATATTTATGTTTAGTATTTGTCATATATATATATTTTAAAAAGAGTCCAGGAAGGAGTAAAACTATGTCATACCCTAGCCAAGCAGATATGGGAAACACACTGAGAAGTAAATTGCAAGAGATTCTGGCCTCTGTTTGTTTAATTGTAGCAACAATAGCAGCATTATAAATTTAGTTACTGAAATGAACCAGATTAAATTGTTTGCATGAAAGAACTGTGAACTCAGATGTGAAACAGAAAACAACTTTCCAGATTCAAAGAAATCATGGTCTGTCAGTCACTTTCTAAGAGCCAGCATGGTATTGTGATTTCAGTGTTGGACTATGACTCTGGAAACCAAAGTTTGATTGCTCACTTGTCATGGAAACCCACTGGCTAACCTTGGGCAATTCACATACTCTCTGTCCAAAAAAACCCTGTGTTAGATTTGCTTAGGGTGGCCATAAGTCGGAAACAACTTGGCAGCAAATAACAACTATCAGCTTATAGTTACTCATACCTGCATCTGGGGGGGGGGGGGGTTGCAGACTGCTAGAAATAGTGCAAATTGAGTCCACTTTTAGGGTTAGGGTTAGTGCTAGGGAATCATGGGAATTGTTTATTTTCTTAGACATTGAGCCTTCTCTGTCAGAGAGCTCTGGTGCCACAATAAAATACAGTTCCCATGATTCCCTAGCACTAACCCTAACCCTAAAAGTGGACTCAATTTGCACTATTTCTGGCAGTCTGCAACCCCCCTGGCTGATGAAGCTTAGAGTTATATTAAAGAAAAGAAGAGCAGATCTTAAGAAACTGAAGTCTGCCCAACCCTGTCCTAATTCTGCAGAATTCTTTGTAAAATGCACAGGTTCCCTGGAAGACAGAGCAATATGGGATAACTGGAGCTGGGCAGATAGTGGATTTCTTGTTAATGAAGTGGTGAATGCACTTTTGGTTTTACAGCTGCTCCTCCCACTGCTGTTCCAATTTATGTGAGAGCTCTCCTAGTTCTGTACCCTAGTGTGACAGAGGTTCACTGAAGGGATGCTCCTCAAGAGCATCTGCAGAAGGTAAAGTCATAAAACTGAAAGTAGACTGGCCACCCCCCTAGCAACAGCTGCCTCTGCCATGAAGCAATCACTTTCTCATGCACATCACAGACATAGCCAAGCTAGCCTTGAAAATCAGTACGCAAAGGGATCTTGCAGCACCTTTGAGACTACCTAAAAGAAAGAAGTTGGTAGCATGAGCTTTCATAGACTTGAGTCTGCTTCCTCAGATGTAAAAACATGTCTACAGATCTAAAATGATACATCTGAGGAAGTAGGCTCAAGTCTATGAAAGCTCACACTACCATCTTCCTTTCAGTTAGTCTCAAAGGTACTACAAGATCCCTTTCATTCACACCAACTTTCTCTCAGCCTGGGACTCACCAAAACATCACTTTCAAACTTCACTGTCTGCCAGAGGAGTATGACGTTTGAAGAACTACAGTTGTCTACTCCTTTGCAAACATGAGGTATTTAGCATTTTTTTTTCATATATGTTGACAACTGTTATGAAATGGACACTGGAATGGCTCAAGCATGTTTGAGTGGGCACATTACAAGATAGGGAGGATACATATTTAGCAGAAAGAAATATAACTAATTTGCAGACTTCACTGGGGGCACCAAAAGAACTAAGGCTAATAGAGATTTTCACAAGTTGTTAAAGTAAAAGGAGCCCACCGATTACGCTCAGTTCCGCACTGATATAGATGGCGCCGTATCTGTTTTCTGCTACACACTGATACATGCCGGTATCTGACAGGCTCACATTGGTTATGGTGAGTGTGCCATGTTCTATCTGAATTCTTTCCTGCAAAATGACAAATTAATAAATGTAAATACATAAAGGAAACTTGGCTCAGAATCTATGTATTCCTGCAAAGATATCATTATTTTAACATGGAGGCAGAGGAAAAAGATCAAAATCAAAACTTCAAAAGGATGCAACATATGATGTAATTTATTTGTGATCTAAATTTATGTCCTCTTAAATGCTAAATGGTAAAATAAAACTACAATACAATATTGGTAAATGCTATTTAAATTGGAGTTCTCTTGCTTGACTTCTCATTGACTGAACATCTGAACCATCTAGATTAATAACCCCTTCAAGGAGATAAACTAGAATTCCAAACTGTTTCTGTCCCATGCTGCATTATGGCCTAACACAGCCAGGCAAGTTGTTCAGAACGTTTGGAACAGCATAACTATTAGCTTTCAGCTCCCTTGAAGGTTAATGGGGAAAATAATCGCATTCAGTAGTGCAAAGCAATTGTATGCAGTTCACCCCAACAGAATAAAACACCCTAAAGATGTAAATGTTAATCATTTAATGATCCTTACTTTAGTCTAATGTGATTTAAGTTCAAGACCATCTGCTATTGACCAGCATGAAGCAAGTGGAATTAGCATGTGGAACAAGAGACCCTGCAATCATTTGTCAGCCTAAGGATATGGAACTCAAGTTACCCATTTTAAAAAGTACAGCAATGTATTTCCCTACTCAACAGGAGTTTGACTACATTTTAACAACCAAACACATTTATTAAATATAAAATGTGATTGGCTTTCTCCTTGGCTGCAGGGTTGCAGTGCAATGTTTCCACAATTGTCATTTAGAGTTTGATCATATCTAGGCACTCTCCCTCCTCAAAGTGCAGGTGAAAAATGCTGCTTACTCCTGAAAATGGAGAAAAAAATTGCTTAGCATTTTTCCTCCACAATTGAGACAATCAAGACCTGAAAGAATCCCCTCTGGTGAAACTGAAATAGAGCAGGTAGCATGACATACTTCCTCCTTTTCCATAGATCATTAATCTTTAAGCAGTTCATTCTGCCACTGCTAATGGTAGGTCAACTCCCTTGTTGCTGATGCCTGCAGAGGTCTGGAGAAGTGGAATGAGGTTACTGATACAGACCAGAGGGCTTGTTTACATACCATAAAGCTCCTTAAAAGAAAAAAAAAAGCTCAAAAATAGGAGAAGTGTTTTATAGCCTAAATAACCCATTCAGCCTTTTCATAGTTTACACTTAAGTTGGTTTTTGTTATAACTTGTTTTTTTGTTGAAAAATATGCAGCCATTTTATGAACTCTTTATCTCATCTCAAATATATCCTCTAGAAATTAGTCCCACAGCTTCCAAGTTCCACTTGATTCTGAGAAATGCTTGTCAAAGGCAGAAAATGGCACTTAAATGCCTAACTTTTATTGAACGTTGGTAGGGAATTAGGTGCCTGAGGGTAATTTCTGCCTTTGAAAAGTGTGGCTTGAAGTGTCATTGTTTTAACTACAAGGAAAGCTCAAGGTGATTCTGTGACATTCACTCAGCAGGGAAGAAAGTCTGCAATGGGACAGATGGAATTTTAAGGCTACATGATTTCATCAATTTCTTTTTCAACAGCAATAAACTATATAGACATGAAAAGGTCACAACATCAGAGCAGATCCTTTCAAGTCAGTCCCTAAACTCAAAGCACCAAGGACACTAAGCCAAAACATTGTTCATACCTGAGGGAGAATCAGTTCACCATCCTTCAACCAGCTGTAAGAAGGCTTTGGTCTCCCATTTGCCTTACACTCCCAGTAGATGCTTTCCTCTATAGCCACATGAGCATCACTTATTTTCTGAACCCAGTTGGGAGGAGCTGCAATGAAGACAGTAATAATTTTTAAGCAAGAATTTCTGTCTGCCATTAACCTTTAAATGCATTTATAAAATAAACATGCTTTAAAGAATAAAACAGATTGTGTACAAATATTAACATAATCAACAACTTGCTATCCTTTGGGGCAAGGTTTATTTGTATCAGAGATAAGAAATTAAAAGATACAGCCATGTTAGTCTGTAGAATCAGTACGTAGAGAGATCTTGTAGCACCTTTGAGTTTAACTGAAAGAAAGAAATTGGCAGCGTGAACTTTCATAGACTTAAGTCTAATAGAAAGCTCAGCTTCAGAACTGCTGTACTTATTCATCAAGAATGAATTCTTAGTACCTTCAACAAGGTACATTTTATAAGATCCTTTGGGGGGGCATGTCTGCTAAAAGGTAAACCAATACTGGTCTGCAATGTATATATGCTTGCTATGAATAATGATTTGCCAGAATGGAGTGCAGAATAAAATGTACCATCCAGATATGAAATATGCTGTATCTAAGACTCACCCCTTGCAGTCTTCATGACATGGATTCCAGAAGGATTTCAAGTTGTAGTTGAAACAAAATACACAAAATAGAGCTGACTAATTTGTTTTTATACTATAATCCTGCAAAGCACCACAGCTATTATGCATATTACTTTCATCACCTTCAAGTGAATAATATCTATATAAAAATTATAGGAATTAATTTAGAGTGCAGAGAATAAGTTTGAAGAAAGGGGTCACATGTGGGAAAGACTAGTTAAAAGCAATATAATGCTATAAAGCAGGGAGGTACTTAGGTCCTCCACATGTTGCTGGATTGTAGCTTCCATCAACACTGGATATGCCAGCAAGAGCTGATGGGCATTTTGCTACCCTGCTAATTATTTTTTTTTAAGCATGGATGCGGCAGCAGTGATAATGAGATGCATTACTGTCCCTAAATCAAAGGGAGCAAAACAATTGCTGCCATCCTATATTGTGGTCTAGTCTTGAATAGAATTACATAGCATTGCATGGCAAAGTCTGTGGCAGGGTTGTTGTTTTTTTAACCCACTGTTTTTAGCATTCCTTTATAGTGTTCCAGCTTATAAAGTGTAAGAAATCAACTCACAAATTGTCAGAAATTTTGTCATTGTGTCCCAGTCACGGTAGTCATTCAGCCAGAACCAGCATGAGGCTGGGTGAGGCAGCTGTCTGGAATGGCAGATGCTGAAAGTGATAAATCGGACTGCGACGAACATGGAGAGCCTGTGATACTCTAGACTAGAGCATGATAGTATTGGCAGATCTCCACAGCTGGCAGAGTCTCAGTGCCTGAAACACCCCATTTCCCCTTGGAGACTATAAGCCTTGAGATTTTTTTATCCCCTCCTTCCAAAAAACCATGGAAATAATTTTTGCCTGGCTTAGTATTGCATTATATATATATATGCAACTTGCCACTCAGTTACTTCTTCCCTCACATGGTATCTCTTTGGCAGCACTGCCTATCCCTAATCTATACCCCCAGGGAAAAGATGGTGGCAGAGCTAGCCAGAAGAAAGCCTCAGGAAAAAGCGCAAGCTGCAAGACATTCTCAGTTTAGAAAGATCCTGCAGTGCATCACACAAGAGGGACTATTGGTATTAGTCCTACACTGCTGCGATTCCCACTGATTCCCACCCACAGCTGGCCTGTTAGCCAAAAAGGTTTGGCTAAAATCTTTTCCCTGGGTGGTATGGATTAGAGATAGGCAGTGCTGCCAAAGAGATACCATGTGAGGGACTTGGGTTTCCCACCAACAGTGATAGTGTCTCTTTGGCATGGGGGGGGGGGATTATTAGCTCGATACAAGGCCTGCGAGAGATTGGATAACTTAAGGAGATGTTTCCACTTATGTATTCCAATACTAACTGCAGAGAGACTCTGGTTTTGATAGTTAAAATGACTTTTATTTAGAAATGTTCAGAAGTGCATGCACACACACAAAATCAATGCAACTTCAGGAACCATACAGAGCTAACAGAATGATAGGCGTGAAAGGTCTGATAGCAAGAAATAGGGAGCTAGTGGGAGTGATAATTCCCAGTTCTTAGTGACAAAACATTGAGACAACCCCTGGGTAGTTGGAGAGAAAGAGGTGAATAGGGACACAGCCTGGGATGAGAAGAAAATAAGGTTACTGATGAGACTTGCTCAGTTCCTGTTGCAAGAGCACATATGGGAGGCCTGGGGGAAGAGGGGCTAATCTGCTAACCCATTTAACGTTTATTTAGTGCTACCTGGGTCTTCCACTTGTTTTGGGGCCAGTGTGCTTTCCCATGTGAAACTTCCCATTGTTCCAAAGGCCATTGTGACCTCTTAGAAACATGTCTGACTTTAGATATCAAGAAATGAAAATATGAAACCCTGTATTCCAGCGAGAGAGGGGTGTAGGTTATGCTAATAGACCCTACCATTAGGCAAAGTGTCATGAACAAATGTCCTTGGATGTGACAAAATTCTTTAAAGCCAGTATTTTCTCAACAGGAACAATAGGAAATTGTTAATATTAGAGTTGAGCTTATTATGATTATATTTTAGCCATATGTACTTGCCTCTGTTTTGAGACCTCCTGGGGAAGCCCTTCACTCTGTTGTACCACCTTCATAGCTACCTCTGGTGGGAATATGGGAAAGGGCTTTTTCAATGGTTGCTCCCAGGTTCTGGAATTTCCTGATGCCTCATTACTATTCTTTCATAGGCAGCTGAAGAACTTTTCTAAAATACAGACTGCTCAGGGTTAAAAGGGACTTTGAGAACATGCTGCTGTGGCTGTTTTTAAAGGTCTTGTTTTTAAGTGCTTTTAATTCTATTGTTAGTTGAATTATATTTACATTTTTAAAATATAATAAGAAGAGCAGTGCCTCTTTTAACATGTCTAAGGGGGAAAACAGACTGACAAAATGTGGCATCTTCTCGGCGGCTTGGGGGCCTGGCGTATGCACGACACGTGCCCCAAAATGCCAGGAACATACCATGAAGTCGCCCCACTGCCCACACAGCAGCAGTTTTTTGATGCTCTGGTGGCATGACGTTTAGATGCTGCATGCCACAGGAGCGTGGAAAAACCACCACCGCAGTGGCAAAGGCACCTTTTTCTGGTGTAAAAAGGAATGGCTTTTTTTGCCACTTCTTTTTGCACCAGGAAAATGCTGGGTTGAGGGCGTAGTATGGGATTGCTGCAGCTCTGCGACAGCCCCAATCTGGCGTTTTTGGGCCACCTGTTTCGGCTCTAAGTTACCTTGAGTCCTGGACTGGGGAAAGGGCAGGAAATTATGATGATAGTAGTTCAGGGTTTTCTTACTGTTACAGATGACAAGAAAAACTTGTCACATGGTCTAACCCAGATGTAGACAATTGGAATGGCCTGATTCCAATCGTTTGGTCTATCACAACTGCCAGTCATTATGAGACAGACAAGTAAAAATAAAACATAATTCAGCCTTTTTGGCTGAAGAACGGGGTATAAATACAGTAAATAAATTAAATAAATAAAACCTATAAAAGTACCTAAAGTATGAACATAAGGTTGGAGCTTCAGTACAGACCTTCAGGCTTGAGGTGCTGTGCCTTTTTTTTTTTTTTTTTGGTGGCTGCAGAGGGGTTCCCTTCACAGCTATTTCTTTGGGGTTCCCAGCAGCTGAATGGAGGTGTTTGGTTGGTATGATTTAATATAAATATAATATTTATAAATATTTTGGTATAATGTACTGAAATCTTACCACCACAGGTGTTTAGTATTGCTTCTGAATCCTAGGAAAGAATCTTCTTGTCTTTGGCAAGATAGTTTGTTGTGGCACCAAAGTTCTCTGAGAGATAAGGCTAAATATCTCACAAAACTATAATCCCCAGAATTCCATAACATTGAGCCATGGCAGTTAAAGTGGTATCAAACTGCATTGATTCTGCAGTATAGATGCAAACATTGATGTGATGTGTTTTCCATCAGGCAGCCAAATGGCTGGTCATGTCATTCAAATTGGAAGGGCAGAGCAAAGCACTGACACATTGCCTCGTGAATCTGGTGTGAACATACATGGGAGCATTTTATTTAAAAGTTTAAAGTTGTGGCTTCTGAGAGATTTAACTGCTTGTTTAACTTGTGGACTTAGAGAGAACAGTCTGTAGAAGTGTTTCAGAAATGTATTTGATGTAACTCTCCAATAAAATACATTTCAGGTTTAAGGAGAATGGTATTGCTTTGTTTATTAACAGCCGATTCAAGTCCCCATAAATAGTCTAGAGGCATTTCCGATCACCACACTGGAGAATCTGCTAAACAGTCTCTTAGATGGAAGACCTTTGGGAGTCCCATATAAGAACTTTGAGTATAACAAATATTGACAAACAAGTAACAAAGGGCCTTTACAGACTGCCAGAGATAATGCAGCTTGAGGCCACTTTAACTGTCCTGGCTCAGTGCTAAGGAATCATGGGAACTGTAGTTTATTGTGGTGCCAGAGCTCTTTGACAAAGAAGGCTCAATGTCCCAGAAAAAAAAATACAATTCCCATGATTCCCTAGCACTGAGCCAGGACAGTTAAAGTGGCCTCAAGCTGCGTTATTTCTGGCAGTCTGTAAAGGCCCAAACACAATTGTCCTAGCATTTAAAGAATATATTATACCAGCAGAGGTCTCCATGAACCAGGATATTTTAAAATAGCTTGCCTCCCGATAATCAGATAAAACAATTTCAGATTTCTTCAACAAAGGACATCCACTTTAAAAAATTCCCCAGGGATTTAGATGAGAGCAGAAGAAGGTTTGCAAGGGTAGAATTAAGAAAAAGCTTGATAAACAAAAAGTGTCAGGTTTAAAACCAACATGATGTTGTTACTTTTAAATCCATCTCTGCTATCAGCTTTTTCTGCTGATAAACTCAGCAGTGCTCAAACAGAAAGGAAACAATTGAACAGCTCTTTTTGGGAGAAAGGAGTTAATGTTAATGACAGTTGAACATTACAAGTTCTTCCACATTCAGCAGCAACAAAAAGAAATCAAAGAAAAGGTACTTTCTTTTAGCATCTGAAAATATGTCAAAGAAAACTATGTAATTCTATATATTTTTTCATAGAAGTAAGCCTCACTGTTTTCATTCATTTATAGTGTATTCAATAGCAGTTGAGGTTATTCAGAAAAAACACACAGAATGACAAATATTGCAAGTGAGGAGGACAAGGAGGGAAAAGATCACTACTACACTGCAACAATTAGCCTTAAATAAATTCCTCTGTAATATAAAAGGAAGAAATATTTAGGTGAAAGTTAAGAAAACACATTAAGGATTCAAAGTTTTATCTAAAGATCGCTAAAGGACATAATCTGAAATTCAAGGCTATCTTTCACCTATTACTAAGTGTACAATATTACCCAAGTAGTATATAACACTGTTCAGCCATATGTCCTTGGATGTGACAGAACTCTTCAAAAAATACTTACTCAGCCTTAATTAAAGTTCTCACAAATCCTGATGACGCCAATGCCTTTCAGTCATGTATCCTATATTTCCCCCCCATTTTTATACTGGTGAAGAAAAATTCACCATAGAAAAGCATACACAAGCTATATATCGATTCATGAAAAGGTGTTTTTAAGCCTCTAAATTTTGATTCATTTTGAATCACACATATATCTGAATAGTTATGGTAAATACCTCAGATATTTTTAAGTTGTAATGTCCTAATCTCCCAACAAATATGGGGCGGGGGAAAGAAGAAGTGGCCCACTATACAAGAAAAAGGAGACATAAAAGATTGCAGTAACCACAGGGCCACTGCATAATTTAACAAGCAAGCAAAGTTATGCTCAGAATTCTGTAGTAAAGGCTCCTGCCATATATTGAGCAAGAAATCCCAGAGGTGCAAGCTGGATTCAGGAAAGGAAGAGGCACATGGGATAACATTGCAAATACACAATGGATAATGGAGCACACCAGAGAATTCCTAAAGAAAATATGCATGTATTTTATTGATTTCAACAAAGCTTTGGACTGCATAGATCACAAAAAGCTATGGAATGCACTCAAAGAAATGGGAGTGCCACTACACTTGATTGTCCTGATGTGCAACCTGTACCCAGGACAAGAGACTGCTGTCAGAACTGAATATGGAGAGGCATAATGGTTCCCAACTGAAAAAGGGATCAAGAAGATTGCATAATATCAACCTGTCTATTCAACCTGTGTGCAGAAAAGATCATATGCAGAGAAGACCTAGACTCAAAGATAGGAGTGAAGATTCGAGGAAGGAACATTACCAACCCAAGATATGCAGATGTCACAATATTACTAGCAGAAACCAACTAAGTCCTAAAGCAACTACTGAAAAATATCAAGACCGCTAAGAGATCTGGTGCATTCACAACTGCAACAATCTGAATCTCTGACAGTGAGAACAAGCTATTAGATCAATTTGGATTGCATGGGAAGCGGGAACCACAAGTGCAGTCCTCTCTCCGCCTCTTCCCTCTGCTGCCACCGCCCCTTCCTTCCTCCTTCTCTTGGGGCCTTTGCAGACTGCCAGAAATAGTGCAAATTGAGTCC
>CM034703.1:292791404-292805252 GCA_020142125.1 Phrynosoma platyrhinos
CACCTGGAAACATAGGGTGCTTTAAATTAAAGCTTGCATCATAGGGCATATGCTCTCGATTGGCAAGTCAATTTCTGCTGCACGTGCAAAAGTGCAATTTATACAGCCATTTCCTGGTGCATCAGTGTTGCTGCATACATACACACATGCGAAGGTGCACATCTTCACCGAACGAGTGGGAAAAAGCGGCTCCTTTTTGGAGCGGCTTTTCTCAGCATATGACAGCTAAAGGGTGCTTTCCTGGACACTTTTAGACATGCATCGTCTAAAGCAGGGGTAGGCAACCTTTCCCCTTTAAGGGCCGAGGGACTTCAGCTCCCAGAAGCCTCAGCCATGTTGACCAACAGTCCCATGTTGGCCAACAGCTCCTGGGATTCTGGGATCTGAAGTCCCTCGGCCCTTAAAGGGGAAAGGTTGCCTACCTCTGGTCTAAAGGCCATGCCTACAAGTCACCCTCAAAGAACCCCTTTTTGCCCGTGTGCATTGCCCCGTTATTTTTCTGGATCTTTGAAAAGCAGGTGTAGAAGGAAAGGTTTGATAGGGAAGGGGCAAGGTGAAAACACTTGGTTCCATTGTCTCCAATAAGACATTGTTTGAAGGAAAGGGTTCGAGATTTTTTTTGAGCTGAGTAATATTTGTGGAGATTAAGCTCATTTCTTCAGTAATCTTACTGATATTGCAGACAGGCAAAGGTGTTCGAGCCAAGGAAGGGGAGGGACAGCCAGACACCGGGTGCCCCAACCTCTTCCTGAATACGTCATTGGAGTGCCCGCCGTTGTACACAGTGAGAGCTCCGATTACGTCCTTCTGTCACAGCTTCTGGACATGCTGTGATGGAAGAGATGTGGAAGAGGTGCACACCACTTCTTCCAGCACCCTTTCTGCAGTTTGAGGAAGGAGCGCTATTTTAGCGCTCCTTCCAGGGCTGGCCAAAGAGTGGATTGGGGCCGAGGAGTGGGGCAGCCTTGACCCCAATCCTCAGCTTCTCGGGGTGGCCCATGGCCACCCATCTATAGAGGCCCTTACTTCCCATTTCTAGATTAACCCAATTTTAAAGGTATCCTTTCTTATTATCTGAATAAGCTAGTTTATTTGGAAGGCTGCAAAATGAAAATCAATATTTGGAATAGCTTGCCAGCCATTTTGTGAACTCAGCTATCCGACCTGGATCTCTTGCCCTCATATATGAAAGTGTTAGTTGTGCCAAGATCTGAAATATGAGATGGGAGGAGTCAGAGGAATAGAGTGGAATAAAAACAGGAATTTTGGGAGTAAGAACATCTTAAGTAAGGCAATCCTATCAAGGAGAGATACTTTAAACATTTTCAATTTATCTGTTTTTATTTTCATCCATTTGGTAAGTGGTTTAGAGTTATGTGGGAGTAATTGGGTTAGGTCTTTTGTTATAAGAATTCCAAGATAATTAAAACCAGAGGGCTTCAACTGTAATTTAAACAACTTCTGCCATACAGCTATGGGAGTGTTTAAGCAGAGCATTTTGGATTTCTATAGATTGAAATGAAAGACAGCTGTTCTGTCAAATATTTGTAGTGTGTTCTCTAGTTATGTAGATGAAGCTTCTGGATCCCTAAGAAATAATATGTCATCTGCATAAAGACTGATCTTCTGATCCAGATAATTGATCCCTGGTCCCCTGATTTTTGGATTTTTCCTAACAGATTTTGCTATCAGTTCTAACAGAGGATGGATGGTCATCTGTTGGGGGTGCTTTGATTGTGTGTTTCTGCATGGCAGGGGGCTGGACTGAATGGCCCTTGGGGTCTCTTCCAACTCTATGATTTTATGAAAGTCCACAGACACCACTCTATTTTCAGCAGGCATGGGAAACTTTGTTCACTGTTAGTGAACTGTTACTGAGACAGATGCTGAGTTAAACAGTTTATTCTTTTCTATTATTCTTTTCCCATTTCTGGTTTCAAAGCCAACTATCTTCATTGGGGCCTGATTCCTACTGATGGTGGCAAGCAGAGTGGATCCTGGGAATCAACTGTTCAATGCTGGAGTGAACATTTTTATAAGTACAACTAATTCTATAGGTTTACTCTGGATAGAAAAGGATTTGGGCCCATGTCACAGAAATGAGAACTGTTTGCATGTAGACATCTATTAAACTTTGGAAAGCTGTAGAATTCAGACACAAAATGTGTTGTTAATAATCTGTTCAGGTACTGATTATGCTCTTCAGCTCATCCTCTTAGAATAAACAGAAGACTTATTGAAAGACTTATGTCTTGACAGTATAATAATAAACAGTCTTAGGGGTATATATTTCATTACTCTGCCTGTTTTCTTGAGTAGATATGGTTTGATACAACTGGGAGTGTCAGGGGGAAAAAATGAAGTACTCATCAACTGTAGTATGACTAATTAGATAATAGTCCCAATTTTTTAGCATATCAATGGATACTATCCAAGAAGGGACAAGTGGGACAGGTTCTGTAAGCTGAGACTAGTGCTTAAGTTAATTTACTATCACCTCCCTGTATTAATATAGGAATAATACCCAAACATCTTGGAAAAGCTCAGGAAATTAAAGAACTATAAGATGTTGCCGCTTTATTGGCAGGATGCTAATTACATTGAAAAAAATTCTTATTTTAATATTGTCTAATGAGTAATCATTATAATAGTCCTCAGCTATTGTGATGTTTAAGAATACATTGGGCTCAGTCCACCAAGCAGATTTGTTACACAATCAACATTCATTTCACAAGGGTTTACATTCACTCCACTGTGTTCCATCATTTCATTGTTTACCAACGAAGGACGAAGGCATGTAGATTGTTGGGCTTTTATCATAACAAACCCCCCACAGGGCTGGAGACCATCTTCATAGATTTTTTGGAAGATATGATAATTATGTTTATGTGGGACTATCTAATCATTGTATTTACACATGTGCATCTAATTACAAGTAACCCCATGCTGATGTCAAGAGGATACTCCTAGTAAACAAGGTAGCACTTCTCAGCAGGCTTAATTTTTTTCTGCAAGTAATTAGCATTCATTTTTGTTTTAATTTACACTTGCCAAACAATTAACTTGTTTCCTATAAATGCCTGCAACAGTAGGCAGCCTTTCCTACTTTTGCATGCTTAGAGAGGTAGGCTTGTGTGTGTGTGTTTAAAAAAACTTTTCAGTTATTCTGCACAATCTACACATGAAACAAGCACCTGGACACAGAAACCTTATAGACAACACAAAAACAATCCATTCACCAGCACTCTTCACATTCACAAGGGAGTTCCTGGAGAATTTGTTTGAAATCTATGATCATTTGGATGGGGCTAAACACAGAGATCTTTCCCATCCAGTTTCACATCCGATTGAGAGGGAGCACAACACACAACTATGCAACTGGCTCCACTGATGTGGTTCCATGAACTACATGAGTGCTCCCTTTTTCAGGGCATTTGAAAAAGGCTACAATATGTCTCAGAAATACCAAAGTATGCTGTGCACTGTGGTAAGTAAAGTACAAGAGATAGAATAGATTCAGTGCAGGCCCTGCCAGCAGGCCATGAGGCAGCTGCCTCAAGTGGAAGGTGCTGAAGAAGAGGAGCAGCAGTTTACTCAGGCTTTCATCCTGATTCCCTGGGTATTTTTCCTTTGTTTTAAGAAGACAGAACTCTCTGCATGTGCCACATGTCTTGCTCTTATCCCTAAACTGGTATATCACCCTCGGATGTGATGGAAGATGCTATTCCAGCACAGTGTTTTGTTTTGTTTTTTTAATTATATTTTTAAAATTTTACAAATAAAACATGAAATGAACTAAAATTCAATCACTTATACACTTATTCATATTCCTATTCCTACATTCCATAATGTTATGAAAAACAAGTAAAGTAAATTTGCATCCTCCTCAACTTAGATACATAACATTGTGATTTCTTTGTTTCTTCACAGGAAAAAGAAAGACTTATTTCGCATTTCAATTAATAACTTTCTTAATAAACAATTAACCACTCAGGAAGAGATACAAAAAATTTTCACAGAATACTTTGCCAATTTATTTCATGAATCAGATAAGGATACTGTTGAAAAAGTGCAGACTTATTTAAAAGATAAAAACATATTTAAAATCTCGCAACAACAAAATGTATTACTAAATGAACCAATTAAGATACAAGAAATAAGAGATGCTATAAAACAATTAAAAGAAAATAAGTCACCGGGTCCAGATGGCTTTACGGCTAAATATTATAAGATCTTTGCAGAAGAGATCTTCAAAGAGTGTTCAATCAGATTCCTAAAGAAGGTATACCAGATTCTTGGAAAAAATCCAATATAGTATTAATACCTAAAGAAAGGAAGGATCCAGAGAACATAGCAAATTATAGACCTATTGCGTTACTTAACATTGATTATAAGATTTATACAAATATCTTGTCTAAAAGGCTTAAAGATATCTTAAAAAGAGAAAATTCAGTTAGATCAAAATGAATTCCTTCCTGGAAGATACATTAGAAATAACACGAGGGAAATTCTGAACCTGATTGAATACTACCATACACATAATGAGAAACAAATGGCTATGATGTTTGTCGACACTGAAAAAGCATTTGATAATTTGAGATGTACCTTTTTGTTTGAATGTATTAGAGCAACAGGGATGGAAGGGTACTTCGTAGATAGCCTGCAACAAATATATAAATTCCAATCTGCTCGCTTAATAATCAATGGAAACTTATCTCATGAATTTCAACAGGAAAAAGGAACGAGACAAGGTTGTCCCATCTCACCTTTATTGTTTATTATTTCATTAGAAATTTTAATCAACAGGATAAAAGACAATAGTAAAATAAGAGGCACTAAAATTAAAGGAAATGAGAGTAAGGTCAAAGCTTTTGCGGATGACCTTGTAATAATATTAGAAGATCCGATTAATAATATCAAAGAGGTTCTAACAGAAATTCACGAATTTGGCAAACAATCAGGGTTCAGATTAAACAAAGATAAAACCCAAATTTTGACAAAGAATATGAGAAAGGAAGAAGAAGAAAAACTTAAGGAAATATCCGGTTGCTGTGTGGCAAAGAAGGTAAAATACCTCGGTATATCACTTACAAATAAAAATGTAGACTTGTTTGAAAATAACTATAAGACAGTGTGGGAAAATATCCAATTAGATCTCCAAAGATGGGGAAAAAAGAATATTTCTTTTCTTGGACGTATTGCTATTGTTAAAATGATGATTCTACCCAGAATGCTTTACCTGTTTATGAATATACCAATTATAACAAAAAATATAGTATTTTCAAGTTGGAACAAAGATCTAAGGAATTTCATTTGGCAAGGTCGAAAACCAAGAATTAAATGGCAGGTACTACAGGACAACATAATAAGAGGAGGTTGTGCTCTTCTTAACCTAAAATTATACTATCAAGCCGCATCTATGTTGTGGATCCAAGATTGGATCAAATTAGAAAATTGTAAATTACTAAACTTAGAAGGAACATTATTAAGGTTTGGTTGGCACGCCTACCTATGTTATAACAAAGAAGCAGTTAATAAAGATTTCAACAACCATTGTGTAAGGGGAGCCCTAATTAAAACCTGGAAAGAAATCAAATTGAAATTTTATAGGAAAATACCAGCCTGGATTTCGACCCAAGAAGCATTTTATGGAAGATGGAGAGATACTAAATGGATTAAATATAGTGACCACATGATAATTTGAAATTAAAATCTCGAGAGGTATTGAATGTAAATCTAGACTGGAAAATAGATTGGTTTAACTATTTGCAAATAGAGAAAACATTCAAAGAAGATCTGAGAAAGGAAGGTTTAGAAATGGAAATGAATCAGATAGATAAAATTCTCTGGAGTGAAGAAAAAGGGAAAATTTCTCGATTTTACAATCTATTGTTGGAAAGAGAATGTGAATCCGAAATAGTAAAGAGCTCAATGATTAAATGGGCCAGAGATATAGGATATAATATTACTTTAGATAAATGGGAATCCGCGAGGAAAAAAACTCAAAAATTTACTACATCTCAAAATCTTAGAGAAAATTATGTTAAGATTGCAAATAGATGGTACTTAACACCAATTAAGATAAAGAAAATATTCCAGCACAGTGTTGAAGGAGGATTCAATGTCCAATCCAGTCAACTTTGTATGTGGGATGGGGAAGGTGGCACCATCTTGTTATTTGCATTGAATAGATATAAATACAGCTAGCCCCCTGGAGAATATGCTTCATGAGCAGATTCACATGTTCACCACCCACAATGTGTCACCACAGATCGCGATCTATTTTTTAATCATCCCCCAAGAAACAGTAACACAAGATCTGCTGTTCATGGTGACTCAGTGTAGGGTGACTGATGCAGCCATTTCAGATTTTATCTAATAAGTGTACTTGTCATGTGGATTAATGTTGTATGAGAACATTTCCATGCAAACATTTTTGTATGTGTGCAGGTGTATTTTAAAATCAGATCCACTTTTTAAAGATAAATATGTAGAGATAGATATTTTAGAAATAATTTTTCTTTGTTTTCCTTGTGAAAACAACATTGTGCCACACTATATTTTCAAAATATAAACAGTAGCCAATGCTGTACATTTATAAGACATTGGCTGAATATACTTAAATATCTAATTATTCACATTTAATTTTTTTTAAAGCCTGTATTTAAAGAAATGGACAGCCATTAATGTTTTCTTAGACACTGGTTAATATGTATACTCCAGATTACAGGCATTTATATTCTTCTAGATGGATGCAGTGGCTCAAGTGGTTAAGATGCTGACTCTGTTGATTGCAAGATCAGCAGGTTGGCAATTCGAGGCCCGGATGCTGCATTATGGGGGGAGCTCCTGTCACTCGTCCCAGCTTCTGCCAACCCAGCAGTTCGAAATGCAAATAGATAAATAGATACCACTTTGGTGGGAAGGTAAACAGCATTCTGTGCAATCATGCTGGCCACATGATCACAGAGTAATCTCTGACTGGCTCTTTGGCTTAGTAACGGAGATGGTCAGACATGACTTGACAACCTTGTCAATGGGGAATACCTTTACCTTTACATTCTTCTACATATCAGAAGGTATGGAAAAATATACCCTAAATTATAGGCATCTATATTGTTCTGTATATCAAGAGGAACAAAGAAATGTGCAGGGTAAATGTGACTGAATACAATAATAGCAGCATGTAAATATATACTGTAAAATACTCATTTTGATTTCCTTGGAGATGCCCATGTGCTATTTGTGTCTGTTCAAACTTGACAAATTTCTTCTGATAAGGCTTCACATACTAATTGCTCAGAAAGTGACAGGTTGTCCCTGTCCCATAGGCAATTTGTAACAACTGAGTAAACAGGCACTTAAAATACAGCACAAAATGGCCTTTGGTGAGTCTGGTGAGGAACTGAAATGCTGTTAGAACTTATAACAACAAGGTGCCTGCCAGTACTGAGGATGTATACACAGGAGCAGGGCAATTTATGGCTTTTCAGATAGCATTATCATCTGTACTGTCAAAAGTTCTCTGAAAAGCCTGGGAATATAATGTAATACAGACTTTTTTTTAAAAAAAAAAAATTAGCAAACAAAAAGGATGTTTTTTAGAACCAGATGCCGCACTCATGAGACAGCATTTATATATCTGTATCTCCTTTCTCTTTGCTTTATCTCATTGCTTTGCTATTTGCAGAGTTTGTTGCACACTCACCTGGCCAACAAACAAACAAACAAATGAAATATATGCTTAGTCAATCCTCCTTCCTAGTACTTCAGGACTTTAATTCTATATGCAAGCCAGTAACAATGATATTAATAATAATAAGTCACAGGGTGTTCATTCAAAATATCTCATATCAACCTCTGGAAGCCTTAGCCAAAGATACCTTGGGGTAGTACCTTGGAAGGACTGTCATACAGTCCAAGGATTAAATTCTGATCAGAGAAAAAGGCTACATTCCAAGGGATGGGATAGGATAGGATGGGGTGGGGTAAAAATAGAGATTTCAAGGACTTGGGGAGGTGAACCTGGGGGAAAACATCAGGAAAAAGAGCTTTCCCCTGCCTTTTTTAAAATCCCAAAGGTCCCCTACGCCCAGAAAAACACTGAAAAGAAATTGATTATAGAATGTTTTCTTTTGGAATGAGGAATGGAATATTTAACAAGTGTTCATATATTGGGCAAGTCGCATTCTCTCAGCCTGAGATGATAGCAATGGTAACCTCCCTTCTGAGGAAACTTGCCAAGAAAGCCCCATGATAGATTCACCTTAGGGTTGCCATAGGTTGGAAATGACTTGAAGGCACACAACAACAACAAATTTGTACACTTGAAAGCCAGCAGTGTAGTGGTTTGGGCATTGGACAATGGCTCTGGAGACTAGGGACTGAATCCCTGCTCAGCCATGGAAACCCATGGGCTGATTTTGGGAAGTCACAATCTCTTAACCTAAGAGGATGGCAATGGCAACACTCCTCTGAAGAAACTTGCAAAGAAAACCCCATGATACACCATAAGTTGGAAATGACTTGAAGGCACACAACAACAGCAACGTTCATATATTTACTGCCTCAAATTCAGTTCTAAGAACTATGGAAGAGGAAGACTTTTATGTAACACTATATACAGTATAGGGATAGAATGAGTATTGAACAATGCCCAAATGTGGTTGAAATTTGGTAATCCTGCCCACTTGAGAAAAACTGACAAGGAAAAAAAACCCTTGGAAAGGTGCAGGAAATTATTGTTGTTCTCAGCACAGCAAAACAGCACATCTTTTGTCAACTCTGCACAGCCTTAAAGGTTTCACAGCTGGAATACAGTACAAGTCTCCAAGGCAAAGTTGAGCACTTATACTAACTAAAACTGCAATTTTTATAAGCATCTGAATGGTTCAACATTGAAAAGGGTAGATAAGAGCAGAACATTTATTGAATGCTAAGCTCTAAAGCTCCGTACCTTAACTATGAAAGCTATGAATATTTTTTCCTCATCCCCACTAAGGTTGCTCCTCTCCTTCTGCCCCTCTGCCACTCTTTCTTACCTGGTGTGTGTGTGTGGGCAGCACAACTTGCTCTGGAGAATCAGGGTAGGGAAGCAGGTCAAAAAAGAAGAGGAGCACAGTGGCAGAGGAGAGGGCACTAGGAGAGGAGCAGCCTTGGCAGGATGAAGTAAATTACAAGGGCTGAGAAGGAATCCGGGAATTGGAGAAGGCAGGCATGTCAATACAGAAAGGGAGACAGAGCCCCAAAAGTCCATTGTTTGGGGCTTCCTTTGATTACAGGGCAAAAAGGGATTGATGGTGCTTTTTCCTGCACTCCTTGGCCTTTTATGAAGCAAGACTAAGGGCCTTTGCAGATTGCTAGAAATAGTGCAAATTAAGTCCACTCTAACTGCCCTGGCTCAGTGCTAGGGAATCATGGGAACTGTATTTTTTTCTGAGACATTGAGCCTTCTCTGTCAGAGAGCTCTGGTGCCACAATAAACTACAGTTCCCATGATTCCCTAGCACTGAGTCAGGGCAGTTAAAGTGGACTCAATTTGCACTATTTCTGGCAGTCTGCAAAGGCCCTAAGTTCCAAAACAGATGGGCAAAAGGACCACAGCAGGACTGAGGCAGCACTATTTGAGCCGGGAATATGGCAATTACATGTGCCCAGCCTTGATCTGGGCTGCTGCCCTGGTTCTGAACCAAGCCGTGGGAAGGAGCAGATTCTTTCCACTCCTTTTTGGCCTGGTTCTTCAGTGATGGCGTAGTGTTGGCACAGTTTCCAGCCATGTTAGATGTATCATCTAAACACTACACCCTGAATGCAACCAGAAACCATGTCATTTGGCCTGTTTGTTTTGGGTCAAAAAATCCAGCCCCAAAAGTCCAGTATACAAGTATTTTCTTCAACACTATTTGGCTTTTTGCTTGCTCTTCAAACTAGCAACATCAAGGAGTTTCCTCATAGTTCATGTATTCCTTATAGTTCAGGACCTTGTACCTCCATTTTTAACAAAAATAAAACAAAATAAAACTTATATTTGCCTTATTCATAGTCATAGCCATGTTAGTCTGGATCAGTGTTCAAAGGGATCTTGTAGCACCATTGAGAGTGAAAGAAAGAAAGACGTTGGTAGCACAAGCTTTTGTAGAATTTGTAGGCTTAACTCGACTTAAGCTTTTGCTACCAACTTCTGCCTTTCTCTCAGTCACTCAAAGGTGCTGCAAGATCAATCTGCATACTTAATGAAATGGGTTGATTTTAAAGAGCTGGTCAAGAGATTGAACTTTGGATTAGCACTGTGGATCACACCTTTAAATTTCAGACAAAAATCTGAGACTGCCCTATAAACATTCTGCTGAACAAATGAGACTGATTTGTTCTCTTCATCTTACTTTGAACATGTCTTTATTCATCTAGGCTGCTTTAACACCAATAAGCTTATCTTCCATGGAAGATAAACGCACACACGCACACACACATAATGCTCTGGAGCAATGAAGCAAATGAAACAGATACAAAAGAAGTGTTAAATTTCCTAATATCTCCCAAGCTCTTGAATCTTCAAATAGAAATGAAGATGACATGCAGAAGCAGAAAAGAAACACAAAGGTATAGATTCCTTTGAAACCACAGACAGGAGTGTGACATGGAATGATTCTGGCAGTAAATAATAACAACAACAATGACAACAGTGGAATTAAATAAATTTCTAACAGGCTAAGGTTGTTTCATGTGAAATATTAAGAAGCTACTAGCTTGGACAAATTACATACTGAAAGTTGAATCCAATTTTAAAAATCTGGCAGAGACAGATGGAGCTCAAAAGGTGCTAAGAAACTACTGAAGGATTTTGGAAAATCTGTTTCACCAGATATATCAACTTGCAAGTAAAATACTTCATCAGAAGCAATGACCTTCCAAGTCCTAGTCATCTTCTGATTTCTTGACTGCAGTCTCTGCTCAAAAACAAACACTTTGTTTTCTTGAAGTTCAGCTGTAAACCTGCCTTTCCACTTTCTGCCTTAACCTCCTTCAATAGCTTATGCATCAGGACTATCAAATATTGTGGCACACCTATTTCTTTAAGAACAATCCATAGTTTCTCATGATCTATACAATCAAATGTTTTGCTATAGTCTGTAAAGCACAGACTGACCATCTTTTGGAACTGTTTAGTACTTTCCAGTATCCAGCAAGCTTTGCTATATGATCCCTAGTGCCTCTTTCTTTCCTGAACTCCACTTGGACATTATTTATTTATTTATGACATTTGGCAATTCTTGTGCCATATATGGTAAGAATCTTTGTTGCAGAATTTTAAGCATCACCTTGTTGCATGGGAAATCAGTGTAATGATTCTGTGATTACTGCAGTTCCTGGTGTCTCCTTTCTTGGGGATTGGGATATATACTGAGCGTTTCCAGTCTGTGGGCCATTGTTTAGTTTTCAAAATTTGTTGACATATCTTAGTTAAAACTAGATTAGATTCTGTCTCTGTAACCTGGAATAACACTACTGGTATGCCATCAGTTCTAATGATTTAATTTTTCTCAAGTGCTCTGAGTGTAGCTCTTACATGATTTTTAAAATCTGAGATTCATTCATTTTTCCTCCAACATTTCTTTAAATGAATCTGTAAACTATTTGTATTTTTTTTAAATAGTTCTTCTGTTTATTGTTTCTATTGTCTTTTGATTACTTCTTGGTCATGTAATATGTTTGCTTACTGGTCATAAAGCATCCCCACTCTTGCCTTAAATTCTCCCTTGATTTCTCAGATCTTGCTCTTGTTTTCCTTTTGTTGTTGTTGTTGTTGTTGTTGTTGTTGTTGTTGTTGTTCTTAGCTTCTATTTTATTGCATTGTTTATTATAGTAGTTCTCCTTATCCCTTATTCCACTGTTACGCCATAGCAAGCTGGTATTTGCTGTGGTGGAGAAGAAGGATTTGCTGCTTACAGCTTTTATAGGTTTATGCACATGGATATTTTTTAAAAATAATATCCTTATGCAACTAAAAAACAATGACAATAACAAATATAACAAATAAAAGAAACAGAACAAAACAGAAACAAAACCACTCCCAGTAAAACCTGTAGTAAATAAATAGAACATTAAGCACATAAAAAAGAGTCATTGTCAATCAAACAAGAAGACAGAATAGAAAGGTCTAGAACCTGAGGTGAAGTAGCTCTAAATGACACAGAATGATTTATGGACTCTCATAATGTCTGATACATCTATCAAACTCAAGAAGGTTTTGGGATTTATTCTAGGGCCCCACCTGGAATACTGTGTCCAGTTCTGGGCACCACAATTTAAAAAAGATGTTGAGAAACTGGAGTGCGTCCAAAGGAGGGCAACTAAGATGGTGAAGGGTTTGGAAACCATGTCCTATGAGGAACAACTTAGGGAAATGGGTATGCATAGCCTGGAGAAGAGATGGTTAAAGTAAAGCAAAGCAAAACAGTTTCATTTATATACTGCTTCATACCGCGCTATGAGGTGTCTAAGCGATTTACAACTGTAAGCTCATTGCCCCCCAAGAGTTGGGTACTCATTTTAGCGACCTTAGAAGGATGCAGGCCTGAGTCTAGCCCGAGTGCTCGCTAGTATTGAACTCGCAACCTTCTGGTCTGTGAGTGAGTGGCTGCAATACAGGCATTTAACCACTGCACCACCAGGGCTCTTAAGAGGTGATATGATAGCCCTGTTTAAGTATTTGAAGGAATGCCATATTGAGGAGGGAGCAGGCTTGTTTTCTGCTGCTCTAGAGAACAGGACCCTGAGCGATGGATGCAAGCTACAGGAAAAGAGATTCCACCTCAACATTAGGAGGCATTTCCTGACGGTAAGAGCTGTTCGACAGTGGAACACACTCCCTCGGAGAGTAGTGGAATCTCCTTCTTTGGAGGTTTTTAAACAGGGGCTAGATGGCCATCTGTCAGGTATGCTTTGATTGAGAGTTCCTGAATGGCAAGGGGTTGGACTGGATTGCCCTTGTGGCGTCTTCCAACTCTATGATTCTATGATAGTTTAATGTCTTATTTATTTATGTTTTTGTATTATGCCTGCACTTTTTGTGGCAACATATGGTCATGTGCAATAAAACATTTTTAGACTAGAAAAAAGAAAAGAGTTCCAACTTATACCAACTAAAAGTATAGTCAGCCCTCCCTATCCATGGATCCAATCATCCAAAGCTTGAAAATGTTCATCAAATATAATAACTGCAAAAAAGCAAATTTTGATTTTGCCATTTTATATAAGGACACCATTTTACAATGCCATTGTGTATAATGTGACTTGAGCATCCATGGATTTTGGTATCCAGGGCAGGCGGGGGTGGTGGTGGTGGTGGTTCCTGGAAACAAACCCCAGCATCTACCAAGGACCCATTCTATATAGCTCTTATTATTCACTCTAATTTAGATAAACATATCACCACATTATTTGTAAACTCTAAAATCACTATAAACATCACTATAAATATCAGTCAAATTATAGCCGCTAACAAAAGAAAAATTTATATGTATGCCTAAAATGTTGACTGTTTATCCACAAAAATATGGAATAGTTCTCTGTGCCATTATTTGTTTGACAACTTGGGGTATCTTCAAAGCAGTTTTCCTATTTCACCTCCCTCCTCCTTCTCTTTTTCTTTTCTTTTGAAAGACTGGATTTTTTTTAAAAAAAGGTAGTTTCTTTAGCAGCTTTTGTATCCATGACAGAACAATCCAGGCAGAACACCTTTCCATTTTGATTTAGATCAGACCCCCCCCTTTTTTTGTGTGTGTGTTGTAGTGCTAATGTGTTCAGCACATCCCTGGGTCTTTTATGCAGTTTACATGGAAGCTTTGA
>CM034703.1:292816165-292829721 GCA_020142125.1 Phrynosoma platyrhinos
GTTGCAGGTGACTGCAGCAACTCCCTCAGTGTCCATATTGAGAAATTTAAGTAAGCACTGAAACAGGATTGTGAGCTTCTCCCTCAAAAAGTCCCCTGGTAAAGACCAATGTAAAGGGCCACTGTTTCTCTCTCTCTCTCTCTCTCTCTCTTTTTTTTCACCAGGCTCTGTCAGTGATCTCAATCAACTGGGTTTCTAACTCTATAGAGAGCTCCTGATGCTACCTTATTCTGGAGGCAAATCTCTGACTCTCTTCCTCTGAGTAAAACAACAACAACAACAACAACCAACCAACCAAACAAACAAAAAACAAAACACCACTCAAAATGGCTGCCCAGAAACTGGTTTCCTTCTCCTTCCTGGCAGGAACTGTAATGATTTGTTTATGTAACCCCATCTTCTCTAAAAGGGCTGATGGAGACAGAACTTTCATACACAGGCCAGTCTGTTAGACAACAATGCTCCCACACTCTTTCCCAGTGGTCTGTGTACATGGATTCTGGTGTGTCTCCCAAAACATTATATGGCCAGGAAAACTGTACAATTCTTACATTGCCCAGCCCATGATGTACACCACATATGGGTAAAAATGGTGCCCATACTTGACCAAATTACTATTTCTATAAATTACTTTGACCTAAGTTATCCAATCTGCACGCTGGACAAACTATTCTTGTGTTGACAACTCTAAAAAAAGTCAATTCACTGCAAATTAATTCCATTTTAACAGAGGCAGCATTATTGTATTTAGACCATAGTACCATGTGTATTGAAATCTTTCCCACTCTATCTCTATGCATCCTCTATCTTTAAAACTGTTAGGGGTTTGACAGCTGTTCAATAATTGCCCCAGCTTATCTCCTACAAACAGATTCCTTTCCCAGTCAATTGCCAGCTATCATAGTTGCTATAGCAACTGTAAACATTAATGATTGCTCCAACAGGCTATTGGGAATTTCAGAGCATTTCTTAACTTAAATTGCCTTGGGGGAGAAAAATCAGCAACAGCTACTATCTGTGACAGAAGGGGAGATACTGCAAGACTGAAATCCCATTGGTTTGTGTATTTATGGCATTTAAACCAAAACCTGTCTGAGAAATGTCGGAAGAAAGTTAGGCAGATGAGCTCAGTTTGGATCACAAATAGGTGTTTGTGTCAGGTATGGATGACAACAGATGACTATCTGGCAATAATAAAGAAGCTGGAGGGGGAAAAATTAGAAATCTTTACTGGATAGAGATCAAGAAACTGAATTATGAAACAAAAGCTCCTTGTTCAAACTTTTGTCACCATTTTCAGTTTCACACGTAAGCCATCTCAACATTATTAGGAATGATAACACTGGCCCAGTCAATGCAGCTGTTGGAAGGGCTGCTGCAAGAAGGTGCTGCAGGTGAAGTGACCTGAAGACAGGGGCAAGAGTGGACACTCTCATCAAGCACGGGGGACTTATGTGTATTTCCACAGGCAAAAGCCCACCAAACCTTAATCCAACCTTCAGCTGGCAGAGAAACGTTCCATGCAAAGTACTTTTGCTTAGCAGTAGCAGGAAGACGTTGCTTAGCTTGAAGTGTACACTTGTGTCTTTCATGCTGGCACTAAAGGTTCAAATACTATTAAAAGATGCTGGGGAAGAGAGGATGTTTGGAATAATCTTTTAGGAGGAAACAAAGTGGTAGTTTCACAGTTGCAGAGTGAAGGACAACCCTAAAGCAAATCAGACTTGCATCCAGCCTCCCTCCCTTAGAAAGTGGAGCTACTTCTCTTCTGCATCTTCTCTGATTTATTAAGGAGTGCAACACTATTGATTTATCAGAGACATTTTTGAGGCCACTTCTTGTTTTTTTTAAAATGCCCCTCCTGCTCCTAAAAAAAGCATGGTGAAAATGTCCCACACATCACCAAGAGGGCATTTAGGAATTTTTTTGTGGTGAACAGTGTGGATCTCCAAATTCTCCTTGGGGTTAATATGGCCTCCTAGTTGCCCATAGTTGCCTACCTCAGTTGCCAGGACACCAAGACTACTAGAAGAAGCAGATGGGATGGCTGCTTGGAGCTAGATGATGTGATATACTAAAGAAATGGAACCAAATTCTGCTGTCGTGGATGTGAATCTGAAATAAAAGTCAAAACTGATGCTAAGAACCATTAGTAAATGCTGCCAATTATAGAACAAACCACAAGTTTATTGTTGGGACATGGAATACATGTTATCAGCTTATGGGTCCTTTCACATTACACAGTTATACCATTATGATTCCATTTTAACTGCCTTAGTTCAATACTGTGGAATGCTGGGATAGACAGTTTAGGGAGGGATACTCAGAATCCTCAGCCAGAGAGTTCCAGTGCCTCCTCAAACTAAATATTCCAGGATACTACTTTGTCAGTTAAAATGGGTCAGAGTACTACACTAGTGTAATTTGGAAAGGCCCCAGTGATTGGATTTAACGTCTCCATTTGTGACCTCCTTGTCAACAGGGAAATTATTATTATTTTAGTCCCCCTTGACTTTTAAAGATCTATCCAAGATGCTAAATTGTATCTCCCTCCCAGCTAGGTTTAACACCTTGGACAGCTCCATTAAAGTTCAGACAAAAGCCAAGAACAGATCACTCTCCCCTCTGACATGGAAGACACCAGCCACCAGTAAATCTCTCCTAAATGCTAGTTTAGTGACATCAAAATAAATAGCTAGCCACAATGTTTTCTGGATGTCATTACATTAATTCAAAAGACACATGAATGGATAGTAATCCAACACTCTTTCTGGGGCTTAACAGGTATGAAGTTAGCTGTCTAAAGCTTTGCTGGCTGTACCTTCCTTTCATAGCACAACCTCTGAGCCTCTCCACCTTCTCTCTCTCTCTCTCTCACACACACACACACACACACACACTTGGGGTACCATGTTGGCATGTAGCAAAATACAATGAAATCCAAAGTCTACAAGCAGCAATACCTTTATTGGCCCACTTCCAAAGTATAAAATAAATTATTCAAGTTTTTGAAGCTTCACTGGCATCTTTATCAGGCAAAGATGTTAAAAATCTTACAGAAGACAAATGGTGATGATCGTAAAAATCTGTCTATAACCTTGTCTACATAGGTGTAATATCCTAAGCCCCCCACCCCCAGGCCCACTGTGTCCTGCGTACACAACACAGGGCCAAAATCCCGAATCAAATCTGTACTGTCTCCCCGATGCATGTATACAATCAGGGCCCTTTCACCCTAACCCACATTTTAAAAATTCACCTTTTGCAGTGGGTTTCCATTGATGATGGGCAGATGCCTTTTCACTTGTGGTCCCTGTTTGTCTCCCAGTGCTTCTGCTGCAGGTGAAAGTTGCTCTAAGGTCAGAATGAGGTGCCCAGCTGTCAGGGACAGCCAGGTTGAGGACTTGGAGGACTCTGAGGGGGAGGATGTGGGGCCAGATCCTCCCCCTCAGAGTCCTCCAAGTCCTCAACCTGGCTGTCCCTGACACCAGCATTGATAGCATGGCTGGGTGCCTCAGTTTAACCTCATCAGTGGTGTCAGGCGATAAACAGGATCCACACGGGAAGGCAGCTGAACATCATTGCTGGGGGAAGAGAGCAAGGCAAGGAGGAAAATCTTGTTATTTCATGCAGACATTAACAGGCTTATTGCTTCACAATTTATACAAAACTTTCCTGAAACACTCTATTTGAAACACGTTATGTCCTCGATTTTTAGGACAGTCACCATTATTGAATGTAGTGAAAGTTTTCTTTAAAATACTATAGGCTCACACCACTGACGGGTTTAGAAAAACTACTCCACTCAAACTGCAAAGCTGAGAAAAGGTTCCTCCGTGGCAGATCTTGTCAGCAGAAAATAAAAAGGAGACATGATGGGGGAAGGGGAATCACTGAATAAAATACCATGTTGAGCAGACACTGCTGCTAATTACCTGTGCCCAGCTTCTAGACAGTTATGCATATCATAGTGAAATTGATTTTCTTCTTTAAAATATTCATATCATATATATCATTTAATAACTACTTACAAAACCAACACTTTAATGCACACTAATAAAGATGCACATATCATATTAAGAAGAGAGCCCAGATTTAGACTAGCCACTTGTTTTCTGTGGCTCTTTTATGTTTCCTTCAGTAACTCTAAAGAACCCATGTTTGTGTGGAAAAACATTTCAATGTGACCCAGCTAATCCTTTAATACTGTGATTTAACTATTTTTGATCAACTTTTTATTATACGTAAAAGAGGTCAGATCAAACTTAAAAAAGAAGAAATGCCTGTGAATTCTGGAGTGCATTAAGATTGTAGTCATTTCCAAGGACAGAATGTCATCAAAGACAAGATGTCCCTTTGAGGTGTAACAGAGTTTGAATAAAAATTTATAGCTACAATTGTTAAGGGAAAACATTCATTGCAACTGAACACTGTCACCAATAGAATTTAAAGGGTGAAATGCTTAAGTAATTTCCATGAATCAAAAGATTCAGCATCTCATGATAATATGTATTATGGGTTGTGATAGCAATGATTAGGTAGAACAGAAGAACAAAATACAAATCATAGAGGAATAAGCAGGGAAGGTTTATGATTCACATGAAAACAGATCTATATAGCCTTTAACCAAACAGTGGAACTTTACAGACTGTCCGAAATAGTGCAAACTGAGTCCACTTTAACTGCCCTGACTCAGTGCTAGGGAATCATGGGAACTGTAGTTTATTATGGCACCAGAGCTCTCTGACAGAGAAGGCTCAATGTCTCAGAAAACAATACAATCCCATTATTCCCTAGCACTGAGCCAGGGCAGTTAAAAGTGGACTCAATCTGCACTATTTCTGGCAGTCTGCAAAGGCCCATAGACTCTGAAAGCTGCAGATTCAGGCTTTTGACTTCCCTGATTGAGTCCAGTCATCTGGCATCCAGTCTTCCTCTCTTTCTACTGCCTTCCACCTTTCTTACCATTATTGTCTTTTGTAAGGAGTCATGCTTTCTCATGATGTGTCCAAAGCACAACAGCCTCAGTTTAGTCATCTTGGCTTCCAGGGAGAGTTCAGGCTTGATTTATTCAAGGACCCATTTGTTTGTCTTTTTTGTCTGTCCCCAGTATCCTCAGCAGCCTTCCTCAGCTTGCTGTTGTTGTTGTATGCCGGGGTAGGCAACCTTTCCCCTTTAAGGGCCGAGGGACTTCAGCTCCCAGAAGCCTCAGCCATGTTGTCCAATAGTCCCATGTTGTCCAATAGCTCCTGGGATTCTGGGAGCTGAAGTCCCTCCACCCTTAAAGGGGAAAGGTTGCCTGTTGTATGCTATCATGTCATTTCCAATTTATAGCAACCCTATCATGGGTTTTCTTGGCAAGACTTGTTCAGAGGAGGTTTGCCATTGACATCTCCTACAGCTGAGAGTATGTGACTTGCCCAAGCTTACCCAGTGGCTTTCATGGCCAAGCTGGGAGTCGAACCCTGGTCATCAGAGCATTAGTCCAGCACCCAAACCACTACACCACACTGGTTCTCATTCTTCTCCAACTCAAGTGAATAGATTTTCTTCCTATCCACCTTTTTCACTGTCTCAACTCTCACATTCACACATGGTGATGGGGAATGCAGTACAATATCCTTTCTACAGGTATAGAACTTGGGAAGTGGGAGCATAACAGTTTGTCATTTATGGTACAGTAATTCTAGACTCATTTTTTTGAAATGCCATCTTTGCAGGTGGCTAAGAAATGGTTTTAGTTCCAAGAACAACAATTATAAGCAGAAATGCAGATCCCTCAAAATGCTAATGTGTGTGTCTAACTTAACACTTCATTTGCATGCAGAAAAATCTCCATCAGAAAAAAACAACATAATTAATAACACATTCTGTATACTTTCAATATTCCCACTGAGTCTGTACAGTGGGAATACCATTAAAATTCTGTTTCCAGTAATGTGGCTTGAGTTACAAATGCCAGATGTCTTTTCCCTGACTGTCTATCATGTGACAACCCAACTGGTATCTAAGAGCAAAATAGTAGGTATTTTCTGGGAAACTTGCAATATTCAAACAGTCAGTCAGTTATTAATGGGGGAAATCTCTGGGTAGTTAATGCACATGTGTCAGAGTTTCAAACTTTTGTGTAAATCCCTAGGGAAAGCCACAGTGACAGATGCATTCAAGACAGAATAGCAAGTGGGCTAAGCAGTCAGATG
Organism: Phrynosoma platyrhinos; assembly: GCA_020142125.1. Lineage (NCBI taxonomy): Eukaryota > Metazoa > Chordata > Lepidosauria > Squamata > Phrynosomatidae > Phrynosoma > Phrynosoma platyrhinos. The sequence continues at coordinate 292,822,366 of CM034703.1, forward strand.
GAGATCATTAGTTGGTGTGACAAGTCACAACTCTTGAGTGATTAAGAAGTAACAGTTGACAAGAATCATACATAAATTATATATGATTCAGTTAGCATTCCATAATATTTTAATATGCATCTCTAAATTTTAGTGTTATTTGAAAAGGTAGACATTTAAGAAACACATTTGCAGAATTACTCAGGCACCTTAGCAATATAAATAAAATGCCATCATAAAGATGAACTGAATCACCTAAACTGAGCTCTACAAGCTAATGGGTTACTCCAGCTCCGACATAAGAAGAGTGGCCAGACTCAGAAAAAAACACAGGAGTGAAGAAAAACAACCACCCAAAGGGAAGGTATTTTTACCATACATCAAAGGAGTCACAGACAGAATAGGTTAACTGATGAGGAAACACAACCTCTAAATGATCTACAGATCAATCAAGAAAAACCAGAAAATGCTGCACTCAGCAGATACAAGAGACCGTCTCATGGCTGCAGGAGTTTACCACAATCTGTGCAGCTGTGGACAAGTCTATATAGGGATCACAAAACACAGTGTTCAAACACAAATCAAGGAACATGAGAGACACTGAAGACTGGGCCAGTCTGAAAAATCAGCAGTAGCAGAACACATTATAAACCAACCTGGGCACAAAATGCTATTTGAAAACACTGAAATTCTGGGCTATGCCAACAACTATCAGGTCAGAATGCACAGGGAAGCCACTGAAATCCTGGACAATTTCAACAGGAAAGAAGAAACCCTGAAAGTAAACAAAGTTTGGCTACCAGTCCTCAAAAACACCAAAATCAGGACTCGGCAAATGCAAATGAACTTCACTTAGGGTCAGGGGGTTTCCTAGCAGATAATGGACCATTATTTAAACAGACACTAATCCTCCTCGCATATCCTCACACCCTGAGGCCTTGCCTCAATAGAAAATACACAGATTTACATGCTAATTTACATGCTAATTCCCAGCTGACAATAGACCATCAATTAAATAGACACTAATCCTCCTCACATATCCTTCCACCCTGAGGCCTTGCCTCAACAGAACAATACATAGATTTACATGCTAATCCTCTCAACCAAGGGTCACACAGTGTGTGTGTGTGATATATATCAAACACACCTCCATGCCACCATTCTCTGAAGATGACAGCCACAGATGCAGCAAAATGTCAGGAGTACATTCTTCTATAACACAGCCTCACATCCTGAAAAACCCACAAAAACCTAAAAATGCCATCATGTTCAAGCTACACTGAAGGAACTGATGGCTCACAGAAGAAGTGAAGTGAAATTACATTTTCATGTGAAACAATCCAGAAGTGTATGTATTAATCCAGCAGACTAATTTACAAAACCTCAAACTAATGTCATGTTCAAAGTTATAAGACGTTATACTTGAGTGAAGGAGTGAGCAGAGGGCAGCCATCTTGATGTTGCTGAACTCAGCAAACAAAGCCAATAGTAGGGATATTGGGAGTTGCAGTCCAAGAATATTGGGAGGGTGACACTTTGTTCATCCTTGTTCTGGGGATGTGCCCTTTTAAAAATAAATACCACATGTGGACAGGCAGCTTCCTAAGTATTCACATAGATTATTTTAAATTTTAAGCCAGGCAGACTTTGGGATAACATTCATAGTGCACAGGAAAGATTACTGTATGAAATTCTGCTGTGTGTATTATGGCACAGGCAAGGGCTTGCTTTTCAGATATGCATCTTTAATTGGTTATCCCCCCCCAAAAAAACTATCTTTTCATCTAAATTCACAAGAAATCCTCCTCTTAGGATTATGTATGTCACCTTCAAAGACAGGAGTCAAGGCCCTTTTCTGTCTAGACAGGATTTCTAGGCACCTATGCTTTTATTTGTTTTAGCTGTTATTATATTTACATCCCAACTGTTCCCCAGTTTTGGGACCCAACGTGGCTTGTAGCAGTTAAAACAAACAAACAAAAATCATACAGAGAAGTTAAAAATGTAATTGAAATATCAGTAACATTAAAAGCAGTTAAAAAGAAAATACAAATATACATTACAACACATTATGCAGGGCTCGTTCTCCTTGGGCAACTAGTCTTCAAAGCCTGTCAAAAGTAAAAAGTCTTCACCTGCCTGAAGAAAGATAGCAAGAAGAGCACCAGTGTAACATTTCTCACCTGTTGTGTTGAGAGACAGATTTTCCCATCACAAAACAAGGTAGAAGCTATTGTGTCACATTTTGCTTTACATTACATAACTGTGTAAGAGTCCTAGTTATTATAGCTTACTTTCTGCAAATATGAAGTATTAAGGTGAAAATAAAGATATGCCCTACAAAGAATAAAATAATACATAATTTTGTGCAAATAGTTGTGTGCGTATGTGAGAACGGATCTGTATTTTAGTTTTACCTTTTTTTAGCATGCAGTTCTGTTCAGCTAAGTTAGAAATAACTTTTCCTTAAGTGAAAAAAGGTTTCTCTTAGTAAAAGTGTGTGTGTGGAGGGAAAGATGCTATTGAATCCCAGCCATATCTTACTTTGCTTTTAAACTTTAAAGCATTTAAAATAAAAAAAAGAATGTGACACATTACCTCAAACTGCCATCCTAGTCTGTTATGATTAGAACAGACATATGTTAAACCAATAAAATATGCATGTTAAAATCTGATGGAGAGACCCTGCAAGCTTTCTGATTGTTCCCTTGAGAGACTCCCTAGGTAAAAAAGAACTTGAATATATTTCTGTCTTATTAGCAGCTGAAAAATTATGCTTATGGAAGAATTCTTGAGAGAGAAAAAAGGTAACATATTATCAGTTGATGGGTGGAAAATAAAGGCACTGGAATATTGTAGCACTGTCAAAAGTGACATATCTTATTAAATTTAAAGAAAGTAGAATAAATAATAAACTGGTGAAAAATCCACCCTGGGAGTCTGAATAAGTTTATTGCTTCTTAGAAAGAGTGATAAATCTGACTTTCTAACTCCCACCCCTTTTCAGCAATGCCTCTTAATAAAGGGCATGCCTAGACAGGTAGAGATGGCACCCAAGCCCGATGTATGGTTCAACCTGTGAATCAGATATCTATGAAATAGCCAGGGATCGATAACTAAATCCACCAAGGTTACTAATTGGTCCAGACCATTGAATTCCTCCTCCTGTTAAGTATCTGGATCCGTAAAAGAGCCTATTATTATATTCTCACAGATAGCAAGGATCTATGAACAGCCTCACAGATGCTTACAAAGAGGCAACAAATAAGGAGTAGTAATAAGCAATTTCCCTAGAAAGGAAAGGTCAGTCTTTATAATATCAATAATGTATTTTTTAAATGTAGAAATTTCATAAAGTGCTTAGGGGGATTTCTGCCCATAAAACAAACAATAGTAAAACCTATCCCTTAACCTTTAACTGTATTGGTAAACTTGGTTAAAATAGCTCCAAGGCAAGAATAAGGAAAGCTTGCTTTTAATCACATTAATTTTATTTTCTGAGGAGCTTTCTACAATGTGTTCTTAATAATTTAGCCATGGACTCTGGTGTCACATAAAAAATAAATGAGCCACACAGTTTAAATGAACAGTGCAATGTTCATCCATCTGGATTTAAATTCATAATTTTATATTATATTAATGTCAGCTGGCACTCATTGGGGCTGGTAGGGCAAGGTGACCAGTAGAAAGTGACGCCTAAGCCAACATTAGGAAGGGCCAACCAATTTCAGTATTGTCCTCTTCTTCTTTAGGGTCTGAAACAAAACAAAACAAATGTGTTTTTCCAGTGATGGGAATCCCTGATGAGATTTGTTGACTTATGAGAATCTTTGCAGTTCAGGAATTTTTCTGCAAAATTCACCGGGAGAGGGGAGGCACAGAAAACACTACAGGAGAAACAGCATTTTGTAGTCCTTAACACAGGTAGGCAGAGATGTGTTCCTCCAGATGTTTTGGACACAACTTTCCCATCATGCTCACTTGGGCTTCTAGGAGTTACCATAGCATGGTAAAAAAAACCAGTATAAGTAGGCATAGAGAATTGCTGGGGGCATGTAAAGTTGGCCCTCTACATTTGTGGCTTTGACTTTTGTAGATTTGATTACTTGGGGCTTTGATTAATATGTTCTCTCTGGAAATGTCTAGGTCCTCCAGCGCAACTCTGCTAGAAATTGACCATAGAGTTGTGCCGGACAATCTAGAGGTTCCTAGAGAAAACACTTCTCTAGGCATTTGATTGATGTCAACCACAGAGTTGCACTGGAGGATCTAGAGATTCCTAGAGAGATGTTTTCTCAGGTAAAAAGAATAGTGTTTTTTATTTACAGTTTTTCCACATTCATGGGGGTCCTTTACCCCTAACCCCCATGAATGTGGAGGGATCAGTGTATTTATATTACATAGCTTCCCCCTCCCAAGATCCCTCTTGTCTTGTCTAGTCTACCCCTACACCACCTCCAAATAGGTTTAGCCCTTGGATAGTGCCTTTAAATTCCATACTAAAACCCTGAGCAAATTCATTATCCTACCAACATCGGGGCTGCCAACTGCTGCGACTCATTAGCAACATGCAGAATTGTCTTGAGGTGACATGCTAAATGAATTTGCCATAGAATGAGATTGATCCAAGGGTGGTTAAAAATAGAAAAAAAGAGAGAGAGAGAAAAAGAGAGAGCGAGCAGTTTTGCTTCTCCCCTCACCCACCTTGAGCCCATCATCAAAGATCAGGCTTCTCACACCCTCTAATCCACACACTTCAATTTTTTAAAAAATAAAATTAGATTGTATTTCACATTCATCTGTGGATAATAAAGAATATCATTTCTCAGATCAGAAAATAAAATCATCCCAAAAACATTCAAAGTGCTTTTCCTCAACTCACAAAACAAAATAAATATGATTGCTCCTTAAAAGAGCTTTAATTCTTTCTGCAGTACTGAACCCAGAGAAAAACAAAACAAAGCACATGTTCCTTCTCCCTTCCCTCTTGGAGAGGGGTTTCAGCAGAAGGATAGTCCTTCTAGGCAGCCAGGAAAAATGAAAGCAAAGTAGCAGAAGCAGCTGTAACCTAGCCCAGGCACCAGCCTGCTAGCTTGTTTTTTTACGGGCAAAGATCTCCTATAACCTCCTGCAACCTTCTGTACTTTTATGGGGAACAAATGTGATGAGTCTTTTATAGGGGACTTGCCCACTGAGGACCTCTACAGAGGGTGCTTTGCAGCGTCTTGGAGGAAGGGAAGGGGAGGGGCAGCAACACGCTGGGTGCCCCAACCCCTCCCCAAGGATGCCATGATGGCACACACCATTACACAATGCATGTGCCGTCAAGATGTCCTTCCGGTGCAGCGTCTTGTTGCGCTGCACCAGAAGAGCCACAGAAGAGTCGCATGGCGGCTCTTGATGCGTCCCGTCTGCCGGCTCTGAAAAGAGCGGCATTTTACCGCTCCTTTCAGGGCTGGCAGAAGTGAGGATTGGGGCTGAGGCGTGGGGCAGCCTCGGCCCCAATCCTCTGCTTCCCAGGGTGGCCCATGGCCGCCCGTCTGCATCCCCACTGAGTTCAGCCAATATAAACTCAATGAAATGATTAAGGAGGAAGCCATCACCTCCTTACAAGCCATCATGGGTTGTAATAATTTAAGTCAATATTAGTTTCATTATATCAGTTCTGGGGGATTCCTGTTCGACCCTTTGGCCACTGGGGCTCCTTAGGGCTCAGTTTTGTCCTCCAAGTTATTTAATGTATATATGGTTGCTCTAGGAGAAATTGTCCAACATTTTGAGGTTTGGTGCCATCAGTATGCAGATGATATGCAACTCTATTGCTCCTTTCACCACAAGCCAAGGAAACTGTTTCAGTCCTTAAGCAGTGCTTGTCACCACTAATGGACTGGATGAGACTGAACAAACTGAAATTTGTCATTTTTGAAAAGTGTCTGGATAAGTGAGGCTGGGGTCCAGGCTGCAGATGGCTTGCATTCCCTGGCTGCGTTTGAGTGTGATAACACCTGCTTTTAAATTTAAATGTGATTTTATCCCATGAGGGATAAGCCGCTTTAAAGTAAATATTATCTCCTTTATCCAGTCAAGATGGAGGTGATCATGGTAAGGTGAAAGCAGATGAACCAATATGTGCCTGTGCAGGATATGTGCCTGTGAAGACCAGGTCCACAGTTTGGATGTGCTCCTGGATTTAACCTTAAGCCTGGAAGCTTAAGTTTCTATGGGGACTAGGAATATATTTCCATAATTAAAATTTGTGTGCCAGTTGCACCTGTTTCTTGTGACATAGATCTGGCCATGCTGCCACATGCCACGGTGGCACTTGACACATGTTACAGCCCAGCTGAACTACTATAACATGATCTGCATGGGCCTGGCTTTGAAGAGTGTTTGGAAACTAGTCCAAAGAGCAACAGGCAGATTACTGACTTGGCTTGGCTACAAGGACTACACAATTCCTTTGTTGAAACAGATTCACTGGTTTCCAGACTATTTCCAGGCACAATTTAAAGTACTGGTTTTGACCTATAAAGCCCTGTACAGCTGAGATCCAGGTTATTTGAAGGACCATATTTTTTCTTATGACCTACCAGAATTTGAGATCTACTGAAGAGCCCCCCCCCCCCCATAGATCTGATGGAGAGGGCCCTTCCAGTGCCTGCCCCCAGGCTCTGGAACTCCCTTTCCAGATAAGCTTGACTAGTACCTTCTCTAATGTTTTTCCATACCCAAATAAAGACTTTTCTGTTTTGACAGGTATTTGACATGTGTTTTCTGTTTCTCCCAGTTTCAGGGGTATCTGGATGACACTGATTATCTGGATCCATTATAATCTGTATTCAGGCTTGGTTATGGGACAGAGGTAGCTTTGGTAGGTGACCAATGTTGGGAACTGAACAGGGGAGAATGTGCCCCTATTGAATGAAGCTACTATTGCTATTGGTTCTGCTGGACCTCTCAGAGGCATTTAATATCATCAACCATGGTATCTTTTTTCGGATGCCTTGCTAGGATGGGACTTGGATGCACCGTTCTGAAGTAACTTCATTCCTTCCTGGAGAGAAGGCAGTGCTCGGGGAACCTATTTAATTTCTTGGAGGTTGACCTGTGGGGTCTCACGGGGCTCTGTTTTGTCCCCTGTGCTATTTAATATATACATGAAACAGATGAAAGAGTGTGCCTGGAGTGTGGGGGTCAGACACCAATAAGCTCACAACACCCATTTTAATTATTATTTTCCACTTAATTCCAAGGAAGCTGTTTCTGTGCTAAACTTGTGTCTGACATGTATAACGGCTTGGATGAATCATAGAATAATAGAATCATAGGGTTGGAAGAGATCACAAGGGCCATCCAGTCCAACCCCCCGCCATGCAG
>CM034703.1:292833203-292861430 GCA_020142125.1 Phrynosoma platyrhinos
GGGAATGGAAACATTGTTCTGGTGTTACAAAGTCCTCTGTCTGAATAAATTTACACTTAATATTTCCTCCTGCAACACTTCAACAAGAGCAACAACAAGGGCTCAACCAACCATCTCAATTTACACTGCACAGCTTTTAACTTCAAAAATAGAAAGGCATTATCCTACTGCAAGAAAACCGCAAGAACTAGAAACTGTCAGCTCCCCCCCCCCCCCCCCCCCCCCCCCCCCGCTGGTGCAGAGCCCTTTCTGTTCATGACAACTGTGGAAGCATCCAAACACTTTTTTCCCACCATGTAATGACTTTTCAGTTGCAGCATAGTGACATGTCTGTGAATCTAGAGGGATAGCTGTGTTCATCTGCCACACCTTAAAAGATTAAGCAATTTATTGCCACATAAACTTGTGTGGAAAAGAGTTCATTAAAGCTTATGCTGCAATTAATTTGGGAATCTTTAAGGAGCCAGAAGACATTTTGTTGCCTTCTCTGTTAATCAAGGTTATCTGAAAGGACAAACTACAAACTGTATTTTGTATATGGTGTTCAAGTGGATACAGCTTCTATACTTGTTTACCCCTTCCTTTTTAATATGTAAAAATGGGTTTGATATGGAGGAAGGGAAAGAACAGAGATCCAATGTGAAGAGGAAGATGTGATATCCTTTTATTTCTCCCTACCTCTCTTTCTGTTACTGTTCTGATCCTGCCTGTCTTACTTGGGGTGTCTCCTCATAGGATTTACTAGGTGATGGGGGTTACACAAGGAGGGACACCTACAGCTCCTTATGCACAGTGCCAACCAATGTTAGCTATGGTGTCACTACAATTCACTCCTGTCAGTGACACCCACCACTACTACTGCTGCCCAGTATCTGTTTGTCTCCCTGTGTCATTCCTCCTGTTGTTGTTATTAATTCAACTCATTTTTTAAGGGGCTGAAATGTCAGTACTGAATTCAGACACTACATAGGTGATGCTACCTCAACTGATTTACTTTCAAGGTTATAGTGATATGGTATACTGACCTACAATAGGGTTTCTATAATCCAAGGAAAGTCTGGGAGTCTGGGTTGCAGTTAAGGAGCAGTACATGTTTCATTATGCTTGTTACAACTTATGCAGAGAAACCAACATCTCTGAACTTCCTCTGCATTCCCTGGAAATTTCCTAGTGAACTATACTCTTGCAAGAAGCTCTTATATAAATGCTTACTCAGTTGTTCTAAAAACCAAATGCTGACTATTTGCTGGTAGGTTAATAACGCAAGTGTATTTTTTTTAAGAATCTCTCAGGGAAGTTATTTTTAAACATAATTTCAGTATTCAAATGTAATTATGTGAACAGGAAAAAAAGCTATCAGCATATTGTCAGCAGCAGCAGTGTAATGGCCATAGTGATTTTACTGAAATAGTCCAGTAGGGAAAGTAAAATGCAAGATCAAGAACTTTTCACTGAAAACTAATACTAAAACACTTTGAAATGTTAGAGATGTTGTTCTGTGCCTTCAAATTGTTTCCACCTTATGGAGACCCTAAGGAGAACCTATCAAAGGGTTTCTTGGCAACCCTTCAGGAAGGGTTTGTCATTGCTTTCCTCCAAGGCTGAGAGAGTGTTATTTGTTCAAAGTTACCTAGTATGTTTCAAGGGCTGAGCAGGGATTCGAATTCTGCTCTTAAGAGTCTTAATCCAGCACTCAAACCACTACATCTCACTGGCTGTTAGATGCATGAATAATTTTGACCACTTGGTAACCAGTGAACAGACATGGATTTTTCTTCACAGCTACTGAATTACAGTTATAGATAATTACATGTTGATTCCTGGAGGCATGTAAAATGAAATGGTAGCCCTATGTCTGAAAGTTGGATAGAATAAATTTTCCACTATAGCTGACTTTATAATTGGCCCTAATAACACCCATACTGAAACAATGGGCAGGGCATTATATTCCATGACACTGCACTATGGCTGCCTCTGTACTGAAAGTTAATCTTAAAGGAGCAATCTTAAATTATAGATTTACTGCAATGTGGTGAAAGTAGGATTCTTTTTTTAGTAGATTTGGTAGATTACTAATAGCCATATATTATGTGTCCACATGGAACAATTTTAAGCAGGCATCACATGACTGTCAACATTTTCCCAGGTTTTTTATTTAAGCATTTCCATTAGGTACTTTGGTACTGCTGATACAAATCTTTAAAACTATGCTTTAACATGATGGCACAGTTTTGAACCATGTTTAGGTAATAACAGAGAACAATATTTTGTTGTGCTCATCACTATAATTGTTATTGTACAAAATCCTTTCTGAAAGTGATCATTTTGTTTGTCTATTCATTTTGCCATCTGCCAGCCAAACAAACATTGACTTTTTGACTGTTGCAAATGCAACTGCCTTGTTAACTTCATTTTCTGAAAAGTAGCATCAATGAAGATGGCTCCAGTTACACAATGGGCTTTGATAAACATCCCATGTCCCAGAGGAGAATGAATCATTTTACAGACTGTAAAATGATTGGTTTCACTGAGTAAGAAACAAGGGAATTTTTATTTGTGAGGTTGCATTTGAGATTTGAGCTCTAGAAGACCTCAAAACCTATACACTTGATTTAGTCTAAATTATTAACCCCTCACTGCACACCATCTATAATAATATCATTTTATAGATTAAAGATGTAGAAACAATGTACTCTTCCTCTTAGAAGAAAACTCACATTAACTGTTTATGTCCTACCTTTCATACATGAATGTAGTCACAAATGCATATCATGTAAAATAGATGAGAACAAGAGTCTTTCCAATAAAAGCCATGGGAACAGGAAAAACAGGAAGAAATCTTTACAGCCAAAGTGCCCAAATTTTAGACTATCCTGTCACTGAGCTTTATGGAATATGAGGCGACTACATGAAAATCCACCCAGTTAACATGGTCAGGCAAAAGGTATAATGTATCTCATTGTACTTTATTATATTGGTCATTTATTTGTTTCAGTCATTTCAACCCACCCTTCAAGCATATTCCTAAGATGGTTTACATTTAATTCCACACTTTACTAGACTCCAACCATGAATGTGTTGTCTAGGTGTGAAGGATTCTCACCTCTCTGCAGAATGTTGAAGAAAAGATGAAATGTAATCTGTTCGAGTGTTTTACTTTGGTATCTTCTACATGATGTGTGTGGGGAGGTAGAACTTTGTTGCTGTGTGACTACAAGTCATTTCTGACTTATGGTGACCCAATAATTGTATTTTCTTGGTAAGATTTATTGAGAGGAGGTTTGCCATTGCCATCCCCTGAGGCTGAGAGCATATGACTTGCCCAAGGTCACCCAATGAGTTTCCATGGTCAAATGGGGAATCAAACTCTGATCTGCAGTCACAGTGCAAACCCCACCCCCTGTGATTTTATCATCTTCATTTTTTATATGTGAAGTCGAAGTTGAATGGATACATATAGGATGTGCATGGCATCCATTTTTTTTTTTTGTAGGTTTTACGGACTATGTGGCCATGTTCTGAAAAAAAAAATATCCCTGACATTTCGCCTGCATCTTCAGAAGTTGGTGGCATGGAAGTGAGTGGGGTATATATAGTGTGTGGCCTTTGGTTGGGAGGAGGTGATTTACATATTAATCTGTGTTTTGGTCTGTTGTTGAATGACAAGGCCTCAGGATGGAAGGATATATGGGAGAATACGGATATCTATTTAATTAGCAATCCATTGTCTGTGGGGAAACCCTCTGACTCTGGGTGATATTCATTTGCATGTGAGTTTTGATTTTGATGTTTTTCAGGACCATAGCCAAACTTTGTTTACTTTCAGGTTTTTTTCTTTCCTGTTGAAGTTGTCCAGGTGCTTGTGGATTTCAATGGCCTCCCTATGCCTTCTGACTTGATAATTGTTGGCATGGTCCAGAAATTCAGTGTTCTCGAATAGCATTTTATGCCCAGGTTGGTTTATAATATGTTCTGCTACTGATGATTTTTCTGGCTGGCCCAGTGTGCAGTGTCTCTCGTGTTCCTTAATTTGTATTTGAACATTGCATTTTGTGATCCCTATGTAGATGTGTCCACAGCTGTGCAGTATGTGGTAGACCCTTGCGGCCATGAGAGGGTCTCTCCTGTCCTTCGCTGAACTCAGCATTTGCTGGATTTTCTTGGTTGGTTGTAGATCATTCGGAGGTTGGATATATACATATAGGATGTATATGTGTTTGGATATATGTATATGGGGAAGTCTGGCTTCAGATCAGGGCTTCTGAAGCTTTCTGATGTGCAGAAATGGCAGGGATTTATTCCTCCAATGTGCCAGGGATTGGCACCACATTTGTGCCAGCTGACTACATTTGTTTCTTTCCTTCCTGGAAATTCACCAGGAATTGGAAGTCAATGGCTCAGGGACCAGCAGCAGTCCATGGACCACCACTTGAGTATCACTGTTCTAGATATTGCTGAAAAATTGGGGATACTAAAAGTATATATACCTGTCCCTTTTTATCACACAAATGTTTTTGCCTATAGCATTAATTATCCTTTTGTTTAAATTGGGATATGAAGGAATATTTGCTTTTGTTTTTCATTTTTAGTCATGAGAAAATTTTATTTTTTTTTAGACAGGAAAGAAATATGAGCATGCCATTATACAAAATACCACCCAATAAAGCCGTACTTTTGAGTGACTGCCAAATATACTGTAGTAGTTTTGTCATGATTCAGTGGGGATCAAGGTGACACACTTCAGGTTCCATGAATGATTATTTGTATGTAAATTCCATCCTTTCCAACAGGACTTATCTATACTTTTTATTAATATTCATAAATTAAGCATTTATTTGGTTTCCAAAAGGCAGGGAAGTTGATGACATTTATCTACTCACCTCCAGAATGTGGTGGCGGCCCACACAGCAATACCATCCCTTGTCCTTGTCGGACAGACACTGTACTTCTAGTCCTGGTTTTGAATTTTTCAAGATCTGTAAGGAAGAGAGGAACAAGTAAATGTTATTGCACTGTTTCCAAATAGGGAGAGAGAGAGACAACTGATCACTTAAATTGAGTAGAAAACAAATAAACAAACAAAAACAAACAGGAGTTGTATGTATGAGGCTGGGTCCTGAAAATATCCACCTCTCTAAAGAGGGCTTTCCTGTCCTTCTGCAGCAGTGTTGGTGGAATACTCCCTCTTTGTCACCATCTATACAAGCTGGTATTTCACAGCATGGATTTCAGATGTGAAGGGTTGCAAACATAGAACCATAGAGGTAGAAATCAAAGATACAGTCATGCTAGTCTGTAGAATCAGTATGTAGAGAGATGTTGTAGCACCATTGAGACTAACTAAAGAAAGAAGTTGGCAGCATGAGTTTTCATAGGCTTAAATCTAGTTCCTCAGATGCATTTGGACTGCATCTGAGGAAATAGACTTAAGTCTACAAAATCTCATGCTGCCAACTTCTTTCTTTAGTTAGTCTCAAAGGTGCTACAACATCTCTCTACATACTGATAGAATCATATAATATGTTGGCCACCTAGTTGGCCCATGCTAGATACAAAAAATCTGGAACAGCATTTCTAGTTGGAAATCTTTAGCCTCTGCCTGAAGACCTCCAGAAAGAGGAAGAAAATAACCTCCCACCAAGGTAATTGGTTAGCGTGTCCAATTTTCTTTTTCCTTTATAAGTTTTACCACTAAAATAGTTAACTAGTTAACCAATTAAAGGTAATATTTTAACAGAATTTACCATTCTGTAGTCAAACTTTATTTGGTTTAGTTGTACCCCTTTACATATCTGTTATGCCATGGATCAGACCTCCAGCTATATGGAAAGTGTTATCATTTCCCTTACCCTTATCTTATCCTGCCTAAACATGTCCAGTTCATTCATTATTTCCTCATCACATTTGTTTTCCATTCTATCATCACATCTTTATAGCACTTTTCTGAATCCATTCTAATTTGTCTCTATCCTTCTTAAAGTGTGGCACCCAGAACAAGGCACTATACTCAAGATTTGTTCTGTACAGTGTGCAGTAAGGTAAAAAATGATTTACAATGAAATGCAGTATGTTGGAACAATGTTCCTTTAAACAGTTGTAAAATATTTGGTATGGCTAGAATTGTTAAATCAGAGTACTTGGCATGATACAAAGGCTTGCAATAGAGATTGCATCATGCTGAGTAGCACCAGGTGACAAACATTAGGCAACTCTCTATATAAAAGCACTGAAACCCAAGGCACATGTGGGTTGAGGACAGTGGGTTGTTGTAATTGGACTGAAGCTGCATTACAACAGATGGAGTAAGTTGACAGGAGTTGTGAGGAGTGTTTGTACATATTTGAAAATATTGTAACTTATGATAAAGAACCCCCAAGGACTTGGAAGATATCAACAGGTGTCTGTGAATTTATTCAAGGTTGGTCTGTGCATTGCCAATACTCAGGATGTTATCACACGTGGGCCAGAAAGCGAAAATAAAGTGGAAATGAGGCATTTCTGAAAATAAATCTTGATTCCGCAAATAGCTTTCACATGTAATTACCTTAATTGTGAATTTACAGTAAGCGCATTTAATGTTCACACACAAGTGAGAAAAACCCGTAAATGTACTAGAAATGAGCTTCTTGCACATGCGCAGATAGAGGAATGCTCTCTGGAACCATGGGAAAAGCAGGGAAATGCTCCCAAATTCACATTTGCTTTTCACATTACGGTAAATGTGAAATTACCTTAATTTCGCATTTGCATTTCCTTCAAACAACTGAATTTCAAAAGATCTCGGTTAACACCAGTTTCTGTCCACTTTCTGTCCAGTTTCTGTGAGACGTCATGTGAAAATGCAGCACACAAATCCAGTTTCTGTTTGGGATTTGTGTGGATTAACCAGCAGATTTGCCCCCGTGTGATAACGTCCTTAAACTGAACTGATGCTTCTGTACTCTGCTACTGTTAGCTACTTCTGAGAGTATTTACCTCAGACAGTGCTATTAGTTGGCATCTCTGGGGGGGCCAAAGGGTTTGTTTTTGTTACTGCACTTCAAGCAGGACAGAAGAAATCTACCATAGTATGGGTGTTGGATTTGAACAAGCCATTCGATGCTTTTGGAGAGTATTCTGTAGCTTATTTCTGATCAGCACCCATCTCTATTGTGGGGCTTTTTCTCTTTCCCAAGAAACTGTCCTCCTGATACAACATATTTAAGAGGCAGAATGTATGCCTTGTTAAGGAGTCTGAGGAATCAAAAGGGGAAAGAAAAACTGTTTCTAATATTTAAGAACTCAATTATAGACAATAATGTCAGCATATTTCTGCTATACAGTGTTTCACAAACTCAAAACTCTGAATTCTGACTGTGAATGTCAGAAATCCACTTCGCACAAGTCTGAATCAGACTTCATATGTTTAACTGCTTCTATTACTTGTCTAGTAAATGAAAATATAGATCTGTGATGGATATTTAATTAATACATGCATATTTGTATACTACAGAACTGGAAGTCTATCCACAGAGAGTGAATTGCAACTCTACAGTAGCCATATGACCTGACATCTCACATAAGCAATTGAAATGTATAAAAACAAGGCTGGGGTTTCCACTTGAGCTACAAAATGTCTCTGAGAAGTTACTCCATCTTGATGAGAGATGGGTAGGATATATACGGTACCTCTGTTCCCTTATGGGTTGGGTGACAATATATTGAGATTCAGAAGTGGAGGCTGCTAATGTCCCCTCTATTACATCTATCATTCCATTGGGGACCCATGAGAACAACTATACAAAGAAAAGCTCAAAAAATGGCAAATTCTCTTCCCCAACAATACCAGTCACTCTGAAATAGCTCTTCTGTTCCACTGCTTTGTACATTAAGCACAAGCTTATTAATTGCCAAGGTTACTATTGTTGACCTAGCCAATGGCACCGGTTATTGATCAATTACTAGGGGAATTCAGTGCAAGAGCTCCAACAGCATTGAGTCACCCTCAGTGGCCTCTTATCTTATAAACTTGCTTGCTTTTATATTTTCTCTTTTTTTTAAAGAAAAAGCTTTTAGAGCCGCTCAGCCTTTGCTTGCTGATCTCAAAATTGTTGTTCAGCACAGCAGAAACCCAGAAAATACACAGGAGATAAATATATTGAACAGTTGGGAAGTAATTACATTGTTATAAAGGTGAGAAATTAGATTTTGATTTTTATCCCTCTTTGGTTCCCCCCCTCCCCATTAAAAAAGTAAAGCATACAATGGCAGTGGCAATACATCTTATTCTTACTTCCACGCACAACATATTTTATTTTATTTTTCAGTTAACCCAAATAATTCTTCAGAATACAGTCCCATTATGGTTTTTTGGTCCAATGCAACAAATTATCTTTGTTTATCTTTGGCAATCAAACAATATCTGGAGGGATAGACAGTCTTACCCTTGTTTTATACACAATATATATATATATATAACAGAAAGCTAGGACTTCTATGCATTCTCTTTCTTTCTCTTCTACTCTCCCTTTTCTGATTCTGGCTCATATTACAGACTGGGTTAATCCATTGTTTATGATTGCATCTTAAGCAAGGAAACTAACAAAGGGACCTGGGGAGGGGGGATGCAGATCAGTACATCAGTAAGGGTGGAAGGGTCTTAAATTTCCCAGTACATATCACTTTCAGCTGCTATTTGCCCCAGAAGAAAAGTGTTACTGCCATAAATAAAAGCTTTTCTGTAGCATATTTCTAAGATGAGGGAAGGTCTGTTTTTGCGGGGGGGGGGGGCAGGGTTGTGCACTAAATAGAAAACGGCACTTCCATTCATTTAAATGTTTAATTGGCAGGCTTGTTTCTTAAAATATTATGATGTGATAGGGAGACCCCACATTCAGATGAAAACAAGTTTTCCCTTATCTAGATACTAAATGTGCTTTCCATCTTTGAAATGTGGTGAAAAGGGTAGGGACAATGGGAAAATACCACTTCTGATCTTTTTCTCTATGAAAGAGAGAGATAGAAGACAGAATTCTAAATAGGTCCTATATATG
This sequence comes from Phrynosoma platyrhinos, assembly GCA_020142125.1. Taxonomy (NCBI): domain Eukaryota; kingdom Metazoa; phylum Chordata; class Lepidosauria; order Squamata; family Phrynosomatidae; genus Phrynosoma; species Phrynosoma platyrhinos. The sequence goes on from CM034703.1 coordinate 292,842,236, forward strand.
GTCAGAATACTTTATATGATCCCATTTCCCCCCTTTTATATTCTCCCCATTCTCTCTCTGCCATCAGAAATGAACTTGTGATACACCTGATTTATTGGAATACACAATTTTCCCAGTCCATTTGTTCACTTCTCCATATTCTGAAGGGTACAGATGACAATATGGGAATCATGAGAAGATCCATAATTTCCTGCTTGGCCCTGTTTTGGCTGCAACCCTGTCAGCTGTCATTAGCTGAGTATGCTTTAAGAAGTAATGCATAAACATTATAAAATGAATAAGCCTTCGCTAAAGTCATGGATTTCATTATGACATTCTGTGTGCTATTAAAATGAGAACAAACATAAAGAGTCATTTTAAAGCATTAACATTAATAGTGTTTTAGGAAAGCACAATGTTTCCTCATAAACCTTTAGCAGAGCTTCAAAAAGTTACTTTTTGGAACTACACTTCCCATATTCCCCAATGCATCATGATGAGGGAAATTCTGGGAGTTATAGTCTAAACAACGACTTTTGCAAACTCTGTCTTCTACACAGTTACTGACACATAACAAGTGTATTATGTACTTCAAATGGGAGACTGGCAAAACACAGAACATCTCTACCAAAATGTTGAACACAGTTTTTATTTCTCCCCTAAAAACCATTTTATTACCAAAGAAGTAGTCTGACTAGTTTTATGTTTTCCATTTAAACTACCTCTCAAAGGTTTACCACTTACCGTTGAGAATCATCCAGTTGAACAATGTGGGATAGTGCTGTGTGTACTACTATGAAGATCAATGGTCTGACACCAGTGAAGAAAATGAAAATAGCACCTTGCAGCTTGAAATGGCTGTAAATTATAGTACAATATAGATAGCGCAGCAATGGTGAGAGGAGTGTACAAGCCCTGTATGGCATTCTCAATCTTTTAATGATGGCTGGGAGATTGGGCAGCATTACGTCTGCCCTGAGGCACTATAGAATACAGGGTTTTTTTGAGATGTAGTTCGCCTTCTGAATCTGGTGAGATTGTGAGTGATTTCTGGATAGACACACTCACCCTTGAGCCACTGAAATAAATGTGGGATCTTCTGATCTAGTCACTGACTTCTCTGCATTATGAGCAAGGGGAGGGAGGGGTTGAACTGGAGGTTGAGGCTTCTCCAAATCATGTCATGTCTGAACTGCCCCACAGTGATAAAGGAACAATGGGAAATAACAGTAATAATAATAATAATAATAATAATAATAATAATAATAATAATAATAATAATATAGTTTATTTATATACCGCCCTAGTGGAGAACCAATCTGGGCGGTGAACAGTAGATTTATAAAATTACAATCATTAAACAGCAACCAATATCCCTCCTCCCCCCTTAAAAAATTATTAAATCAATACATTTAAAATAACTGCAATTAAGCAGCAATTAATCTAAAACAATAAAACCAATAATCAAGCGATGTTTAGTCTAGCTTCAGCTACAAAAGTATGTCTTCTCAACCTGTGTGAATATAGTAAAGTGAATAAGCAGCAGTACAGAAGAAATCTGTTCCATGATAGTAGTATTTTACATCTGAAATTACAGTTCAGGCTGATATCCAATAGTTACATTGGTGGTCCAGAGATAGAGGTAATGGCTGTAGCAATGCCTGCTCCCTTACCAATGACTGGCTGTAGGACTGTGCCTGGGAGCTGCCAAGACCCCTTTGCACTTGTGGGAGAAGCAGCAGCTGCTGCCAACGTCAATTCCCCACCCACCCACCCACCCATGAAGGGTAGAAGTTGCTTCTATGGTCTTGGTGCACAAGGTCTCTAATCATGTCCTGCTGGACAGGGGAGAATGGAGCTCTTCCTAAGAACCCCTGGCTGATGAAGCACACCAAAGGGCAAAGGCATTGTACAAGGAGGTACAGGATACCTCCTTCGACTATGGTCTTCAATGTATTCAAACTGATATAATTTGGGGTTATGTCGGTGTAACTCACCTAAGTCAATACCTGCTTTTGGATTGAACTGATGTGATAACACCCAACAGTTTGATTTGTGTTTAAGCACTCTATATTATGTCAGTTTAGAAGTGTGCATAAAACTTGAGAGTTGAGAGTAACACACTGGCTGGCCATTAAATGTCTTAGGGCACAGAAATGCCTTCTGGGAGTTGTTGTTGTTGTTAATTAATTAATTTGTTATTAAATAAGAACAACAACTCCCAGAAAGCATTTCTGTATGTTTGGATTGTAAACCGCTTTGGGTCCCAATTCTGGGAGAAAAGCAGGATACAAATTTAATTAATTAATTTGTACCCTGCTTTTCTCCCAGAATTGGGACCTCAATCTAAAAACACAGCACAATTAAAAATGTACAAAAGTGACAATTAAAATAGAATTTAAGGATAATCATTCTAATCCTTCCGACACATGCATTCCTAATAGTGATTTATTTCTGGCACAGTTATTTTGCAATTGACACACCTCCTTATAAGAACAAGAACCCATTTTTACAATCTTCCAATGAAAACCTTCTGTAATCCCTATTAACATTTATACCACATGTTTAACCTGGAATAGGCTTTATTTATTTATACCTCTGTAACATTCTTTACATGCAGGGAACTATTTCTCTTATTTATAGCCTAGAAATGGAGTCAGAGATACCAGTTTCTGAAATGTCCTATAACTTATAACATGGAAGTGGTGAGAACCACTTCTGCATGATGCAAATCCTTCTAATTTTGGCCCATGTTGTACACTGTAAACATATGCATAGTTGTTGTGTGTCTTCAAGTAATTTTTGTCCTCTGGTGACCATATTTGTACAATTTGTTCAGAGGGGGTTTGCCACTGGCTTCCCCTGAAGCTGAGATGGTGACCTGCCATTCTCGTCTCCCAGTGTACTAGTCCAACACTCAACCCACTACTCCATGCTGGCTTTTAAATATACATGTACAACACTACTGCACCAGGTCCCTGATTAAGAGATTCACAATCTAGAGCAATGATGGACACAATGAGTCTTAGGGAGTCCCCAGGGGCCCCAATGAAGTACCACACCCTTACATCTTACATTTTTTCCTCTCTTTTTTCTTAATGGAAAAGACTTTCATACCTTCTAGGGTGCATGTGGACATTTTGCCATGTCCTCCCAAGTGACACAGAAGCTGAGAGTCTACAGACAATACCTCACTAAACTATGATTGCTCTATGATTTCACTTTAACTGCTATGTCCGACTCCTGTGGCATGCTGGAGTTTGGTGAGGCCTAAGAGCTCCCTGACTGAGAATTCTAAATCCCCTTACCCAAAGTGCAAGGATTTCACAGGGGGCAGCCATATCAGTAAAAGTGGAATAATAGCACTATAATAGTATAGTGCAGTCAAATATGACATCTGCTCATAGCTGTAGCCCATCTACAAAGACTGCAGAGAATAACAACAAAATACAATAGCAAAGCCTGTATGAACTTGAATGGAGAAACAAAGGAAACAAAAACAAACAAACAAATAAAAAACACAAAAAGACCAGATATGTATAAACATTGCAATTATATCTATAAGAAGAAACCTGTAAAAACTCCATTAAGATCAGAAGTAACAACTATAAGGCAGAAAAGAGAAATACAGACAAGCAAAAGTTAGAAAATTCAGTACATTCTAGAAGGAAGTCAACTGTGACAACAACACAGATTTTGAAGAATTGAAAAGAGCAAAAAATCATCAGTACCAACATACAGAAATTAAAATAGGCCAGATACAGAAAGGGAAACTATCTACTTTGGTTTTGTCTCTATCATATCTGAGACACTAGGGCAGTCACACAGCAGCTGTTATGCACTACTGGAAGTGTAAAGAACCTCTCCTGAAACAGAAAAATAGACATGGGGTGGGGTAAGGAGAGAGGCACTTTTGTGGTCAGTTTAAACAAAAGATTGAAAAAATAATATACTTTTATGTGTTTTTTTTTAAAAAAAGATAAAACATAAAGAGTGAATAGGATTTAGGACCAATAAAAAACCCAGTGAGGAATATCATTAGGTTGCTTATGTGAAAAGGGCAGTGCGTGTGTATATGTGTGCACACCTTCATGCACCTTCACTGACCCTGCTTAGCTTCTATGATCAAAGGGGATTTGGTGCCTTCAGAGTATTTAGGTACAGAACCAGAAATGGGCTAGTATTTTTTATCATAAAAAAGAGCAGAACCAATGGAGAATAGAAACATGATGACAATAAAGCAGAGAGCACCTGCAGTACAAAAACTATTGAAAACTGAATACTGGCAGGAAATGTTCCTTGAGTTTTAGATAACAAAGAAGCCATTTGAAAGAATGCTTATCTTGAAGATTTAAAAAAAAAACCTGCTTCAAGATGTACAATTCTTTGATAAAAAAATTAAAACAATTTGCAATGTTTAATTGCGATGTATAATGCAATAGAATTGGTTGATGGGGTGTTGGGAGAGGCTTCCAGGGGGAAGAAGGGAGAAGAATTTTATTGCAACAGTGGTTGATGTTCCATCGGAGGACAGACAGTATTGGATATAATCCAATAAGGTTGCAATATTTAGAATAAAAAGAAAGAAGAAGAACCGAAGAATGGATAGATATATTAATGCAGTATAGATCATTAGCATTTATATAGCACTTTCAAGAGAGAGGAGCACTTCATATGCATTATCTCAATGATCTTATTGCACAGTGTTTCTTAACCTGTGGTCTGCATAAAACCCAGGGGCTGCAGTGTCATCACAGGAGAATCGCAAAGGCTTGATGTCTTGAAGACTGGTCATTTTACCTCTTCCCTGCAGTCGAATGGCCACATAACAGGAGCCAAGGCAAAGCCTGCCTAGCTGGGCTTGAGTGTTACCTGTCATGTTTCCACTCTGTGCAGGGAGAGGTGGGCTGAATGGCTGAGCAACAGTGGCAAGATCCAGCCTTTGTGCTTCTCTCTTTCTCCCTTCCTTTCCAGGTGGGAGCAGTCCAGTCTCCTCCCAAAAATGCTTCAACACCCTCTTTTTTTTGCCTTCTTCATGAGGAGGAGAGGAAGCCAAGATGAGGTGGGAAGGGGTGAAGAAATATTGTCTTCCACGTGTACAAAGGCCTTTCTGGACCGTGTTTTGTGATCTGTAGCTTGTGAGGAGTAGAGTTTCAATCTACTCCAGCCTCAGAGCAGATTGAGCAGCAATCTGCAGGCCAGCTAGCGTCTCAGCTCCTGTCATGTGGCTGCTCTGCTGTTGCTCAGCCTGAGTGGAACAGCCACATGATAGGAGCCAAAGCAAAGGCTGGCTGGCCAGGCATGCATATTACTATTAAATCTGCTCCAGCTGCAAACTGGCAGGAAGAAAAAGGAGACATCTTCCCTTTCTCTCTGGTACCTTTGAGGGAAAGTTTAATGGATGATGTAATTGTCAAGGGTTCAGTGTTCAGGTACTATTATTTGGGTTTTAAATCTTGAGTTAGGTCTTGGGGATCCACAGCAACCAAATATATTTAAATGTGGTCACTGGTAGAGAAAAGGTTAAGGACCACTGTTATAGCAGGTGTAAAGATAGGTCAGTCTTGGACTCGCTATATGGCGGATTGGGAGCCTGAAGCTGAGAGGGAGCAATTTTTCCTAAGGCTGTCTGTCCATGAATTGAATAAAAGAGTTAAATGAAAACAGAAAACAATAAACTCTTTAAAGGAAGCCAGAAAGCATCCATTACAATGAGAAAGATTAATGTAACCAAGAAAAAGTAGACTGGCAAAATAAATCAAAAATAACAACTGAGAAGGTGGAGGACCAAGTAACCAGGCTGAAATTTTGGAAAGATGGAAGAGAGTGAGCTGCCTGGGGAAGAAATGCAGGTATAAAAGATAAGGAGGATAAAAGATGAGTAGGGAAATAAGGGAAGGGAAGGGAGACAGTGGGATGTGAAATGGACTTAGTTTTACTAGACCTAGAAAGCAAAATACTAAAGATATAGTATAAGAAAAGGAAAAAGTTGGCTTGTAGAAACAAAATTGTTGTTGTGTACTTTCAAGTCATTTCAAATATATGGCAACTCTCAGGCTGCTTATCATGGGGTTTTCTTGGCAAGATTTGTTCAGATGGGGTTTGCTTTTGCCTTCCTCTGAGGATGGAAGAATGTGACTCATCCAAAGCGTCCCCCTGGTCAAGTAGGGATTTGAACTCTGGTCTTCAGAGTCATAGTCCAACACACAAACCACTACACCAAGCTGGCTCTTGAAGAAGCAAATCATGTAGAAGAAAAAGCATAACAAGGACTAGAATTTGAAGAGCGGATGGAAGAACAGGCATCCATAATAATATGAAGTAGTCTCTCATCCAATATCCTTAATTTAGGGGGCCATTCAGATGGTCCCTAAGGGGTGGCTTCATGCTGCCCTGGGAAACGCCGGATCAGGGCCACAGCAACCACATGCCATGGCCCAATCCTTTTTGGAGTGGCAAAAAGCCACCCTTATCACTGCTGCAGCAGCTCTTCTGCACCTCTTGTGGCCGGTGTATACAGGCCTTTAGTCTGAAATCTGTATGTGGGTCCTGGTTGCTTGAATGAGAACACAAGAATTTATAATTTAAATCCAACCCTTTTGGTGCTTACTTATACTTAGGGAGGTTAACAAAAATAAAACCAATCAAGATAAACAAAATACTAAACAAAAGATGTTACATTAATAGCAAACTGCTGCAGCAGATAAAACAATGTATACAACTTATAAAACAAGGATCTGCTGACATGGCAAATGGTCACATATGGCAAAATCCAACCAAAGTGGTTTACAATTTAGAAGATTATGGCACGGACAAAAAATCCCGATATAGAATCAGGATTATAAATTCAAAAGCAGATGTTATTGCACATGCCACAGCCGGGCGACTGCAATCCGGATGCAGCCCAGCCCCCAGATGTGCTTATTCAGCCAAATTTCAAAAACTGTAGCTTTCTTTTTTCAAAATTTGGCTGGATAAGTGCAGCTGGGGTCCGGACTGCATCCAGGTTGCAGTCGCCTGGCTGCTGGCACATGAGATAACATCCGCTTCTGAATTTACAATCTCAAATCTAGATCGGGACTTTTTGTCCATGTGATAATCTCCTTAATTTCATGAGGCAAAGAATGTCCTAGTTTAAGTGGGCCTACTGGGAAGGCCCTTTCTCTTGTGCTCAACAATTATGAATTCACCATAACTAGAATACAGGGCTTGTCCACATCTGTGAAAAATGCTGTATTCACCCTGAAGTCTATACTGGCAGTACTGATGATGTAAGATTACTTCTGGGGAGGATCCATAGTTTTTTAACCTGACTTTTCTCTGAAATGAGCAAAGCTGGGGGACAGCCCCAGCATTTCTCAGATACCCTGGAGTTATTTCAAATCCTTTTCCATGTGGACAACTGGAATGGGCCATGTGGACAATTGGAATTCAATCCAATCTAGTTGTCTTCATGACAAGAGCTGTGATATCACCCTTTCCTGCACTGAGCAATACAAGGAAAGGTATAGCCTGTTTTCTGAGCCGCTGCTCCTTCCTCATAGGTTGAAGCTATGTGAAAAGCCTGCCTGGCATACCACCAGTTCTGCTGAGGGCAGAAATAGATGCTCAGACTCCTTGTTGCTCACGTGTCTGGGCACCTGTTCCTATCCTTAGCAAAAATACTGGCAGGCAGGCTTTATAGGAGTGGTAGCAGCAGTGGATCCAAAAACAAGGGATGGGTCAGTGAGGCTGATGTGGTATCAGCCCAGCTGGCCCATGTGCACAACAATGCAATGTCACACTGGATTCGTCATGGTGCATGTGGTCACCATCATGGTCAGTCCAGGGCTGTTTCAGAGCAATAATGCTTTGGACTGGCCCTTGGATTAAGCAGTTGGTATAGATCAGGGGTAGGCAACCTTTCCCCTTTAAGGGCCGAGGGACTTCAGCTCCCAGAATCCCAGGAGCTATTGGCCAACATGGGACTATTGGCCAACATGGCTAAGGCTTCTGGGAGCTGAAGTCCCTCGGCCCTTAAAGGGGAAAGGTTGCCTACCCCTGGTATAGATGCACCCATAGGGAAGTGTCTCTGTTCAGGCTAGCTGGTAAGGGAGGCTGTATCCCTCTGATATGCTGGATGTGAGCCACATAGAGTCTTAATGCTCATCACCAAAAGTCTGAATTGTTAGCCAATGCACCCCTTCCAGGAACTGTGTGATGTAACCCTTTCAGCAAGCACCAATCAGCATTCTTGACAACACAAAACTGGGAAGGGTGGCTAACATAGTGGAATATAATTCAGAAAGAAAAGGAAAGAAAGATAAACTAGAAAATTGGGCATTAATTAGTAGAATGACATTCAATAGATATGACCATAAAATTCTACATTTAGGCTACAAAAATCAAATGCACAAGTGTAGGATGGGAGATGCATGGCTCAGTGGTACTACATGTGAAAAAGCCCTTGGGATTGTTGATCATAAATTCAGCATGAGCCAGCAATGTGATGCTGCCGCAAAGAAGATACATGCCATTTTAACCTGAATTAATAGAAGCATAGTTCTCAAATTGAGGGAAATAATATTCCTGCTATAATTTATGCTGGTCAGGCCTCATTTGGCATATTGCGTTCAGTTCTGCTTTTCTCATTTAAAGAAGAGTATGGACAAACTGAAGCAGGTTCAGAGAAGAGCAACTGGGATGAACTAGAGGAATTACTGAAATTATCAATAGACTAGATTATCTTTACAGAAAAGTTTACAAAATGTGTGTGAAGCAAGGAATGAGCATCATAGGAGGAAAAAAACAAATAAACAAAAGATAAAACCTATACATAAGGCTAGGATCCTATAGCAAGAAACTGCTTGTAAATCAAGTGGTCCAATAGTCTCCATATTATCTCAGGGAGGCAGCAATGGAGGCAAGAGTAATGACGGAAGGAAGTGACTGACTCCAATCTGCCTGTTATCTGAACATCTGGGCCCCAGCAGCCAAGCCACTATGGGAGAGTGACCTAGAAAACTGGCTTTGCAATTTTCCCTTTCAACATTGGCTGCTTCCTCCTCCTGAAACACTGAAACCACACTTTGCTTCTTTCTCTGAGGTTGCTGTCCTCTTCCCCTCCTCCTTCTAGGTAACATGGGGGCATAGAATCTCTTTCTGAAAAAAGTATCTACTAGCTCAAAAAACATCTCTGCTGTTAGAATGTGGAAGCCCTCAGAGAAATTGGCTTTCTAGCTTCAGGAGAAAATAAATGAAATTCAGAAATAACTGAAGGGTCGTCCCCCCAACCATAAGATGTGATTGCCAGTAGTTGTGACAGCTTCAAAAAGGATTAGAAGAAATTAATGGAGGTTAAGTCTATCAATGGCTATTAGCCACGACAGCTCAAATGAAGCATCCATATTCATAGTACATGTATGATTACTGAATGCCAGAGGCAAAATAATATATGTTCAGGTTTTGAGCTTCCCAGGTGATAAGTGTTGGTTTAGACAGATCTTTCTTTTGATCTAGCAAACAAATCGGGGACTGATCCTTACATACTTCCCCTATTATTTGCAAAAATGAACAGAACAGTCCCTGTTCTGTCCTGGATGACTCCTGTAATGATGTGGAGAATTAAGCAGCCGGATAATATCTTGGACACAAGAGCAATGGGACGAGATGAAATATCCATTAATACATCCTGCTGAGTGCATAGATATATTTCTATCCATATAGTAATCTCTCATAGCAGACATATAACAAAATGAGGTGGGGAGACAGATCTCCACAATATTTACCCAACAATATATTGCAAGAAACAAAGAAGAGTTTCCAAAATACCACACTACTAGTGAAATATTGGGTTCTCACTTCACTAAAATAGTAGGAGGTTTATATCACACGGAATATCTCCATTTGAAAACAAGCAAACAAACAAACAAACAAACAAACAAACAAACCACATTCTGCCTTACTTAGCCAAGGCATCTTGACCTCATATACAACACTGATTAATGGTAGAAAAGGAAAGATAAAATAATCTGCCCTTGTTTTTTGAAGTACCTGCAGCTCCACTTGAGTATATTTACCAGAGCACAAAATTGTGCATATATTGTGCTCCTTGTTTATGCTTTAAATGTGATCAACTGATTTCTCTCAAACCTATACTGTAATTACTCTGTATACAACGCTTGCATGGACTTTTTGACATTTAATGAAGGTTATTATGATGGATTAACCCCAAAATGTGATAAACAATTCTAAAAAGTTGCATCATGGCTGTTCCTATTTACCCCATAAATTTTTAGTATTATACCTGATTGCTGTCAGACACTATGATACAGTTGCCTTAATAGAAATTATTGATTTCTTCAGCTGACTTGTGTTACCTCAGGTAAGTTATTTAGCTTCTCCATGTCAAAGTTTGCTCATTTGAAATGATAAGTGTAATGATGCTTGAACTATCTTTGCTGCTGAAGAGGCCTAGTTAATTAATTTATGCTAAGAGTGTTGACACTTTAAGATGAAAGGTACTATATAGGTGCAAAGTATTGTAAGTACATGAACTCAAATCCTGTTTTCAGTATGAACTTTGTTTTTTCTCTAGCTCTGGTAACTCTTTTAAGTCACCTTCATTATCAAGGCAACCCAAAATTCTTAACTCACACAGCAGCAGTTTCTAACCTACCTGCTGTCCTAAAATAGATCGGCCTTGATTAAAATCACTGTATGTCATCCAAACAAGAGGAATTGCCAGCTTTATCTGGCACAGTATCACTACACATCTAGCATTTTCTCTGACTGGTAACCTTTTGTGCAAGGTGTTCTCTGACTCACTTTTGGAATATCAGATGTGTCACAATAGAAACAGAAAATCAAAGACAGTAGAAGATTAAAAACCTGACAACCAACAAGTCATGCCAGAGTGCTAAATATGAATATTTTAAACCTGGAACATATGGCATTTGATGATAGTAATTAGCCACCTTTGGCTTTAATAAACAGTATTTTTTTCACAAGTTTTAACACTAACAGGAAGTGCAAACATCAATATTTGCAAACTATAAATACTCAGGCTGATTTTTTGCCATTTTTTGCCATTTTCTCAATGGTGAATCCATGTGGTCATGTATGATTTATAAATTAAAACAGGCTGAAAGTAGCACATTAAGAAACATTTGGACTGTCATGAATATTCTATCAAAATTAATGTTGTGCTTTATTTGAATTAAATCAGGGGTAGGCAACCTTTTTGAGCCGGGGGCCGGGTTGCTATCCCTCAGACAATTGGGGAGCCGAAGCACCAAAAATAAATAAATAAAAAAATAAAAATAAAAATTTTAATTTTTTTTTAAAAAAATTAAAAATATGCATGCACACTGTCTCAGCCCCAGAAAAGCCATGGCAAACCCCCTGTGGAGATTTTTCCAAGAAAACCCCAAGCACAAGTAATAACAACAATAATCAATATCATCATGGTGGTCGGCAGTGGCGGCAGGACCGGCTTGGGGCCAGTCCAAAGGCCTCGGTGGCCCCACATCCAGCCCCGGGGCCTTAGCTTGCCTACCCCTGAATTAAATGCTGCTCTTCTGGATTTCAGAGTATATATGCTATCTGGCTACTACACATGTGTAACAAAATTCAAAATTTTCCTTTTGGCTATAATTTATTGAAATATTCAAAATAAGATGAAAACAAGCATGTAAAAAGTCTTCATTTAAGATGAAATTTGACACCTGTGAGCATTCAATCTGATTCTACTTTTGCAGCTGTTGTGTAACTTGAAATCATTTCTGACTTGTGGCAAATCTAAGGTGATCCTATCACAGGGTTTTCTGGAACTGAGAGTGTATGACTCACCGAAGGCAACCCAGTGACTTTACAGCAGAATGGGGGGAATCAAACCCTGATCTCCAGAGTTGAAGTCCAATGCTCAAGCCACACTGGGACTCAATTTTACTTTTACATCTTCCTAAAGAGGATTGTTACTTTTTGACAAATTACTTCCAAGGCTTATTGGGCTCAGCTACTTCCAATATAGGACTTCTCCTTTCCCTTATTATTATGTCACTACCTATCATAGGGTTTTGTTGGCTAGATTTGTTCAGAATAGGTTTGCCAGTGCCTTCCTCTGAGGCTGAGTGCAACTTTCCAAACATCATCCAGTGAGAAGTCGAAGGCTTTCATGGCCAGCATCCATGGTTTTTTGTGGGTTTTTTCGGGCTTTTTTTTGTGGGGTTTTTGTGGGTTTCTTTCGATGTTTCACCAGCATCTGTGAACTTTGAAGATGCCAGCCACAGATGCTGGCGAAACATCAGAAAGAAACTCTTCTAGAACATGGCCACACAGCCCAAAAAACCCCACAAAAAACTATCATCCAGTGAGTTTTATGGTCAAGCTGGGAGTCAAACCCTTATCTCACTGTTCTAGTCCAACACTCAGAAGTTGTTTAGACTTACTTACTTAATAAACAAAACTGTTGGATGTTTATTCTGGCTTAGAGGAGCCATGAAAAAATTACTGGGATTCTAAGGGTGATGTGAACTGAGGAGGATTGAACGCTGGCCTAAACTCTTTCAAAAATTGACATGGCAGTTGTTGTTTATGATCCTTCAGGCTACAGAGTGAATACCAGATTATCAGCTTCTAACATGATGGTCTATTCTCAATTTATTCACACTTGTAGGTGACAAATGTAACAATCCCAGAGGTAAGTTACAAATATCCTTTTCAATTTTGCTTTGTTACACTCTCTATGGACAGCTGTTAGTGTACAAATTACAAACAACTGCAATAGGGAACAAGGGTCACAAACACAGTATTTCTATCTGTATCTCAGTGATCCAACTGGAGACAAAGAAATTTGATTAATTATCTTACAATGCCAGCAACACAGAAGGTCACTCACTGCATATTCCACAAATACAAAGACAGCACAAACATTCATTTATTCCTTACATACAAGGAAACCCATTCAATAATCAACACATTTTCCCACATATTTCCATTCAAGCATACTTTTTGCACATTTTGTATAGAAGGTCTTTTTCTTCTTGTTCTTGGCCACAATGTGGAAATAATTCAACCAGTGAACTCAATGCACCCTCAAAACAATAATGAAAACAGTACAACGTCCCTGAGGACTTCATGTGTCTGAGGTCACTGGCAATTTGACAAACAGGCCACCATCTTTTATGAAAGCTAAGCTTTGTTTTGCATGTTCTTGTTTGCCAGAGGAATATTTTTATAGCCATTCTTCCTTTGGCTTAATTATTAACAACAACAACAATAGATAAATCAATTAAACATGTTTTTAAAGAATCAGAGTGCCTTATCATAATATTCCTCTGCATGTTTTTCCCCTTCCAGGAGATAATATATATGCACAGCCAAAATTAAACAGACATTTTCTTTCCAGCCATTTCAGCACAGTTCTCAATGCTATATTTTTATTATGCTTTTATATTTTATGATTTAAACTTGGTTTTATAATCTACCTAGGCAGATTTTGCTAATGGGAAGTATAGAATGTAGGAACACTGTTTTAAAACTCAGATCCTTTTACTGTTATCAGCACTATGCATTTAACACATTTGTTGTGAAGATGAACATTGTTAAAAGCAGATATGCACAAGCTTTATGTCTGAGTATGTAGGTCTTTGCTCCCACTTTGATTTTCCTTTCATGAGTTAACCACAATTACTACTTAAGTCCAAAATAAAAAAAAATATGACTGACAAACAAGTCAAGATGTACAGGTTAAATGAAAACCTTATAGTGCAATAGTTTCTTGGTTCAGACATAACAGGAAATGATTATTTATTTATTTGTTTATTGCACTTGTATCTTGCCTTTCTCTCAAAATGGGACCCAAGTCAACTTACAAAAATTTACAAAGATCCGGTGGGTGTGGAAGGTGAAAGCAGCATTTTGAAGGAGCTCCAGAGAAATGCAGCTCTGTGCTGTAGAATATTTACAACAAATAACACTTTATAAAATCAAGAGTATTGCTAAATCCTCTTGGTATCGAGAGTTCAGAGGAGCCCCACAGAAAACTTCATGCTGGGAGTGAAAAGAGAAAAGAAAAAAAGACGAGTTACTCGGAGAAAGCTTAGAAGTTCGTGAGGGGAGAATCCCAACAGCACAGCAGCAGCTGTTGCGGCTGTGCCGCTTAACACCAAACACTTTTTTTTTCTTCAATGCATTAAGCTGCGAAATAATTAAAGAATAAAGTCCACCAAGGCTGGAGACATGAATTTATCAGTGAATTAAAGAGGATTCCACAAAGGTTAACAACAAGAAAACAGAAAGAATAAGTTTAACTTAAGGAAGAGAGAGAAACAGCTGAGAGATAGAGAAAGAGCAGAAGCAGAGAGGGAGAAACAGCTGAGAGGCAAAGAGCAGAAGTGGAGAAGCAGAGAGGGGAAAACAGCTGAGAGACAGAGAAGGAACAAAAGTGGAGAAGCAAACAGAGAGTAAAAGCAGAGAGACAAAGGAAGAGCTGAAGTGGTGAGATACCTGGAATAAATGTAAATCTGAAATTAATGGAAACAAAGGAAAAAAATTAAAGAACGGGAATTATTAAATTAAAGACTAGAATTCATATGAAGAGAAATTAATAATACTTAAGAGAATCAACTTATTAATGGATATTAATTAAAGATTGAACTAATATAAGAATTATTTGAGACCTGATATAAAGGAATGGACTTAATTTAAAGGAAGTAACTGTAAGCTGTTGAATATATAGGATAAGAAATCCTAGAACTTTAAAGTAGAATGAACTCATTAATAAACCAAATTGAAAGGAATTGATTTATAGAATTGGAAGTAACTAAAGAATTAAATAAAGAGGTGGAATTAAATAAAAATGAAAATTAATTGAAAGGATTAAGAAGAAATCGATTGGATTGTAAATTGATTTAAAAATTAGCAGAAAGCAAGCTGAGAGATTTTACTCTCTGATAAGCAAAGAGAAAGTTATAAAATAAAAAAGATTGAGAAATAAAGAAAAAGAAACAAACAACAACAATAACAAAGGAAATATGTCAACAATAAGAATAATTACTTGATTTATAAAGATGCAGACACAGAAGCAAACACAGAGGAGACAATCTTCTGAACAGATTTTTATTTTGGAAGAAATGAAAAAAAAATGCAAACTCAAATGCAAATGGAAATGGAGAAGAATATGAGAAAGGAGATTCATTCATTACGCACGGATATAAAACAGTACATGAGAAGTGAGTTTATGGATATAAAAAATCATTGTAGGAAGTAACGAAAGAAGTGAATAATATCAAAAGAAGATTAGATAAAGCAGAAGAGATAACAGAAAATATAGAAGAGATAATGAAACAAAAAAGAGAGAGAAAAACAAGAATTAGATAAAAGCTTGGATGAAAAAGCTTTAGAAGAATATAAACAAAGGGAAAACTGTTTGAAAATCAGGGGCCTGAAAGAAATGAAAGGGAAAAATTTATATGATTATTTACTACCAATGTTATCAGAATACACAGAAATACCAAATCAAGTTAATCAGGGAAATCAATAAAATGTTCAGATTAAATTATCAAGTAGCAAAAGAAAAAGGATGGCCATGCGACATAGTGATTTACTTTATAAGGAAAAGAACAAGAGACAAAATACTCAAAATTAGCTATAAGAAAACTTTCATTGTGGATGGAGATAAAGATCTTTAAAGATATACCCAAAAAGAAATCTAAGGAAAAGGGAGAATTACAAGTTCTTGACTTCCTTATTGAATAAAAATGGAATTATTTATCAATGGGAAAAGTTGGAGGGAATCTCAGTCTTCTTCAAACAAAGATGGTACAGATTAAACCAAACTAAAGATTTTAACGCAGCAATAAACCTACAGTTAGACAGACTGTTGAGTAAAAAAGTGAAAGAAAACCGGGAAACTACCGAAAACCTTTTTTAATTTAATGGAGTTATTTAACTTGATAGATATATGGTGATACAAAAAGAAGAAATAAGAGAGTTCACTTTTTTCTCAGAGAGACGTAGATCATTTGCAAGAATTGATTATTTTTTATTTCTAAGACATTGTGTGCAAATATTAAAAAAAAACAACAACAGAAATACTGGCAAGAACCCACTCGGATCATAATCCAATTATGATAAATTTGAAAATTATAGAGAGTGAATATAGATGGAGATTACAGGATTATATATTGTGTGATGAAAAGATTATTTCAGAGGCAAAACAAGTGTTGAAGAATTACTTTCAAGAAAATTTGGGATGCGGCTAAGGTGGTAATTTGGGGATTCTTTAAACAGAAACATAAAGAAATATAAAAAGGAAGGGAAAATAAGATGAATTTAATATTGGATAAAATAATGAAAAAGAGAAAGAATTAACAAAAAGTATTAATAAAGATAATAGTAAAGTTACAGAAGATGTGGGAAATGGGAGTTGGGGAGATTTATATAGATATATAAAGGTAAAATGGCTAAAGATTTGAATTCAGTTAAACAGAGGGAAAGAAAAATTACAGATTCAAAGAAATTAGAAAGTAAGAGCTGACTTATAAGAAAATGAGTAAAATATATTGGAAAACAGGGTTAAAGAGGTGGGCTCAAAAATATAAAATGTTATTATAAAGAAGATAAGCAATTAAGCATAATGTGGAAATGAACCAGTGGGGGATGGACTAAGGAAGTAGTATGAATGTTATGTTTATGTATGTAAGTATGTATGTAAGTATGGAAGATGGAAGAATTGTTAAATGGAAGTCGGAAGAACTATTAAATGGATGATGGAAGAATGGTTATGTTATGTTAAGATATGAATGGAATGTAAGAATTGATTTTATTGTAGTAACTTATTTTAATCAATAAAAATGTATAAAAAAACAACTATAATTTTAAAAGATCCAATTAAAATATTAATTTAGCTAAAATGCTAAAAACATTTAAAATATACTTAAAACACAGTTTCAATAAAAGTTACACACATAAACACACATACATACAGCATACCTTATGAGGAAATAGATTGAAATTTATAAAAGGTCATGCTGACAATTTCTTTCTGTTAAAAGCTCATCGCATACTTAAATTGCCTTACCTGATCTGGTTTAAATTTTAAATTGGGCAGCATCCTGATATTATCAGAAGGATTTAGCCACTGAATCCATCCTGGTTCCATCCCTGCTCCCAGGTTACTCAGCATGGCACTTTATGAAGCCAGGAATTTTCTGGCTTGAGAAAATGGCCACTGGAGCATCCCTGTGAGTGGGGATGGACCCGGGCGGCAGATTTGGCAGCTAAATCCTTCTGATAATATCAGGATGCCGCCCAATTTAAATCTTAAATCAGATCAGGTAAGGCAATTTATTTAAGTATGCAATAAGCTCCTTAGTCTCAAAGGTGCTACAAGATCTCTCTACACACTTCACACAATGCAACTCCACAGTTAAAATTTAAAAACATGGCTAAATAAAAATGTCTTCATCTGCCAGCAGAAAGACAGGAGGAAGGGAGCCAACTGGATCTCTCTTGGAAGGGAGTTCCACATGCTGGGAACAGCCACAGAAAAGGCTTTCTCCCAAGTTCTCAGCAACTGTGCCTGCAAGGGTAGTGGGACTGTGAGACAGCTCCTCCTCAACAGATCTCAACACACACTCTAGTTATGAGGAGATATGGTCTTTCAAATAGTCTGGACCCAAGCAGTATAGAACTTTAAAGGTCATAATAAGCACTTTGAATTCTGCCCAGAAATGGACTGGTAACCAAATACAGCTGTTTCAATGGGGATGTATGTGTCACATGATCCCCATACCCAGTCTTGGTCAACATCCTAGCCACAGTGTTCTGGACACCCTGAAGTTTCCAATCAGTTTCCAAAAGCAGCCCCAGATATATTGTGTTACGGTAGTCTAAAAGTGATGTAAGCAAGGCATGTGTTAATATAGCCACATCTGGTTTCTCAAGGAATGAGTGCAGCTGGCATACTAGTTTTAAATATGAAAATATCCTCATGGCTATAACTGAAACCTGGGAATCCAGGGTCAGATCCAAGTGCAGGAGGACACTCAAATTGCAGACTTGAGATTTCAGGGGGTTAATCTCAGGTTTCTGGGTAGTTTACCTCTCTGTGCAGTAGAAATAATGATGAAGGTGAAAAGAAGCTGCATCATAGTTTGTGAAGCTCATGCATAGCATGACTTATTGAGTTCCACTCCTGTGAATTCTTGTAGCTCACTCTTTTAGTATTACTCTTGCATTTGCATACTGCTCTTTCTTCATTATTTTTACATCTCAATTAAAAACTTACTTGTTTCCCAAAGCTTTTTGAATTTTAGTTTAATTTTGTTTCATAATCCTGTATATTTGTATTTGTGAGTTTGCTTCTTATTATATTGTATTTTATAACTTGTTTTGCAATAGTTTTGCATAGTTTTATATTTTTATTATTTCTTCCTCCCCCCCCACCCTGTATAGGTTTTACACTTGACACATCCATAGGCTATTGTAAAGTCCATTAATATTGTCCCAAACACTGCCTTCAACTTATACATGAAGTTGACTTACACATGAGTATATATGGTATATCAAATCCATATCAAATATACCATTCATTATAGGTTTACACGTTTTCTACCTTTCTAAATTTTATTTCTTCTCTAGAGCAATTCTCATTAAAATTGTATCTATTAAGTTAAAAAAAAATCTTAGTCAAGTTCAGTGACTTGACTTGGTGGTCTTATTGTTTCTATTTTTTGTATTTGCATGCTGAATAAATGAATACCATGTCGAAAAATTTATCATCCCTCCTATTTTCACATACTCGTTTAACAGTACATGTTACCTTTCCCGTTAAGGCCATGTGGCAAACTTGACTTACCTATTTATTTATTTATTTTTAATTGTATTTTCCAGAAAACATGCAATTTGTTGTCTTGCTGATATCAACATCATATTTATATGCACTTTGTGAAGATTGAAAGTGGTACTCATTTTTCACTAGAAAATCACTTTTTGACCTATCATTTGTTTAACATCAACATGAACATCAAAAATTGCTTAGCTTTTCAAAATGAAACATGTGTTCATAGAAAACTTAACACCTCCAGTAGAATAGTGGAAACCAAGCTATGGTTTACTTTCTAAATAATTGTTTTTAGTATATCATTGGAATCAACAGTATGTTTTCATTACCAATCCGTTCAACAGTCTCAGGAAGTGGTTTGGAAGTGGCCTACCTAGATCAGTATTGTCC
>CM034703.1:292861530-292872175 GCA_020142125.1 Phrynosoma platyrhinos
GTTGCACATCTGTACTTCTAGCATATATTGACTGAATTGTTAATTTGCTTAAACATTTCCCCTTAGTGCTTTCTGGGGGAGCGGCTGAAAACAAAGCAAAAGGGGGGAGGGAGGCAAAAGGGGCTGTCATGTATACATAATCCCTTGCATACCTATAAACAGGGCCAATGTGTTAATTCATGACTGCAATTTTATGTACCCTTGTGTTATTTTTCTCTTATGATATACTTTTTACAGCCTTAAACAGGAGATAATTATACATTGTGCTATAACCTAAGAGGAAATGCTGAGATCAATCAGTTCTTTATACATTGTTAAATCCAGATTTATGAAAGCAAACATGATTAATATTCTGGCTTATAGCAAAAAAATGTTAGATGCTATTACACTGCTATTTCTGACTCCAGATCTGTCTCTTGAGGCACAAGTGGTTTATAATTGGAATGACGTGCAAAGAAACTATAACCCAGAAATAGCAATGGTTTCGTTTTCTCAGGATATTCTTTATTACCAGAGGTCTTTATGACACTTGAGAATCTGTCATGATAAAACTGTGCTAATACAAAATCTGTTGTGAAAGACTGCTCTGATACAGAACAAGAACAGCACTATCATAATGTAAAAAGTGGGAGAGGTATACAACTGTGTGCACCTTACTATATGTGCCAATTTTATATGTGAAAGTTAGAGGCTATTTTAATAAATTTGACTCTAATGTTGTATTGTATTGATTTTTTCAATGAGGGAGAACCTTTTGTCAACCTGCAACACAAGGATCACTCAAATCAAATGTCCTTTTGCTTTTCATCTGTGATTCTGGATTCTACTCATGGTTCAGCTATTACTGTGCAAACCTGTAAAAACTTGGACATTTAAGACTCCAGGTAATTTCCAGGAAAACTCCTAAGCCTAGGGACCAGTAAATCTTAGGCTTCTCTAACCAGACTCAGGGAAACCTCTCAACCAGATAGAGCTAAAGGTTATGCAGGGTCCTTTTTAGTGATTATGTAAATTCATGTTCCTTCAGGCTGGACAGAGGATGGATCTAATCACACAGTTTGTAGGGCAGGCTCTCAGAGAGCACATAAAGGAATTAATTCACACAATGTGTTATCTACAGTCTGAACTAAGGCATAAGCTTACATTGTTTTTTTGCTCATCAGAACTAGGTCAAATATACCTCTCTCTTTGCAGAGTGCTGTCTTGCAGAATTTCCACAGCATGGACATTTACTTTAAAGAAGAATGAATGTAATGGCATAGGTTCCAGTGCATAATTCTACTACTTCTCAGTTATAGATGGCTTCAGTATGTCCTTATATTCATTCTTCTGAAAAATAACTTCAGTTCTGGGCACACAATTAAAAAAGGATGTTGCGAAGCTGGAGCGTGTCCAAAGGAGGGTGACTAAAATGGTGAAGGATCTGGAAATCATGCCTTATGAGGAGAGACTTAGGGACCTGGGCGTGTTTAGCCTGTTAGAAGAGAAGGTGAAGAGGTGATATGATAGCCCTGTTTAAGTATTTGAGGGGATCTTATATTGAGGATGAAGCAAGCTTTCTTTTCTGCCGCTCCAGAGAATAGGACATGGAGCAATGGATGCAAACTACAGGAAAGGAAATTCCACCTCAACATTAGGAGGAACTTCCTGACAGTAAGAGCTGTTCGACAGTGAAATACACTCCCATGGAGAGTGGTGGACTCTCCTTCCTTGGAGGTTTTTAAACAGAGGCAGGGTGGCCATCTGTTGGGGGTGCATTGATTTTGAGTTTCTGCATGGCAGGGAGTTGGACTGGATGGCCCTTGTGGTCTTTTCCAACTCTATGATTCTATAGGAATCAGAATAATGATGGCTCTTAGACATTAACCCAAACCCTTTAAATTAATATCTAATACAGGGGTAGGCAACCTTTCCCCTTTAAGGGCCGAGGGACTTCAGCTCCCAGAATCCCAGGAGCTATTGGCCAACATGGGACTATTGGCCAACATGGCTGAGGCTTCTGGGAGCTGAAGTCCCTCGGCCCTTAAAGGGGAAAGGTTGCCTACCTCTGATCTAATATGATAGGGAGTGCTATTGTATTACTGGTTGTTTGTCTTCAAGTTGTTTCTGACTTCTGCCTAAGGCAAACCTATCATGGGGTTTTCTTTCTTCATTGTGAGTTTGACATCGCCTTTCTCTGAGGCTGAGAATGGCTTGCCCAAGGTTACCCAGTAAGTTTCTATGGCTGAGTGGGGACCTGAACTAGCTCTACTGGAGTCCTAGTCCAACAGCCAAACCACTAGACCAGGGGTAGGAAACCTTTTTGAGCCTGGGGCCTTTTTGAGCCTGGGGCCGAAGCACCATGAAAAAATAAATAAATAAATAAATAAATAAATAAATAATAAAAATATATTTTAAAAAAATTAAAAATTAAAAAATATGCATGCACACTCTCTCAGCCCCAGAAAAGCTATGGCAAAACCCCTGTGAAGATTTTGCCAAGAAAACCCCAAGAACAAGTGATAACAATAATCAATATCATGGTGGGCAGCGGCGGGGGGCGGCGGCAGGTCCAGCCTGGGGCCGGTCCAAAGGCCTCGGGGGGCCGCATCTGGCCCCCAGGCCTTAAGCTGCCTACCCCTGCACTAGACCATATGGACTCTCACGACTGTATGACTATTGTTAATACAGTCTCCATGTTCTCACAGATTCACACAAAGCATGTATGTGTATCTCAGGGAAACAGCACCAATAATCTGTTTTCGTTATCAGCACTGAGATCCAGCCCACAATTAAAAAAACACAATGGACTGGATCCACATTTAGTGATGCTTTAGTTATGCTTAGCAATACTGAAATCATGACATTAAGTAATTGTTAACTTATGTCTTGATTTAATCTAGATATTTTGAACATATCTTTTAGTTTAGTGATATGCCTTCAGGAGGAGGAGGGTAAGTATTTTAAAATAAAAATAGGTATTTGTCAAGGAATTTTAAATAAATGCTATCCTGAAGTGCATATTTTGGGTGCCCTTACCTTGATGGATAAGAAAGGGAGTAACACAACTGCAACTGTTCTTCCTCCCTTGAAAAAAAATGAATGCTGTGCTGCAAACCTCCTGCAACAAATGTAGAGTTGTTACAGTGATCCTAAGATGGGGTTTTCTGGGCCTGAGCATGTGACTCATCCATGGTCACCCAGTGGGTTTCTATGGCCAAGCAGGGAACTGAACCGTGGTCTCCAGTGACAGTGTAGTCCAATGCTTCAAATACAATACAAAACCAGAATGGCATTTCTTTTTGTTTTGTATATTAAATAGGATTTTGTTGATAAATAACTTTAATTATACTGTAGCCAGCATAATTATGGTCAAAGGCGACAACAGAAATTAAACTTGTTTAAGGCCTGGGAGAATTAAAAGTCTGATATTGAAGGCATTCCACTATTATATTGATCTTCTGATATTGATTCTTTCTGCAGTTCATTTTATGTTACTTCTAATCAACCTGCATAAAATATCTGCTGCAGAACAGCCTTCCTTAATTTTGGGCTGATCCACACGCTGCGGCCCCGATCCAGCTTTTTGCCACTCCCAAAAATAGCTGGAAAATGCTACTGCTTTTTGGGGTGGCAAAAAGCTGTCCTTAGAGCTGTGGGCATGGCTCTTTTGCACCCCTTTGGCGCAGTGTGTGTGCACGCTGCGCAAATGGGGCACCCTGATGCCGCACGCCATCCTGTTGCCGCACGCCATATGGTCAGGCGTGCAGCATGACAGCGATGTCGGGTGGCTGGTGCGCGGTTGCCCCACCCCAACTCCACCCCAGGCTGGTCCTTTAGGCCACTCTGCATCAGCCCTTTGTTTCCTCCAGACATATTGTACTACAACTTCACTCCTGAACTCCTGGCATGGGGGCTGTGCCATCAGCAACATCTGGATTAGAAGGGAGTAGCATGCAAGAATGAGTAATTTTTTTTCTCTTTGTTTGGCATGATTACATTTTTTTGCACATTTCAAAATTAAAACTAATTTTTCACTTTGGATATTGTGTGAAAAATCTGTTTCCAAGAAACCTGGTTATTGATATATATATATATATATATATATATATATATATATATATATATTAAAAAAATATCAAACTGCCTTCATAAAAAAACCCCTACCTTTTTGCACAGAAACTTATATTTTGCACAAAAACATACTTTTTCCCCATTCCAAATAATAATATATAATTTGTCATAACAAAGTCCCATATTATGAAAAATCTCCTTTATGTAGACCATTTTCTCAATGGCAGAATTATGAACAGCGCATGCCCCCAAACCGCTCCGAAGCTGGCATCACTCCTCCCACCCACCCAGACAGTGGACAGTGTTGCAACATTTTTGTGGCACAGTGTTAACACATGCTGCACTGGCAGCAAAAAGGGCATCTTTTTTCTGCCCCCCCCCCAATGCCATTTTGCTTGTTTGGCTGGGAAAATGCCATATTGGGACTGCACAGAGCTAGCCTTTCAGGGAGGTCTGTTTCACCCCTAAGAATAACTCTTTAGCAAACGAAAGCAAAGGTTTGTTGTCCGATGAAATAAAAGGAAAATGAAATATACCAAACAAAGGCTATTTGAACGGCTGAATAAACCCGGTAACTTATTAGCATACCAAATGAGACAACAAAAAGCAAAAATAATAATTCATAAATTGAAGCATAGAGGAGAGGAAGTGACTGATCAAACAAATCTTGTACAAACTGTCTGGAAATACTATCGTATTCTTTATAAAAAAGATGAGGTAAATGTAGAAAAAAATGGAAAAAATATTTTGAAAAATGTAGTATTAAAGCTTTTACTGAAGAACAGAAAGAAAATTTGAATAAAGAGATATAATTACAAGAAATAATTGAGGATATAAATGAATGCAAATTGGGCAAATCTGCGAGGCTGGATGGCTTCTCTACAGAATATTATAAAGTGTTTAAAGATCAGTTGTTATTACCTATGGTAGGGGTCGACGACCTACGGCCCATGGGCCGCACCCAGCCCGCCGACCCCCCCACCGCCATGCGCTCCTGCTGTTGCACCGCCGTACGCGTTGCGGCCGCATGCAGAAGTACTGTGCATGCGTAAACAAGTAGCGGCCACAATTTTTGCAAGCAAAATGGTGGCCACGAAGTGTGTGGTGGTGCGGCGGCGGCAGCATGCGCGGTGGCGGCTGGCAGTGGTGGGGGCCACACGCATGTGAGTGTGCGCACCACCATTCCCCCCCCGGCCCGGCAGAAGACCTGGGGACCAGCAACCAGCTCCAGGTATGTTAACGTTTCTGACCCCTGACCTATGGCAAGAGTGATGAATAAAATGGGGCAAGGAGAATGCCCGAGTACCTGATGTGAGGCTAATATTGCGATAATACCTAAAGAAGGGCTGGATAGAATGGAGATGAAAAATTATCACCCTATCTCCTTGCTCAATATTGATTATAAAATTTTTGCTATGATATTGGCCAAGTGCCTAAAGAAGGTCCTAGTTGAGTGGGTTACTTCAGATCAGAATGAGTTCCTACCCTGGAGAAGTATAAAGGATAACAAGGCATATAATGAATGTGATAAAATATAATGAGAAAGATATAAATTGTAAATTGATTATGACATTCATTGATTTTGAAAAAGCCTTTGATGATGTTAAGTGGCCATTTTTGTTAAGATGCTTAACTAAAGCAAATATAGGACCAAAATTTGTTAACAAAGTTTGACTGTTCCATCATCAGTCTCAGCATGGAACTATATACAGAACAAATCCACTTTCTGGACACCACCGGACATCTAAGCAAAGGTGTTACAAGATCCCTTGTCATATTCATTTTCTTGATGGGAAGTCTTGATATAAGTCTTTTCTCAGTGAGGACCAGATAATTCCTTGTATCCCTAATCTTCAGGCATCTAGGTTGGGACAGGCTGTCATAGGAGTATAATTTTGTATTGTGGACTCAAAATACATCTGGCTACAGATAGACTCACAGGCAGAACTTTCCATTGGCTCAGTTGAGTCCAACTGCCATTTGGCTTGGCCCAGAATCATCATCAATTATTTTGCTTAGCATCTTAAAGACAAGTGAGAGGATAAAGCCCACATCTCTGATCAGACTGGGACCAAGTACCATTTGGCTCTTCATCCTCCAAAACTGCCTCTACCAGTAGTTATTCTAACTGTAGAAACCAGATGGAGAGTATTAAATGTACAATATTTAATTAAAATACCCAGTCTCCAAAAACAGCGGCTGGTTTTGTTCTTCCAGTGAATCCAGAAACAGTTGAAAGAGAGGTGAACAAAAGCAATAATTGCCTGTGTATATGAAAATCAGGTTATGTGGGGACCAGCAGCTACAGAAGCATAAAAAGGTTTTTTTCCCTTTCTAAAGCACTTGACAATATTTGCATTGTGATATTTATGATGCTAATATAGCCCAGACACTGTCTCCATATAACACATGGCTGACTTTTTAAAAGTAGGGCTTTATGCAACCGCTTTTGCACAAATACATAAAGATTAAGTTCTTCTGCCTATGTGTCCTTGGCTTTGGTGTCACGTCTGTCAAGATGCTGCTTAGGTGGCTCAAAATAAAGGAAGTCCCTTTGATGCTGCAGACTTAATAGTGGTTTAGTTTAAGGTCTGATGTTTTAATGAATAATTTTTTAAAGTCACAGATTTGAGGAATAGTGAATGTGTCTTGGGGTGAATGCTTTCTAGTTCAACCTTTGGAACGGAGCCTTCAGCAGGATTTCAATATAATTGCTTTCAGAATGGGAAGAAAAGGGAGGGGGAATATCAAGAAGGAAATGTACTAAAAAACTAGAAGGCTATAAGCTTATTCAGTTAAAACAACTTTCTAGGTCTACATGCAAGGTTAGGACATTACTGTTCAAACGTGCCCATGTGACAATCTGCCTCCAGGGGAACAGAGATAAAAACAAGTGGATAAGGTTCCCTGCTATACTCTGTAACTTGCCTGCTTTGTAGTTTCTTCAGCTACAGACTGACACTCTCAGGATTAACTTCATTTCCTTTCATGTACCTCTTTCTCTTTGTCAAACATAAATAGCAAGGAACCCCATGCAACCGATGAAGGCAACACTGTCCATTAAAGATTATGCCACAATGCATTTATTAGACTTTAATATTTAGCACTAATGTCATTCATGAGAATCTTTGTTCAGTTTGTTGTCATAGACTAAGGCTGCATGCTCACTGCAGAAATAATCCATTTTGAGACTGCTTTAACTGCCCTGGCTCAATGCTGTGGAATTCTGGAAATTGTAGTTTTGTAAGACATTTAGCCTTCTCTGTCAAAGAGCTCTGGTGCCACAACAAAACCACAACTCCCAGAATTCCATAGCACTGAGCCATGGCAAAGCAGCATCAAACTGGATTATTTCTATAGTGCAGATGCAGTCTATGACAGCTATCACTTTGGCAGTAGTTGGAACCTACAGAAACCAATAGAAATTAAGCTTATCATCATTAACTTTTCACCTGAATTTGGATGGGATCTAAGTGTATCTAGCTTATTCTGGACTTACTGCTGCCCAGTAGTGTATTTCAGCCCACTGTCTTTATGAATGATTGGATCTGTTATTTCAGACAGGTTCTGTTGACTGCTTTATTGTCAACTGATATATCACAGAATCATACAAACACCGAGTTGGGAGGGATCCAATGGACATGTAGTCTGATCCTCTGTTATACAGGAAATTTCCTGTTATACAGGAAATTATCAGCATAAAATATCATTAACAGGTGTCTATCCAGTCTGCTTAAAAATCTCAAAAAATGAGAGTCCATCTTTCTCTGAGATCACAACTGGTTTTTGGAGAATGTAAGGATCTTAACAGAATTTTCAGGAACAAACACGGAGGAAAATGTGAAGGGTTGAATATGCCATTGAGAAGAGAAATCTTGTTCATACTTGTGCATTCTGATAACTAAAATAATAATAATAATAATAATAATAATAATAATAATAATAATAATAATAATTTTATACCCTGCCCCTCTGTCAACCAATTAGGGTGGCTTACATCAATTAAAATTCCATACAATATAAATACAACCTAAAATACAATCTAAAACCCCCAAAACCCACACGCCCCTAAAAAAGTATTAAATCATATATCAATTAAAACAATCATATATCAATTAAAACATGTGTAAACATCACATAACTATAAGACAAGCAAAATTACAAAACAAGCAGGGCAGTGACAAGAGCCAAAGCAAAATGACTAAACAACTCCTGAGGCTGGGAAAATCTAGTCAGGAAAGGCCTGCTGGAAGAGATCCATCTTCACAGCTTTTCAAAAGCTGCTTAAGTTTGTTATCTGACGGATCTCATCTGGCAGGCCATTCCAAAGTCTGGGGGCAACTATTGAAAATGTCCTCTGGGAGGTTGCAGACCTTATCCTTTCTGCACTTATACTTTCAAGCAGTACTCCATTAAGGAGTGCCAGAATTAAAGCTTGGACTTGAGGGTTTTTCTTTGAATGAGCTGCTGTGGGTTAGTTTTTCCAGAGCCATTTTTGAAGAAAGAGGTCTGAAGCTGGAAGACTGACAGTCTTCTTATTCTTGTTATCTTTTGGGCATGAGCCTTAGCAAAGAAATAAAAAAAAAAAAAATAAAAACAACATTGAGCTGTGACCAAGCAAAGGACAAGTTCCTATGAAAATCTAAAGCTGGTGAGAAAAGAAAAGAAAAGAAAAGTTGGCCTCAGATGCACTTGCAAACCTAAACTAAAGGGAAGGAACACGACTGCAAGCAAGGCAAGGGGGGAGAAAAGAAAACTATTAGGGGAAATGAAGGAGGAAAATACAGAAAGAAAAAGGAAAGCTGAGTCTAAAGCTGCATCTATACTACAGTTTGATATGACTTTCAATGCTATGGAATTCTGGGATTTTTAATTTTGTGAGATATTTAGCCTTCTCTGTCAGAGAGCTCTAGAGTCACAACAAACTACAAATCCTACAATTCCATAACATCGAGTTATGGCAGCTAACGTGGTATCAAACTGCATTAATTCTGCAATGTGAAAGCAGCATAAGAGTAAATACAAGGCACAACAAATAACACTAGGGATAAATGACCAAAGATAACATAACAGATAGATATGTAGTGCAGACTGACAACCTTTGGTCTTCTTCAGCCATTAGAACAGAGTTTCACAACTAGCGTTTCCTGGAAAGAAATCACTAGGGAATCTTTGATTGAGGTATACATTTCTACATGTACTTGAATCCACCTCTAGTCCCATTTGCCCACAGAAAATATAGACTAGATTTCAGACAAACATCTGGACTCTCTCATTTGGTGTTGTTATGTATCATCAAGTAATTTCCAACTTATGGAAACTCTAAAGTGAACCTATCATGGAGTTTCTTCAGAAGGGGTTTACCATTGCCATCCTCTAAATCTGAGAGAGTGTGACTAGTCTAAGGTCATTCACTGGGTTTCCATGGCAGAGCTGGGGTTCAAACCCTAGTCCAATGCTCAAACTACTATACCATGCTGGCTCTCAGGACTGTCTAATAATATAAGAACAAACAGCCAAATGGTCCATGAAGTGGAACTAATTTTATAGTTAACATGGAAAAGATATTAAAGCTGTAAGGATAGGATGTAAGTCAGTTAAAAAAAATCACTCATAAATTATATCTGCTGCAGAATTCCAAGGCTATGCAAAGCTAGCAAGACAAGCATGAACAGGATCTTTGTCTTTTCTTACTATAATCAGAGAAGCTTAGCATTGTCTTGCAAAGAATTTAACTCCGTGTGCATATGTGTTTTATAGAGAAAAATATATAAAATAAAAACTACTATTCTTGCCATCCCTATTAGCAACTGCTATGTTCTTTCCTTAGGTGTATTATGAGTAAGGCTGCTAATTGGTTAGCGGATGTCAGTTCTCAGCATTCTGGGCCACTAATCAGACACTTTAAACACACACGAGAATAATTTTATACCTAACTAACACATACTGATGTTAATATGAATCAGAACAGACAGACTTTCATGACTATTTATTTGATAAATTTGCAACATGTGCTTCCACATAGTTTCAGATTGAACAAATATAGAATAAAAACAATATCAACACAGGATTCATACTATGGGGAAAATGCAGAAAGTTGTCACAGAAATAAACAAATAAAAATATGTAGAATACAAGAAGAGCTGCTGAAATCAAGAAGAAAATCATTTTATTACTAAAATACTGGCTGGAATTCTGTTGAGTGTTGTACTTATCAAAGGCTGCATCCACACTGCAAAAATAATCCAGTTTGATGCCACTTGGCTCAATGCTGCGGAATTCTGCTCTGGTGCCACAACAAAATACACTTCCCAGAATTCCACATCACTGAGCCTTGGCACTTAAAGTGGTGTCAAACCACATTATTTCTGCAGTGCAGACACAGCCTGCAAGTCCATTACACTAAAGCAGGGGCTGGCGACCTACGGCCCCCGGGCCGGTTCCGGCCCAGGGCCCCGCACTTACCGGCCCAGGTGGACCCCTACTGCTGCCACCTCCTGCCACAGCAGCCGTGCGGCCACGTGCACTGCGACCGCCATTTTGTTTTCCAAAATGGTGGCCGTGACGCATTTGCACATGCGCAGGAGTACTG
>CM034703.1:292918796-292934551 GCA_020142125.1 Phrynosoma platyrhinos
TGGTCTGGCTTGTCAATCCGCTCTCCTTCCCCTAGCCACTATTTTTTTGTTTTTGTTTTATGATTTTATTATTGATGCAGTTTTTAATATTGTTCTAGTTTAATCTATTTTTAAGGGGTGGGAGAGTTAGGGGGAGTATTGGGTGATGTGTTTTATTCTTGCATTGTTTTAATCTGTTGTACGCCGCCCCGGTTGCCTCGCAGAGGGGCGGGTTAGAAATAAAACTTCTTCTTCTTCTTCTTCTTCTTCTTATTATTATTATTAACTCATTGTGGGAAATTTCTTTGCTGGTATAGGGAGGCAATACATGCAACAAGGAAATCTTTCCTCTCTGCACGTATTGCGCCTGCAGAGTCCCGTCCAGCAGAGCTGTTTAGGGTGGTAAGGGAACTGACACAGGCTCCACTTGTGCAGAACCCATTACTTAACCTGACAACAGCCTGCTGCAACGCGTTTAACAACTTCCTTGCAGATAAAATCTCTCAAATAAGAGCCGACTTGGATGCCGGTGTTATAGCAGAATTGATAGATGAAGTGTCCAGCAACTCCGCTAATGAGATTATACTGGATCAGTTTCAATCTGTGAGTACCGATGACGTGAGCAAGCTCCTTGGTAGAGTGAGGAAGACAACCTGCCCTCTCGACCCTTGCCCTTTGTGGCTGGCTGTCCAGGGGGGAGATGCCTTGAGGATGTTCCTGAGGCCCTGTATCTTCCTGTACTATTTATATGCAGTCCTCTATAAATTTAGGCATTCAAATAATTAATACATAATAATATTAAGTGAACAGAATTTAGTGTGGTAGGCTAGTACCAACATTTGTAACTGCTACAGTTGGATGACCTATTAAGAGAAACACTGCACATACAGAACATCAGTGTGAATTATCTAGGAATGCAACTTCTGGCATGTCAGTGCTAATTTCTTAAATTAACTACAGAAATAGTGGAAACCATTTCAAGTCTTCTCTGCCATATATCATCTTCTACCCTTCATGAATGACTAGGAATGCAATCACTCACAACAATTCTAGGATTCAAAAATATATAAAGGTCTCATGGGAAGTCAATTAACTTGTGTCAAACATATAAACAGCGGGTGGGGGGAGAGGGAATCACATCAAAACACTTGACAGAAGTTCAGTAGATCAGGTCATTGTCTCCGCATTAAAATGCTGGCAATAGACACCTTTTAATATTTGCCTTTTAAACAAAGAAGGTCTTTCTCTCACGAAGACAAAAAGAAACCATTAAAATTATTACTTAGTCTGACAAAAATAAATTACATAGGCTAAAGAAAAATGAGTAAATCTGAGAGCAGCTGTTAGCACAAAAGGAGAACGAAAGGAAGAAGCAGGAGAAATGACAACAATCCACAATTAGCATTATTTAGCTGGTTATTCTTTCCCCTGTTTCCCCAGCCCATTTAATTACTACCACTGTGTAGTGAAGATAACCAAGTTTATAATCAGTTTAGTCGGCAGCCCCTACACTCTTTTTGCTAGAAAATTGCTGGTGTATTATTCTATGTTGGGGTGTGTGTGTTAAACTCTCAGATGGTGCGAATCAGCAGTAAATACAATAGCCATACACAGTGTGCACCTGTTGGCCATCTGGAGCAAAGAACTCAAAACACTCAGCTATGAATGCATGAGATAAAACTGGTCTTTGGATCCCATAAAGAGAGAGGATGGTAAGAAGTGCAATTGTGTGTGTTTTAGTTTCTTAAAAATTGAATTTGGCAACTATGCAATGAAGTCAAAACATTAAAAGAAAGCCATGAAGGAAAAAACAATCATGAAGCTGTCCATAAAATGGCACAAAGCATGCAATGTGCTATTTTCCCCCAGGGCAAAATATAGTGTGGTTTTCGAGTAAAAAACATATTCATGTAATAGTAACTTTAAAATATTTAAACTTCACTGAAATGACATATTTCTCAGTTCTGATAATTATATGATTTTCTTTAAAGTCAATTTTTACAACATTATATATATCTATACTAAATAATTTTCAAATAGTAATGTATAGACATTTCAGAAAATTACTTTGTCAGGTCATGTCAGGCTACTACAGAGTTGGAAGGAGCCCCAAGGATTATTTAGTCCAATCCCTTGTCATTAATGCAGTAAATCAACTTGAAAAACAAGCCTGGCAAATGGCCATTCAATCTCTGTGTAAAAAATGCCAACAAAGGCAATTTCACTATCTTCCAGGGCAGGCTGTTTCCAGGGTTGAACAGTTCTTAACCTCAGGAAGTTCTAGTATTTACTCATTTAATTTTCTTCTAATCTGTAATTTGAATTCATTATCATATGGACCATGGAACTTATGAATCCAGAGATAGCTCTGTCTTCCAGTTGACCAGTACTACACCTTCCCATGGCAGGATCAACCCTGGAGGTTCATGAATCAATCAATGGGAACACTAACCAGAAAAATATGGTGATCTCTGCTACAGAACCCTTTGTCCACAAAAGTGAAAAATCAGATGGGGCAGAGATTTTGAGCAGAGATATTGCTAGAAGCTGAAAGTTTGTCATTGAAATGAAAGGGGATGCTGGGGGGAAGGCGGAGATGATGACAGATGATAAGCAGACTTCCTTAACATGGGAACACCTCCAAATTTACTGGACTGCAATTACCAGAATTCACTAGCCATCTGGGGATAAAAAAAATCTTCACATAAAAATTGCAATAGGTTTCCTGTATTTCACTCAGTCAAGACTTTCAGAAGGAACCATAATACACTGTGACAAGCAAGCAGATGAACCATTTCTGCTGTAACTCTTCGTTAGATGTGCTGATTGATGTTGTTATCAAAATGAAACTTCGTTTATTTTAATTGAAAGTTATGGCCAATTGGAGAGGCGACTTAATTGAATATCTCTTGCTGTGGGAAAAAGCTAATAACTAAACCAAAGATTTTTGGATTATATTCAGTCTAAACCATTTTTAAAATGATACCCTTGTTTTCTGCTCAGGGAATTCATGTTAACTACATTTTATAATACAACTGGAAAGGCATACCAAACTGATACTTGGTATTTTTGTAAGATAAAAATGCACCTTCTGAAGAACTAAAAACACAGATAGATATGACAGCTTGATGGGCACCATTGATTAAAAATATATACCACACCTTGAAATTGCCAGCTGTATTAAATCTTCCAAAACAGAATGGGCTGTAGGATCTAAAATAGCAACACTATGCATATTTTCAGGGGAGTAAGACCCACTGAAATAATTGGGAATTCTGCGTAAACATTCATTTCCCAAATGTCCATTATCACTTTCCAAAATATCTCAAACCCATCCAATATTCAAAGAAAGAGATGCTTGCTGAAGTAGAGAATATTCAAGGACACCTCATATCTTTTACTAAATGTCCAGGAAAGGAAACAAAGAGGGAAGCATTCTCCACAAAAATGTAATTGGTTTACACATTTAGGGTAGGGAAGTAATAAAAGAATGACATGAGGTATCTCTGAAAATAATTGCAGCTTAATTGTTTCAAACCACTCAGTGTTACTTGAACTTTATTTGGCTTTCTAGTCTTTTCAAGTTTAGCTTCATGATAGAGAGTGACCAATAAAAGAAGCTTTTCTTCTTTAGGAGGTGTAGTTTTTGAGAGAGAAAAAAAACAACTCAAACTTCTCACCTTCACACAGCAGTTAAGGGAATCTCAATTGGAAAAAGTTGTGCATATCTAGTACAACATAAGATGTCATGTTACAGAGAAGGTCAACAAGCATCACTTGAGTTTTGCTAAGTGATAGGATTAGAAAAAGGAGGTGCTACATGATGCCAGTATTCTTCATTTTAGCATAATAAAGACAGCCTTCACACATTGGTGCTAATCCAGCTCCTCAAAGCCCCTTCACAACCCACACACCTCCAGTGCAAAGAGATTATCCTATGTGCCACTAGCCTTCCTAAATGAGAGAGTGAGTAGGATGCATTGGAATCTCACTGTTATATCCTATCATATATAACACTGGGATTCCTTCCTCCTGCAATTTGAATTCCTGATTTGGAATGCCATTGGCAATGGTGGGGATCCTTGCCACCATTTTTGACCAGTATTTGGCAATAAGGGCAGGACATGCGTTGCCTGACACATATTCTTTCCAACTGCAGGTGGAAGAAGAAACTCTTGCCCAGGTGCCAGCTCCAGTGATGAGTCAGGGATTTAGCTTCACTCTTCATTCCCCACCAAACATGAAGAAAGGAAATCAAAGCCAATCAAGCCGTATTCAAAAACTCCTTCACCTTCCGAACAGCATGTTTTAAAAAAGGAGGACATGATCTCTACCCAGCAGGATGAAGCAATCTTTTATCAACCCTGCAAGTCTCTCAAGTCATGTAGAAAAATCTGTATTTCCAGGGTACACAGCAAATTCACTCTTCTTCTCCTTGTCATGAGATTTTATTTTGAGGGAAGTGGATGCTATATTGAAAGCTGTCCCTGCCCTACTAAATTTCCACATGAAATTAAGTTTTGGTTCCATGGAAAAGCATTAAAATGTGTATTTCTTTATCAGAAGTCTTAAGTAGTGTCACCTTAAGAAAATCATAATCTTTTGACTCTTCTATATGAATGAACTAGATCTGAGGTTGCTAATTGTCATGCAATGGAAGGAGGGTTATTTGTGCAGGACAGCTGTAGAAAAATCTCCCATTCATTTGAGAAAAGTAGATTTTGCTGAAAGACCTTAGATTGTTTTAACTAGTCTCTGGACTGGTCATAAGGTGGAGACCAAAGTAAAGAGAAAGAGAAACAGCCCCACTTCACCAACATGATGATTTTAAAATTAGAAGTTATTAATAGTTAATTATTTAGTTACTAATTATTGAAGAAATTTTCCTAAATTATGCTTGGGAAAAACAACTTGGTTTTGAAGGGCTGTACTTACTTTTGTCTAGACTTTGATATGCCATTCATAGGGAAATATAAATGCATCTTGTTTAATTTAAAAGAGCGCCTGCTGATCCTGCTAGTGCAAGAAAAATATGTCAGGTTAAACCAGATCTCTGAAATGAAAGAATCTGAACTAGTCCTTGAAACAGGCATTTAAAGGGAAATGATCTAGGGGGCAAGGGATGTAGAACCAAACTGTAACTCCTCTCACATATTAATCTCTTTTACTTAAACTGCTCAGGTAAAAACTCCTCTGAACAAATCTTGCCAACAAAACCCTGTGATCAGTTCTCCTTAAGGTAGCCATAAGTCAGAAACAACTTGAAGGAGCACAATAACAACAACACAGATTTGCTCTGTAGGTACAACAAGCAATGTTCCTTTATGGGATACGTAAGCCAGTAGAAACCAGGGCTAAAGATTTCAAGTGTTGTCATTTTTCTTCAATGATTGATTTTTCTCATCCTCGTCTACATTACCCTATGCTAGGTCTTAACACGCTCCATCGCACTTGATCTAAGAATCTCTATTCCCCAACCCATCTCTTTCTAAATCTTTTAAATCTTTGATTTAAAAATTCTACTTATTTTCTCCACCTCAGTTCTGCTTGCCTTAGCTATACAGAGTATAGCTGCACCTGCACTTAGAAATAAATCTGGGATTTGTAGTTTTGTGAGATGTTTAGCCGTCCATGTCAGAGAGTTCTGGTGCCTCAACAAACTACAAATCCCAGCATTCCATAGCCTTAGCAGTTACTGTTCTCAAACTGCATTATTTCTGCAGTGTCGTTCCAGCCTAACCTCTGCAAATCTGTTAGAAGCTCTAGGCCTGAATCTAGGGTCCAAAACACACTATCAAGATAATCCAGTTTGAGACTGCTTTGACTGCCCTGGTTCAATGCTAGGGAATACTGTGAACTGTAGTTTTGTGAGACATTTAACCTTCTCTGTCAGAAAGCTCTGATGTCACAATAAACTACAATTTCCAGGATCCCCTAGCACTGAGCCCAGGCAGTTAAAGCGGTCTCAAACTGGATTATTTTGGTAGTGTGTTTTGAACCTAGGTCTTCTCTAAACCAGTGTTAACCAACATGGTGGTCCATGAACTACTTGCTGGTCCACAAGCCTTTTGGCTATTACTGCCTATTGAGTTTCCAGGAAAGAAAACAAATGTAACCAAACAACTCTAGCCAAATATGGTACCAGTCCTTGGCACACTGAAAAAATATATTGCAGTTTCCTACATTAGATAGATTGGGAGGCACTGTTCTGAACTACAAGAGAACAACCCAGTAGCAGAGAGTCCTGTGACCAACTGGGTTCTTTTTTACAGAATCATAGAACCATCAAATGCAACCTATTTTCCATGAAGAAATACACAACAAAAACAATCCTAAGAGATGGGCAGCCAACCTATTTAAAGACCACCAAAGAGACTCAGCCCTCATGTAATGGGATGGGAAGAACTATGTGACCTAAGAGGTAGAGCTAAATACTCTGGGTTATATTCCTTTGTTGGTCTGACTGTTCTCAGATCCACTGAATCAACTGGATTTACATAAATATTGTTTCATCATTGAACAGTTGATTCAATGAGTCTACTGTAGTTGGGACTATCTAAAGAAGCATTACAATTTACCAGTTCTTTCTTGCATCTATTTTTGTTGTTTAGGGTAAATCATAATGGAATATAGATTGCACAGTATAAATACCTCTGCATAGGAAAGAATCAAAACAGAGCATCACTTTATCCTGTAATATTTTCTGTTGTTATTGTTGTTGTGTGCCTTCAAATCATTTCAGACCTAAGGAGACTGTAAGGCAAACCTATAACATAGTTTTATTGGCATGTTTCTTCAGAGGGGCTTGCCATTGCCATCCTATGAGGCCGAGAGAGTGTGACTTGCCCAAGGTCACCCAGTGGGTTTACATGGCTAAGCCAGGATTCAAACCCTGGTCCCCAGAATCACAGTCCAACACTCACACCACACTGGCTTTACTGTTTTTCTACTGTTTGCTCAATCTAGATTGGTGGAAAAATACAGATATGGCAAGAATCAAGTATTCTAAGATACATATGAATCAACATAATAAAATCCAATTCTTTTTTCCATTTACTCCTGTCACTTAAATTAGTTTCCAGGTCATTCACTTACAAGAATGCATCAGGCTGATTATTTACAACCTTTTTCCATATCCAGCAAAAGCATCAATTTACCTATGGAATTACCGGTGACTATCTGCTTATTTGCAAATATTTGTTCATCAAATCCTCTGCCTAAATTCTTCTTTAAATAGAGCGGCAGAAAGTTGGTGATTACTTCTGACAGCATATATATGTAATTCAATCTGAAAACAAAACATTCACTCTGTCCCCAAAGTTATTCTTGGAAGAGATATTCTTGGAAGATGAACTTTATTTCATTAGGCTTTTTGGCAACTGAGTGGCTGCTAGGAGTGTTGTACTGTTTTACCAGTCTGTTTTTAAACTAGATTTTAATTTGCTTGTGTTGCAATATGATAATTGATTCATTGCATTTTAATAATATAACTTGTGTTTTATTAATAACTTGTTAAAAATGTCTTTTTGCGAAGACCTTAAATATCAGTTTTGGGGGAAAATTACATAAACTAAACTAAAATATATCAATAAAGTAAAATTCAATAAATTATTTATAATGGATAAAAAGTACTAAATGTGTACTTTGTAAAAATGTGGATCCATGGCACTTTTTTCCATTTTGTAAAATCTTGATAATGCAAAACATATTCACCCTAGTTATTTTCTCCTCTGTACATGACAATTTGTTGGCAAATGTGTATGTGTGATGCTGTTATGTTCTGCATTTAGCTGTTTGCTACAGTTTTTTCTATCTGTTCCCTTCTGTTTATCTGCTTCTGCCATAGTCCCTATACTATAAAACCTGTATTCACAAAATTGAGAGGACCACACAAGGTGCATCTCAGGGTTGCTTTGTTCCTTAAAACAAACTGATTGCTTTTAATCAACTAAAATTTTCTCTGTAGCTTATAATGCCACCTAGATTTGTTAGGTATCATTGTGTCATTGAGTCGCCATGTGACAGACACCATAATCCTTGGGAGTAAGAGTGCTCCTCAGAAGTAAGTGATCTACTCAGCAATGGGAAGCTTTGAGGTTGGTCCAGATGCTTACAGCTTGTGTGGTCTTTTGCTATTTCTATGTATTGTAGCTTGCCTATTCATAACTCTGTATGGGAAATATGGATGTATTTTTTCACTTTCTTTTTAAGATAGTAATTTCAGCAATTACTGCTAGAAAATCTTCAAAAATCATAGTTTTCAAAGGCAATTTACAATTTGGGACTTGTTCTACAAAAAAATCATATATGGCCGTCTTGTACCGAAAATAGCAATTTCTGCACAGAAAATAATATTTCATAGAATCATACAGTTGGAAGAGAACACAAGGGCCATCCAGTCTAACCCCCCCCACTATGCAGGAACTCACAATCAAAGCACCCTTGACAGATGGCCATTCAGCCTCTGTTTAAAAACCTCCAAAGAAGGAGACTCCACTGCTCTTGGAGGGAGTGTCTTCCACTGTCTAACAGCTCTTATTGTCAAGATGTTCTTCCTAGCTGGAATCTCTTTTCCTGTAGTTTGCATCCATTGTTCCAGGTCCCATTTTCTGGAGCAGCAGAAAACAAGCTATTAATTCTTGTGCAAAAATGCTGTTTTCTGTAAATCAATCATATAAATAGGTTTTGTGGGATCAAAGAAAAAAATCAACAACCTCAAACTAAAACCTGGAGATAGACTAATCAACTCTGACTTGGTTTCCCTGTTCACCAAAATCCCCATAATGGACACTATGGCATTCATCCAACACATTTGTACATAGAACACTTTGAAAGGCAAGCACTGGAAACAGCACCCCAAAAGCCCACAACATGGTTCCCAATATGTGGATGACACTTTCACCATTTGGAGCCATGGAGAAGAAGATTTGGCCATGTTTTTGAACCATCTGAACCACCCAAACATCCAATTCACTTTGGAAAAAGAAAAGGAAGGAACATTGCCATTCTTGGATGTCCTGGTCATCTGCAAACCAAACCAATGACTGGGCCACTCGGTATACAGAAAACAGATACCTACACAGAGACAGATACCTACACAAGAACTCCAATCATCACCCAGGACAAAAACGAAGCACAATAAAAACTGATAGACTGTGCAAAAAGGATCTGTGAACCTGTCCTGGGAAAGCGGCCAAGTAGCACACATACCAAACTTAATAATGTCCCAAAACAAGTGAAGCAGCAAAGCTCTGTGCAAATCCACAGTTCCAAACCAAAAGGTCCAAACCAAAGAGCACAGCCAGAGAGAGAGTAGTCAATGATCCGAGTCCAGGGCTCCAGAGAGTGACGAGACGTGTAGGCAAAATCCGAAGGTCAAAGAGTCTAGGGAGACAAAACAATCAACAACCCAAGGAGGAAGATTCCAGCCAGGAAACAAGGGAGGTCATGATCAAAGTGTTTTCACCAAGAAGCTCAGATAATCTTTGATGCCAAGCTGGGCATCCTGCACCTGTTTAAATGCCCAAGCTGTTGGAGCACAGCTGATCCTGATTTTTTCAGTGTTTCTCATAAAGCCTCCTTGAATGCTGGAGGCCCTCCTTTTCTGCTCAACGCTGACTGAAGGTAGTTATTGTGTCCTCCATGCCTGAAGGGTCTGCTGCTGGGAGGCTTGGCTGCTGAGCCTCCTAGGAGGCCACAAACTCTCCTGGGACGTTATCACACGGGGGAAATTCTGTGAGGAAACGGGGGGTTAAACTGAAAATATACCTGCAAAAGCAGGTATATTTTCAGACGAAGTCGCATTTAAAAGCAGGTTAATCTGAACAGAAAGTAGTCAGAAACTGCTTCTTTTTATTTTCGGAAGATCCCCGAAATGTGAAAAGCAAATGCGCATTTGGGAGCATTTCCCTGCTGTTCCCATGGTTCCAGTGAGCATTCCTCTATCTGCGCATGTGCAAGAAGCTCATTTCTAGTACATTTATGGGCTTTTCTCACTTGTGTGTGATCGTTAAATGTGCTTACTGTAATTTCGCAATTAAGGTAACTACGTGTGAAAGCCATTTGCGGAATCAAGGTTTATTTTCGGTTTATTTTCGGAATGCCTCATTTCCACTTTATTATCACCTTCTGGCCCACGTGTGATAACGTCCTATGTGAAAAGCAGGTTGGGGGCAATGAAAAAGAGACTTCAGGAGGTTTCTCCTCATTGAGGTTTCCTAACACTTTTATCTGTCCACAACCTTTCAATATATTTCTTTCAATATATTTCTCTTTTAAAAAAATATTCAACACATAATATAATATAACAAAGAAAAAAGAGACAAAAGACATAACAAAAGACAAAACAACAAAAGAAAACAATTTCCCCCAACACAAAATACAAAAAACATTTTAAAATAATCTTGACTTCCCTGCCCAACTGAAGACTTTTAACTCAAACTATATTCCAGTGTCTCTCTTAACAGAAATTCTGGGGACCAGAAGAGCTTTGGATTTTGGAATTTTTCAGTTTTTGGAATATTTACTTATACATAAGAAGATATCATAGAGATGAGATCCATGTTTAAACATAAAATTAATTTATGCTGCATATTCATCTTATATGTACAGCCTGAAGGTAAATTTATATATAATATGTTAAATAATGTTGTGCATGAAACAAAGCTTGTGTACATTGAAGCATCAGAAAGGTAAGGTGTCCTTATCGTGTACAATTCTGGGATATTTCTATTATTTCCATACTGCTTCTAGCCTTCTTGAATGCCTGGGCAGGAAAATGGTGGCAGTAGTAGCTCTTTGGCATTTCCCCTCAAAGGACCTCAGAGAGTAGAGGGAATCGGTGCTTCTTTTAGGTTCTCCCAGGTCAGGCTAACCTCTCACCTTTCCCCAGGCTGCTCAGAGAAGGGGATTTTTTTTAAAATCAGAGTTATTCTCTATCTTTACTCTTGCCTTTACATCCTTTTTGACATTTGCATGCTTTCTTTGCCATGCATGTGCCTGATCGCCTCCTCCACACATCGCACAGCCATCATTTACTGCAGTTCCTTCCACCTCCATCCAGTCTTTAGGGTGAGCTCAAACAGTTATGCACACCAGAATTCTGTAAGTTCTTTCGCATTGTTTTTCTTAGCTTTATCCTTTATACCGCTTTGTTACATGCCCCTATGTTTTGTCCTCAACTTATCCAAGGGTCATATCAAAATCCATAATTTTGCCCCCAAAACCTGCCCTTGATGGAATTAAAATACAGTAATAAAATTGGGAGAAATGTTCATGAAATGTATACACATGTCCATGAAGATTTTTTTAATAAAAGGGAAAAATTGAGAAACTGTGGAATAGCAAAATTCACAAGACCACCCCTATCTATTGTTCAACCGATAAATACTTTTGCACAGTAGGTTGTGAGCAAAATCTACAGAAATTTGTAGTCTGTTGAAAATGTCTGCTAATCAGGTGAGCCATATTTCTTTGAATGGCTGTTGTAACTATTTTAAAGTACAATGAAAGTTCTTAAAAGCAAAACATAACCTTAAGAAGAATATATCACTGAATTAATATATTCTGTTAGGACACTGCAAGTGTGTAGCCTCAACTACAAATTTACTTTCCTATTTTCCTTGAAGACTGTAATAGGACAACCATTAAGCAACTATACTGACATTTTATCTGATCTACTTGTCAAAACAGAAGTGTCCTCCTGTGCTTCACCTCACAATTAGAGAAGCACACTGCATTGATTTATTGACTTGACTCTTTTATTTATATGCACACTGCTTCCTTTCCAAATTTGTCTGCAGCTACAGGAGGCCAGTCTTTATAAAGTGATTCCTGCAGATGCAGCAATTGAAGGCCAAATAAAAATGTTATAATAGTGTTGATGCACATGAATAGCTATTCCACTTTGCCACAAAATTAACAGCCATAATAAACATCTGTCTGTCTCCTTTTTGACTGTATCATTTTGATGTGATGATGCTTCTGGATAGGCCATTTGCCTGGACACAGCATTTTTATCTAGTTATTCTGATATGGCTACGAGTGAGTGTTATATTCAAATGATAAAATAAAGCACTTTAATTTCAGGAGAACAGTAGATTTCCAACTAAAGTGTCACAATGAGGCAATTGATGCCTCCCATGTGAATTAACTTCTACAAGGAGAAGAGAAGCAGCTCCTCCATATCTCATATTTAATGAAGCCACAGTCATATCTTTGGGTGACACACAAATGTTATTCATGGGAAAATGTGGGGAGTGGCATTTTACCT
The DNA here is from genome assembly GCA_020142125.1 of Phrynosoma platyrhinos. NCBI lineage: Eukaryota > Metazoa > Chordata > Lepidosauria > Squamata > Phrynosomatidae > Phrynosoma > Phrynosoma platyrhinos. The sequence goes on from CM034703.1 coordinate 292,931,047, forward strand.
TACTAACTGAGACCATGTCAAGAAAAAGGTAAAGACAGTTTAACACAGTGATTCTCAGACTTTGGTCTTTCAGATGTTTTGGACTTCAGCTTCCAGAACTCCTGACTGTTGGCTAAGCTTCCTGAGACTTCTGGGAGTTGAAGTTCAAAACACTTGGAGGACCTGCTTTAACAGAATTGGGAATCTGTTTCTTTAGGACTGGGACACTGGAATTATGTAAAGCAGGGATGGACAACTGTGGGAGCTCTAGGGGCCACTTTTATCCTATGGGATACTCCGTTGGGCCATATGGACAACAAAAAACTAAACAGGTAAAAAACCAAAGTGTCCAGAAATCTACTTCTGGCTCCCAAAGAGTTGTTTTTTTAAACCATTAAACTGTCCATGGAGGATTTGCCACCTCTTTAAAAGGTAAATTGTTAGACCTTGAGTCTTCTAGGAAGAGATGTTCACTCTCTTTTTTGGTCACAATTATTTTAAGAATGAAACACATTCTAATTTTTTTTTTATTCTTGCTCCTCCTCCATTCCCAGGACTTGAAACAACAGTCTAATAATTTTGTAATTTAAAATTATATTAGAAATCGTGCCCTATACATTGAGATAACTGGAATAAAATGACCTATTTTTGCCTCTTTCTTCCTGTCCCAGATCATTTATGAATAGTTTTTTTTTAAAAAAGAAAGTCTTCAAAAAGCTACTCTCTGATCTTAGTGGATACAGACAAAGGAAATAAGCCAGACAGAAAGCTGCAAAGCTTTCTGTATATAAATCAGTGACAATGACCTATTTTCACCAGAACAAATTTATGGATCATTGTTTTTTAAAAGGAAAGAAAAATGCTCTCTCTCTCTCTGCCATATTTCTTAGATATATGGTATGGCAAAGTTGGCAGAGCCTTTAATTCACAAACTAGAGGGTGTCTTTAATTAACTGTGAAGCCATTAACTGCACTGTATGATTAATAAGTGCTCTATTTCATAGACCTTAAGTGGTAAAAAAAAATAACTCTAGGAATGTCCTACCAAACAAAAGAGAATGGCTCTCAACATGTGCTCCCTTTCTCCTTCCCTGATTCTCTTGCATACTCAAGATAGCTTCCATGCTTTATTAAATCATAGCTTTCTGTGATGTCCAAACTGAGAAAACAGTTGAAATGCTCCTTAAAGACCAGAACTTTAAAAGCAGGACCATGAAGCAGTATTAGCAAACTTCAATAATATAGTCTTCAAAATATTTTATCTTACTAAATACCGTAAGTTATCAGAAAGAGTCCAAAAGGAAGGTGGAAATTTATGTGGGGAATGTCAGTACCTAAACTTTGTTTATTTCTTTATTTTTCTTTATTTTATTTACATACCACCTTTCTCCCAGAGTAGGACCCAAGGTGGCTCTCAGCTGGAAAAAGTAAAAAAAAAAAAAAAAAAATCCTCAGTATAATCTTAAAAACAATTAAAATAATCACAACTAAAACAATGTAAAATGATTTAAAAACATACAAAAGTTTAATGCAATAAATAAAAATAAATGTAAAGGGGCTCATGTATTCTTTAGAATCTGAAAATCACAGAGCTGTAGAATTGGAAAAGAGAATGTAGGCAATCTAGATTCCTCCAGAATGGCCTGTAGATCCTAGCATATCCTTCCATTGGGTATGCTGGCTAGGGCTGGTCCAACTAGAGTTTAATCCGGGGTAGGCAACCTTTCCCCTTTAAGGGCCGAGGGACTTCTGCTCCCAGAATCCCAGGAGCTAACCACATCAAAAGAGTCACTAGTCCCTTGGTTCTTCTCATTTCACTAATCACATCATGTTCTCAGCATCAGAACAGAATGAGCCAATATTCAGAAGTTTCAATGTTGATTCTATATTTCAGTATACTACAAGTAATAATGAAATAATTCCACAATCTTCTATGGAGTTTTATATTACAGTTATATATAGTTTGCCATCCTCATCCATGGATTTTTTTTTTTCTTGCATGGATTCAATCACCCATAGATAATATAAATTTCAATAAGCAAATCTTGATTTTGCCATCTTATATAAGGGACATCATTTGACTATGCTATTGTATATAACAGGACTTGAGCATCCATGGATTTTGTATCAGGGTGGGGGGTGGGATGGTGGTTCCTGGAACCAAATCCCAATGGATACCAAGGGCCCACTGTATTTCCTAAGATTTATATAACTAGCAAAATTTGTATTTACTGCTCCAATATTATTCCTCTTTTATAGTGCAAGGTCTATACCAGCCACAATTTATGAATAGCAAACAGAGACAATAGGTACATGGGAACTGGATTAAAAAATATGCTGCATGCACAACAGTGGAAAAACTAAGTACATGTACTTACTTCTACATAAGTGTGTTTTGGATTACAACTTCCCAGTAGAGTTTATTGTTAGGAACCCTGAAGTAGATTTTGACTTATGGTTTACTTATCACAGGGTTTTCTTGGCAAGATTTATTCAAAGGAAGTTTGTCATGGCTTCCAGTAAGGCTGAAAATGTGTGACTTGCCCAAGGTCACCCAGTGGGTTTTCACGGCTAAGATGAGATTCAAATCCTGGTCTCTTGGAGTGCTAAGTGGCTGTCATACTGCAGAAATAGCATCACATTTTGATACCACTTTAACTTTTGTGGCTCAATGCTATGGGATTCTGGGGTTTGTAGTTTGGTGGGGCAACAAAGCTCTCTGACAGGAAGGGCTAAATATCTCACAAAACTACAAGCTCCATAATTCCATAACATTGATTCATAGCAATTAAAGTGACGTCAAACAGCTTTATTTCTGCAGTGTGGCAGTAGCTCTAGTCTAACACTTAAGGCAGACTCCCTCTCTAATAGAGTTTAACATATGCAAATTGACTAGCAAATTTTGCAAGTCACTTTGAAGAAATACTGCTCACAAATCTTTTTTCCAAGAATTTTGAAAACTAAGCATTGCTCATACATAACACATTATATCAGAAGCTCCCTATTCATCTCTAAATCCAATTCAAAATTACTGCATTGACTTACAAAATTCTCTACAGACTCCCTATAGTCTAGTTCATTTTTCAAAACCAGCTATCTTTCCATTTCTTGCTCCTGTAGTCTTTTATTTTATGAGTACCACTTGACATCAGAAGCTCCATCTATCTGAAACTCTTTGAGCCCTTGGATCATTTTTCTTCTCCTTATGTCTGACTATAATATTAATATTCCTGTTCGTGTACTACTGAAGTTTCTTTATTTGTATGCTACTGCAATAAGCTGAAGAGAGCATCTGTAAGTGTTATGCTTCTGTGACATACCTTTTATGAATTTATTAGCAGCATAAAATGGATTATCCAAACCTTTTGTATAGGCAAATTCTGCCTGTTGTCTGTCTGTGTGTCTCTGTTGCACTAAGAGTTGTGCTAGTTAGTACAACTAAAGCATTTAGTGTTGTTTCTGAGGTTTACTATATGCACCTCTTTTTGGGTTCTAAGTGGCTGTCATGGTCAGTCAGGAGCTGGAC